>WKLD01000004.1:0-664053 GCA_011316045.1 Picochlorum costavermella | reverse complement strand
CCCTATACCCTATACCCTATACCCATGCCATACGAGGAAACCTAGGGTAATTATGGCAATAGTGCTACTGCTGGCCAGGCAGGCAAACATTTATTCCGTATTTTGATACTTTTAAAACACACACACACACACACCAAAGATGGTTGGAGGAGTGACAGCTGCAACACAGCCAAACCAGTGCTGCTACTTCACCTAGGAATGAGATACCGCTGCATCATCAAATACATTATATAAACTACTACTACTACTACTACTAATCAATCTAGTAAGACGCCGCCGCTTGTATGGCCAAAGCAAGGCAACGAGAAACAAACAACAACTGGGCAACACAATGGTGTTGGTGGTGACCAAACCAAAACCAAAACAAAATGACACTCCAAATCAGCATGGGATTGGCTTTGTCCACATCTCTACTAAAAACACAGTCGTATTCTATTAATATAACGTGTCAAAGAAAGAAACCACAACGACGGGACTTGTTGAGTTGAACTACCACAGATAATAAATAAAGATGGCCATCCTCCACCCTGCTGTTGGCATTCATTTGGGGTCTCGAGTCATGTCGCAAAACTCTGATACGCCCCTTGTGGGGTCTGTGTACTATCATGACGGTACAAAAGATGTAAGGCTGATGACGAGAAATGGTTGTTGTCAATCAGAGAGCGGTGAAAACATCAAAGAACAATGGAGAGTGAGCTTGTTGACTGAATGGGCTGCCATGTGCCTCATCGTCCGGTGCAAGCATTTGTTCCACCGGAGACGCAACGCACCATCGAAGCCCCATCAAAATCTCGTGCTCATCCAAATAGAGACAATGAAAAAGGGCGACCACGCAGTCGCAATCTCAGAATGGTTAATATTTTGATTGTGCTCATCTAAGGACAACGATGCCATACTTTTAAAAGTCGAAATTTCGATACAAGGAGGCCTTGAGTTTAGCGGAGGTTGTGCTCGTAACACCATCGGGCATTTAAGACTGGAGAATAAAAGTAAAATATCGGATTGAATATTGCATTTTCGAAAGACTATTTCTGAAAAATTACGCAGTCCACTCCGGTGACTGTGCGATTTGCGCCAGTCTGCGACATGAGATGGGGCCCTTTGCACGGGTCACGAGATGCGACAGGAATGCGAATATTTCTGATTTTATTACTGTTAGGATTAATAATTGTTTTAGTTACTCAAAACACGTCATTGTTACACGACCCAGGATCCTCTGAGGGTGTTCCACCAGGCCATTCCGCTAGGGAGCAAGCAACTCACGAACGAGTATTTTCACAAATATACGAGAAAAAAATGTGGGGATATCAGGGTGGAGGATCTGGAGGGGGGTCTTCAATGGAATATACGAAAAGAACGAGAGCCTTGGTGGAAATGCTCGTCTACAAGTACAACCTTGATTTGTGGGTGGATGCTCCATGTGGTGCCATGACTTGGATGCCATCTGTTCTCGAGCGAATCCATGAGAGTAGACCATCTTTTAGATATCTAGGTGTCGATGTTGTTCCTGATTTGATCAAGAACAACACAGAAAGAATTAAGCAGCATTACATTTCATTTAGACAGCATGATTTCAGTTCAGGACCGATCAAAAATTTGCCAGCACATACAAAGTCTGCCATATTCTGTAGGGATGCATTGCAGCATTTATCATACGATATTATTATCTCAGCGCTGGAAAGTTTTGCCCAAACATCTGTTGACTATCTCATCATTGGTTCGTATTACAAGCATGGAACCCTTCAAGATGTTCTCACAGGGGAATATTTTGCATTTGATGTATCAAAAATTGTTGATTTTCCCGAGCCAATTGATGTCATCTCAGAAGAAACAGTAGATTTCAAGCACATGGTGGTGTTCAAGAGAAACGACCTGAAAGGTTTTCCATTACGAAAGAAAATGATGGAGTCGCTCAAACTTTGAAAATGTAATGAGTACTTTTAAAAAAATTACCATATCAACACGTTAGTGTTCACGCGAACTATAACGTGAGGCATACGATATACTATTATTATTATGTTATCTATTTCAATGCTGTCTTGAATGCAGTCAATCAATTGATTGATTGATCATCTCTGATCTGACTGGCCAGTCAGACCAACCAACGAATCAATCCTCATCATCGGTATCATCATCGGTATCATCATCCTCATCATCGGTATCCTCATCATCCTCATCATCGGTATCCTCATCATCGGTATCATCATCCTCATCATCCGTGTCATCCCCATCATCATCACCCACTGCAGCTTCTGGCAATTGAGAGTCCATTCCTCCTCCAACGAAATCCCCAATGTAGTATGTCTTCAATGTCAAGAGCTCAGCTGCTTTGTGCGAATTCTCTCTGTCGAAAGCTGATGTAGCGTCTTTTCCAGCAACATTCAAAATCTCTCCTCGCCCTCCTGGGTGCAGGTTGACAAAATCAGTCAGATCATAAACCTTTCCGTCGTACACGACCCAAGCACTATCCTTAGAATTATGTTTGGCAACCTCAGATGCAGTATATCCTGTCCCAGAGGGTTGGGATTGGCTGTTGGCAACGAAGCCAGCTATTTTGCCACTGGAGCGGCAAAACTCACCAGTGCCCGAGGACACCTCTGCTGCAGAGGTCGCTCCATCCTTTGTGCTCAAGGAGCACGTCCTTTTCGACTTTGAATAAGTAAAGCTTGAACACTGGCTCTTGCGAGCACATTTGGCAAAGCACTTGTCCACGCTGGAGATTCTGGACACAGTCTGGAAATATCCTCCCTTGGTTTTGTAACCATCCCATGCCTTTCCCTCCTCACCATTCGATGACAGGATGTAATCGGCACTGGAAGATATATAGTCTTTGCAAGATGCAGCATATGCGGATCGAACAAAGCCTGCACGAGATAATGCATCGTGTAAGTCGAGGTTACGGAACTAGGGATGCAACTGCAGCACTATAACATACCGAATACCGCCACTGTGGCTAAGAAGAAGGAGCCTTTATGGATCATTACAAATAAAGTTATACCTTTATGACAAAATATACTCGTAATATCTGAAAGAATGAAAAAAAATTTTCAACGCGGTTCGCACCACCAGGATCACTTGATGGGTCAAAGATTCAGGCCAACATCTGTAAATGAAACATTAGAAAAGCCATGTTACGCTTTCTTTTCTCTACACAGTGAAGGTATGCAGAGTACATATTTACTGTAGCACATGTGACTGGATGCTAGGAATAACGGATGAAAGGGCACCGTATCAGCCGTTCCTGAGTCGTCATTTCTTGGCGTGCCAGGCGGAGGGGCTGGGTGTCGTCCCTTTTCCTCCACCCGGCCAGGAAGACTCGGAAGGTATAACATCGCAGCACAACATCCTCTGTTTGGGAGGTTGGAACGAGGAAGCAAAGGTATGTGCTGTCGATGTGCCAGGAATTTGGCCAAATTCTCACCGACCGTTTGGGTTTGTCGCCTATACAGGAATATCAACTTAGTTTGTGCAATTTGTGTGTTGAGAAAAAGTATGGTGATATTATCGCACCACCAGAAGTCTCTGTGTTGGCGAGTTTCCAGACTCCTGGGTGTTGCTCGACAGTGGATGTCGCCAGAAGCAACCAGTCTTTTCAGGGGTCGGGCGACGTGATAGTCGCCGGATCGAAACAGGGACACCTCCACAGACTCAGATTGACGGTCCCAAATGTGCCGGGATCTTGTCCGTCGGCGATACGCCTTCGGGAAGGGGACTTTGATGACACTGTCCTGAGAAGTCTTGCCAAGCCCCACCAGGGGCCATGCACATCAGTCTCTGTGCAGGATGGGGCCAGCATGGTTGCGAGCGTCTCGTTGGATGGAACTCTAGCACTCACAAATTTAGAAGAAAACTCGTCGTCGGGGAGCACGGTGCACCATGATGCGGGAGGAGCGGTGTCGTATACCTCGTGCTCGTGGACCAAGATGGCTGATTCGCTGCTGACGACCAACCACCAGGGACGGGCGGCGCTCTGGGATTTCCGGGATCGACTCTCCTCAATGTGTTTGGGGTGTGAAGAATATATTTCCGAGCATCACGAACCTTTGCTGTCTCTGGCGAGCAACCCAGCGAAATCCCATGTCTGTGTTACTGGCTCGAGTGCTGGGGAATTCTCAGAATGGGATTTTAGGTACCCGAAGGAGCCGACTTTTACCGAACGAGTGCGAGGAGCCATAAGTGCTATTAGATACGAGTGCGAAGGATCTACTGTAGAACGCCTCCGCTTTTGTACAGACTCTGGGGGAGTGTATAAAGTAGTTGGAGGAGAGGCTCAGCTGTTGTACGAAGAGCCCCATGGTGTGTTTGAAAATATGTGTGTCTCTTCTACCGGGACAGATTCCCAAATTTTCTGCTCTTCCAATCAAGAGGGGATTGTTTTTATTTCGAATTCGCTTAAATATTTTTAAAAATTCATTTCTTCAAGGCGGCATAGTATAACTGGATGTAGTCTGTGGCAGGTTTGTTCCAGCTCCAATCCTGGGCCATCACTCTTTGCTGCAAGCTTCTGAACCACACTCGATCATTGTAATACGCGTCGAAAGCTCTGTTCAACGCATAATCCATGGCACCTTCGTCGGTGCCCTCAAAGGAGAAACCATTTGTTGCATCTACCTCGTCAACTTCCCAATCCGTGGAACCTTCTAGTTCCCAAGCAGCTCTTGCTTTGTCGGTATCCACGTCGAATACCGTGTCCTTCAGTCCACCCGTAGCGCGCACCACCGGCACTGCCCCGTATCTCATGGCAATCATCTGTGTCAGGCCGCACGGCTCAAACATTGATGGCACGAGAATCATGTCGCAGGCTGCATAGATTAAGTGACTCAGGGGCTCATCAAAGGCAAAGCAGAATGCTGCATTTTCTCCAGCGTGCATTTGAGCAAGGCCATCGAATTCAGCCTGGACTTTTGGATCTGGAGCAGACCCCAGGAGAACAAACTGGCCCCCTCGGTCCAAGGTCCTCCAGCATGAATGGGCTATCAGGTGAGTTCCCTTTTGCTTGGTGAGTCGTGTCACCACTCCTACCAGGGGTTTGTCACCCCATCCTGTGAGCCCCAGGCGCTGTCTGAGAGCTTCTCTTGCTGCTGCTTTCCCTGCCTCGCAAGAGGCTCCTGTATAGCTCACAGGCAAAAATTGATCTGTCTCTGGATTCCAAATGTCCACATCGATACCATTTCTGATGCCAGTTAGTTTTGCATTATTTGCAGCGATGGCTGGATTGCCACCGATTTCCCAGGCATACGATGGTGACACTGTTGTAAACCTTTGGGAATAGTAGGCAGCCTCGCCAATCAGGTCAGCCCCATAGTTCAAGTTGTGGATGGTGAACACGACGCTCGACTTCCACAAACCTTGATCATGGTAATTAGTCCAGTATGATCGCGCAACTGTCGCTGTGGACCAATCATGGCAATGAATTATGTCTGGCTGCCTCTGGGTACGCAGGAGGAACTCTAACGCTGCATTGGAGAAAAACTCAAACCTGCCAGCATCCTCGTTCCCTCTGTATACAGTGTCCCCTGAGAACATTCCATTTCCAGGTTCTATGAACCAGCACCTGATACCCTCCACGATGCAAGTGCTGACGAAGATTCTCGTGCCTCCCCATTCAAATTCAGTTTCGTACTGTGTTGCCCCCAGGAGGGGACTCTGCTGAAAAAAGTCGTATCGAGGGAGAATTACCTCCACATTATGTCCAAGATCCATGACAGCACGTCCAAGCGCCGTGACAACATCTCCCATGCCTCCGACCTTGGCGATTGGCGCCATCTCAACTGCAATATGCACGGCATACAAAGGTGGCTCCTCCACCACAGATCCTTCCACAGCCACGTTATAATCGAGGCCTCCTCTATTGTCATAGTGCTCATCAGAGTTGGAGAAAACAAAGTCCATGGCATAAGCATCTTTGGGAACGTGGGCAGTTGCTTCATAATGGTCCCCAGCGGTGGGCTCCATCTCCACTGGCCCAATCCCCTTTGGATGCCTCCATCTGTTGTATCCCAGGGTGAGACGGATATCGGTGCTTCCATTCAAGACCGTGTTGTCAGGATTGTAATAAATTGTGACATCCTTACCGGCGACAGGAACCTCTGGGTCGGTGTACAGTACATGCCTCAGTTGGAGCCTCCGCACTTGTTCAGCCTTGTCCTGCACAGACAGACGACACGAGTTCATACAAAGAAAGATAGAACAAGTCACACATGACAAATATACGCACTCGAATCGCTTGTCTCGCTTTTGCTCTCTCCTCCTCCAGCCTCCTTGCTGCCTCCTCTTCCGCATGACGAGCCGCTGTTATCTCCTTCTTCAGAGGCTGCACAATGGAGTCAGCCCACGATTCCACATCTGTGCCCCTGTCAATCACGATACAATAGTCGTTTCCATTATTGTTATCAAATGTGTCGTTGCAGAAAAACACCATATCTAGGACGACGGCATCCAGCGGAACCGGGATGGTGGCCTCCCACCATTCTGTACCAGCAGATTTCTTCAATTTAGCGGGTTTCAACGAAAAATCCACGGGATTTCGCCACCCATTATGCCCCACCCGTACCATGGGCATGGTTTCAGAGAAATCAACGTCCTCGAGATTCGTTGCACTCCTGTTGTACAGAATCTTCAGCTGCACTGCCCCCCTGACAGTCTTCTGCTCCACTGTCAACACCTGTCGACCGCCATCTTCATCCACCGATGTCCCTGCGCCAGCAGTCAAAGAGTCATACTGCGCTTTGATGTCTCCAATGATCGCATGTGCCTTGTGCTCATCACCTTCCAACGCCCTCATCTCTGCCTCCTTTGCTGCCACCTCTGCTGCAATCCTCTCTTCCTCTTTCCTCCTCAGGTATTCTGCCTCTGCTCGCTCTGGCGCAGTGTCTATCCATTTCTGCTTCGTCATATCTCCTACCACTGGCAAACAATAGTTATTTGTCTCATTATTATCATACATGCCCTCCTTGTCGCTGAAAATAAAATTGAGCTCATACGCATCCTCTGGGACATCAAACTCTGCCCTGACCAAATCCATCCCTGGACCTTGTACACCAGATGCAACCATGTTGATTCGGTCAGAATCACCCAGGTTTAATTCCCAATTATTGAATTTCGCATGGAGTTGGATATGGGGCCTGTGCTGCAACACTTGAGACTGTGCTTTGTTGTAGTACAGCACTGCCTTTGCTCCAGCCGTCAGATCGGTTGGCACCGTCACAAAAAGCCAATCTTCTTTGCCTTCGAATACTTTTGTGGGGTCGTGCGTGGCGACATCCACATTGGCCTGATCAATCTTTACTGTGTTGTTGTTCGATTGCTTTGTTCTTGCTGTGCCGGAGGCCTTTGTCATGGGAACTGCGCCACTCCTTGACGGGCCATCTTCTTTGTTCGAAGCCGATGAAGACATACTCGAGGCCACAGCATTATTCGAGACGGATATATTCTGAAACCTGAACAAGATTGCATCATCTTCCTCCACCACCACCTCGACACCAGGATCACCAGGAATTCTTGGGACATCATCACCCACACCCTTCTCAAGTACCTCAGGTGTATCTACAATAGAGGGAATATATTCACCAACACGCCGCGCGATCCTCGCAAGGGCCTCGTGCTTTTCAAGAAAGGTTGTCAACTGCTCTTGCTTCTCTGGCGCATGGGTCAGTATCGCCTTCAATCGCTCTCTGAGAATGCTGTTTTCCTCCCTTAGTGCACTATAGTGTTCTTCAGTCTCCTCTGTCAGAGCTGCTCGTGCGACGGAGCGAATGAGACGCCTCCTTGCCTGTGCACCAGGAAGATAACTGTGGGACCCTGCCTTGGGTACATTGCGATCTGAGCAAGAAAAAGTATCCGTTAATGACTAATTTTCAAATACATAAGTCAAATGTACTCCATCCAACCAAAGAAACCCTTTTTTAAGTCGAGGGCAACTACGTACTTTTGACATGGCAAAATCGTATCCTGGTTGACGATAGACTAGGGCTGCAGCGCATTCTGCTGTCTCCTATTCGTCCAATGCCACGCATTCCAAATATTATGTGATGAATTTTCTACTCTAAATTGTTTCAGGCCGGGGCGTGGGGTTGCGGGCATCCAAGCATCATTCTGGCTTGCAAGCCCAATTGGGTCCTGGTTGATCAACGCTCAATCTTGATATCACTTGATGATTGGGCACCATCTATACACATGTATAGGTGGTCTTGATTCTAGAGAGAGAGAGAATCAACATAGAATTTACAAACGAAACAAACTGCTGCAAATACATCAAACATGGAAAGAGTACAAATGAAAACTAGTGTACATTCAAAATCTAGACAGATGATGCGTTTTTGACGAGCAAGGTGCCCTCACCTGTGCCTACGCACAGTGCATCGGAACTCACAGCAAGAGACCGTACGGGCTCATCACACGAACAGGCCACGTCCATTTCGACCAGTAAATTAGATTCCCAGGCTCTGACAGCACCATCTCCCCCGCCCGAGTACAGGATGCCATCGCATCCGACTTCAAGGCTGTTGACCCGTTGCCCTCCATGTGCATTTGAGGATAGATCGACGATTTCCAGGTCCTGGAGATCCCATGATTTAATACTACCATCGTACGAAGAAGAATATAAGAGGCCTTTATGGACTTTCAGATCGGTCACCCGGCCATTGTGAGCCTTCACTCTCGAGGCAGAGAGTGCCAGGCCACCTGCCTTGTCTATAGAAAACCCATAGAGACAGCCATCCACGGTGGCCGCAAAGAGTCTATCCTTGGTGCATGCAAGATTCAATATGTCTCCCTTGTCAAGGTATTGGGTCGAAACCAGGGAAGGAACGGCACGGACATTGTCAAACTGCTTAATTTCATTGCATGCTGCACTGAAAAGCCAGCGGTCATTGGTCACCAACGACCTCACCCACCCACAATGATTTTCAATGACCGAATACGCATCGTTATCCAGATCGCTTCTCGACGGTGCCCATGAAAGAATATTTTTTGCATGCGTTCCCATGAGGATGCTGTCAAACCCATCATCATCTTGCCTCGGGGGTTCGACATGTAGAGAAAAGCACGGCCCCCCTGACAACACAATCCTCTTCTCGATCTCAAGCTGTCCTTCCTCACCCACGCTCCAGATTGCAACCGTCTTGTCCATCCCCGCGCTCAGCACCTTTGTCCGTCCTTGATGGGTGAACAGCTTCATGGCTGTGATTGCACCGCTGTGGGCCTGCTGCATGGCCCAGCAAGATCCTTCGCCCCTCCCAACCCAGTCACCTGAATCCAATACCATATCTTCAACTCCACAAGGGAGGAAACAATCGTCCAAGCTCATGGAGGACCCTTGGGAGGCGGTAGCGCTGCCCGCTCTCACCCCGCAGCGGTGGTTCGCAGGGACTGGGGCCCTCGGAGCCACACAAGGCTTCCCGCCTCCATTGCGCCCTACCAGGCCATCTCGTGCCAATTTAAAATGAGAAGCACGCATACAGAAATTACAATTGCTCTTTAGGTTGATTCTTTCACTCCGGAGCACAGATTCGATTCGTTGTCTAGAGCCTCGTTTTCGGGCATATCCAGGTTCCTCAAACGTGGTTGTTGATACCGCCAACGAAACTTCCGAATCTTTTTCTACAAACTTGTGCCCCCTGTGTCTTGGTTTCATGGCGTGAGTTGGACACAGTACCTTGTCAAGGTACTGCATCAGGCTGGTGCTGCTACAATTGCAATGGCCAGACCAAAGTGCAGACACAGGGGAAAGGATTTGCCGGTTTCAATTGACAAAGAAAACAGCGAATTTGTAATAACAGTGGAATCATATCTGTTATCCAGTCCAATAACAAACAAAAGGGAGTCTCTCTCTCCCTTTTGGAACATTTGAATTAGACAATGTCGTCTTCAGGGCTCGCGCCACTCGTGGATAGTACGTGTACTTGATGCTGTTCAGGTTTTGTAAAATATCTCTAGATGGATGCGATTGGATTGTCGCTACCCGTATGTGCTGCGCTGACCACGTGCCAATTATTTTCTGTCTGTGCTGCAGCCCCAGTGTCCATCATCACGAACGATGGCAGGCATATTGTTGGGATCCTCCGAGGGTACGATCAAGCGACAAATCTTATTGTAGATGAGTGTTTTGAGCGAATTTATAGGGAAGATGCGGGGACCGAGACCATAGTACTGGGCTTGTACGTTGTCAGGGGGGACAGCATTGCAGTTATTGGAGAGTTAGATGAAGAAGCCGACGCGGCCATAGATTTTAGCCAGATAAGAGCTCCACCGTTAAAAGATGTGGCTCATTAATTACAGGCAAAAAAGTTAGCAAATAGCAAGGCGGGGTTGATTGGTCAATGACGAGGTCGCAGCTGAAGACTGTATGGAATTTTTCTCATCTCCACAGCCCAAGGTATTGTTCTTTGTCTGTGGATCGATGAATATGCAGAAACTGTCTTCTTCAATACCATAGCACGTATTATTTAGAAATAAATTAGACGAGCCATATGTTGGAGCCCTTTTCAGAACTCTGATTCCCGCTCCCTTGACTGCCAGGGAATATCCAGTGTTATTTGCAACAACCCATTCTTTTCCTTTTAGAGCGACCCATGAAGTGGATGCATGGATGCCCTTCAAGCCTGCACCATTAAAGGTGTTGTTCATAATTCTCCCTCCCACGGTGTATTCCTTCACGTCAATATTCTCTGACGGAACCTTGGGCCCAAATGTATTGTTCACGATTACATTGTAGTTTGTCTGATCACTGGGATTCCCACAATCTACCGTCCTCCCGGAGGCGGTGCCAACGTAAATGCCCTCCCCATTCCCAGGATAGCCTTTTCCAGTATGCATGATTTTTGAAAAGGCCACTGTATTGTACGATGAATTGTATCGAATCCTCATGCCCTCATGCCAGGTGTTGGTGCTTGTAATATACAAAATCTCGGAGTGGACCGTATCTTGCACGTCAACAGCGCGAAGCACATTCTTGATGGTGAACCCTGCAAATCGAACATATGAGCACTGCGCTAGTTCGAGCCCTGCTCCAGAGTTGAGATTGGGAGAGCCATCAATAACCGTCTCCTCAGGAGATCCACAGAAGGTGATCATCTTTTCTGGTGTACCATGGAGCTTGAATGCGGTAGCGCTCTTCAATCTTCTCGGCCACTCGCCACAGAGTCCCTGTCCGTCTGTCTTCTCCCTTGTGCTGTAAAATGGCCTGTGTGTGCCAGGCATCAATTCAATCAGGTCCCCAGGTACGGCTTTCTTACCAAATTTCCGCATCTGGGAGAAATCGTAGGCTCTAAAGTATCTCTCATACGGGAACTGTCGACACACTGGTGAGATGGGCGAGTGTGCGTCGCGACGGTTCAACCAATCCGACGACGACGCTCTCACACTCTTCCTCCAGTGTCGAAAGTCTTGGAGGTGTGTTGGGTGGTGTAACGCAGCCAAAAAGAAGAGCGAAAACAGGAGCAGAGAAAAAATGGCGCCAACGAAGGCCAAGGAAGAAGCCATGTCGGTCTTCAAGTGTCTCCAAATTGCATGTCTACCATTAGAAAAATAAAATACTATACAAATCAATAAAATGTGTGTGTATCATAAAATATTCACCTTCAAGACACGGGGAGCCTCATATCATTCTTGCTCCCATTGGTTCGTCTTGGTCCAGAGCACACTGTATTTGGGGCTGAGCGTGATCTCTCCAAAGAATTACGAGACGAAGATTCGGAATCTATGTTTTCATCCAATTCCATGGGGTCCTCTTTGACGTCGAGGACCATGTCTTCGTCAGCTATCACCTCTGCTTCTGTTTCGGCCTGGTGGTACAGCCCGCTGTGGATCACATCAAAAGAAGCTTTTGCCCAGCACGTGACTGCAAGCTTAACATCAAAAGTATCTGGAAACTCTAGCTCGAATCGCAAAGAGCTAGGGCCTTGATATGGGGCTGGCACAGGGTGGCCGTCTCGGTTCCATTTAATTTCCTGTGCGTCCGTGGGGTAAATCAAAACTATCTGGACCAAACCACGGCGTGCTACCAAGTCAACCATTGTCCCCCTAACAACTGGGACTTTCACAGGGAGATGGGATCCAGCTGTGATTTGGGAACAGAACCCTGTGCACCTCTGCTCCCTCCTCGACTTGACGGCATCAGTCTTGTGGAGGGAGTTTTGGTTTGCTTCCAAATCAACCGGAATCACTCCAAATTCAACGGCGGTGTTTCCAGTCACACGCAATCTCCACCTCAACATTGATTGATCACATGTGCTCCTATTTGAGAGCAACAATTTCGGTCCCATATCCAGCAAGCGCACCGTGGGGCACTTGCTCTGGCCCTCCTTTGCATCTTGAATGCTGAATCCCGAAGACTCGCACCATCTCGTGTCGAATCCACATCCAGCATTTTCTTCTAGAAATAGCCTTTCTCTCCAATTGAAATGCCTGCAAGCAAGGGGAGAAAAACCGAGTCAGAAAACAACACGCCAGAACACCACGGAATGCAGCATTCCGTCAATTTGTACGATATTGATGCTCTTTATAGTTTATACTATGATATATTAGAGTCATATCTTGGGCTACTGTACCAAATGCACAACGTACTTGAAGCGACTTGCTGATTCAAGGTCGCCCTCGTGCAGGGCCAACACCCGCTCTCTGGCCACGTGCTCTGTTAACTTCAATCCACTGACTGGCATATATAAATTGAAATAACTATGTGTTTGGGATAGTACATTCAGAGATTTACCGTCCAGACACTGCAAAACTGTGAGTAGGGCGGTGTCGGGCAACTGGAGCAATTCAATCGCTGTCGCGTTACTGCTCATTCCGTTTGTATACTTGCCTCTCTCTAACTAAATTATATCAATATATCTCTAAAAACATATTTATGCGCGCATATATATTTCCTTTTGACGCACGAGGTCTGTGTCGTTCCTAATATACTGGAGGAGCTGATGGTCACGCAGCACACGATTTGGATGGAGGATTTGCTTCGACAGCACCCTTGCAGCCACGAGAGAGACTGGATCCCCCTGGGTCAATTGGTCGTTGGGGCCAGGACGACCGGAGGTATCGTATCAATGGTATCGCGTGGTACCTTCTCAAGACATCCGTAGTCGCACCCTGTTGATCATGTTTAGAGCCACGACGAATGTTGAAGGGGGCAATGCTCTTCTTTTGTGCGCGGAATGAACAAAAAGAACCTCGACCATGAGTCTGAAGAGCATGTAAACGTGCGGACCGGTCGTCCCACCATGGGCGTGGTTTGACAGGGCGCGTGCGTCAGAAGTCATTGATTCCGTGAAGGTTGCACGGATTTCAAACCAGTCGACATATTCCGGGCAACAGAGAAGAAAATTTCGAAGATTTTGTTCGCTACGACTCCGGAAGAAACCAAAACTCTGGAGTGCCGGCTCCGTCTCGCGTGCCATCAGCTGTAACAACAACCGTACTGGAATCTCCCCGGCATAAAGACGACAGGCGTGCAAATATGTCAAGCAAAGCATCAAAAATGAGGATGGATGCGTATGAGGCAAGGGGAAGGGCGTATCAACGTCACTGGGTTAGTGACCTTATGGGGACTACCGGAGAGTCGCCCGGATATTGCTGCTACACAATTTGGTGCCCCTGGTGTGCGAGTTATCAACTGCGAAAGAGAGCCTTGTACGGAGATATGTCGCGATACTTATGCTGCGCCGGATATTTGCCCTGTTCTGGAAGGTGTGGGGAACAAAAGTGTCCAAGCTGCTGTCTGTGCCTCGAAGTCTGTGTTTGTTTCTCACAGAGTGTGGCCTCGACACGCTGGTTATTGCAAGATGAGATGCACCTGTCCAACACAAAGTGCGACAATTGCATTATCGCGACAACGGTTTTCATGCAGTATCTGTCGTGCATATTCTCGTGCATAGCTCTCTGTGTTGATGGCATGCAAGAGGCTGCATGCATCCTTGATTACATTGCAGATTGTCTTTGGTGCTCGATGTGCGCTTGTATGCAAACACAGCACAAGATTCAGTTGGATGCTCGAGATAGGGATCCATCCTTGGTCCAGCCACTCCATCCTTTCATGGCGCCTGTTCAGCAGCAAATGGGCGTTCCTCCACAGCAGCCACCTCCACACATGGCTGGAGGATATCCTGCTCCACAGCAGCCAGCCTATGCTGGGTATCCCCCTCCACCAAAATAACATGAATTTACAATGTAAAAATTCAATTATTATTCATTCGACAACGCTTGTTGTTAATGCTGCACCAAGCTTGATGCTTCTGGCCAGAGCGTGTTGCACAAGGCCCCACTGCACATCCACAATCAGGTCTTGCATGCCTGGCTTTTGTAATAATCGTCTAATCTGAGGATCTGCAGATTGCAGACTGGATCTGACCCCTCCGATAAACGAGGCAATGTCACCTGGCCCTGGCACGGCACCAGAACTAGGCAGAAGAACTTCAAGCTCATTGCCCCCTTGAGAGAGAAGTGGTGCGAGCAATGACAGACGTTCACGCGCTTCACTCTCTTCACCCGTCTCTGGCACTAGTTTTTGGGCTTGTTCACTACCGACCCTGTCCACCAATGATTTCCGAACTGCATGAGAGATGTATGAGTCAACGAGCCTCACAATTTCGTTTGCCAAGGGTTTCCTGACTGGTCTTCCTCCATCGGACAAAACCCATTCCGCAAGGGTCCAAATTTGTGATGTGTCGAAGTCATAGCTCTTTGAACCTTCCCTTATCAAATTTTCTAATCTATTCCACCGCAGGCGGCCATTTTCGAGAATCAAATCCTCAAGGGAGGATCGGAGCTCAGGAGCTGGATCTGTCAACAGCCGCCGCGCCACATATGGGTATGCAGCGCCTAATAAATTATAGCGTTTGTCTGCACTCAGAGCCAAACCTTCCAGCACTGTCAGGGACCTCAAAATAAGAGCATAATATGCAGGGACTCTGAAAGGATACTGGAACAACACTCCCCCAAGTCCATCGACCAATGTCCTGAAGTTTAAGCGGGAGACCGTTGAATCCGACAATACCTCGTCAAAAAACTCGGCGAGGGCGGGAGCAATGGGCGTTGTATCAACTTCTGGGTCCATGAAATCCAATGTGTAGTAATCGTAACACATGGCCAAGTAATCTTTGTTCACCAAGTGGACAACGTGGGCAATGATAGCATATCGAGCCGATGGAGGAGCTTCGCTCATCATACCGAAATCCAGATACACCAGATCTCCTCCCTTTGTGGCCAGCAGATTCCCTGGATGTGGATCTGCATGAAAAAATCCAGCTTCCAAGAGCTGCCGCAGAGTGCATTCCACACCGACAGTGACAAAGTCCACGACATCCAGTCCAGCACTTGCCATGGCTTCTTTATCGGTCAGTTTAACCCCGTCAATCCACTCCATCGTGAGAACCCTTCTCGATGTTGCTTGCCACTTGATTGCTGGGGTTCTGACTCTTGGCACATGAGAGTACAGCTCCTGGAATTTCTCGCAACTCTTTCCCTCTTGGATATAATCTAATTCTCCAAATAGCCTTCCAGCAAACTCATCAACCAAAGGAACTAGAGGTTGTGATAGTATGTCCAGCCGGGCATCAATAACTTTGACCAAGCGCCTTAAGAGGACCATATCCACAGCGATGCCCTCCCCGATCGCGGGTCTTTGAACTTTAATTGCCACCTGCTCTCCAGTTTCCCTTAAGACTCCTTTATAAACCTGTCCTAAAGAAGCTGCTGCAACAGGTTCCTTGGAGATTGAGGAATACATTTCATCTACTCGACAGCCAAGCTCTTCTTCAATCACGGCCATGGCTACTGGGGTAGGGAAGGGGTCCAATCTATCTTGAAGCGATGCTAAACAGTCAAGATATGGCTTCGGAAGCAAATCTGGTCTCGATGAAAGAGCCTGGCCAACCTTGACAAAAGATGGGCCCAGTCCAGCCAGGGTCTTCCTCAGTTGCTCTGCTCTCTTGCCAGCGTTTGTATCGAAACTGCCGGATGCGATATCCGTCAAAATTCCACCAATCACTCCACCCAGGGAGGAGGCTATACTCAGCGCCCTCGCCGTGAGATACGTGGGTCGTTGTGACATGGACTGAGCAAGCTTATCTGGGTCATACTGCTGTCCCATCTCTGCCAATAATGTCGGCAGCTCAGGAGACAGTGAAGACAGCTCCATTGCATCAACGAGTGATTTTTGCCCCGTCTCCGTGAAAAACCAGTCGTTAATATCCCGTTCCAATGACTCCTCCTGCCTGTCCTGGACAGCATATCTCTTGGTGAGAATTGTCCGCGTCTCAGACAGTCTGACAGCTATCCTTCTATTCTGATACAAATGTAGTGTGCTCCGAGAGTTGCCTGCAACACGAGAGCGTTGCGGACAACGTGTGGCGCTCATGTGTCGCAGTGTTCTGGCACCTATGCGAATGGAGCTGCTCCGGTTTATATCAGTCTGCGTAATGGGTATTTCAACCACATAACTTGATCTAAATTTCGAAAGCCTTCGACCGCAGGGACGAGTGCAACAGGTTTGGCTTCGAAACGAGCCTGGAAAGGCAGATTATGGTTGCCCATCAACCTTTCACTCTGATAGGAGGCATCTGAGATGCGATGTGATTCGAATATTCTTCCGATTTGGAAAAGATTTGTCATGCAGAATTCCGAACCCTATTCAGACGATGAATTGAAAAGGCATATTGCTGATACAGTCGTGGATAGTATCCTTGGTGACAGCTTCCCCAAGCCTTCCGGAAACATGTGTCAATCTACCAAGGGCTTTGTTAATTTCGGCAGTTTGGTCGTCTTGGCCATTGGTGTGTCATCGATAATACACGTTGATTGTCGAATCAACAAATTGGATGCTTGGATTCGTGATTTCAAATCTATCGAGACGATGATTGCAAAGTCGAAGCAGGCAGGCAACCCTACTCCAGCCATCGGTATTCTCGCCCAGAGATGCCACAATTGCCCGGGAAAATCGTACATTGCAGCTGGATTCGTGAAATGGATTGAATCAGCTGGGGGACGGGCGGTGCCAATGCGGTATTATTCGTCTGAGAAGGAGTTGAGAAGGCTGTTCCTTGCTACAAATGGCCTGATTTTCCCAGGAGGTTTGACGGATTTGTACAAAGATTCTCCGTATGTCGTTGCCGCGAAAAAGCTTTGGACGTGGGCGAAAGAGGAAAACGACAAAGGGAATCCGTATCCGATTCACGGAACTTGTCTAGGATTCCAGCTTTTGCATCTGCTTGAAAGTGATGTGTCTTTCAAGGACTTGCTGATTGAGACTGATTCAGTTGCCCATCCATCAACCTTGGAATTCACAAAGGAGGCTTCAGAATCCCTTATGTTTGGCACTATGGATCAATCGCTAATTGACGCATCAGAAGATGAGGAGAAGAATATCATAATGGAGAATCACATGTTTGGCCTTCCGCCGGAGCACTACTCAACGTGGCCTGTACTGAAAGAAAACTTCAACATTTTGTCCATTTCGAAAGACAGAAATGGGGTTGAATATGTTTCTTCAGCAGAGCATAAAAAGTACCCATTTTTCGCGACTCAATGGCATCCAGAAAAACCTCCATTTGAGTTCGGCATGAAAGAGATTCCGCATTCTCTTGATGCCATCAGGGTTGCCCAGCATTTGGCAAACGTGTTTATTGAGACTGCGAGACAGTCTTCGCACGATTTTGAATCTCCTGAGGAAGAGCTTTCGGATTTGATATACAATTATAATCCATATTTTACACTCAAGGACTCTATTTTTGATGGATCATATGATGGTCCAGATATCTGCTACTTCTTTGATAGAACAGATGATGAGCCACACTCTGGGGCAGATGACAAGCCTGATAACAGCCCAAGTGTCAATTTTTACGGCAGATTCGGTTAGTTGGGATCATCCTCTTTAACGTCTATTTAGAGTCTGTAATACTCGTTGTCACAATCACTTTCTCGCTTGCCACATTGACGAATTTGAACTTTTTGCTGGATTGGTGGCAAACGATGATGTTCCTTGCCCCATCTGGGCGAAAGATGCAAATTCTGTCTTTCCCTGATTTGCCATGGATGCAAATCCAGACCCCTGGCCTTGTGCTAAAGTCGAGAATCCTGGGGTGGATTGCCCAAATGCTGGGGACTGCCCAAAGCTAGAAGATTGTCCAAAGCCAGAGGACAGTCCAGGAGAGGCTGTATTTTGTACTGCAGATGCCTGCCCAAATGTAGATGCCTGTCCGAATCCGGATTGCTGTCCTATTGTGGATGCCTGCCCAAATGCAGATGCCTGCCCGAATGGAGATGCCTGGCCAAATCCGGATGGCTGCCCGAATCCAGGCGTCTGTCCTACTGTGGACGGCTGTCCAAACCCAGATGTTTGTCCTACTGTCGATGGCTGTCCAAATCCGGATGTTTGTCCTGCTGTCGATGGCTGTCCAAATGCAAGCAATGTTCCGGGAAATGATGGCTTTTCTACTCCTCTTGATTGTCCCAGGCCAGGAGAGCTTGCAGTTAAAGATGCTGTACTTTCACTCGAGATGGAGGGAGCACTTTCCAGTCCTGCCATAGAGCTAGTCTGGCCTTGTGTTTGTTCAGTTGGCTTCAATGGGGACCCTTGAATAACCCCAAATGGTTGAGCATTTGACAGCCCCTGTGTGTTTGGTTTTGCAAAAGCCTGGCCACCTAACAAGCTAGTGTCTTTTTGAGTTTCAGTAGGCTGAACCATATCTTTTCCAAATACACTGGATTCATGGCCAATCTGTTGGCTGCTTTCTTTCGGAGCTCCAGAAAGTTTTGCGGCATCTAGGTTTTTGCCCTGAGACACACGAGAGGATGGTGTTGAAATTTCCTTGAAAGGAGAAAGATTTTGAGATACTTTCACTTCATTTCCCGTGCCCACTGCATCCAGAAGGCTCTTGGACTGCTGCTGCATCGAGAAAGAGGGCAGTGGGGGCTGACTGCTGGCACTGCCACCACCACCTCCTCCTCCACTAAGAGCAGGCTTGGATTCCTTGGCTGCAGGCTTTGCACCCACTGCATCCATAAGACCCTTGGACTGCTGCTGCATCGAGAAAGAGGGCAGTGGGGGCTGACTGCTGGCACTGCCACCACCACCTCCTCCTCCACTAAGAGCAGGCTTGGATTCCTTGGCTGCAGGCTTTGCACCCACTGCATCCATAAGACCCTTGGACTGCTGCTGCATCGAGAAAGAGGGCAGTGGGGGCTGACTGCTGGCACTGCCACCGCCACCACTACCACTAAGGGCAGGCTTGGATTCCTTGGCTGCAGGCTTTGGGGCAGTGCTAAAGGGCTGTTTAAGCGCAAATTTCTTGTCTTCATATTTCGCGTACAGATCGCGTGGTTCAGGAATCTTTGGTAAAGATATAGGTGCCAAGGTAGGCAAACTGGACACCGATTTTGAACCAGGGTCAGTCTTTGGTGATATCAAGGTCCTTCTGATGCCCTCTTTGCTCATACATCTCTCTAAAATATCCTTGTTGAGTTGATTCCTCGACTCATTAACATGATGCGCTCCTGCGCTGGACAAGAAATTTACTTCAGGAGAATGGATATCAGCACTTGGGCTCAATGACACCCATTGCTTTCTCTCATGCTGGGGGCTGACATGCAACAGGTCTTGGCTACGTGGGGATACTGGATTGCCTGCAAAACGGAGTGAATAATAGAATCATAATTACCAGACATAATCACGAAAAAAAACACATTTGCCACTGCATACCTGGCAAGGCTGCGAGCCCCTTTTCTTTTGCAAGGATCTCATTTGACACAATTCCCAATTTGCAAGCCAGTGCCCAAAGATCATTGACTTTGGCCACCTGATCTTTAAGTATCCTGCCTTGGGCATGCACAGACTTTTTCAAAGATCCCCATGGATTATTGCTCAAGTAGCCTTTGTTTTGTATCCCGGACTCTCCAAATGATGACAAAGTCTCCTGTAATTCTTCACAAGAGAACCGTAACGATTTCAGTTGAGACTTTAAAGCTTCTCTCAAATTCAGAAGGGATGCGTTCAATGGTTTCCCGTCCTTTTCTTGTATGTCAGCTTGCTTCCCCTGGAACAGGGGCATGGCCTCCATCTTGCTGTAGGCCTCTTTCACTGAAGACAGCAACCTGTCAAATCCGCTTTGAAGATCAGACAGTTCTATCAATGGACCACGCGTTCGAGGCATCAAGGCATTCGTTTTGTCTCTCAAAGATTGGCTTTTCACTTCTTCCATGGACAATGCAAAAGTCTTGAATGACTGAAATTCCAGTTGTCTGGATTTGAACAAGTCAGCAAGGAATTCCCTTTCAATTCTGGGAATATCTCCTGGGCAATTAGACAATGAAGACACGGGGTATACTATTTCGGGGTCATCAGAAACATGTCGCTCGCTGGTCTTGACCGGAACCCCACCTGACGCTGGCTCAGGTGGAGCGCTTTCTGGCACAGCATTGGTCTCAAGTGACTTGCCTACGAACACATCTGGAGTTCCTTCATCAGTCTCTTCATCGTTGGAATCGTCTTCTAGAAACTCATCGGATTCATCCTCGGGCAATGCTGTCTGCAGACCCAGAGCCACATCTGATGTCTCCTTGAAAAATGCACATGTGCTGCCCTTAGTTGCCACTGGCTCCATTGTAACCAATTGGCTATTCGCGAGGGAGCCTAGCGCATACAATCTCAGCATTCCATCCGAGGTGAGGATCCATACACCAGGCAAATTCTCCAAGTCTGGGGCTGTTGCATCCACTGGATGTGCACAGGAAATTCCAGATGTCTGGTCAATGCCAATCTTCCTGACAAAATTCTCCGCATCATCTGGACCACCTGGAATTCGAATAGACAGGGCGTCTTCAACTATTGGATCAAATGAAATACTGACTCCGTCGCTCGAAAACACCCTAATGTGGCTATCTGCGATGGCTTGATGAGAGGAGACAAGGACACCCCACTCAGGTACTACATCACCGATCAGCATTTGCTTTGGGGGAACAGATCTTTCTACTCCAGCAGGAAATAACTCATGGATGGATACGTCCTGTTCCGATTCCGGAAAAGAATTGCCTGCCCAAGTTAGCGACATATGCGCCACCAAAAGGTCCACCTCATCCACGAGCTCTTGGAAGGTGACAATGATACTTCCATCTCCCAGCCAAATGGAGCCATCCACCATCTCTATCGAGGCACAATTGTTTTCCACATCTATACTCGTCAATTGCATGTTCTTGGAGCGTGCACGTGAGACAACATCAAACAGATACACAAAATCTCCAGACGCAACCACCATCATTCCTCCAGTGGGCTTCCAGCTGAACGAGCGAACATTGCTATCAACCTGGCAAGAATCCAGGAGATTCTTTCCCGAAACATCCAACAAGAATAAGTCTCCACCCTCTGTCAAAACGGATAGAAGGTGAGAGTTTTCTCTTGGTTCCCATTCTATGCAGCAGACTGTGTCATTCATGTCAATATCCCAAAGGGATGAGACACAACTATTCTGCACATCTGATGCACTATACACGCTAATCTCGCTCCCACACATGACCGTGAGAAGGGCTCCATCTCGGGTGAGGAGGAGGTCAGAGACTGGCCTGGAAACAGCAAAAGCAGGTCTCAGATCGGGCCCCTCGAATATCGTCGCCAAATTCGGACTGCAGAACAGATTTTGCCATTACTAGTTAACAGGCTCTTTCGAACAGCTATACCTCTCACCCTCTCAGACTGAGGAACAAATACCCAAAGAAATCAAACACGTCAGATACGTACACACTATCGCTATTTTCAATCTTCTTCAATAGATTACGAATCACAGATGATTCTATACAATATATATCTGCATTGGCATTGGCATGCGCCGAAGAGGATCAGGAACCTGGCCTCAAGTCTCATGGCAGCAAACGTACCTGTTCCTGACGCCAAATAGATCAACCCGTTTGTTCTTGAGACAGCTACACAACCAAAGCCTTGACATCCATCTGATCCAACCTTGCACTCTCCAATACGACTGAAAAACAGGCTGTTGCCAGAGTCTTCCTCAATGTCTTCAACATTCTCAAGAAGAATGGTGCCAGGAGAAGACATTTGATCAGTCCATACGGGTATACACTGGATCTTTAGTTTCCAATTATTTTTTAATATTGACTACCACAGCGATGCGGGGGGAATCGAATTGAAATCGATAGATGTCGACCTTAAAAAGAACTTAGGAAAAAGCTTTTTCCTAGCCTTCATTTGTAAAAGAATGGGAGGCAGTGTGGCGCATCACACGTTTTGCAACTTTCTAGTACAATAGTACCCTGGATATTCAGAGGAGTTCGGTGATCAAAGGTTGCCTTGTTGTCTGACTTGCCCAGATGTCGTCAAGAATAGCACGCTTGGCGACATGCAACCTCTGCCAATGGTCGATGGACTTTGAGGGCAATTTGAAAAGGATCAAAGCATCAATAGAGCAATCGCGGGTGCTTGGTGCTCGATATCGTGTGGGGCCAGAACTGGAAGTGCCTGGGTACGGTTGTGAGGACCACTTCAACGAACTCGATACAGAGACGCATTCTTGGGAGTGTATTGGCGATTTGGTTGTCAATGGATACTCCAATGATATCGTGATTGATATAGGGGCACCAGTGAGCCACAAAGGGGTCAGGTATAACTGCAGAATTTTCATTTTGAATTCACAAGTGTTGTTGATCAGGCCAAAGATGGATTTGGCAAACGACGGGAACTACCGAGAGCCCAGGTATTTTTCGACATGGAAGGCCAGGAAAACACTGGACGAGTTTCAGCTTCCTCGGGAGATTCGGGAGGCTACTGGCCAGAAGAGTTGTCCCATAGGAGATGGGTATCTGCAGTTTGTGGATGCGACGCTAGCAGCAGAGACGTGTGAAGAACTCTTCACTCCTGCTGCCCCCCATATAGACCTGGCGCTTGCGGGGGTTCAAATTATTACCAATGGGTCAGGATCACATCATCAGCTGAGGAAGCTCAATGTCCGGCTGGATCTGATGAGAAGCGCGACATCCAAAGCGGGGGGAGCGTACCTGTACGCGAATCAGCAGGGATGTGACGGGGGGCGCTTGTATTACGATGGCTGTGCTTGTGTGATAGTGAATGGTGACTTGGTAAAACAAGGATCCCAGTTTTCTGTGAGGGAGGTGGAAACGGTGGTTGCTGACATTGATTTGGATCAAATTGACACGTACAGGGGTGCCCTGAGTAGCATGAGAGACCAATCGAGCAGGGCGGATGCCTTTCCTGTTGTACACGTCGACTTTTCTCTTTGCCAAGGCAGTTCATTTCTGCCATCGCAAAGCATCTGTCCGCGGTATTTATCGCCAGAAGAAGAAATTGGGCGGGGCCCTGCCTGCTGGCTATGGGATTATCTACGACGATCTGGTGCCAGGGGTTTTCTTCTCCCACTGTCTGGAGGAGCCGATAGTGCTTCAGTTGCTGCCATCGTCGGTTGCATGTGCCAGATGATCATGGAGAATATAGCCATCGATGCAGGGCTGAAGATGGATGTGGAAAGGGTTTGTAACATTGAGGATGCGTCTGTGATTCAGACCCATCAAGACCTTGCCAAAATGATTCTCACATCAGTGTACATGGGTACAGAAAATTCAAGCAAAGAAACCTGTATGCGCGCTTCCACACTTTCAGAGGAAATTGGCGCATATCATGTCGACGTGAAGATTGACACAGTGGTCTCGGCCCTGACAGCTTTGTTCTCTGCTGTCACCGGCAAGATGCCAAAATTCAAGGTTCATGGAGGCACCCATTCTGAGAACGCTGCACTACAAAATATACAAGCAAGAATTAGAATGGTGATTGCATTCCTCCTTGCGCAGCTGATGCCTTGGGCCACTGGGAGGTCTGGCTTTTTGTTGGTTCTAGGCAGCGGGAATGTGGACGAGGCCCTCAGAGGGTACCTTACCAAGTACGATTGTTCTTCAGCCGACTTGAATCCTATTGGTATGTGGTATTGAATGATATGTGGTGTTTTCATGGATGTGTGACGCGAGTATTGTGGTGCGTAGGTGGTGTCAGTAAGCAGGATCTGCGGCGATTTCTGAAGTGGGCTGCTGATGCACTCGGATACAGTACCCTGGCAGAGATTGAAGCAGCTCCTCCCACTGCAGAGTTAGAGCCTCTTGATGTATCAGGGAATATAACACAAACGGACGAAGCAGATATGGGCATGACCTACGAAGAGTTGTCTATTTTTGGCCGCCTCAGAAAGGTTAATATGTGTGGCCCAGTCAGCATGTACAAGGCCCTTGCTGGTATTTGGAGGCATATCCATCCTCCGAACGTTATCGCAGACAAGGTGAAGCATTTCTTCAAGCAATACAGCATCAATCGACACAAAGTTACGGTATTAACACCGTCATATCACGCTGAGAATTACTCTCCTGATGACAATAGGTTTGATCACAGGCAATTTCTGTACAACATTTCTTGGCCATGGCAATTTAGGAAGATTGATGAGATAGCCAAATCACATTCTGAATAAATTAGATTTTCAAATGGCTATTCTGTGCTCATCTCCTCGCAGTTGTAGACTAGGACCTGCGAGGTTCTTGCTGCCACTCAACTCTCGCAGGCGGCAGGCACAGGGGCGAATTCAAGGAATCAAAAGCAAAGATACGAGAACTTCGAGCTTAGATATTGATGTGTTTGAGACAATTGGCACGGACAAGGACACGTCAAAGTTCGAGCCTTTCTCCAACGGACTGAACCTGTTCCGCAATATGGATACTTCTGAGCCCGTGTCTTTTGACGGTCAAGAAAAAGTTGAGTTTGACCCGCTGCGTGATGGGCCGTTGCGGTATTTGGGGTATTCTAATGAGCTTGGAGAAGCATTCTCAGCGTGGCTCTTCCCTGGAGGTGTCAGTTTGTCATACGCAGTGGCCATAGGCTACGTGCTCTTCGACACATGGGACAAGTACACGAAAACTTTGGCTGATGCCGAGGAAACTCTGGGTGCGAGGCGCTTGCCTGGCAGTGTTGATAAGGACAGACTTGTGGGAATCATCGGTCTCGAGAGAGGTGTGGACACCTTGGTTTGGCAGTTGCTGGCCTCTGTCATCCTACCAGGGTACACAATTCATACTGTGGTAGGCATTTCTAGCAGGTTTTGCAATAGGGTGCTGGAAAGTAGTGTCGGTGACGATCTTTTTAGCCGACTAGGACATACACTGATGCTTGACCCGGAGTCTCTTCAGAGTGTGTCAGAGAAATCTCTTCCCACCTTTCTGGGGCTGCTCACCATTCCCTTCATCGTCCACCCCATTGACTCTGCCGTCCATGGGGTATTGAATGCAACCCTGAGGAAAGAGGTGAGAAAGTACATCTGTATCCAAGGAAAAGGAGCAGAAGCAGGACTGCCAATTTGTGAAGACTGCAAATAAATAATATTGTGTATTTTTTACTTTTATGTAGCATAGAATATTTTACAATTATTGTTCTGTACTAGGGGATGCTTGCTCGGCTTCTTGCTTTGCTTTCTCCTCTGCTTCCTGTTTCTTCCTTGCTATTGTAGCTTTTCTCTTCTCTGCTGCGGCCTTGTATTTGGCCTTCCTTTCCTCCTCTGTCAAGGATGTCTTCGCCTTCTTTGCGGGAGCCCTCGATTTCACATTCTGCAATTCTTTCAGTTTTTCCATTGCTGCCTCGTATTCCGAACGGAGGTCTACCAGTTGAGCTTGGACATCAGAACGGGCCCTCTCTTCGGCATCTGCAATGGCTTTCAGTTGTCCCTGCATGTCTTCTAGGGAGGCCTCTGCATCAGAGCGAGCCAACCTTTCTGACTCTAATTCCTTTTGAGCAGAGACTGCAATTGATTGGGATTCTTGCATGTCTTCTTGCAGCATCCTGATCACATTTTCCAACTTGTCAATAGCGGCGACGGCATCTTCCTTGGAAGCCTGGGCACTAGTTGCACTCTTTTCTGCGTCTGCAAGGCGGCTCTCTACCTCGGCCAATTTCTGCCTACTTTGGTCTTCCACCTGCATTAAATTCGAGCCAAGGACTTTATTTTTGGTCTCTAGGTCTGAGATGGTCTTTCGAAGGTCTGCTGCCTCGCGGCGAAGGGCAGCCACGGTGTTTTGCTCAGCTTCCACTCTCTCAGACATTGTGTTGTAATCTTCCTTCAACGATTCCATAGCTTCCAGAATTTGCTGCTCTGCACATGGTAACAAAAAGGAGTGGTAAATATGAATAACCAACGAGGCAAAAACATGGATTAGATTAGATTCAGACAGACTCAAGTGGACGCACTCTCATCTCTCTCTGCAAGCAGTGTGGACGAAACCTGTGATATTTCTGAATGCAGCGCCGCCAGTTCTGAACGCAATGACACGTTCTCACTTCGTGCAGCACTGGAAGCTTCTTTTTCCTCACTCAGAGATTTCTCAAGTTCAGTTGCTTTGTTTGTGAGATTTTGAATTTCAGTCTCCATTGTAGACATTTTCTCTTGGGCTTGTTTCAATTGCTCTTTTGTCTGATTTGCTTCATCATTTGCTCTTTGAATTTCCATTTTTGCCGCTTCAATTTCGGACTGCAGTGAAGCAATCATCGCCTGCTCTTCGGCAATTCTATCACGGAAGGAATCGGCTTCAGCCTGGTGGCGTTCCCTTTCCCTTTGAGCTTCTTCTGCAGCAACTTGTGCTGCCAAGGCTCTCTCTGCGGCCTGTGCTCTCATGACGGACATAGCTTCTTGCATGGAAAGAGCATCTTTCCCAATTCGTTCAATCAAATCGTTTTGGGAAGCATTGACTGCATCAGCATTGGCAATTTGCTCCTGAAGAGCTTTAGCTGCCTCATTCAACTCCTCAATTCTTGATTGGCGGGCCTCCAAATCCTCCTCAAACTGTTCGTTTTCTTTTTGAAGGTCTTGGTTCAAATCTTGTGCCTCTGAAAGCCTCTCATTTGCTGCCTTTGTATCAGCAATCCACTTCTGAACCTGCTTTTGCTCTTCTGCCAAGGCACTCTGCACTTGGCTCAACTGATCTTTCAACTGTTTCGCCTCTGCATCAGCAGCAAATTTGGCGGCTTTCTCGGCCTCCAACAGCTCCTGTGTCTTCTCGGCCTCCATCCTCAAAGCTTCTGCCAAACTTTGCTCAGCAGACAAGGACTGCTCAACGAGTCTGCGCTCCTGCTGAATGGCCTCTTTCGCTGATTTTTCCAGACTGAGCTGCCTTGCATATTCTTCAGATGCTATGGATGATTCTCTTTTGATCTTTTCCACCATCTCTCTCTCATCCTCCACCAACTTTTGAATTTGCTCCAACTCATTCTCCAAACCTGCAATCACGCTCTTCTCAGCTTTGATCTTGTCATCATACTCCTGCTGTGCCACCTCCGCGTCTTTCTTTTGCAGTGTAAAGAATCCTCCAAGGATCGAAGCTGCTACGATTCCAAAAATATTCAACACAGGAAGGGCTGCAACCGTCCCTTCGGCTTCAGCTGGAGCCTTCTCCTTGACTGCAGCCTGCTGCTGTACCGAGGTCTCCACCCTCCTTGGACCGGATGATGCCAGTTGAGCTTTCAATCTCTTGATTTCTTCATTTTCCCTGCGCAGCTCCTGAATCAGTTCCCTATTGCCCGTAACCTTTGGCTCAGCTGGAGCCTCATTGGGAGAAGACTGGAGAGCAGGCAACCTGGCTCCTCGCTTCTCCAAAATACTCTGAAACTCAGCCTCAGTTCCACGTCTCTCTGCTGTGAGACTCGCTTCTGCTGGCCCAGACACACCAAAGAAGCACACCATCTGCACATGATAAACCCAGCACATATCAGCATCACATGATTGGACCTAAGTCGTGCACCACGAGGCTCCAATTACCAATGCGCCTCAACAAAACCCATCTATACTACGTACCGAGAAAAAGGAGACTGACAGCGCTGCACCAACCAAGGTATCGAGGAACCTGGTGTTCCCGGCCGTGCCCAATTCTTCCACCTCAGTTTGAACACTCTCTGATTTCACCCGACATACAATGTGCTTCAGTGCACGCGATCTTACACGTGAGATCTGCTGATAAGATTCATTGATGGCATAGGAAGAAGATCGCTGGCCACAACAAGCACGAGCCCTGGTCCGTGGGACCGAGACTGTCGGTTTGCTGCGCCGCACGTGTAATCCTCCAATTCTTGCATACATGTCTTTGATGTACACCTAGAAGTCTATTTCACTGATTAGTATACGCAATTTGCTTTCAGAATGTAATTATCTACGACAATTCAGTGCCCATAAACTCTGATGAACCAAATCCTGATAGATCGACTGCATAGGCCCATCGAAGGCATCTTCGGATGGGAAATGTCAGCAGACTTCAAGAATGCATGAATTCGAATTGGTCGCATGGAAATGCCAATTGAGGTATGGAACATCTCAAGCGACACCTCTAATGATTTCTGCTGACTTATTACAGTGGATATAGCACAGGGTCTGAGATAATGGTGACAAAAAAAGAGTCAGCTATGAGGTCTTTCACATAGTGAGTTTGGGTGACTGGCGGAAGATTGGTTCTTTACAGGTATAGAAAGTAGGAAAATAGAATAAATAGAAGATGGTCGAGCGAAAGAGGAGGGTTGCGTACATGTATGATCCTGATATAGGGTCATTTTACTATGGTCAAGGACATCCTATGAAACCACACAGGGTGAGAATGACGCACTCGCTGATCATGCATTCGGGAATATACGATAAGCTGGATTGTTATTTGCCTGCACGTGCGCAGAAGGAGGATATGGTAGAATTTCATGATGGTGACTATGTCGATCTGCTGGGTGATACAAGCTCTGCCTCGGCGCAGCAGTTGAGGATGCACAACATGCACGACGATTGTCCTACCTTTGAAGGGTTATGGGAGTATAATCAGATAGCCGCAGGGGGGACTCTGGGATGCGCCGTCAAATTAAACAAAGGGGAAGCAGATATTGCGATCAATTGGGCAGGAGGGTTGCATCATGCAAAAAAGTCCGAATCTGCGGGCTTCTGTTACGTGAATGATATCGTTCTTGGTATATTAGAGCTTTTAAAGTATCATCAGAGAGTTCTATATATCGATATCGATGTCCATCATGGCGATGGTGTGGAAGAGGCCTTTTTGACAACTGATCGTGTGTTGACCCTCTCCTTTCACAAATTTGGGGACCAGTTCTTTCCTGGGACCGGAGACATCGTCAATGTTGGGCACGGTCCCGGGAAATATTACTCTGTCAATGTGCCATTGAAGGACGGAGCGTGTGATGCGTCGTATCAGCTCATGTTCAAACCAATAGTGAATCGAATCATGGAGGTGTACCAACCAGAAGTGGTAGTGTTTCAAGCTGGTGCAGATTCCTTGGCGCATGACCGACTAGGGGAGTTTAACCTGTCTTCCAAGGGACATGCATCGTGCATTGAGCATATGAAGCAATTCAATGTGCCCTTACTGTTGCTGGGCGGAGGAGGGTACACAATCAAGAATGTTGCCCGGTGCTGGGCATTTGAGACAGCAGTGTCAGTTGGTCACGATTTAGGAGCTCAAGCTCCTCTCAGCGATTACTACGAGTATTTTGGACCAGAGTACAGTAGCGAGGTCGTTTCCGACGCTTCCAAAAAGGATAAGAATGATGAGGCATACAGGAGTATGATTTTGGAAAAGGTGATGCACCACTTGTCATATGTGCAACATTCGCCAAGCGTTGCCTTCCAGGAGCGCCCACCGGATACTCCCGATGCCACGCTGGCGTTGCCATCGGTTGAAGATGGCCATGAAGTCGTGATGGGTGTCAGTAGACCACCTCAGCAAATGTGGAAATCGCCGATTAAAGATTGAACATGTACTTCATTTTTTCTTTCCAAAGCTAAGTGCCATCCCGCAGTCCTTCTGAAACAGTGTTGTTCTGCCTTCACGAATCTCTTTTCCGTTTCCGTTTGTTAATGCTACTGCTCTCCGGAGAGAGTCATCCGGAGGAAGTTCCGGCACAAGCTTCTTTGATACCATCATGGAACACATATTGGATACTTCTCCCAACGAAAACCGGGGAACTCTAATAATACGAGACTGTGAGTGGATTGGAACATGCGCTCTGGGGGATATAGGACCACTATGTGTACATGCCGTGGCCACGATGCCTGCTTCCCTGTCCTGCTCAGCAAGCATGAATGCAGAGGCCAGTTTCAGCTCCTGAGGTTCGATTCTCCTCCTATGAAACTGATGCATCGTTTCATGATATTCTGTTCTATGGTATAAATAATTATATTCGTCCACAATGACGAGAGTACGAATGCCATGTTCCCCATCTGCTTTGAGCAGTCCACGCATGACCTCAATGGCAGCATCAACCCTTTCAAAGTCATCCTTGGTCTCCAGCCCATGCCGGCAAACGTCACCTAGAGATCTCTTACCATTCAAAGAAGACAGCTTATCCAAGGAATCGGCATGAGCCTCAAAGACTGCTCGAATGATGTGATGGGCAGCCTGCGGCGTGTACCACACTGACTCATCCTCGTCCTTTCTCTTGAACATTCCACCCCGCACCAGCAAGGACGCAGACGGCACAAACATAACCACCCATCCTTTCTCACGGGCCAAAGACGCCAAAGAATACAGAGCAACAGTTTTGCCCGAGCCCCTCCAGCCATCTAGAACAATATCAACCCGTGACCCTTTGTTTCCTTCATCTAGAGCCGCACTATACAGATCATCCAGGCATGGCCTGTGCATGCACATATGCTGGCCCGTCGCATCGAATTCTTGCATGGCTCCCTTACAGCCATAATCGAATTGTCGAATATTGGCCCTGGTCAACTCGGGGTGATGGTAAAAGGACGCCCTGGCCTCTGCTACCACCTTCCCTGCCTTGTTGGGCAGGTCAACGTACAGACCAAATACGTCTTTGTTCTTGGACTCCACAGCCTCCTTTAAACTCAATCCAGCATGCCAGGTATCCTTGAATTTAATTGGATCGCTCACAGTCACTATCCCTTCCGGTGGTACGTCTGACATTCGCTCATACCGCCCTTCTCCTGACACGCAAGGATCCCAGGATGCCGATGACCACGTCCTCTTCCCCAATTCTTTACTAAAATAGTCTCTGAATGGGTTATTTGTGTATATAGATGACAAAACACCGTCACTTCCTGACACTTGGGTTGGCAGTCTTCCACTCTCGACCAGAAGGCCCAGTGTTCTACTGCGCCTCAAGCTACCTCGCACATGAGCCATTCTGATGATAAAAATCGGATATTGTAGCTAGCATGGTAGTGCATGTAGCGATCCTTTGATCCATGGATTGCCATGACCCATCCCATCGCCCCTCCAGATCAGGGGTATCTGATGGCCATCAGCTGATATCAGCTGCAGCTGCATCGATGCCAGTCTGATGGTCATTTCTCATGTTGCCAGCACTACCAAGACGCACCTTGTCACGCGCTGGTGTCCATGCTATCACTGGGTACAGCCTCGAGGCCTAGCTCGATTTCATGGTCATCATAACGACGATCATCAAGTGGAATGAGACTTGTCAAGTTTGAAGGTCCCATCTGACTCATGACCTGAGAGATCTGAGAGATGTCCTTTGAAGGACATTGACAATTGTCGAAGAATCAGCGATAGTTCTCGAATTTTAATTTCAAATGTTTTGAATTGACGACCATGGTGAGCATAGTATCTACCAAGCACCAGCACCGTACCCTGGGGCCTGTCGTTCACCAGTCAGTAGGTGTCTCCCGAAATGCGACAGGAATGCTACCTAGGATGCATTTCAATCTATTGTATAGTTTAACGTATTCAAACAAGACCCTTGGTGATGGGTTCGCCCATGGGTCGGCAACGGTTGCACGGTCCTCCTCCAAGGGAGACGAGGGAGGGAACGACTCGCAGGGTGGTTCCGGCCCTCCTTCTGTGGAGAAGGGAATGAGCTTAGAAGAAGCATATGGTGTATTCGGCCTCCCAACGAATGCAAGTTATGACGCTGTTCTGGAACGGAAGGGGAAGCTGTTGGAGGGGTGTCAGGGCGACCAGGAAAGGGCCACGGTGGTTGAGATAGCGTATGATGTCATATTTAGCTCCCAGCTCAAAGCACGTTTATCCGGGGATTTGAATGTTAGCACGAGTGTGAGGTTTGCGGACGTCAAGCCAAAGACAAAGACCCCAGGGTTTGCCACCAGGCTGCAGGAGAAGGTGAACATTCCAAAGGTGCCAGACGGTCTCATCACCGTGACGTTGCTGGATAGACAGGAGGATCTTTTGATCGTATCAGGTATTTTTGCAACCCTTGGCGTGTGGTCTGTCGCCCAAGGAATGGCGTTTGGGGTTCAGGGGTCTCCCTCGGGGGATATTCCAAGCCTGCAAATTGCCCTTGGCCTTGCTGCAGCAATATATTTTCAGCGAGAGAAGAAGAGAAGCACTCTGCAAAAGTCTGTAATTTTAGCGACAATTGGCTTGATTTTAGGGACCCTGTCGGGTGCCATGTTGGAAAGTTGGCTCAGGGTGGATGTATTGCCCATCTTTGGGATGAGCTCTCCAGGGACGGTCGTGGGAGAATTCAGTCTGCTGGGCCTGTACCTGTCCCTGTGCTTGCTCGCGTAGCCATATTGCATAATTTTAATTTAAATTCACACGCATCGACACAGTATCAATTGCGAGGGAGTCCTGTGTTGCTTCCTCGCAAAGTGCTTGTCCAGCTGTTGATTGATTCAACCCTCGTACTGAATGAATCTGTAGAGGATAGAATAACTTGATTGTTGGAATTGTAGATTTAATGACAATGCATACCTTTATGGGAGTTGATCTGGATGATCGACGCAGCATTCTGTGGCTGTTGAGCGGCGCAGGGGTCGTTTCTGCGTACTGCACCTACCGATGGTTTAAAAATTCAGCTGTGAAACAGGGCCCTCCTGTAGATTTTGAATCCTACTTGAAAGTTCCTACCGAAAATCCCAGTCTGGCTGCTGGCAAGAGGGTCGCGAGGAAGAGACCTGCTCCAACAGACTTTGAGTCTTATCTAAAGGTTGCCGATCCGCGGAGCGTGACGGAGAAGTTCAGTTCTCATGAGACATCTGATGATGAGGTTGCACCTCTGTCTCATCTCAAGCCTGTGGGGGTGCTCTACGGGACCGAGTTTGGTCTGTCTCGGGAAGTGTGCGAGAAGTTGTGTGACACGCTCAAGGGTACTGGGGAGTACTGGCCGCTGTTGATGAGCATGGACGATTATCCGAATGGGATGGATCTGAATAATTTCCAGGCTCTGTTTGTTGCCTGTTCGACACAAGGAGAAGGCGTTCCACCTACAGATTCCAGACCTTTTTGTTCTTGGTTGCATGGGCCAGATGCAGGATCTCTTTCAAGCACTAAGTTCAGCGTGTGTGCACTCGGCGATACCTCATATACTCACTTTGCTCAATGTGGAAAGGATATTGATGCTCGATTGGAGAGCTTGGGTGGAACCAGGGTGGTGTCCAGAGTGGATGTGAACAAAGAGGATTGGATAGCCATTGACGGATGGATCAACAGTGTGGTTTCCGCCCTTGCGGGGATGGAGCTCAAATCCCTTGCCGAGTCTCAAGGCGACATAAATTGTACAAAGGTGTCAGTGGACAATGAAGGGCTTGTGAGGTATTCGAAGTCCAAGCCATACCTTGCAGAAATAACAAGCGTGACAAGCTTGTGTTCCATCACAGGGCAAGATGACAAGAACACCATCCGCGTTGACATAGATTTGGGGGACTCTGGTCTTCAATATTGTGTTGGTGATTCTTTGGGAGTGTGGCCACGAAATGATGAGGCGGCCGTCGAAGAAATCCTCCAATTCATGGGATGGGACGAGGATCAGAGCATGCCCATGCCTAGCTGGCATTATAAAGTCAAAGGGGCGAGATCAAAAGGCGAATCAGTATCATTGAAGGATTTATTGACTATATGCTATGATATAAAAGCACCAAAACCAGATCTACTGGATATCTTGGTAGAAGATAGCTCGGATACACGGGTTGCAGACCCTGCTGCTAGAGCAAAATACCTGGAAGAGCGACACGTGATTGACATACTGCAAGATTTTCGCGCCCATGAAAACTTCAAACTTAAAGATCCTAGTGTTTTCATCAAGAAATTGAGGCAATTGGCTCCTCGCTTGTACTCGATTTCGAGCTCTCCCGTTGCCAGTCCAAACAGTGTCACTCTGACTGTTGCTGTGGTTGAGTATGAGCAGCTTGATACGTCTCGGATCGGCGTGTGCTCGACCTACTTGGATCAGAGGGTATCTACAGGAACAAAAATTCCCGTTTATATTTACGAAAATCCAGACTTCAGACTGCCAGAGGATGATGCAACACCAATTATCATGGTTGGACCAGGGACAGGTGTGGCTCCATTCAGAGCATTCTTGCAACAGAGGGCCCATGAGACAAGTGGTGAGAATATATTATTCTTTGGAAGTCGACGAAGAGATCAAGACTTTTTGTACGGCGATGAATTGACCCAGTGGCAGAAATCTGGCAAGTTGTCTCTCATCACAGCCTTTTCGAGAGAGCAGGATCAAAAGGTGTACGTGCAGCACAGGCTGAAAGAGCATGGTGATCTCGTTTGGAGGACTCTTGAAGAAGGAGGGCATTTTTATATTTGCGGAGACGGGGAACACATGTCAAAAGCAGTGGAATCAGCCCTCATTTCTGTGATTGAATCCCATCAAGGCAAGGGCATGGAAGCTGCAGAAAATTATGTGAAATCCTTGGTAGCCTCCAAAAGATTGCAGAAAGATGTCTGGATATCATAATATCATAATATATATATGTAATCAATTCTTCTTTCTTTTGAACGAATCCAAGACTTGGGGCAAATTCGTTTTAAATTCAGACCAGCCAAGCAGGGTTCCCTCTCTTGCTGGATCGAACGAAGCAGAGACGATGCCATAGGAGATACCCACCAACGCTCCCCCGAAAACGCCCGTCTGGACAATATACACCGCCCAGACAGGAAGATCTATCCCTTGGACCTTTTTAATGTAGTAAAAAAGAGGAAACAGCATCATTCCCAGGAGGAGTGGGCCACCACTGAATAAGAGAATACGCCGAAGCATTCTATCGGTGATCTGCTCTGGAACGACCGCATCCTCCTCCTCCTCCTCTGGTGTATCATTGACAGAGGTCGCATACTTTTTCTCCATCTCCTCCCTGTATATCTTCTCATCTTCCTGCAATCGTTTCAGTTGCTCCTTGGGACTGGGTCCTGATGGGGCTTTCCGTCTTCCCTTCTTCTTTGCACTACTACCTCGTTTCTCATTCTCGCTTCCAAATCCACTGCGACACACGATCTCAGATCTAGAAAATCTCCCGGGAGAGGGGCGTGTTCGACCAAATCCATGTGTTGCTAATCCAGTCGAAGCTTTCAAACACGACCCAACCATGGCGATGATGATAAATTATTTTTCCAGGATCTCCAATTGCTCCAACGGATCAACGGATTTGTCGCATTTTGAAAGACAATCCCTGGTTTGAGGCAGGATGCAATCCTGATGAGGAAAATAAGAGATCTTTAGAGATCGCGATCGATGAGTGGTAGATCTGCCACTGTGTTCAAGTACTACTACCACTCAGATGCAATTTGTCATCGACATTTTATTTAATCAACTTTATCGTATCAGAATCTGGGTCACGATGCGTCAATCTGCTCGTACATTGGTCGCCAGGCTTGGCAGAGCTCTGGAACTCCCTGGAGTGAACACTACCACAACCAGCAGCAGTGCACAAGTGGCAGCACCCTTTGCGATCTCGGCCAGATCGTTCGCCAACGATGCTGATTTATTGAAGACACCATTATACGACTTCCACGTGGAGAATGGAGGTGGGTTCAGTATCGTGTATCTGCTTCTCGCCTTCAGTCTTTTCTGACCGAGTTTGTATTTTGTTGTGAACGCTGTTTGCAGGCAAAATGGTGCCCTTTGCTGGCTGGTCGATGCCTATTCAGTACAAAGATAGTATCATGGAGGCAACGAATCATTGCAGAACGCACGCATCGTTGTTCGACGTGTCCCACATGTGTGGGCTGACTCTCAAGGGCAAGGACGCGATTGCATTCTTGGAGGGACTTGTGGTCGGAGACATCAAGGCTCTTGCCGATGGAACTGGTACACTCTCGGTATTTACCAATGAGAAGGGTGGAATCATCGATGACACCGTGGTCACCAAGGTGAATGGGAATGAGGTGTATTTGGTGGTGAATGCCGGGTGCAGAGAGAAGGATTTGGCCCATCTGAACAAGCATTTACAAGCATTTACCGCCAAAGGTGGAGATGTCACAATGGAGGTGCACGATGATAGATCTTTGCTGGCTCTCCAGGGTCCCGAGGCGTCCGAGGTCCTGCAACAGCATGTCAAGGAAGACCTGTCCAAGTTGTACTTTGGCATGTTCACCAAAATTGACATTGCGGGGTCACCCTGCTTCGTGACTCGTACAGGGTACACGGGTGAAGATGGATTCGAATTGTCCATCCCAAATGCTGACGCTGTCGCCCTGGCAAAGGCTCTGACGAGCGACTCTCGTGTGCGGCTGGCTGGCCTTGGACCACGAGACTCTCTTCGCCTGGAGGCTGGTCTGTGCCTGTATGGCAATGATCTGAACGAAGATATTACACCAGTTGAAGCTGGTTTGACTTGGACCATTGCCAAATCTCGCAGGGACGCGTGCGACTTTTTGGGTGGAGACGTGATCAAGAAGCAGATTGCCGATGGTGTCAAACAGCGCCGCGTTGGATTTGTCTGCAAGGGAGCCCCTGCAAGGCAGCACTCCGACGTCATCACTCCCGAGGGGCAAAAAGTAGGAGAAATAACATCCGGTGCCTTCTCGCCATGTCTCAAGAAGAACATCGCCATGGGATATGTTGACAAGCCTTTTGCCAAGGCAGGCACAGAGCTCAAGGTGGTTGTCAGAGGAAAAGCCTCTGATGCCGTGGTGACAAAGATGCCATTCGTCCCTGTGCACTACCATAAACCATCTTAAATCATATTTGATGAATGATACACGCATGTAAACGAATTGCCCTCATGTACGTCGCTGTCTATGAGAGAGCCTTCCCAGCACCAACCCAGTCAGGAATGATATCCCTGCTCCAACTACAAAAGCTCGCCGAATGTCCCTCTCCACCTCTTTCAACTTCTCGTTTATAGGTTGCTTGACCCCATCTAAGAATGGATCCATAATCGGTGACAGAAGCGGTTCCACAGTCTTGAGCAGTTCTGCAGTGGACTCTGACATTCCAAAAAGAGACCCACTCTTCTTGGCATCGTCGTACGTGACAGTCACACTCTGACCACTCACAAAACTAGATCTAATTGCCTCCCCAATCGCGACACCCCGCTCTCGGATGATGGGCTCCAAAACCCTTGCCTGCTTGCGATAATCTTGTAAGAAATCTCGCTGTATCCGTCGCTCTAATAGCAAAAGACCCCGCTCGTGCTCCCGGAAAGGACCATGGAACCTCTCTGGAACGAATGATCGGATCGAATTGAAAATGCGTGTCGTAACACTGGGTGGAAGCTTGACATGCCGCTCTTCAGACGTGGCCTCGCCTTTCTCAGACATGGTCCTCCTGTTTCCTCTCTTACCCTATATAACTCTTTATTCATACACGAATCTCTATTATTACATTATGTTTCGTCTTCTAACAGCAATAAATTAGGAATTCCATCGCTGATCTCGAATCTTCTTCCAGTTTCTGGGCATATCAAAGCTCCTTCTTCGACGTACACTTCAAGCAGGGCGTGATGGAACTTTTGAAGGAACTCATCGTCCTCGAGCATTTCAGCTGTGACTTCTGCAGGTAAATCAGTCTCTCCTAGAGTATCCGCTGCTTCTTTGAGTGCCTGCCACTGAAGCCGAGGGAAAATATGTCGAAGAAAATCGGGGTCATAGTCTACCTCTCGAGTCTCTATTTTCTCTGCCTCAATTTTGAATGGATACCCATTCTTTACATTTTTAATATGACATTGCAGCATATTATGTGTCAAGAGCTTCATTGTGGTTCTGGGTTTGCAAAGGGGTGCAGTGGAGCATGCAATGTCACGCCTGAATCTACCAGTCTCTCTCTCTCTCTCCCTCTCTGTATGTGTGTAGTATCCCAGTGATGTCCTACTACACTATAATAATAATAATTATTCTAATAATTAGTATACGCGGGGCAGGGAATATTGCTGAGAATCAATCCTTCATATCATTTAAACGAGAGGGCTCGCCATTGCAAGCTTAAAAGCTCTGCTGAATTCAGCAATTATCTGGATAAGGCGCCCCCTGTGTGTGGAGGATTTGAGGCCTTGTCAATGCAATGCGTAGGATAGAAAATCTTTTATAGTTCAGATAATTGGAGCCATTGAACGTATTGTTATACACGATGCTCACAAAGGCCACATCCGCTTTCGCTGGGTGCGCACTTTCACGTGGCATTGAAGCCTCTAGAGCACCTGCATCGTTGTTTGCGGCCAGAGTATGCTCACATAGTATGTTAAATGCAATTTGAGGGGGTTGGCTTGGGGAGGGGGATGGATGCGTTCTGATTCTGATCTGTGCCTCGCAGTGCCCAATTGGGACCACAATGGGCGACGATGACCGAATGTGCTGACGCGGATCTATTGTATTGTAGGAATTTCACACAGAAAAGTACTGGTAGTAACCAATGCTCAGAAGCAAAAGTCTGGGAAGAAACAGGAGGTTTTCCTTGGGGTGAAGGGTAATGCTCAGTTGTTGGGAATGAAGGGTGCAGACGAGGAGACTGATCTGCTGAAAATCAGAATTCAGCTGATGAAACCAGTCACATGGATTCCATTGATTTGGGGTGTCCTCTGTGGCGCTGCTGCGTCTGGAAACTTTGAATGGACACCAAGGGATGTGGGGTTGTCAGCTCTGTGCATGGTCATGTCTGGTCCATTGCTCACCGGATTTACACAGACCATTAACGATTGGTACGATCGGGAAATCGATGCTATTAATGAGCCATACCGCCCTATTCCATCCGGCAAGATTTCAGAGAATGAGGTCATTGGTCAGATCCTGGGGCTTCTTGCTGGAGGATTGGGTGTGGCATACCTGTTGGACACTCTGGTCGGGCATGAGACGCCCACTCTCTTTTGGCTGGCGCTTCTTGGGTCTGGAATCTCGTATATATACTCCGCACCACCATTGAAATTGAAGCAGAGCGGATGGATTGGAAATTATGCCCTTGGCTCCTCATACATCACATTGCCATGGCTTGCAGGGCAGGCACTCTTTGGAACAGTCACATTGGATGTTGTCATCCTGACAATGCTCTACTCAATCGCAGGACTTGGTATTGCTATTGTGAATGACTTTAAATCTATAGAGGGCGATCGCCAGATGGGACTCCAGTCTCTCCCAGTCGCCTTTGGAGTGGATACAGCCAAATGGATTTGCGTGAGTTCTATTGATGTTACTCAGTTGGGCATTGCTGCGTATCTTGCGTTTGGTTTGGATGAGCCAATTTATGCTGCCGTACTGACAGGGCTGATCATTCCCCAGATCATTGCTCAGGTCAAGTACTTCATTCCAGACCCAGTTGCAAATGATGTCAAGTATCAGGCATCAGCCCAACCATTCCTTGTCTTTGGTTTATTAACGACTGGATTGGCCATTGGACACCATTTCAATAGTGCTTTGTAATCAATCAGCATGCATGTGCATTCTAGAATTGGTATGAATCAGGACACCATGCCATGCATGGGTCAGTCAGCAAGGATGCGTGATTTCCATGCAAGCAGACATAAACCATCTCGCGGTCGCACTGGCACTGTGTAAAATAATATTAAAATAATACTTTCATGCCTGAATAGGGTTTTATGGATGAACGAGGAACTGTTGAAACCTCTCTGGCTAAAAACTACTTTGAAAGCAAAGTGCTGTCAGAACTGAGAATCTGGCATAAATGCTGATGCATTTGTGCATACATAGTATATGTTATAAATTCTATGGACTCTTTTGAACTGGAAGAGACCAGCAGTTCTGGTCGTCGAAATTTGGGCGACTCTGGTTCGAGTGTACTTTCGAGGTATGGGATATGTGATGCCTGATCTGTTTGGATTGTTTGTGAGCATAGTATTGGGTATTTGTAGATTTTTTGGTGATGGATTGGGTCGTTTATTTAGCAAGAGCAAGAGGGCTCAGAGCTTTCGTCCTCTTCCTACTGAGGAGGAGGAGGGCCTAGGAGAGGATGTCTCGTCCTATCAGCATCGTTGGTGTCCCGAAGAAGAGGCTGGAACTGTGTCTGGGTTCTTATTTGCGTGGGTAGGTGGTCTCTTGAAGCTTGGTAGGCAGAAGGCTCTGGAGCAGCATGATTTGTGGGACATTGCGCATCAGGACGATGCATTTAGAGTGTCAGAGTCTTTTAGAAAGCAGCTCATCTCCACTGCTGATAGCATCGAGGCTCCCGAGGGAAGGATTGGGTGGGCCATGTGGAAGGCACATAGGAAAATGTTCATCGTTGCTGGGTTGATCAAGTTCTTTCATGACTGCGTCATGTTCTTGGGGCCCTTTATTTTGGAGATGCTGTTGAAGCACCTTCAGGGGGATGGGTCCAGGTGGCTTGGATTAGTGTTTGCTCTGGCTTTGACTGTGGCAAATATAGTACAGACGCTTGCGGTGAACAAATACTTTCATATTCTATTTCGAATATGTCTGCATTTGAAGACGGGGTTGGTCAACTCGCTGTATGCAAAGAGTCTGAGGCTTGCTGCTGGGAAAGTGTCGGATCTCGGGGTGGGTTCCATTGTGAATTTACAGTCGAATGATGCTGCAAAGTTGTGGAGATTACCCCAGTATCTGCACATGATATGGTCTGGTCCCTTTCAAATTCTCGCTGTGATGGGGTTGCTGATCAGAATCATACACTTTTGGCCTGCATTTGTCGGGCTCGCAGTGACGGTGACAATCATCCCGTTGTCGACAATAGTGGCGCGAGCTTTGGCGCGGATCCGCAAGCGCGTCGTCAAACTGACAGATGCTCGTGTGAAACTTGCTAGTGAGGTGATCATAGGAATTAAAGCAATCAAATTGTATGCCTGGGAGGAGGCATACTGTGAGAGGATCCAAGAGCTCAGGCGGAAAGAGCTTGGAGCCATTAGAACTGCTGCGCTTGTAGGACTGTGGAACAATATATTATGGCTTGGAGGCCCAATTGTTATTAGTATGGCAGCGTTCTATACCTACACTATGATGGGGTATGAGCTCACAGCAGCTGTGGCTTTTCCAGCCTTGTCTTTGTTCAACTTGCTGAGGTTTCCAGTCATGATGTTCCCAACGCAGTTGATGAATATCATCAATGGCAAGGTGGCTTTGGATAGAATACAGGCATTTATGGAGTCGGATGAAATGGTACAAGCAGAAGAGCAGGCAGCTGGGGCCCCGGCAGTCTCAATTAAAAAAGGTTCCTTCTCGTGGATGATGGGCCATGATACCCTACTGCATGACATAAATTTATCGATAGGACAGGGACAATTTGCAATTGTTGTTGGGGAAGTAGGATCTGGAAAAACAAGTTTGTTGGCAGCCATTTTGGGAGAGATGCTGGCTCGCTCTGGGAATGTGACTGTTAGAGGCTCGGTGGCCTACACGCAGCAAGATCCATGGATACAAAATGCATCGCTGAAAGAGAATGTTCTACTGGATCGTGAGTACGACGAAAACAAGTATAAGGAGGTGATAAAGGCATGTGCTCTGGAAAAGGATCTAGCAATGCTGCCTGCAGGCGACGAAACAGAGATTGGAGAGAAAGGTGTCAACTTATCTGGTGGTCAGCGTCATAGAGTGGCACTTGCCCGCGCATGTTACGGAATGTCTGATATATACCTACTGGATGATCCTTTGTCAGCGGTTGATGCACACGTAGGGAGACAGTTACTCAATGAATGCTTGCTTGGTTTATTGAAGACTAGAACCAGGATATTGGTGACGCATCAACTCCAATACCTTCCCGCAGCCGACTTGGTGATTGTTGTCAAGGACGGTAGAATTATTGAATCTGACACGTACGAGTCTCTTGTGAACAGGGGCATCGACTTCCACCAATTTGAGATGGAATCCTTGCCCTCGTCCTCGTCGGCATTCTCTGTGGACGCTGGTGATGTTTCCAGTGAGGATGACTCTATCAAGGATCACGATAAACCTAGCTCTTCAATCGCATCGTCTAGTGACAAATCTGATGGTTCTAGCCCCCTTTCATTCGAGAAGGTGAACACGAAGAATGACATGCCTCAAGGAAAAGACAAGGCCAATGGCAAAGGAACAGCAGCAGCAGCAGCAGCAGAGGAGGTATTGCTGAGCCGCAAGAACCTCACAAAAGCAGAGGAGAGAGCAGTCGGACAAGTAAATAAAAAGGTTTACATGAAATACTTCTTGGCGTGGGGTCCAATGCTCATCATCCCCTCGACAGTATTGTTCCTTGCCATGACCGAGAGAGGACTGCAGTCAGCACAAAGTTGGTGGCTGTCGGTTTGGTCGACGGCGTCTGAAGAACGCAAGCTTGCACAAAGCGATTCTTTGTATTACATGAAAGTATATTTTTTACTTGGCTTTGTGTCTTTGGGAGTCCAGGTGGTCAGGGCTGTCGTCCTTGTCCTGGGGTCTCTCTTGGCAGCTGGGACTTTGCAGAACTCACTTCTCGCCACAGTTCTTCGTCTTCCCATGTCTTTCTTTGACTCACAGCCAACTGGAAGATTACTAAACAGGTTTACAAAGGACGTGGAAGCGGTTGATACCTCGCTGCAAGCTTCGGTATCATCATTTTTGAATTGCACTGTGAGCGTCCTGTGGTCCCTCATTGTCGTTGTTGCTGTGAGCCCGACAATAGCGTTGGCATTCGTGCCGATTGCGTTTGCCTATGCAATTATTCAGAAAAGGTATATTGCGACATCAAGAGAATTGAAACGGCTGGATTCTTTGGCCATGTCGCCAATCTTCTCGCACTTTTCTGAAACTGTCCAGGGTCTGACAGTGGTGAGGGCATTCAGGGCCCAGGGCAACTTTGAATCCAAGAATAAGGTCTTGCTGAACGAGTCTAATCGGTGTTTCTGGCCCACTCAATGTGTCAATAGGTGGCTGTCTGTCCGATTAGAGCTCTTGGGAACCTTTGTGGTGTTATGCTCTGCTGTTTTTGTGTCTGGTATCATGCCCACATCTGCCGGATTGGCAGGGCTTGCACTCACCAGCGCCCTCAACCTGACCGGTCTTATGAGCTGGATGGTTCGCCAGACGACAGAGCTCGAGGTTAATATGAACTCTGTCGAGAGGTTAATGGAATACGACGACGAAAAGACCGAAGCCCCTGCCATTGTTCCAACCAATCGCCCCCTTCCACAATGGCCTACACAAGGAAAGATACAGGTAGAAAACCTGGTTGTCCGGTATCGGCCGGAACTTGACCCAGTATTACATGGGATATCATTTTCGGTGAAGTCAGGAGAGAAGATAGGAATCGCAGGGCGTACTGGGTGCGGCAAATCAACATTGATGATGGCTCTGTACAGGATTGTGGAGCCTTGGTCCGGCAGAGTCATCATTGATTCTATCGATGTGGGCGCCATTGGTATTCGAGACCTCCGTTCACGACTATCCCTGGTACCTCAGGATCCAATCGTATTCAGTGGAAGCGTGAGGAGCAACATCGATCCGTTCAACAAGGCACAGCACGATGATGAACTATGGGAAGCATTGTCTCAGGCAGGTCTTGCAAATCTGGTTCGAGAACTAGATGGTGGATTGGACGCACCAATCGCCGAATCCGGAGGAAACCTTAGTGGGGGACAGAGGCAGCTGTTGTGCATGGCTAGAGCATTACTGAGGTCCAGCAAAATTTTGATATTGGATGAAGCCACATCGAGCATTGACACCTCAACTGATGCAATCATTCAGTCCACTATTGCCACTGCTTTCAAGGACAGTACCGTTCTCACGATAGCGCATCGTTTGCATACTATTATTGGCAGTGACCGGGTACTCGTGCTGGATGCTGGGCATGTGGCAGAGTTTGACACACCTGATGCGCTCCTGGCACAACAGGGTGGTGCATTCAAATCCTTGGTCGAGGAAACCAAAAGTGGTTTATCATCCAGTGCTTGAGAATATTTCATTATTGTACAATTTTATTCTACTATTGTTATTGTAACATTGCACGTGCGAATTTGCAAGGTGCTGGTCAAAGAGACCCAGCAAGTCCTTGAATGATCATCTGATAGCCCTCAGGAATGGGGTCTCCCTGCATGACAGCTGCTGTGATGGCGTCTACGTCTTCTGGGCTGAATCCAGCCTTCTCAGCTAGGAACAGCATGAGATGAAAATCCTTCAATCTTTCAGAGAATGGTCTGGCAGAGTATTTGTCCAAGTGAGCCTTCAATTCTGCTGGGCCTTGTCCTAGCAACCTATTCTCTATTGCAAAAGAATTCATCACAATGCTTTCATGATCCTTGATACTCACAGGGACCAGGAAATAATCTACATCTACTTCGCCTGCATCTTTTCCTCCGACAATGACTGGGGTGGCATCCTTTGCATCCTTTGGGTTTGTCACCTTGAATGTTGACGCCGCACCTTCCGAGAACCAGCCTTCCTTGTACAAACGAACGCATTGCTCCGACACTTGAAATGCTTCAAAATGGATTTCGGGCACGTCACCTTCTTCCTCTGGCTCCAGCAGTGCCACAACTCCAGTCACAGCACATTCACCCATCTCATCCTGGATGGCAGCCATTTGCAGCACTTCCTCTGCGCTGAAAATGTAATCGCGCTCTTTTGTACTCTGTGAAAATATCCATCCAACCTTCTTCCAACCCCACACCTCTGCAATCCTGTCCGCTATCTTCTCTTGCTCTGTGTTCCTTTCCAGAGAGAGGCCATCCTGTGAGCCCTGCTGAGGTGGTTCGTAGATCGCATGAATCAAGACATTCTTCTCATCATCCACTTCTCCATATAGAATCCCTCCTCGTTTAATAGAAAATGCAATCGCTGATTGAATGTACGTCTGAAACATGTTGGCTGCATGCATGTCAAACGAGGCACAAGAGCACACTGCCTTCTCTTGTCTTTCTATTCTAGTCTGCTTCGCAACCATCTCCTCGATCGTCATATGGGCTCCGAAACTTCGCTTCATAAACTCAGGGAGGCGAACACCCTCGACTTCCCTGTCAAAATCATAGAACAAGTGAACAATGTCACCATGATTGATCCCCAAACTTTCCAATTCAGCAGAGTCGTCGGACATGTCTCCGAATGACTCTGGACAGAAACCCACATCATCTCGTGTTGTTAATAATTTAGGATTTTGAGAGAGCGTCATCGCATCCTCAGGGACCCGGAGATCAGAGGCAACTTGCTCCTTTAAATCCTTTACAGTGGCTCCTTCCGGCACTTTGACCCTCTCCAGGCCATCTCTGAAATGTGTCGAATGGATTTGGGTCAGAGAATAACCATAACAAAGCAAGCGCGTGTCTCCGTGACGTACCTCGATCGAACTCGAATTGTAACCATGGTTTCAGTCAGTACATTGCCTGCTATGGACAGTACACCGTCTCAAAGTATAAATATTATATTTATCAAATAATATGCGGTCTCTGGGGACAGAGCAAATTGTAGAATGCACCTGATACGAAGAGATCGCCCCCTGCTGCTGCCTTGTCACCAACTGACTTCCAAGCGACCCATTTCCCCTTGTGAATCTTGGTCAATTCATCAGAGCCCGTGTAATGAGGGTCCAGTATAAGGAATGCACAGTCTCCCGTGGCTTCGTCGTAATCAATGCCCAATAAGGTGTATGCTAGGACTCCACCTCCAATCATGATTGGGGTGCCCTGGGTGTCAAAGTGCTGGCCAATCTGCCTTGCAACACTAGCCATCTCCGCCCCATCGGAGACTGTGATAATCTTACATTGCACCTGATATAGAGAGTCCAGTACGTATCCTAGCTCTATCGCGCCTATCCAATTTTTGCTGCCCACGAAGCTTGCCTGTTTGTCACTCAATGCAACCAATGTTTTTTGAATTTCTTCGTGTGATGGGGGCTCCCGGGCAGTGTATCCCTGCAGTTTCAGCCAGGAGCAGATTGTCTGTAGAGATCTATACGCACATCCCCACCCAGAATCGTCAATGTTGTCCTGCATATAATGGTAGTACTCGTAGGCCCCCTGTATCATGTGCAGTGTGCCAGTGGCCTTGTATCCAAGGCCTTGGTCAACGCATCTCAGTCGACCACCTTTCTTTCTCGAGTGCGACCTTTCTTCTTTCGAAGATATTGAATTTGCTATTCTCAAGAAAGGTTGCTCTTCTCCCAGTCCCAGCGCACGCTGGACAGCACGCCTCTGGGCAATGGACTGCTCACCATCATCATCCATGGTACCGTGTGCGGGATACACCATGCACACAGGGAAGCCCAGTCTCTCTGGCCAGAAATGAAAAGCCTCAAAATGATAGGAAGGTCCATATGTGTTGCTCTCGAACATGTCCCTCATACTTGCTACCTGCTTCCTAAAGGCATCGGCAATACCTCTGTCATTGTCTGAACCGGTAGGGGGAACAAAACACATGACATTCATGCAAAAGGTCGTCCAGTTCACCTGCCCCTGGGAGCCATCTATAATCAGAGATGGGGCTACGTGGCGACTATCCTTCGAGTGGGACAATACCATACCGGTGTCGGACACAACAATACTGTCAAGCGAGTCCAAGAACTCGTCCACAGCATGACTGCTATTTGAACTCACAGGCACTTGAGCTGAAACACGCAATGCCTTCATATGAGTCTCTAATGGATTTTCGTCCACGATCACAACGTCCTCCATCGTGTATTGTCCGCACGAGTCCAAACAAAAGACCACATCTGCTCCATTCTTCTTCTCCACTCTCCCCACCGTCTGCAGACCAGGCACTAGCACACTCTCGACCATTCCTGCATCCTTAATCACTCCAACTATATAAATATCTTGTTCTGATCCAGAACACCCCACCAGAGACACCATATCAGACTGCTCCAGGGTTCGAATGACCTGGGCATACACAACCACCCGCGATTTCTGCATTTTGAACCGTATGACAGTTAAGTAGGTGATTACAATTGAATTGTTGTATATAGAATTATTCCACACGCGAAGGGCAGAGAAAAATTGCCTTTAGAGACAGCATCTCGTCTTCCCTCATGCCACCAGCCATAAGGTAGCCCTCCACCCCACCATAGTCTTGCTCCAGAAAGTCGAGAGTGGCCTCCATCACGTTCTCTGCCGACGCCATGATGGCATCTGTCGTCAGAGACTCTGGCATAGATTGGAGTTGATGGTTCTGGCGGCCTTCTTTCAAAAGGACTTCGCTGAGGGCGTAGTCTTTGATGATGTCCTCTTTTGGGACCCCACACAGGAGGTAGATGAGCATGATGAACAGGCCTGTGCGATCTTTGCCATGAATACAGTGGACGATTGCTGGGAAACACGTCCTATTGGCCTCTTTGTCCAAGAAAAGTCTCAAAGCACGCACGATTCTCTTGTTACTACCTTTGAGGATGATCTTATACAGCCTGACAAACCCCAACACTTCTGGGTCAGCCACCGCTGCCGCCACCATGTTGTCAGGCTCCTCCCCTTTGATCTTCATCCACACAACCTTGGCTTTGATGTACATGGGTAGTTCATAAAAGATCCAATATTCTACCCAACTGGGGAGCAGATCCACGTGGTACACGTCCATGGGAGTCACCCCATACTTGGCCATACTGTTGTTGGTGCACCTGATACACTTTGGGTACTCTTCCAAGGTGTCTTCATCCACCAGCACGGTCATTGTCCGCCTCAGTAGTTTCTCCTTCTTCCGGAGTACCAGCCGCCGAATAAGGACGACCATCCTCGTCAACCACCTGTTCAATCGCTGCATCTGATTCTGTGCTGAAGCTTTGCACGCTGCTGGAGGCACCCGGAGATCCAGCACAGTCCTGATACCATGGTTCTTCATATCCGTGCTGCTAATGATCTGCGACGATCTATAAAGAATTCCCGCCCTCATATGATTATGAGAGGTCTCCGGGCGACCCACATCCCTCATATTCACACTGTGCTGCTCATTATCCATGTACGAGACCCTGCTCTTCAACTTGGCCAGGTCCACGTGCGTACTGTACCTGGGCCGTGGCCCGTGGGCACTCATCGATCCTATCCCATTCTCATATGTTTCTGGATCTTCTGGTTCCACATGATTCCCGTTGGAGAGGAGCGAAGCCCGTTGCTCCCCTTCATCCTGCGTCTCTGCTGTCGTGGGCATATCTGGCTTCTGATCCTCCTTCGCTTCGTTTATTAACAGATCTTCCGACCTACGTGTCATTGGAAATACACCAGGACGCCCTCCTGAAGGAAAAGGCGATTTTTCTACTTCCAGCCTCTCTTGCCTTGGTTAAGGAAATTGTCTGATCAATCAATCGGGTTTGATTGAAAATTGTAAATTTACCTTTTAATTTCTGAATTTAAATATTTTCATTGATGAAATGGAATATCCGAAACAGACCGTTGTAGACGTGTCAGGTGGGTTTTATTCCTGTAGGTATCTGAGATCTTGTATTGATTCGCTGATTTGGTGCAGAGCTAAAGAGATATGGAGGTTCTGTTGCATGTGAACGGCCTTCATCATCGGCTGCGACGACTGCTGTTGAGATTTGCGACTGGTCCATTCGCTTGACTCATGGTTCTCGTATAGCGTCCCAGGAGGAGAGAGAGCGCCTGGAGGACGATTTGTATTCTAGTCAAGAGCAAGGAGAAGGGAAGGAGGGGGCTACTATTCGGAATCTGCCCGAGCAGGTGTATTCGGAGAATGTCCTGGAGCTGCAGCACGTGCCCAGTGGGAATACCATCAGGTTTAGTGCAGCAGATGCGTTGCAGCAATGGATTCGCGATGGTAACGAGCCTATACAGTTGAATATATCCGAAAAGTGGCAGCAGGAGAGGAAGAAAGACGCGGCAGAGGTCACACGTGTGGTGTATGATTGGACGTATACCACATCGTATGTGGGGAGCTGCGAGGGGTGGAATGTCCCTGGGGAGACAAAGGAGCAGATGGACATGGCTTTGTTGATGGATCGGCGTGCTCCGATTCTATTGTTTGATTCCTTTCCGCTGTACGTGTCCGAGTTGGACGATATGGGCGTGTCAGAAGCGAGTGTCAAGATACGAGTGATGCCACAGTGCTTGTTTGTGCTGTTGAGATTCTTCCTGAGGATAGATGGGCAGCTGGTTCGAATACGGGATGCCCGATACTTTTGCAATTTTGAACGTGGTGATACTGTTTTACGCGAGGTGAGGTGGCAGGAGGCCACCTCCGGAGTGGGATACTGCAACGCAGAGGAAGCAGCACAAATGCTGCAAGCTCTTGCCCCATCAGGAGTGCGGCACTACGCGATGGAGAAGCTCTCCGTAGGATGATGGTTGTGTGGAGCAAAATAAAAATTATATCCGAGGCGCGCTTAAAACTGGCGTGTTAGACCACTCCACCACATGACCGTCATCCCAGAGGAATGTCGAGCTGGTCATGACAGGGTTCGAACCTGCGCCCTCATAGAGGACCAGTGTATTCAGCATCGTCGATTGCCCAAATTGGAATTTCCTGGTGAGTTGTTCACGTGGGTGGCCACCGCGGACTTTTGGGCGCCCCCCAAATTCTTGAACAAGGCAGGATCCGCAAAGGAACCGAACAGAAACTGCTGCCGAAATAACGTTTGCGTCGTGTAAAACAAAAAATGACACGGTAGATCAATTTTAATGCGGATAATTGTTCTACTTACCATTGCGGCCACGATGTTGGCCGGCAACAATGGAATCGCTGCGTCGCAGCAGAGGAGGGTTCTGAGCAGAGAGAGGGTCGTGTTACAAACAGATCACGGTGATATTCACTTGGCCTTCTATCCTACGATTGCCCCTCGCACTGTTGAGCTTATTCTTGCACTATTCGAGTTGGGATGCTACAACACAAATCATTTCTTCAGGGTCGACAAGGGGTTTGTCGCTCAGGTGGCTGATATCCAAAATGGCAGACAGGCACCGATGGATGCACTACAGCAGAGCTGGGCGTCAAAGACTGTTCCTTTGGAAGTACACGAGAACGTCAAGCATGACAAAGTAGGTATATTGTCCTTGGCAAGGCATGACGATCCACATAGCGGAGGATCTTCATTCAGTATTCTGCTTGGAAAAGCCCCTCACCTCGATATGCAATACACAGTTTTTGGGGAAGTCACCAAGGGAATGGCGACAATAGAGTCCCTCCAACAGGTCGAGACTGTCACCGAGGGTATATTTGTCATGCCCAAAGAGCGAATACATATACATAGCACGTACTTGCTGTACTCGGATGCCAAGAGGTGCTCGGAGTCTGTCGACCATGTCGAGGAAAGATTAAATTCGACGCTGTGGAGCTTAGAAAGACTAAGGGAAACCTCTCTTCCGGGTCATTAATGAATAAAATAACTTTATGGCTGTAATGGTGGCCGTATAGCTCGTGAACGACAATGTCTGCCATTTACAGAGGAGGAAAGTTGGGCGATGCCCTCGTCGAAGCCTTGGATGTGCTGGTGACAGAGGGGAAAATAGGTGGAGATTTAGCACAGAAAGTATTGGAGGCGTACGATCAGACGATGATGGAATCGTTGGAAAAAGACACGAGCGCCAAGGGGACAATCATCGGGAAACTGGACTTGTACAGATATATTGATAACATTTGGACATTTGTGCTTTCTAATGCAAAACTGCGTTCCGCTGTGAGTCAGAGTGTTCCCAAAAAGGATGAACACGAGGAAGATGTGGAAGGAGAGGTGAAACTGACAGTGGTGGATGCAAAGTTGTTGCGTGTGGCAACAACAAGGCAATAAGAATAACGATTTTTATACATTTTCTACTCCTAGTACCAAGTCCACTTGTTTCCTCTCCGTGTAGAGCACTGGTAGAGAGTGCTGGGACTGTACATGTCCTCTTCAATTTCCCCAAAGGATTGATTGAACATTCGCTGCATCTTTTTGTAGTGTCCACGCCTGCGCGTCTCCAGCCATGTGCGCCCTTTGGGGTGAGGTACATGCATCACGTACGCACGAGGAGTAACAACGAATATGAACCCACTCTTGTGCACATGCCACGTGTGGACCACCTTGTTGAACCTGAGGCCCCTGAATCTCTCTGCAGCAGGGGGAGCACAAGATATAGATGACCCATAAAAAGTGTGCATTGAATGTAAGTAATAACAGACGTACCATCATACCAAGGCAAAGACGCCTTTTTTGCGAGGTAGAAGGGCTCATAACCCAATTGGATATCCATCAGCCTGTATGGCTCTGTGCTGACAATCCACTTGCTAAAATTAGTGTCCACCTGGCCTAGTGGATTCCGAACAGTTTCGAATGGCTTGACCTTTCCCTTCTCGTGCATGACTTGGATCCTATCTACGCCTTCCAGGGATCGATTGACCCACCTTGATGTGGTTAGATCGTCGTCTGAGCCTGTCACTGTGAGTGCCGGGAGCACAATCATTTGTCTGTTCCCAGTGACCCTATTCAAAGTCTCATACAAAGACATGACGTGCAAGTCGTGCGATAAATCGATATTCGGGACGACGTCGACATCTACCACCAATACATTTTCTGCATCAGCAAGTTGGAGAGCCCGGTTTCTCAGGGAGTTGATGGGGTACAGTCCCAGGAAAATGTCCCCAGCATTGAAATCTTCATAGGCCAGGAGGATGTCAAGGGTGCATACGTCCTCCATGTCGTGAATTTTCCTAAAGAATGCATCAACCTCCTCTTCGGCATCCGACAGTGTCTGATTGACTTCTGCTGTGTATGGGCTTCCCTTCGGGTTCTCCTCATATGGTAGCTTGACATAGACCGCAGCAGCAATCCTACTGGCCCAAAATTGACACTGAAACTCGAGTTTATGCAGCATGTCTATCGAGAGATGAGTCACGAGTGAAATATCTGTGTAACGTCGCATCTTTTTACTCTTCCATATCTGTCTCACCAGCATATTTGGTACTGTTGGAGGATACTGGCTCTTGCATGCACCATGGAAACGCTCTGTCAGGTTGCCTGCCAGTGGATCCTCCTTGACTTCCTTCTCGTCTGGCGGAGGTGGGGGAGTATTATCTCTCTCTGCTAATAATGCCGCCAAACTCTGCTGTGGGTCTTCCTCGTCAATCCTATCCGTCACACTCCCAGTGAGGAGGGCATGGTTGCCAAGAAAGTTGGGCAGTTTCACGACGCCTAGAATTTTCCTGTCTTCTCGTTCTAAACCTTCCACTTCTGCCTGAGAATCTGCCAGAAAGAGATATATCTACATCAACAAGTATAGATGAGGACAAATGCTAGAATGGTGCCCTGTCCACGTCACTGTGCGTACCAACACGGTCCCAATGGCTCCCAGAAACAGCAGAGTTGCTCGGCCACGGGTGCTCGTTTTCCTTGTTGACTTTGGCGATAGTGGCATTATAAATACGTATCAATAATTCAATTTGCAGCACGAAAATGTCCTGGCTGTATCCTAAGAACACTCACAACCACCTCGACGATGCGATCCAGGCCATGTGCTCTATGCGATCTATTGCTCCCAATGGGGGTGAAGATTCATTCTTTTTAAATTACAGTTCTAAAATTGGGATTATCTCAGCGCCTTTCTGCGTACATATAGAGTCCGTTCGATGTATGGATCGTGGCTCCGGTGGTCATACCAATCTCATGATCTTCCTTGAGGGCGAATGCAAAGTTTTTGAGCACCACAGCCAGGGACACGACACCCTCCATCAGTGCAAATTGGTCTCCGACGCATTTGCGAGGACCTCCACTGAAGGGAATGTACTTGAAGTCCGTATTCTGCTCGTTTGGAATGGGGCCATCAATGTCAAAGCGCTCAGGCTTGAAAGCCTCTGGATCATCCCAAACATCCGGCGAATGATGGATGTTATACACACTAATCATGACATCCTGCCCAGCAGGGACGGTGTATCCTCCTGGCAACGAGTCCTCTACGAGAGCCCGGCGGAGAAGAACTGGTGGGTGAGGGTACAGTCTCATGCTCTCGTTGATGCAACGCATGGTGTACTTCAAGTCTTGGTACTTTGCCAGCGTCATGGGTCCATCACCTTGACCCAATACTCGATCTATTTCTTCTTGGGCTTTCTTCATGCATTCGGGATTGGTGACCAGCAAATAGAGAGTCCAGGTCAACACGGAACCAGTGGTCTCGTGTCCTGCCACCAGCATGGACAGCAAATCGTCGCGCAATTGAACAGAAGAGACTTCTTCACGAGATGCAATTAGAAATCTGAGCACGGATGGGTCACTCTCATTGATATAATTGTCGGGATCAAATGCTGCAGCCTCTTCCTCAGCCTCAACCATGGCTTTGCAGGTTGCAATGAGTTCTTCTGTTGTTTGCCTGATAAGATCCACCGCTTCCATGGCTTTTCTTTGCCTTGGGATAATGTATCGCATGAATGGAATCTTCCATACCGGTAATACGTCCGTCGCTCTCTGCTCTGTCTCCTTCAAGCTGGTATACACTGCTTGAATGAGGGGCGAGTTTGTTGTCAAAGAGTTGAAATCATAATTGAACACTGCCTTCCCAATGACGTCGAGCGTCAGCTGAGAAAAACAAGCTTCCATATCTATTGCCGCCTTCGGGTCCTTCGCCAACTGCGCATCCAGCTCAGCAACCAGCTGGTGCGCACTCGCATCAAAGACCTTTTCAATCATCACCTCAAGGTATCCCCGATGCAGAGACGGCCCGACCGCCCTTCTCCGTATCCTCCACGCCTCTCCTCCACTAATAGCAAATCCCTGTCCAAACAGGAATTCAGACACCTCCGCAACGAGCCCTTTGACGTACACAGGCCTCTGTGGATTGTCCGAGCCTCTCAACACATGCTTGGCAGCTTGTGGTTCAGAGATGACCAAAAACGACGACACCGGTCCCGTCGGCAACAAATACACCGGCCCAGTCTCCACCATCCATTTAAAGAGAGCTTTAAACAAAGCGCCTCCCAGCAAATCCTGAATGTCCTCAGGCTTGGCATCCGCCACTGGAACATCTGATTTCCCTCCCCACAATCTGCCCAACTGGGTCAGCCAACCAGGGCTCGTGAAACTCGCTCCAGCTCCCTCAGCATCAATCAGCTTCCCTGTATCAATCGGCTGATCCAGATCCACTTTCTGCATGGACACATAATGCATCATCACCTCCACACACTGGATACCCGTGTTCCCAGACAGGAATACCCACCTCATCGTCCTGAATCGCCCTCACGCCCCTGTTCGACCGACATCTATTTCCATCAGTACCTATTGTAGCCCCAATGCAGCGTCTGCGCGAGTGGTATTGTCCGTTCCTGGTCACGTCTCTGACACAGTTGGAGGACCTCAAAGACAATGTAGGTACTACAGCCACCATGATTGCTATATTATTTGCGTTTAGATGCGATTCCATTCTCCTCAGATAATATCTGTCCGGAATAGGGATGAGACGTGACGCTCTTCTCTCCCAATTCCTTAGATTGCAGTATAAAAATCCTCATGATCGCATGATGCCCTCCGATGCACCAGTATACCGTAGAATAATTGCCATCTACATCGCTTGGATCACCGCACCATGGCGTCCTTGGTCTTCAAGGTGGTCACCTTGACGTTGAAGACTGTGAGTAAACCCTTGGCCTCTCGGTTCGAGCAGTACGTCATGGGACATCCCACATTGCGGGGTAAAGTGATCAATTTAGCCCAATGGATACATGCTCTAGAGGTACGTATCGACAGAGGGGCCCAGGGAAAGACAGGAAGGGTGTTTGTAGGGGACATGAGTGAGGAGAAATCGATCCAACTTGCCTCAAAAGTGGCATCAGAGTCATTTGTGTACAGCACAGCGCTGGTACTGTTGGTGTTAGAGATGCAGAGGAAGGATAAAGAGGACAAGGAGAAGAAGAAGAAGGTGAATGAAGAGAAGGAACATAATGCCATGCTGCATCGCCGGCATGAAGAAATGGACCTGCGAATAGCACAGGAACAGTACCAGATGCGACGTGTGTTGGAACGAATAGAAGAGAGAGTCGTAGCACTGGAGGCATGGAATACTAAAAGCTCTCGATGGCCATGGCCATTATCATTTGTTCAGGGATGAATCATATGCATGTACAGGAAACCATGATGGGATTTCTCTTCCTGGACAGAGCTGAAAGAAAGGACATGGCACGATTCGACATTGATATTAATCTATATTATAGATTATTAAATAATAATAATAGTAGCAGTAGTGATACCAGTACAAGTCCAAAGAACACGTGCGTGCACCAAAATTGACAATCCTTTCGCTGTTTTGTCTTCTGTCTGATACAAATAACAGCCCCTCTGCTGTCTCATGTATACTAGATCTAGTACTTTTATGACATATCGTATGTAGATTGATGGCGAATCCTCACAGCAGAGGTGCGGCAGGAAAACTGCTTCTGTTGCTGGGTTTCAGCGTTTTCTTCTATACGGGGTATCAGATTATGACATGTACGTATTCTGTGAGGTATATATAGTATGTGTATAGCTAATGGGACTGAATGGAGTATGCAGATGGAGAGAGTATGCGAGTGTCTCACCGTGCCAGTGGTGAGATTTCCATTGGGGAGTTGAATGGGCAGGGCCATGGTGGTTCATGGATATTGTCTGGATCTGGTGCTCCTTCCACTAACGTCTTGTTGGTGGTGGCAACGATCATCACGTTGGTGGGGGGCTTGGTTGCCCAGGGCCCACTCAAACCCATACTTATTTCCAAGGCTCCTCCGTACGTTATGCATTGCTATGTTTGTATCCATTACCCTGCAAGAGTACGTGTGAATCTATGTGTTTGATGCTGCAGAGTTACAGGAGAGTATCCCGAGTTTAGAGATTTCATATCCTTCAATAACAGAGGGAGAATCCAGGGGAAGACTGCCTGATCAGGTCGAGTATGTTTCATGTTCCGGTCCATGGTCGTGGTTGACCGAGGAGTCCTTCGAGGCAGGGCATGTCATGCTGTCTTGTGTCGGCTCTAGTGTTTCATGGGACGCTATGTCTTACCTATTCCAATAGAAAATTGCTTTTGAATCAGTTGGTACAGAGTGGGGCTGTATCTGTGTGTTGGAGTTTGAATCATGCAGCAGATTCGCGTGGGAGTGTTGGCCCTCCAGGGCTCTTTCAGGGAGCATATGTTTTTGTTGAATAAGATTGAGAATGTGGTTGCGACAGAAGTTCGAACTGAGGAGCAGTTGAGGATGGTGGATGGATTGGTCATCCCTGGGGGAGAGAGTACTACTATGGCACTTGTGGCTGAGAAGTGGGGGTTGCTGCCAGCGCTGCGAGCGTTCGAAAGAGAAGGTAAGCCTGTTTGGGGGACATGTGCGGGTCTTATTTTCCTGGCAGATCGAGCGACAGGGATGAAGGAAGGGGGGCAGGCCCTTATTGGAGGGATTGACTGCTTGGTGCACAGGAATTTCTTTGGTGCACAGATCAACAGTTTTGAGTCGCAGCTGCCTACTCCGGAATGTTTGAAGAGAGAGGGCGAGGAAGAGACCTTCCGTGCCGTATTTATTCGAGCTCCGGCGATTACTGAGGTCGGAGAAGGGGTAGAGGTGCTCGCACGCTACGTGCTGACCAAGGAGGAGTTGCTCCAATCCGGTCATGAGTCTGTCATCATTGCTGTTCGAAGTAAGAATCTCATGGCAACATCGTTTCACCCAGAGCTTACTGCCGATACCCGTTGGCATAGGTATTTTGTCGATATGGTGAAGGAGTATCTCAGTGCATCCATGGATGGGCATCATCGACATGCAGACACCTCAAAGGCAGCCTCTGCACCCAAATCATCATACAGGCCGAGAGATTTGCCCGTATATCAGTAAAAATGTATTATTATTACAACAATGAATGAATCGAATATTATATAGGAGCCACTCGTATCAAAAAAAGCATATGGCAATCCATCCAGTCCGGAAAGCTGACTTTTCAACCGGTACCAACCATTTGTTTGTAAAAGTTTCGACGCGTTGCCTCTTACTCAGAGCATCTCACAAAACCATGTCGTTCCAATATATGGTTCACATTCCAGTCCAGTGCAATGAGGGCAGAAAGTTCACAATCCGATAGTAACATGGGTTTGGAATCTGTAGCTCGACTCAACAGAGTTCGGTTGGGGACTGCTGTTCTCACTGAGCAATGCTTCATGGCAATCCACCAACAGGCCACAAGGTCGTGAATCATCAGATCCCGATTACTGATATACGAGTCCGGCAATGCACCTTGGGACCACGACTTCAATTGCTTCCTTCTGAGCTGCTTGAATAAACAGAGTCCGCATTCTATAATGTGTGAACTCATGTGGACTTTTGGTTGCAGCTGAAGTAGTTTTTCGGTCCACGAAACGAGCTGCGAACGCAGGACGCTGTCAAAACGGACTGCATTTTCAATACGTATCCTTGACTTTGCATCAGTCTTGGTTCTCTCGAGACACTGCGTATCTTCCTCCTCAAAACTAAGTGTCCTTGCAGAGAAGTACTTGAGCCCAACCTTTTGCCTCTTGTTTTCAAATTTCTTTTGAGGAGTCTTGGTGCTCACACTCACAGTAACCATGGGATGATTCATTTCTTCATTGGGATACGATGCCATTATCTTATCAGTGTTGAACTCTGATGTATGCGCAACACCATGCCAGTCCATGCCAGCACCGTGAATTTGGTCAACAATGTTACGGTTCGACATCATCTCGATTGAGTATGCTCACAAAGTTCCGAGTATCCAGTAGCGTATCTATGTATACAGTAATATATGACAAGCGATGGGATGGGAAATATGATGGGATACAGTTCTCAAGACGTCCAGATTGGCTGGGGGATTCAACCTTCCAAGCACAATGCTCCTCGTCTCGATCAATCTATCTTTACAGTCCTATTCTATACAGAGATGCCACAGATCAGATATGGCAGGCTGTCCTGAATGGTGCCAACAACATTCACGACCACTCGCCACTCTGGTGTGTCCCCGAGGCTCGTACAAGTACAGCGTGCCTCAATTCTGCGTTTCAGCGGTGAGTATCCACCTAAAATATTCTATTTTAATATTTATTTGGTGGGTTCGTCCTGGAAATCCGATTTCAATAGCTACAATCGCCATCTGAGTTTCATCGACATCACGAGTCAACGGGCACAGTTTCCACGTGGTTTGATCATCCTAGAAATTGTAGCGCTCGAGGCACCCAGGTACCTGCCATGCACCTTCCTGTCTCCCAGGAAATCGACATTTCTTACACGTATGATCAATCATTCATTTCTATTGTTCAACTTGATTCGAAGCAAAGAATCGACCTTATTTCGACAAATAGGACACACACTGCTCTGCCTTCGTAGGGCATCAGCACACTCGTGACACATGCACATGTGCCGACAGGGTAATGCAGTTGTATCCCTTCTGTTGCTAAGGCAAATGACGCACAGGTGCTCTTCCGTCGAGCTATTTTCTACAGGCGACACCGCATTCTCTAGTCCATAAATTTCTTGGAGGATATATGACACCCCATCCACCCAAAGCTTCTGCTTCACCACCGACACAGTCCACTCCCCAGAGTCTTGCTTATCAATCATCGCAAAAGTCGTCTGCCCTTGAATCCATGGCTGCATAGGCTCACCAGGGACAATATCATTCAGCGTAAATCCTTCTCGTCTACCCTTTTCTGTCACAGTCGCCAACCTGATCACCACAGGGAATCCCTCACTGCCCTCTCGATCAAGGCCCAGCAACTCATCTACACACACCTGGCTCAGGTCAATCCCGTGCTGTGTTGCCAAGAAAAGTGACATGTCATCTTTTGGAAACTTCTGCTGCATTCCCTTCTCATACTCTACGCATGATGCAAACACGTGATCGGTATCTTTGTACACCTTTGGAACGCGCACCAACTTGCTGCCATTCGCTACATCCTCCTTTACTCCGCAAAAAGTCATGGCGCAGCATGGTTCAGACGCATCAAACTCAAACCCAATCGTCAAAAAGTTTGGGTCAGCCTCCGATGGAACGATTGTCAGTGATGACTTCTTCAGATTCACAGCATTACGAATCGTGGCAGTCTGTGTCAAAGACTGTGGAGTCTGCGACTCCTCGTTCTGCGGCGTCCTTTGCCTCCTACCCTGTCCAGCACTCGTATTCACAGGTTGACGTCCACCATACGGCATATTGTAGTATTGACCACTGTGGCCATACGTCGCTGGAGGTGGGGGTACCCGACCACCCGTGTTCGCAGGTGGGTATCGCGCATAATGCGAGTTTTGAGGCAACCCATTACTATTTTGCTGCTGATTACTATCATTATCTTGTCTCTGTCGACTCGTGCGGTTCCCCATTCCAATGTCAGGACACCCTTGTTAGGTCTCGATCCCTTTCCGGACAATATCGGGTTTCTCAGTCCGTGAAGCAACTATTCTGTATACATACACTGCTGTTTATTAAAATACAGCCCACCTCGCCCTCGGACCCTGTGGTTCAAAGGTCAAGTGTCCACAAATCCCCTGTTTGGTAGGGTGTGTTTGGTAGTTTATTTGACTACTACGACACCTGTTTTTATTATTTAAATAATGTGTGTATAGTCCTTGAGATGATGATTCATGCACGGGTCCAGATCCATGGGAGTCGAGATCTCAAAACTGACTCAGATCTCTACCAAAGACTTGCACCTTCAGCCAGTCGACCAGGATGAGAACTCGATTCCGTACACTGACTTGCTTGGTGATGTAGACACTTTTCCATAGAAGGAATGCAGGGCTGCCCCACACATCCAGGCTCGAGTCAAATGCCTCCACTTGAGCGATTGCTTTGTCATCTCCAATGGATGCCAAGATTCCCAGAGATAAGAATTCAAAGGGTTTTTTCAGGATTGCCTTTGGTGGGCCACCTTCATCAACTGATTCTGTGACGGAATCAGTAACTGTGCTAAAAATTTTATCAGCCAATGAGAGGCTGGAGGCTGGTTTCCAGGGTGGAAGCATGTCCATGCCACCTGTGCCAATGTTGTACCGGCGGTTTATGACATGGGATACGTAGGCTCCTTGCTGGGCAGCCACCTGCGCGGTGGGGGGCAGAGGATTGTCCTCAAGCAAGGAGCAATCTCCTAGGGCAATGACATCTCGCGAGCCAATGACTCTGAGGAATGCGTCGACATGAAGTTTCCTAGGTTTGTCATTGTTCAGTTCCATTTGCTGAGGAATCTGGCGAATCATATCCGATACGAGTGGGTTGACCGCATTTCCAGCCGACCAAACACAGATTCCATACTCCATGGTATCATTGTTCGCCAAGGTGATCTGCCTGTCATCTATCCTGGTCACCCTCTGGCCAGTCCTCACATCGACACCAATCTTTTCCAGGTTCTTCATGGCAATCTGGGCGAGCTTTGTATCAAATTGAGTCAAAATAGCATCTCCAGACTGTAACAGGACGACTTTGACGTATTTTGCCAACCGAGGATACTTTTTTCTCAAATCTTGTTTCACAAAATCTGACAATGTTCCTGCAAATTCAACCCCAGTTGGCCCTGCTCCCACAATCAACATCGTAAGAAGCCTCTGAATCTCCTCCTCTGGTACACCAGGAAGAGAGGCTAACTCAAACACCTCTTGTATCCTCTTTCGAAGATTGACAGCATCCCGAACAGTCTTTAAGAAGAATGCATACTCTTCCACCCCTGGCACCCCAAATGATGCAGGTTTCTCGCCCACAGCAACGACAAGAACATCATAGTCGATATGAAATACTGGATTATTTCCTCTTCCATCAGCTACCGCTGATTTGCACGTCACCTTTTTCCCAGTCAAGTCAATAGATTCACATGCCGCTTCAAAATACTGAACATACTCATTGGCAACCCTGATGGGCTCCAACAGGCTGCGAAATTCCACAGTGCCAGTCGCTGTCGAAGGTAGCATCGGGGTGAATAAGAAAGCATTGGAAGGCGAAACGACGGCAACGTCAAAATGGTCGGTATCAATAACCTTGATCAACGAATGAGCTCCCCATCCAGTCCCCAGAACACAAACAACTGGCTTTGATCCCAATCCTCCCAGGTCTTGTTTCCTTATAATCCTACGGATATGTGTTCCAATGTCATCGACTGCATCAATCATCTTGTCCGCAAGAATTGCAGACCATGTCGTGTTTCTTCTGAGCTCAAATGCTGGCTTTTCCTTGGGTGTTTCAGCTCTGCAAACCCAGGAGCGTCGCCTCGCAGGCGTCGTAAACCCAGGATGTGCTTGAATTCTCCCTGGTAGAATCGCCGTCATTGTAATGCATTGCAAGTATGTGTCTGTTTTCGCATCATCTTGTACAAGATGTTACGACACGTCGTCATGATGACTATCGATATATCATTCCCTATGAAAAAGATGCTTGATGGGAGACATCATGTCATCCACAGGAAGTCCTCACCCAGATCATACCAACCATCTCGGCCCTCTCTTGACAAAGTAATTTCATAATTATTATATCACAGGTACGTATGTGTGATACGCATGCCTGGGATGGGAGGATAGTGGTACAGGCTGACGAATCGCGGAGTCATTTCATTTCTCTTCCCTTTGTCTTGGTGATACGAATGTGATTGGATATCATGATTTTGTATCTAAAATGTGGGTGATTTGGTGGGTGGGATCGGGAGATTGGTGGTTGATACGGATAGATAGGAGACCCGACGGCCATGCGGCTGGGCGAGGCCTCTGACAGGTGTCCGTAGAGGCTGCTCTTTCGTTGTGGGAATTGGAACGGGATTCTTGTATATTGGTATTCAAAGGGTATTTGGAGGGGGAGAGAGAGGGATCGCCTCGCGTCTTGTGTGGTGTGTGGTAGACTATCTCGCAGGCGCGAGTGTTGTGGTGGCGGAACAGGGAATCAACTCACATTGCGGTGTATCTGTGTGCAGATCTAGTACAATGAAGGCTGTCGTTTCTGTACACGGCGCAAAGACTGCACTTGGTGGGCAGAGACTGGTGTGCCCTGCCAAGGTGAGGTCTCAGCAGCCAGGAAGGCTTTCTGTAGTTCAATGCACAGCTCAGGATGCGGCTGCCTCCGAGCGTTTGAGATTGAATAATCTTTCTCCACAGGATGGATCTCGTCGTAAGAAGACCAGAAAAGGACGTGGGTATGGAGCTGGTCAGGGAGGTAGTGCAGGATTTGGAATGCGTGGGCAGAAGTCTCGTTCTGGATCTGGTATTCGCCCTGGTTTCGAGGGAGGTCAGACTCCATTGTACAGAAAGCTTCCAAAGCTTAAAGGAATTGCAGGAGGAATGGGCCACGGGCTCCCAGATTTTGTGACTATCAATGTGCGAGATTTGAATAAATTTGCTGGCGAGGGAGGAGAGGTGTCTTTAGAAATGCTCAAGGAGAAGAAGCTTTTGAATCTGTCTGGAAGGCAAGATAAACTTCCTCTGAAGATTCTGGGAACGGGAGAGTTGACTGGACCAGTGACTGTCCATGCTGCTGCCTTCTCAGAGACTGCCCGATCAAAGATTGAAGCTGCTGGAGGAAAGGCTGTGGAGGTTCCACAGAAGCCTAAATGGACTAGAAAAGCTCATGAGGCTGCCAAGGCAGCTGCAGAAGAATCTTCTTGATTGATTACCAATTTCCGCTCCAAAAACATGTAAAACATTGAGAAACATTTCAGAGAGCAAAGGTCTATTTCACGATGCCATCTCCTGTCCACAATGAGGGCACTTTTTCTTCTGTTTCAACCACTCTACGATGCATTCTGGGTGATACACATGCTTGCATGGGAGCACAATGACAGTATCCTCGGCCTCAAAATCGAGTTGACACACCACACACCTACAACATCGCACCAATGTAAGTCAGTCATATACGTAGAAATCGCCTCATCATTTCAACGTACGGATCGCTATGATCGTTATCGCGCGTGAATTCTCTGTACTGGGTACGATTCAGTGCACTCAACTGTTTCTCTGTCAACCCTGCAGCAACTGTTCCCGCAACTTCACCCAGCACGGTGAGTTCCTCGTACGTCAAATCATCTGGATCTATAGCATCGTCTTCCTCCTCTTCCTCATCATGCGCAGATGGGTGTTCAGCATCGTCGACTCCCTCTCCCTCCCTCGATGGCCCTGGCACTGCACACATGGACACACATATGTCACCACCACGTCCCTCTCATCCTCGAGAGACACACATCCAACGCACCTAAACCTGCCATTGCCATCATTCTTTGCTGCAATGCCTGTTCTTCCTCTTGCATTAACTTCCATGCGAGCTGCTCGTCAGTCATACTCTCTGGATCGTCCTGCTCTTGTCCACCAGAGGAGCTCCCCATCCCTTGCTGTCCCACAGTGAAGGGAGGAACATTCTCCATCGTCCTATATGATAATAAGACCACATTCATCACTTTGGATCATTCCATGCTCTGGATTCGTCCCCACCAAAACGTACCTTGTCCCTCCAGACAGTGACAAAAATGCCCTCTCCTGCTCTTGCAGTAATTTCGCCAGTGCTACGTCCTCATTCTGCACAAATAAATGTCAAATGAATACCACAGGACTGAAACCCATCAAATATGCACCAGAGACGCACTTCGCTGGACCCACCAAAAGCGCTGGGACGAGTTTCCACTACTGTGCTGTTTTCAGCCCTATTCTCACTTCTATTATGAAGTATTCCTTCATCATTGGTATTTGTATTCTCCATAGTTCAGTTTCTATGCACACACGGTCGATTACAGCCCGACAATTGCGATGAGTCAGTTGGAATACGCAGAAGCTCCTTTGTCTCGGCTATTCGCTTTTTTTAGATATGTTAAGACAAAATATGTACTTAAGAACAGGTTAAAGCAGTATCGATGAGTGCTGCTTGTTCTGCTGCATGGACCTGGCCAAAGCCTGTCGCTGTGGCTGCCATGGTAGGTCGTCCTGCATAGGCGATTCGAGCAGGGACATTTTCTCTCTCTGCTTCCATGCACCGCTGGATTCTTGGTTGGACATGAAGGTATGCTCCCATATTTTTGGGCTCTTCTTGGGCCCAGACGATTTCTGCATTTGGATATCTTCTGATTTCTCTCATGACCAAATCAAAGGGGAATGGGGCCAACTGCTCAATTCTAATGATGGCGACATCGTCTTCTAGCCCTCTCTTCTTTCTCTCGGATGCCAATTCGTAGTAGACTTTACCAGAGCACATGACTAGGCGTTTTTTGGAGGGGTTTGGAGGCGGTGTTGGACTGCGGTCTGTTTCGCCCTCATCCATGATGACTCTCTTAAAGCGCGCACCTTTGATAAAAATATCATCTGCCTCGTCATCGAACTCTGTCAGAGGAGATCGAGCCTCTGGAAGTCTTAACAAATTCTTAGGAGTGAAAATGATCAACGGTTTCCTGAACTGGCGGTTGATCTGCCTGCGGAGTACGTGGAAATAATTTGCTGGTGTTGTTGCATTGACAACCTGCCAGTTGACTTTCTGAATTTGAGAGCCAAGGTGGCCTCCGGCGAACCATTGCTTTTCATCAATTTGTGGAAGCTCGTATGGATCTTCATCGACCATCTGAAGGAACCTCTCAATGCGGGCAGATGAATGCTCTGGGCCTTGTCCATCGTATCCATGTGGCAGCAACACGGTGAGGCCATTTTGTCTGAGCCATTTTGCCTCTCCAGAAGACATGAATTGGTCAAATATAATTTGTGCTCCATTGGCAAAATCTCCAAATTGCGCTTCCCACATCACCAAACTATTTGGATTTTCCAAGGCATACCCGAGTTCAAAGCCGAGCACTCCATATTCTGACAATGATGAGTTGCTCACTGTGAATTGACGCCTGTCCTGATCCTCAAAAACATGCTGCAATGGAGTATATTTTTCTCCAGTTTTTTGGTCATGGATAACCGCGTGTCGGTGGCTGAATGTACCTCTTTCTACATCCTGTCCAGACAGTCGAACATGATTGCCTTCGCAAAGAAGTGTCCCAAAAGCGAGGGCTTCGGCAGTCGCCCAATCCACTGGCTCGCCTTCAAGAATCATCTTTCTCCTCGCTTCATAAATCTTACCGATTTGTCTGTGTGGCGTGAAGCCCTTGGGAATTTCGGTAATCGCATTTCCAACATCCTTGAGCAAGTCGATTGGGACGCCCGTATTTCGAATTCTAGATGTCTGTGAAGGAGACATGAATCCTTTCCACACGGAACTCAACCATTCCGAGAGATGCGGCTTATATGTCTTTGCCAAGTTGAACTTATCATGCAACTCTTTCTGGACTTGGTCCCCAATTGACTTGATCTGATCCTTTGACACACTGCCTTCTCCCAATAGCTTCTCGCTGTACAACTGTTGTGGATTCTTGTGGCCACGAATGACCTGGTACATCAATGGCTGAGTAAACATTGGTTCGTCAATCTCATTATGACCATATCTTCTGTATCCAATGAGATCAATCACGACATCAGAGTGGAATGTGTTCCTCCATTCTGCAGCTAGTTCGCAGACCCTCACCACAGCTTCAACATCATCACCATTCACATGGAATACAGGTGCATTGAGTGCCTTCGCCACATCTGTGCAGTATGGTGACGATCTAGATTTCTTTGGATCCGTTGTGAAGGCCACTTGATTGTTCACAACCAAGTGAACAGTACCTCCAACTGTATAGTCGGGCAAGCCACTCATATCCAAAGTTTCATACACGATACCCTGTCCAGCAAACGCACCATCTCCATGCATCAGGATTGGCATATGCTTCACTCGATTGATATCTTCACTATAATGCTGCTTTGCCCTGACCTTTCCCAGACACACCGTATTGACAGCTTCAAGGTGAGATGGATTGGCCAATAGGGACAAATGAATCATCTTCCCAGATGTTGTGGGCCTATCAAACGATGTTCCAAGGTGATACTTCACATCACCAGACCCCATATACGCGTCAGAATTCGAAGAAATAGGAGATTTACCAGCAAACTCTGAGAACACCTGTTCCATTGGTTTCCTCATCACATTGGCCAGAATGTTGAGCCTTCCTCTATGCGGCATGCCAATCACTACGGATTCTGTGCCCAGCTCAGCTGCTCGATCGATCAGCGCCTTCATACCAGGAACCAGAGATTCACACCCTTCCAAACCAAATCGCTTTGCAGCTGAATACTTGTTGTTCAGAAATGACTCAAACCTCTCACTCCATGTCAACCTATCCAGGATATTAAGTTTCTTGTCCTTTGTAAAAATCGGAGGCTCGGGCGTCTCAATCCTCGCTCGAATCCAATTGCACTTTTCCCTCTCTGGAATATGCATGTATTCGTATCCAATTTCCCCACAATAGGTCTCTCGAAGCCTTGTCAGAATCTCCCTTAGGGTCCTCACAGGCCTCTCTTCATTCAGAAATCCCTCCTGATTCCAAATACCTATGAAAAATTCTCTGTCCAAGTCGGCCTCCGTGAATCCATAGAACGCAGGGTCCAACTCTGGCCGCTCCATCTGCTTTGACAGCCCCAGAGGATCCAAGTTTGCTGCCATGTGCCCCACAATCTGATACGCCCTCACCATCAGAAGCAACCGCTGACTCTCCTGAATAGTCTGATTCGATATAGCAGCCTGCGCCAAAGGCGATGTGATATCACCCTTCTCCCATGCATCATACGACTCTGCCACTGCCTCTGGCGACACCCCCATGTCCATTGACTTGAAAAACGAAGCCCATGTCGTATCAACACTCGAGGGATCCTCTCTATATTTCTCTTCCAACTCTTCTAAATACGAAGAGGACGTTCCATCCAGGAAAGAATCCTTCATCTTCCGCATGGGCACTGGAGCAGGCTCCTCCTGCTGCTCAGCACCTGACGACGTTGCAATCCCACAACGAGCACACTCCTGTATCGAAAATCGTTCTTTTCCATACCTCCAATGTCTCTCAGATCTAGTAATAGCTCTACTAGGAAAACTCCGAGAATGCGAGACGAAAGTTCTCTGATGCCTCCCTAGACTCGCATCCCCGCGGAGGCCCCTGCGGACAAACCCACGCAAGTCCCCGTCCCAAACTCCATGGTGACCTACATTTGAGAATTCCGATTTCGGTTTGGAACAGATTCCCGCCTTGGCATCCACGAAACCTTTCAGAACCGTCCGCTCCTTGGAAGCACAATGCTTCCCCAGGAACACGAGCGTCTCCTTCAAAGATCGTCTCATCCGTCACAAATATAATTATTAGTATCAGACTGCCATGCATACGGAACGCACCGTCACTCATGCAGATGTAGGGTGAGGGTCGAGCGCGATTTCATGCCCCCTCCTTAGCCAATATTGGCACCCTTGCCAAGGGTCTCGAGCTCTTTGCCAGGGGGAGGGTTGTTGGATGGGCCCATCTCCAGAGATACCAGAGATGATGGCTATCGATCGATACCACGGGGTCTGACGGTCTCATGTCCACACCAATACCATGCGCAGTCCCTATAGCCATGCAGGACTGGGCTCCTGGGTAACAACCAGAATGGGTGACATGATGTTCCTATCAAAGAATGTCTCAGATGGGATGTGTTGTCCATCGGAACGGTGGTGTACGGGGAAGGCGTTTTTTTCAGCCAGGAGGTTACTTTGGCGTAGAAAGGTTAGATTATTTGATCCCTAAAATATTAACAAGTGATTTGGAGCAGTACTGGGCTGTCTAACCGGCGTGGAGAGTGGATAGTCGAGGTGCGTGGTGAGCACAATTTCTGTGTCCACAAATAGAATGTTACAATTCAAACCTCTATGGCATTGCCTAGAGTGGATGAGAGGGGCTGATACGGCTGCAATATGTGTTTAATAATTTATTGAATGGAATGGAATTGGAACATAAGGGATATCTGTCGAAAAGTTTGAAAGTCGGCCGAGTGCCTGCGTTGCGGGCAACGGAGGCGGGGGCTTGCGCTGGTGGTGGGTAGGGGAGGGTTTCTCTCGGTGGTGTGCCCGTGGGCAGCTCTGTCCATCATGTATTCACCGCATTCTCGACGTGATGTGCAGGCTTTCGATCTAAAAGTTACCGATACGCTTGGTTTGATCATCGTGGTGGGAGCAATGTGGACCTGTTTGTAGCCTGTTTTCATTGTTTGAGAACCCCTTGATTGTTCGAGAGCCGTTCGGTGAGGAGGAGGAGGTGCATTCGTGTATCGTGCTGCTGCCACGGGGTTTGAGCACTAGTTGTCTTTGTTTTAGCCTTGGAGGTCTTTGTTGGCTACGATTATGGCCAAGGCGAAGAACGAACAGCAGCAACAGGAGGGCGGGGCACCTGAGAAGGAGGCCAGCAAAAAGTCCAACGGGGTGGCCAAGGATGTCGAGGTGGCGAAGCAAGATGGGGATGTAAGCAAAGTGAGGAAGGATGAAGACGCTATTTTGGAGCAAGGAGAGGAGATTGCCTCGAGGAGGGCGCTCATTGCACAGGCCTTCAAGCCCCCATGTGTCGAGCCAGAGAGGCCACTGTCCCACTGGTCCCATATGTTGGGGGAGGTGAAGTGGTTGGCGGTCGATGTTGCCCAAGAGCGTCTTTGGAAGCATTCAGTTGCGCTTGCCATTGCCGTGGAGATTGGAAAGATGCAAGGGGATTTTGGATTGCAACAACCTCCAGAAGAGTGCCGGCAGTTCAGTGATGAAATCAAGCAATTGAAGCTTGAGGCTGCAAAAGCGGCTGGTCAGGCTACTGGAAGGAGGTCTGTGAAGTCTTCAAATCTTCCCAAGCCAGCGGTCTTGCTGGGGTTGAATGCAGAGGAAGATCCTGCCCTGATGGAGATTGAGGAAGGGGTTGCTGCCTTGAAAAAACAGGCCAAGGAGATTGGGGGGAATGCCGTCTCTGTTGTCGATATTGGCGAAAGCGATGCGAAATTTACCCTAACTTGGGATCATGCAACTACTGAAAAGATGGAATATCATCTTTACGAGTTCGAAAAGCAGAGACTCATCCAAGAGGAAGCCCAGTTTCGATCGTATCGCCTCGAATACGAGGCTGCTCTTGCGAGTCATCAGTTGGCCATCGCTGAGCAGCAGGCTGCAGCTAATGCGATTGATGCATTTGAAATCGGACAGTCGCTTGACATCGATCTCATGGACGATGGACTCCTCGGTCCGCCCAGGAGGTACAAGAAGAGAAGGACAGGGTATGCTGCAGATGAATACGATGATCGCAAACTGGATGGCTATGCTGACAGAAGAAGAGCGAAAGCATATAGAGATGGAGATACAGATCCCAATTACTCTGCAGAGACTGGTCGTTATGGAAGGAGGACTGCAGGACGGAACAGAAGACCTCTCAATGACCGCAATAGGAACTTCAGGCAGCGTCAAGACCATTATTCCCAAGGTGGAAGAGTGCAAGGGCAGCCAGGCATTTTATCTTGGAGTAGAAATGAAGATGACTTATTGCTGGCTATAGTTCACGAGTTTGGTGTGAATTGGACTCTTGTATCAGAGGTGTTGTCCAGAAGTTTATCTTTGCAAGGTATTCACAGACCACCGCAACAATGCCGTCATAGATTCCGCCAGTTGATTATATTGGAAGGTCAGAGTCTCACTGATGAGAAAGCATACGACTTATTGACAAGCAAGTTAGCAAAGCAACAGGCAAGGGAATTATTGCTCAACTCCCTTCCAGTACGGAACGAATCGCTGGTACGCTTTTTAGAAGCATTGGCACAAGTAGGTGCAAGTGCCAGAAACAGGCGGCTTGCGGAAGAAAAGCGGTGCGAATCACTCCGCACACAACGACAGGAGCCACACGCGTCACACAAGACTGTTGTGAATGGCATCATGCAGCAGACAGGGGGAAGACATCTCACTCCATTAGAATTGTCTGCTCACGTGATGAATACGTATGCCCAACAAGCGAGGCAAATACAGGCACCGTACAACCCTAATCAGCCACCGCAGCAAGGCGGGCCAGATGGAAGTAACGGTCAAGTCGGTGGACCACCACCTGGGCAGCAAATGCCAGCTCCTGGTCAGGGTATGCCCAGACCAGGTGGCGGAAGTGTTGCCATGAACATTCAACAGTTGACAAATATTCTGAACGCAAACAAGCTTCCGAATGGCAGCGAACTGACAGACGAGATGAGAAAAGCGCTCGAAGAGAAGAAGAGGGCCTACTTGGTGAGACTGACTCAGTCACACAAGGCAGCCATGGCCCAGAGGCAGGGCTTGGGCCCCAGTCAGATTTCGTCAGGGACAGCCATGGCCTCCATGCAGGTGAACGCGAGACCTCAGATGGGAACAGTCGTTGCACCAGGCGTGAATATGTACGCGGGAAATCCTGGGGCTGCCCAGGGAGTCACTGGAGTGCCAGCCCAAGCAGCAATTCAGCAAGGAGTTGCCATCCTTCCAGGAGGACAGCAGCAATACATGATGCCTCGAGCACAGCAAGCCCCTCCAGTGCAGGGACAGCAGCAGAATCAGAATCAATAAACTAGGAATTTATTTAAATCTTTGTTAGATCAGAACATATATACACATCAAATACAACAGAGCCATCACAGGAACATTCTCTGCGTGCTCTTTACTGTCTCTCTGCAGGCATGACACTCGGTAGATCTGTCTTGCACTCTATACCGCCTTGACAACTCTTTGTAGCACGTATGACATGTTCCATGACCACAAGGAATGAATAAAATCTTTTGCTTATTTATGAGGCAGATCCTGCACTGGTTCCCTTCCACACCTTCCTCATCTTGATCAGATGAATCATCCGAGAGACTTGGGGCATCCACTGCCTCGTCATTCTCGCGAGAAAACCGGTCCGAGACACCGTCCTCTCGAGAGCTCTGGTCCTCTGACATCATCACAAAGCCACTGTCTCTCGCTATCGTCGAGCAGCGGGTGGTCAAGCAGTCCAGGGTATGAATATCATCACAGCTCGAGATCAAGACGTCCAGGGTCTCCTGGGAGCCGCTTGCCGCAGCATAGACAAGCGGTGTGAGACCATTACTATCAACAGCCCGAACGTCTGCTCCATGTTTTGTTATCATATCAATGACCGTGTTAGTACATCCTTTCTCAGCAGCATGCATTAATGGAGTCATACGATCCAAATCAGGGAGATCAACATGTGCCCCATGCCTTGAAATGAGAGAATCCAGCGTCTCAGTGTGACCATTTCTGGACGCATAGGCCAGTGGCGACTTTCCCCAATAATCATGATCCATCACGTTAGCACCTTTTCTCATCAAGAGATCCACCGTTAGAGTGTGACCTCTCAGAGCAGCCCACATGAGTGATGTCCTTCCATCACAATCACGAGCATGCACATCAGCACCTTGGCCTGCGATCAGGATTTGCACAGTATCTATGCACCCCTCACTTGCAGCAAATATCAATTCAGCAGAGCTCATACTAATCTTGGAAAGCTGATACGATGTCGCTGAACCGTGATTTAAAGGATTGTTGTTGGACACATGAGCAGCAAGGAAGTTCTCCAAAGACACAAGCCTCTCTTCCACAGTGTCACGCACTCTTCCATCCTTGAATTTTACTGTATAAGATGGAGGCATATATGTGACGTCAATATGCACTATGACAGCCTCTTGTGTCCCATACAAGACTGTATCTCCGACCTGGAAGGCTGGGTGAGCCATGTATGTGTGAAAGTGGACACCCGCAAATCTTCAGACTCACTCCCAATCCAAGTCCCGATCTTTCATATATTACAAATTATACTATAAATAGCGCGTACGATACCACGGATCCTCCCGTTAATGTTCCCAATACTTGACGTCACGGGATTTGAGTACGACGGATGGAACCGGGTATGTACAACCCAGTTGAATGATTGTACCAGATCAAACACCTGGGGGTGGATCACATTCTTACATATTCAAAAATCTATTCAGTCTTACCCAGCCATTTAGCAACCACAGGTGTCAGGGCAACAGTGGGTGGAAATCGAACAGGAGACAGGGCCTTGTGTGCAGCATACGCAATGGCAAACGTCCCAACCTTTTCACTGGTATCAGACACCTGCAACCCCACCTTTGACAAAATTGCTGCCACATCCACACCAGAACTCACCAAAGCATAACAGGTTGCAAAAGATACGATAGCAAACGATATGGATGTCACCAGATACGCACTTCCATATCGCTTGAGCAAATCCTTGGCCTGCTCCCCCCGAGACTTGCCTTCCGAGCCTCTTGTCGGTGAGGTGAAGACTTTCCACAACCCAGCCTCTAATCCGTATTTGCGTATTGTTTCATCTCTATCGTCTTTTCCATTATCATTATTCGTTGCCTTGCCAATCACCAGCCCCTGCTGGGTTCTAAAGCGAGGAAGGAGCACATGCCTGCAATTCGCACTTCGACCACTTGTACCACAGTATCGCTCATTTGCACTCCGCAATGTCCCACATTGCACTCTGTCAACAATAATTTTGCTCATCCTCCCCCGACCAGGTGCTGTATGCGTCTCTTAGTATCGTAGTGTTCCTTGGGGGCAACAAACTACAGCAATGTGGATTGCACACGTGATATGGCTGTTGGTTGGAATGTTTTGCAATCTTTTAATAATACTACCATGGATGGCACCCGTCTATATCCTTGCATGGAACCCGTCCCCCTCGGAGGTCCGTATATAAAACATAAAACAATTCCGAGATTCAAACATTTCAGCCTATCAAGGGTGCGGTAATACTCGTAATTCAAACCCTATTTTATATAACATACGCGTAAATCTTTCCATAGAGACCCATAGACGCGGATATCGAGGCCATCAGTCGGAAATAATTGGAAGAACGTCGTGTGGACCAGAAGAACGAATACTACTTCTCCAGAGGGAAGGGATTTTGAGGCTGTATTGAGCTTGTGAGAAATAGATATGACTGTTTTGAGGGCATCCAAGGTGTCGACAAACCCTACTACAGTGTTGACTGGCAAGGCACAGGGACGATATAGGCAGGGAACGAGATGGACCATACGTCCATCTCGATGTCGGTCTGGTGCTTCTCACGTGGTGTTTTCTGCATCTTCAGAGCATCAAGAGGTGGTGGATCCATTTGCTACCAAGGAAGTGTACGACGACAGTGATTTTCTGAGCAAGTTTATGATTGGGTACTTTTCAAAGGTCACATCCAAGCAGCTGGGTGGCTTGCCATATGACGGTTCATACGAGGGGTATGTGGAGCTGTCTCGAGAGATAATGAAGGGGAGAAATACGGAGCAGGTTCAAGAGCTTGTTGCTGGTATTCTGGACTCATTGTTGCCTCCGCAGTCCCCAGAGAGGTTCAAGCAATGGTTTCCTCTGAACAAGAGAAATGCAGAGATTAATGCGTGGATAACAACCTTGGGGTTTAAGTGGCTTGTGGGGCCGTCTGAAGTGCAGGAGGCTGAGGTGGAGTTTCAGGGGGAGAAGCAGGTTTGGAGGAGCAGTGTGAAGATTAAAAAGTGCAGGTATTTGGAGAATTCTGGGTGTGTGGGCATGTGTACCAACATGTGCAAATTACCGACTCAGAAATTCTTTTTAGAGAAATTCGGTCTGCCTTTGACGATGAACCCGGATTTTGAGACGCTCGAGTGTGAGATGATTTTTGGGCAGGCGCCTCCTCCAGTCGAGGAGGATCCAGTGTATAATCAGCCCTGTTTCTCCGTCTGCAACATCGGGTCTGATTCAAAGCGAGTGTGTCCAAAGATTGACACAGAGAGATTACAGAACTAAGTTATACGTACGAATTGTAATGAACGAAGACTCATCCCATTCTCCAGTCATCTTCATCTGGAAAAAGTTCCCCATCCACAGAGGTCAAATCTGTAGGGAAGCCGCGGAGTCTCGCATCATAGTGTGACAGAATATCTGGGTTGGGACCAGATGTCAGTAAGTCTGTGAATTCTTCGCGGGAGATCTTTCCATCACCGTTTGTGTCCGCCTCTCTCAGCATGGTGCGTGCTTCAACTGCCCTCTCTGATTCCTCACTTGAGAAGAGGGGATCCATGGTTCCACCCATGAGCTCCTCCAAGGAATCTAAAGCAATATATCCGTCTCCATTTCTATCCAATCTATCAAAAGCCCGGTCCACCCAAACGTTCCATCGCGCGTCTTCCTGCAGAGCTGGCCAGTCAATCATGCCGGCAACAAATTCCGGAAGTTGCAGAGAACCATCCTTGTTTGAATCAACCTTGTCCATCAACTGCTCTAATTCTTCGCTCTCTACATCATATCCCAAACGCTCCAGACCTAATACTAGTTCGTCCATGGACACAGATCCCGAAGCATCCACATCCAACTCGTCGAAAAGGCCAGACAATGTTTGCAACAACACAACAGAGCCCTCTGTTGCTCCAGCATCCACCATGACATCTCCTGTCATCGTGGCTATCGTGTCTTCGTGCAGATCGTCTGCAATGATTCGAAGAACAAGCTGCTTCAATTTACCATACGTGGCAAATCGTTGCAATCGTTGTACGACGGAGGACCTCAAAGGGAGTGCAGAAGCTGCCTCCTTCTCTGCCAACCAAGGATGTTTGAGAGCCTCGTTGGCAGAAATACGTCGCGTGGGATCTCTATGCAGCATTTTACGCAATAAATCACGCGCATTATGTGATAAATGGGATAATTCTGCAGCATCATAGTCGATTCGCTCAGTCAGGATGGACTTCCATACCTGCTGTAGGGTACAGTCTCTGACATTCTCCCAGAATGGAAACTTTCCAGTCAACAGTTGATACATCATGATTCCAGCGGACCAGATATCAGCCTTTTCAGTATACGACTGTCGAATGACTTCTGGCGCCATGTATGCAGGCGTCCCGCTCCTCGATTTCAAAGGGGGCTCATCTCCTCGATGGCGAATGGATAGCCCAAAATCAGTAGCCTTCACCATCAATTCATGGTCCATGCTGCTCTCATCATATATTGTACTATGAATGTATTTATTCTGCACCATGCTGTCCCCCTCATCATGGCTACTCTCATCAGACTCATCACCTTGCATGCCAATGGCATGAGAGAAACTATTCCATAACTTTCTTCCTGGACCGACATTCTTTCTCTTCTTTTTCCTCTTCATCTCCTCCTCCTGCCGGCTTTTATGCAATAACATAAAGTTCTCTGGCTTCACATCTCTATACACAATTCCTTTGGAATGGCACTGGCTAAGAAACCGCAGGACCGATCGCATGATATGGGCCACCTGCCGTTCGCTATACTCTCCCGTCTTGAGCCTGTCCAACACAGACCCCCCCTCGCACAATTCCATCACCAAATGCAACGCAGCATCATCTTCAAACACATCTTTTAAATACACCGCATCCAGCGAAGACCCAAGTTGCCCCATTGCACTCACTTCTGTCTGCAGTTTGAGCAAATACCGAGGTGTGCACTTGTGATTCTTTGGCATTTTTGGTATCGACTTGACTGCGTACATCTTCCCCGTCACCTTTTCTGTGCATCTACGTACAACACCAAAACTTCCTGCTCCAAGAACCTCCTCAAGAGTATACTTGTCCCGAATGTTCCTCCCAAACCCAAACACATTCCGTACTTCAGACGGAGACAACTCGCACTTCAGAGGCTTCTGCAGCACATCAGAGTCCCCAGCCTTGGCACTGTAATCCGCATGTAAGCAATACACTATACACATCCTCTGATCCACAGCCACACCCCTACGAGACCGACTCCTCCAAGCCCCCTTGCTATTGCTCAACTGCCAGTGCGCACGTGGCACGTGCTCGCTGGTGAGCGAGCACGAATGCCCGCGATGATGCAGCCCAGCAACGAAAACCATCCCACACAATCAAATTCAGTATTTACAAAATGCGATGCCTCGCCTAGGCCAGAGGAGTTGTATCTTTCGTTGCGACAACGAATTCCAGTCCCGTGAAGGACAATACACCGCTGCCTAGAGTAGAGTGCACGCCTATGGTACCTGAATTTATAAATATATAGCTAATATACAGAGACGATGAGAGATAGTGTCCAGGTTTCGACGGATTCAGAACACCGTAGGCAATCAGGACCTGTTCCATAACACACCTGTCGAGATTGATCCCAGTGATCAGTTTCAACTCGAGAATTGATTGAAAATGAATTCATTCCAGTCCTGGTGACGAGAATTCCAACATGCTCGTGCCACAGGTCTCGATGGTCCTTGATTAGAACATTAAATATGTAATTCGAATGTGGCGCCCTCACAAGGGGGACAGATACATCTTGCCATGGACAGTCATTGCGGTAGCTGGATCATTGATTGAATAGAGTTGGGACAGGGCGGCGTTAGTTTTATCTTATACATTATAGTATAGGATTCCAAAGCAGATTTTTATCGAAGGATTCGTGAATGTGACGGCGCACGTCACAAGTCAAGTCCTGTCAGTGGCATTCGAACAAGATCTGAGCAGCAACGAATGCTGTGATCGTACTGGGTAGAGTGCGGAAATCTTCTGATAATAGAAAAGACTAGATATTTATTGGTACCATGGAGAAGAAAACGGAGCAGGTAGGAATTTCTCTGTACAGACTGTGTGTGCTGGTGATGCTTGGCCTTATTCTTGTATCGCCCTTCCTGTGGATGGCAATAGATGGGTCAAATGTGGCTGTGACGATTGTGGCATCTTTTCAGTCCACATCGTCGGAGACTGGAGAACAGCGTATGTTGCTGGGATATTCTCGGGATGGCAGCTTGCAGGCATACAATGGTGAGACTCCTGAGAAGCAGTGCAGAGCTCCGGAGAAGGGAAAGGACGCTCTTCCTTCGTTAGAATTCATTCACGAATGGGTGAGTGAGGATGAAGACATAGAAAGGGAGTCTGTGACGTTGTTGACCCATCTATCAGTTGATAGATTGACAATGCTTGAGAACCAGTGTATGACGTGGACTGGGGAGCCATTGATTGCTGTTGTGTATGTGCCTTTGGTGCGATCCAAACAGAGAGACGCAAAGCCTGCTGTGTATGAAAGTTCCAGTTCTTTAGCAGAGATCACTCGAGGTATTTCATCCTTTCATTCGAATATGGAACGCCAGGGCAGTGGATCCTGCAAACTGCACATTGAACTTGTAGGGCAGTATATCAAGGATGAGAAGAAACATCCCTACCCTATCAACGCTCTCCGAAATAGAGCCATGAAGTTGGCAAAGACGGAGTTGGTTCTTGTACTGGATGTCGATTTCGTAGCGTCGCCTCTCCTTGGGTTGCCGCAACCAGGCTACAAAGACCCCAAGGTGTTTGACCAGATGCTCAGCATTGCGAACAATAAAAAGGCACTCGTTGTTCCTGCCTTTGAGCTGACGAATAGACATGTTGAACCCATCTTGGGACAAAATTATGCTAGAAATTTAGTGCTGGATGGCAAAACAGCGGTCGTGAAGAGCTGGCAGGCTGGAGCAGTGGATTACTTCAATGCGCACGATGCACCATGGGGCCATGGTCCCACGAACACGTCGCGCTGGGCCCGTTTAACCAAACCAGTTATGTATAAGATCGACTACGAACCGAGATATGAGCCGTTTGTGCTATTATCCCGGAAATTAGCTCCATATGCAGATGAAAGGTTTGTTGGATATGGAGGGAACAAAATTGCGTACATCAATCAGCTTGTTGGACTCAATTTTGGGTTCAGAGTCCACCCATACGCATTCTCTATCCATGTTCCTCATCATAGAACGAAAGCAGCGGACAGATTTGTTGCTCATAAGAAGAATGGGCACTCGGAGATTGAGCAGTTGAGAGTCGAAATTGAAAAATCGATTGAGAATGGAGAGTATGTCCCAGTCATTGCTGGATGTACCTCAGATCAGGAAAAGCGGCCCACTTCTTCCTCAAATAAACAGTTTAAATAACCTACTATTTATTGTAAAGCGAGAAATCTCCAGTATTTTGGACGGTATCAAAAGTGTAGCATGCATACCTGAAGCATGCGAATGGTACCATAATCTCAAAGCATCTGGATCTGAATCATTCATACCAAAAAGTAATAAGATATAGATCTATAGAAAATGAGGAAAAAGGTGGATTCTCGCATTCGAACCTTGGTGGAAAATGGAGTGAAATTGGGCCACCGTTCACTTTTCGTCATTGTGGGGGATAAAGGACGAGATCAGGTATGAATTATGTATTGTATGTGAGTGATCAAGTGATTTAATGGTGCTGATGGGATTGGTGTGGTACAGGTTGTGAATTTGCATTACATGCTGTCAAAAACTGTGGTCAAGTCTCGTCCTTCTGTCCTCTGGTGTTACAAGAATGACCTGTATTTGAGTTCCCATCGTAAGAAGAGAATGAAGCAAATCCAGAAAATGGCTCAGAGGGGTCTGTTGGACCCAGAGAAGGAGGACCCATTTTCTCTTTTTGTTGCATCCACTGACATTCGCTATTGTTACTACTCTGAGACTCACAAGATTCTTGGTAATACATATGGAATGCTTGTGTTACAAGATTTTGAAGCTCTTACTCCTAATTTGCTGGCTAGGACGGTAGAGACGGTGGAAGGTGGCGGTATTGTTGTGTTTTTGCTGTCGTCGCTGGATTCTCTGACCCAGCTGTACTCGTTGACAATGGATGTTCACGCTCGGTTAAGAACAGAGTCGCATCAGCAAGTGGTTCCAAGGTTTAATGAGCGACTGGTGTTGTCATTGTCAAAATGCTCGTCGTGCATATTGATGGATGATGAATTAAATGTCCTGCCTACGAGTTCGCATATTCGGTCCATCAAGCCTGTTCCCACGAACCCAGATGGCTCTCTTGCTATTGAAACCGAGGGAATGGCTGCATCCGCTGAATTAAAAGAGCTTCAGGCAAGTTTAGAGGACGTTCAGCCTGCTGGAGCACTTGTGTCACGGTGCAAATCATTGGACCAAGGAAAAGCAGTTGTCTCATTCCTGGACGCTGCATCAGAGAAGACGCTGCGAAGCACTGTGGCTCTCACAGCTGCAAGAGGGCGAGGAAAGTCTGCGGCACTCGGCCTTGCAATCGCTGGGGCCATTGGGTTGGGGTATTCGAATATTTTTGTGACCGCCCCGTCACCAGAGAACCTCAAGACACTGTTCGAATTCATATTCAAGGGATTGGACGATTTAGAGTATAAAGAGCATTTAGATTACGATCTTGTAGAGAGCACAAATCCAGCCTTTGGAAAAGCGATTGTCCGTGTCAATGTGTACAGAACACATCGACAGACTGTTCAGTACATTCAGCCCCAGCATTATGCAAAGTTGGCACAGGCCGAGTTGCTCGTAATTGACGAGGCTGCTGCCATCCCACTTCCAATAGTCAAGCAAATGCTTGGTCCGTATCTGATATTTTTGTGTTCCACAGTGAATGGCTACGAAGGTACGGGAAGATCACTGAGTCTTAAATTGATCCAGCAATTGCGATCTCAGGGTGCCAAGCTGGACACCGCCAAGAACAAGGATGGCACCAAAGATAGCTCTGCAGGCGGAAGGACATTCAGGGAAATTGTCCTTCAGGAGCCCATCAGATATGCTCCAGGTGATGCAATTGAAGGATGGCTGAACAAGCTCCTCTGCTTGGATGCAGCAGATTTTGTTCCACCAGTACCTAGCAGGCTGCCTCACCCCGACGAATGCGACCTATACTATGTCGAGCGAGACACTCTTTTCAGCGGTCATCCTGCGTCTGAATCATTTTTACAGCGAGTCATGTCCCTGTATGTATCATCTCACTACAGAAATACACCAAATGACCTGTTGCTCTTGGCAGATGCTCCTGCACATCAGCTCTACGTTCTTCTTGGCCCAGTAGACGAGTCTACATCGTCATTACCAGACATTCTTGCAGTTGTACAGATTGCTCTCGAAGGAACTGTTTCCAAGAAAACGGCCAAGGCAAGCTTGGCAGCAGGACAACTGCCACAGGGAGACTTGATTCCTTGGACTGTCGGTCAGCAGTTCCAAGATTCAGAATTCCCGGGACTTTCAGGAGCTCGTATTGTTAGAATTGCAGTACATCCAGAAATTCCTAGAGCAGGATATGGTTCTAGAGCAGTTGCATTGCTAAAAAGATATTTTGAAGGTGACATTGCCATGCTCAGTGAAGATGAAGATGGAGCCATCATCAAGGCTGAAACAGCTCATCAAAAGTATGTACACGAGAACCAGACGCTTCTATCAGAGGAGCTGGGGCCTCGGTCGAATTTACCCCCCCTTCTCACAGATCTCCCCCATCGAACCCCAGAATCTCTCCACTACATTGGAACCTCATTTGGCCTCACCCAAGACCTGTACAATTTCTGGAAGAAGAATGGATATCTTCCTTTATATTTGCGCCAGACACCCAGTGACGTGACAGGAGAGCATACTGTGTTGATGTTGCAAGCGCTGCGATCTGATGACTTGACATCAGACAATTGGCTAGATCCCTTTGTCGCAGATTTCAGGCTGCGTTTCCAGTCCCTTTTGGCAGGAAACTTTAGAAACTTTAGTGCAGCATTATCACTTACCATTTTAGACCCTGCCATACGGTATCCAGATGCAGATGAGGAGTCAAAGGTGGAGGCAACAAAGCATGTACTCCGACCAGACGGGCAGCCATTGTCACCATACGACATGAAGAGGCTACAGGCATATTCATCAAACCTAGTTGATTATCACCTGATTCTAGATCTCATGCCCTCACTAGCCCGGGCATACTTCTCCAGACATATTCCAGCGACGCTCTCCTACAGCCAAGCAGCAATTCTTCTCACACTGGGCCTGCAGTGCAAGACAGTGGACGATATCGCCCAGGACCTCGGCCTTCCAGTCACACAGATACTTGCATTATTCTCAAAATCAGTGCGCAAACTTCACTCGCACCTGGAAGCCGGAAAGGAAGCCCAGATTGCCAGGAAACTTCCTGCCCGCAAGGACCTCAAGGCCACCACAGCATCCCTCAAACCCTATGCTGTCGACCTCGATGAAGACTTGGAACAGGGTGCCGCAGAGGTACATGAAAAACTAAAAGAATATGAGAAAGAACTGGGCAACCTCGAACAGTACGCCATCAAGGGATCCGCAGAAGAAGTTGCCCAGGCAGCTGCGAGTGCCCAACTTGCGTCGGGTGGCCTCATCAGTGTCAAGGTATCCAAGAATGCCGATGACACCCCTGCACAGAAGAAGAGCAAGAAGAAGAGATCATCCGATCATGGTGATACCCAGAAGACCAACGGATCGTCCTCATCCAAAAAGAAGAAGAAGCAAAAGAAAAAACACTAGAGTGGTCCTGGTCCCAAAAGGGCGCCTCATCACGAAACCCTCAGTACAAGGGCTCCATTCTGTCCATTGGGTCGTCCATTCCTAATGATACGTTACATCGCGTACAAGTAAACAATTCATTTTAAATACGATACCTACTATTCGCAATGCCATTGAATCCAAAGGCAGCAGAGTTCCAACCACAGACCTGGATGTCAACACGACACGGGTCCGGAGAAAAACCATCCAAGGGTGGATACGCATCATACCCCGTGTCTATTCCTTTACCTGATGATCCATTTGCTCAGGAATACGACGATGTACGTGACAATGCCTGTACGTGTGAACTACGATCTCATCTACGACAGTCTCGTAGATTGGGTGGGAGGGATTCATGTGTGATTCTTGATTGAGTGGGAGGGATTCATATGTGATGCTTGATGTTGGTGCAGATGGCTATATCACCTGATGAGGCAGAGGAGCTGGAAAATGTCCAGAGTTGGGTGGAAATGATGGCGGATCTGGAAGAGTCCGAGGGTGATCACCTGATTGCCATGGCTCTCAAGTTTTCAGACAAGAAGCGCATCCATGACCTTCGAAACAGGGCATGATTTTTGTATATTTGTGTATAATCTCTCATATGTTTGTTTATCTGGTATCTGTAACACCTACTGTTGGTTATGCGACGCTCATACTCTCAGCTGCTTGGGATGCAGGAGATATTCCTTTGCAGGCGTTTGGAATGTCTACGAGCTTTCCCTTTGCATCAAACTTCTTTCTGAATGGGATGAATTCCACTCCCATCATGTATGGGCGAAGGGCGGGTGGGACCCTGACGCCTCCCTCTTCCTGCCAGTTTTCCAAGAGGCAACAGAGTGTTCGCTCTGTGGCAGAGAGGGTGGAATTCAACATGTGGACGTATTCCTTTTTGGCTTCGACTCCTGGTGTTTTGACGGAGCGCAAGCGGATTCCGAGGCGACGAGCCTGATAGTCTGTGCAGTTGGAGCAGGAGACCAGCTCTCTGTAGGTTGCTGATGCTGGGAACCATGCCTCCAAATCATACTTCTTGGCAGCGGCATTGTTCAGCTCTCCGGAAACGATATTGACCACTCTATATGGTACTCCTAGGGATTGGTAAAAGTCTTCTGAATTTCCAATCATTTCATCGAGCATTTTCCAGCTGTCGTCATCATGAGGAGACACAATGGCAAATTGTTCCACCTTTTCAAACTGGTGTACTCTGAAGATTCCCAATGTATCTCGACCATGAGATCCAGCTTCTTTACGGAAGCATGTGCTATAGCCAATGTATTTAATGGGCAGTTCTGTCTTCTCAAACCATTCTCCTCTGTGGAGAGCACACAGGGTTTGTTCAGCGGTGGCAATTAAGTACTTTTCATCTCCCTCCCCAGTAACCTTGTACAACTCCTCATCAAACTGACTCAACTGAGCACACTGCGCCATGACTGGCTTTTGCATGAAAAATGGAGTTTGAACGGGAGCAAAGCCCCTGCTTGCAGCAAACTGGATACCATAGTTGATCAATGCTTGGTTCAACAGGACACCTTCATTCTTCAGGTAGTACCCTCTGCTTCCAGCGACAGCTGTACCTCGCTCCAATTCAGCAATCCCCAAAAGCTGCACCAGATCCACATGGTTGTACAATGTCTCCTTTGACCCATCAGCAAGCTCTTTTGGCATTCTCAGCTCCCCAATAGCCCTCACTATCACGTTATTTGCTTCATCATCACTGATTGGGACAGAACTGTGAACAAGATTTCCAATGGGAGCAACAGCCGCATCCCGCTCCTCCTCCAATTCTGCAAGCTTTGCCTCTGCTTCTTTAATAGTCACCTTCATGGCCTTGCTCTTCTCAATCAATTCAGAAGCATCCGCCTTTGCCTGCAGCGACAGCATGTTAGAAACAGAGTAAAGAACTGCTCGTGATACACGGCTTTTTATAAAGAAGAAATCGCACCATGCGGAGTTTTTTTATCTCTTGTGTAAGGGAATTGAAATCCATGTTCAGGGTGTCCAGGCTCCCCCTCGCTACACAGATGCATCATATTGTCAATTCCATGCACCACATGTACACTACTTGAGAATAAAACGCACCCTCTCTCCACTTTCCATCGAGATCGAGGACTTTGTCCACCTGATCCACCTGAGCAAATCGTTCACGTTGAGATTTTCGCACAACCTCTGGGTTCCCACCCTTATCTGCACCCATGAATCATACGCATATATTACAATGGAGAAAAGAAGGCATATAGCATCACAATGCGCCATCAGGCAGTGATTTTGGAGCCGCCGAGCAAGTCGCACCTGTGCGGAACAGGTTGATATCCAGCATTATAACAACACACGAATGGTATCAACTATCCATATACTATTCAATCTAGGGCATAAGAAGCCATTGATGCAGAGATATGCCCAGAAATGGGGAGGCTCTCTGTAATAAGGAAGAATGAAAAATAGTAAGGTTGTTTATGTTCGTATTAGGACCATTAGGATTCCAATTAAATTGAATCATATATACAATGGTAAGAGATGAAACCTTGAAGACGAGGGTATAGGGTCGGAAGGATGGTATTGCAGTCCAAGTTTTTAAACCAAGGTCTTCCTCTTGTGCTTCTTACAGTGGGTGGCTGGTTTGCTCTGTCTCACTTTGTCAAGAATCGGATTGATGCACAGGTGTGTCTGTCGTCGTAATCTCTAGAATCATATAGAATGTGCTTTCTTTTACTCGCTCATGTGTAGGAGGCGCAGCGCACCCATGTGGATGACAGAGCCCCTGTACAGAAGCAGAGGGCCAAGAAATTCAATTTACAAGAGGAAGCAGAAAGGATACGGAAACATCATGTAGAAAAGGAATATAGCAATAAACCAATATCGCGCTCATAGGTGGTGTGGTAGTACTAGCGAATGGGACGCTGTCTCACAAAGAAGGTGCATTCATCATCGCCTCGTGCTTTAGAACTCAGTAACTCTGCGTGACACATGGATCCTGATGTGGGGGGCAGCAACCACAATTTATCTTGGCTGCAGCAACAGCATGACAGCAAATTTCTCTTATTTTCTTTCGTGAATAGTGTATCGTACAAACACTGGTGTATTTTCAAGGTGGAGATGTTTGGATCGCATGCCAAGGTTGTCTCAAAACCAGCCCCATAATCTGATTGAAGGCCTCTCAGTCTCCCTTGCATGGTTTTATACGCATCTCGATGCAATATGGATGTCATTTTGAGTAAAAATCTGTACCAATAAAACCAAATACATCATCACCAACCGCGACTACTATCATCATCATCATCATCATCATCATCATCATCATCATCACCATCATCATCATCATCATCATCATCATCATCATCATCATGAGAATGGCACATACTCTAACAATGGAGTCGTCTTCCCACCACTATGCTCCCGTATAATATCCACAACCTCCTGTTCGTTCCGAATGAAAGGAGTCAGACAAGAATGTGTCGCCAGGATAAGACTTGCCACCGATACATGGAGCCTACTACGAGAATCTGCATCTGCATATTCCTTGTACACGTACTTGTATCTCTGGTACTCCTCCTCCAGTTTCCTTCGAATCAACGCAGAATGCCCAGCCAACTCTGGCCGAGTCTTACATCGACTCTCAACAAGGCCCTTTATCCACCATCTCCGTGTCAAGTCCTCCAAAGCATGCTGTACCTTTTCAAACCTGTCCAACCAGTGTGAGTTCTGTTCCCCTGTCCCTCCACCCACAGGATTTGTTGATGAGAACCCCCGTCCCCCTCTATAACAATAATGTATACATAGATTCCTTTTCATTATATTTATATGTAAACAGGAGTAGCAGGATCCTGTTCCGGAGGAGGTGGATTTTGCAATTTTGAAATCAATTTTATTGTCCTATTTAAGGATTTGTTTCATCGTTCTAGCGCTTGTCGTGTCATCCATCAGTTCCAGGATTACATCTAATGTATATATAGGTAAATAACAAGGGATGCGTGGGGATGTCATGGCGTGGTGGAGTGTTTGGAATTTGAATGTACCCAACGACATTTCTTTGTTTGTCTTTCTTGGCCTGATTGGGTGAGTGGAGATGAGTGGAAAGAAGATTGTTGATTTGACATCGTTGGATGACGAGGAGGGGGACGAGGATGTGATGAATTTGGTGAGTCCTGACAAGGTTGGTACAGTTGAGAAGGATACTGATGCTCGGACCAGGAGATTGCGTGATGAGATAGCGGCGAGGGCTACATCTGTGCGGCATTTGGTGAATCTGGGGAGGGAGATGCGTCGTAATTTGGTGCCAGCTGGAAGGCAGGAGCAGCAAGAGGAGGAGGGTGGGGGAGGAGGAGGGGTGGTAGCAGAGAGGGATACAGCACGGGTGGAGGAGGAAAAGAAGCTCGAGAAAGAACGTGTTCCAGAGAATAATAAGAGCGCAAAAGAACGTGTTGTAGAGGAAAAGAAACTGGAAAGAGCACGTGCTGCAGAGGAAAAGAAGCTTGAGAGGGCCCAAGTTGCAGAGGTAAAGAAGCTGCAGAGGCAGCTTATGAGTGAAAAGTATGTATTAAAGTTTATCCAGATTGTGATGACTCCAGAGTTGATGAGTCAGCCTCTTGGTCTTGCTATTGGCCAGGCATTTCAGAAGACTGCGGAAAAGGCCGAGCATGAACGCATTTCGTACAAGGTGGCTGGGATGGAGCAGTATGGAAAGTATCCCATGCTTGCGTGGAATAGAGTTGAACCAGACAGTGAGAATGGATGTATGCTTGAGAGCGAGGAGCCTTTTGTCATGCTTTGCTTGGAGGGTAAAGATATGATTGAAAAGATTGGAAATGGATGGATGGATGCCATGCTGAATGGTGTTCCCGAAGGACACCGTGTGCACATTTTGGTGCACCGAATGGAACAGAGCATGAGACAGAAAGAAGCAGAGGATCATCGGGAAGCAATGAGCCAAAATTCCTTGTCACAGGCGCCTAGATTTATAGTTTCCTCCGTGGAAAATTATATGACCTCGCTGTTGGTGGAGCGTGCGGATGTAGATGTGTTTGATGCTAGTAGCCTTGAAGAGGCATCCAATCATGTTCTTGCAATAACTCGGGCGATAGCAATGCGACATGTTGATGTTGGGTCTGGGGCAAGGTATCTACAAGGAAAGTCGAAACGTAGGAATGGATCGACGAATTTAGACTCGTTACTGGTCTCGAGACCCGTGGCACGAGATGAGATGGTCTACCCCATCAGAGCACTGTGTGCTCTGCCCTCTGTCGGACCAATTTCGGCCCATGCGTTGGTTGAACAATATACAAGTCTTAAAGGGATATTTGAAATGTTAGATGACCCTCGAATGACTCGTGCACAGAAAGAACGAGATTTGGAAAATATGGTGGGGTCAAATGGGAGGAGGGTTGGACCCAAAGCAGCAAAGCAGATTGTCAATCTGCTATCATCTGAAGACCCGAATACGCAATTGACTGATTCATAATAAATAAAAATTGTAAATTACTGAAAAAAATTACTACGCGTGCTCTTTTTCTTGGAGCAATTTCTGATACACCTGCTTCAATTTCTCCCCCGACATGGAGTTTTCTGTAAACCTGCTCACAAACTGCCAATGGGGTAGCTTGGTTGCGTCATCTTCGCAAATCTCATCTATTCGCTCACCAATCGATTCCATATATTTTCGTGTTTTGTTGACCACTGTGGATGTGCCCATTTGCGAGCCTTTGCGCTGGATGGTCCTCAGTTTTCGAACAAGAACCATTGTTGTGTCACCCAGCTCTTGTGCAAAACTCTCATCCGATCTTTCCTCTTTCACGGGCGATGTTTGATCTTGTCGCTTACGTTTCTGAGGTTTTCTCGACTTTTCCAAATGTCTCAAAATGCCATACACTCTCGTCTCTAAATGGGAAGCTTTTGGAAGGGCAGATGGTGCAGCATCAGGGAAAACAGCTGGTGCAATTTTGTCAGCGACACTTAAAGATGGGTCATTGTAGATTCTGCAACAAAATAAAGATGATTAACTCGATACAAATCGGTTACCATGGATTTTGACGTACCTAGCCCATTCTCCTACACCATAGCGGTATGCCCCAATAAGGAGATCAGAGTCATCTTCAATTGTCCATCCACAACCTCTCATCCAAGATGTGACCGCAGGGACCTCGCCAGGGAGAAGTGTGAATTTAATGCGCTTTTTAGCATCTTCACTGAGACCTTGCTCATTAGCTATGGCGCTGATCTTTTCGTCCAAAACTCTCATCTGTCTTGCCAATGCCAAAATGTCCCTGGCCTTGACGTCCACACCGAAGAAATCCAAATGTGCTTCAGGTGGCCTTGCACGGGGTCCTGATCCTACAGTCTTCTCAAATGCCATTGGTCCAAGTCTATTGTGGAAGGATTCGATAGCTTTCTCGCATCCCCTGAGCAATCCATACCACAAAGCTTGTAAAGGCGCTAGATCAAGCACTGTCAGGGATCCCCCTACATCATTTGCCAACTCTCGCAGTTTGAATGCATGAGGGTACTTTTTGAAGCATTTAATGAACTGCATTGCATCTTTCTTGCTCAGAGTATGCGGGAAATTTTGCGGTCTGGGAGCGGATTCATCCGCCACCAATCTGCCTTCAGAGTCAACAGCTTGTGGCCACCGGTCGATTCGCAATTCTGCTCCAGCAATAGGGGGCCCTGGCATGCCTTTGTTCGCATTTTTCTTCTTCCTAGAAGAATCTATTTTGCTTGTGTGTCGCTCGGGTGGCTTGTGTGATGCCATTTCCATGGTTTTGAGCCTTGCAGTTCTGATCCCAGGATCATGGTGTACTTCCTCCTCTTGCTTGGGGCGCAGGTTCTCTGGGATCAATCGATCCCAGAATGCCGCGTCATCCTCTTCGCTCTTGAACGTAGCAACTTTGAATGAAGATAATAAGTCTGACGCAGCTCCTTGACCTGATCCATCTGTAGCATGCTCAATTTCCTCTGCTCTCGCTAGAATGGCATCCAAATCCTCATCAGTCATGGACGTGCCATCAGCATGCTTACCTGCGCCCTCACTCTCCGTTTTGAACAAATCCTCGGCACCGAATTTTAATATGGCTGCCAATTCATCCTTTTTGAACATCTTTGCCCCTGCCCCTGCAGCGCCAGAGTCAGAGCTGTTGCCCAGCACAGTCCGTCCAGAGGTATCCATCTTTTGAATGACGAGATGATCCAAAACCATCTTGCTTTTCGCTCGCTCCAAAATATCTTCTTCTACAGAACCACCCGTGACAAGTCGATAAATATTTACGGCATCCTTCTGACCTATCCTGTGTGCCCTTGCCATGGCCTGGAGGTCATTCTGTGGATTCCAGTCTGAATCAAAAAGAAGCACGGTATCTGCTGTCGCAAGATTAATGCCTAGACCACCTGCACGCGTCGATAGTAAAAATGCAAAATCCTGCGAGTCAGGTGCATTGAATCGCTCCATTGCCTGATGTCTTTTGTTTGATGGTGTTGAGCCATCAAGCCTCTGATGTCTGTATCCCCGTCTATTCATGTACTCGCTGATTATATCAAGCACTTTGACCATCTGGGAAAATATCAAGACTCTATGGCCCGTATCTTTCAATCTACCGAGAAGTTTGTCCAGCAACACCATCTTCCCCGAAGTCACCACCAAGTTTGTGATGATATCTTCGGCATTCCCAGTGGTCGCCTGATATGTTTCTCGTGCGGTCTCGAATAAGAATGGGTGATTGCAGCATTTTTTCAGGTCCACAATAATATTAAGTAACTTTATTTGTGACCCTTTGGCGTTCTACAGGAAATAAATATCAAGGTCAAAGGATTATAGCGTCCTGAGCAAACAAACCAAACATACCTTGTTCAACTGGGCAAAATTCCGAGTCAGTATCCATTTATAGTACTGCTTCTGTAACGGTGTCATTGGGACTCGCAGAATTCTCTCTCTCTTCGGAGGGAGACTTTTTTCAACGTCCTTGATCACTCGACGCAACAGGTGTGGTCTGAGAACCCCATGCAGTTTCTCCACACTGTTTGGATCCTTCAAATCATATGTCTGCTCAAAAGTATCACAGGAAGGGAACTTTCCAGGATGTAGAAAGTTCAATAACGCCCAAAGTTCTCTAATGTTATTCTGAAGCGGAGTACCTGTCACCAGCAATTTTGATTTGAATGTCCACTGACTCAACTCTCTGTACAATGCTGACTCACTATTCTTCAACCGATGTGCTTCATCAACAATCAAGGCACTCCATCTAATATTCTTCAATGTCTCTGAATCTTTCAACACCATCTCAAATGTTGTGATCAGCGCGTCGAATTTCACGTGGCGTCCAGCAACAGATGCTTTTGATGGAAACTCAAAATGCCGTATCACCTCTCTGGAGGACCCATTTCCCACGTACACCAACGTGTTCACACCTGGGATCCATTTTGAAAACTCCTTTGACCAGTTTGGAACTGTAGAAAGAGGCACGACTATCAACACTGGTGGGCCAATCTTCTGAACCTCTGACACATACCCCACAAAACTAGCGCACTGAATTGTCTTTCCCAATCCCATTTCATCCGCCAAAATCCCATTAACACCTCTTGACCAATTATACACCATCCAATTCAATCCACTCAATTGATAATCTCTCAGAGTACCACACCTGAGGTATCCTGGCTGCTCTGAGAGCGCTCTATGTCCACTCGATAAGAATGTCTTGCGAGCCATATCAACACTCTGCCGAGGCTGCAGCGCCTTTTGCTCTCTCTTTCTGTACTCATCTATCTTATCCTGAGCTCCTGCATCGATCAAGTCCTTTGCAGATTCCCACGTCACATCCGCATACGGAAGACCACTCCATTTCACAAGGTACTGCTCAACATTTTCCTCTCCTCCATCTGTTGTCTGATATGCATGCTGAGGCACCGCATACAGGCGCTCTCCGAACACCCTTTCAACTTGTTTATACTGCTCAACAATCTCTTCTTCCATAGATTGGCGCCAATCAACTTCCTCCAACTCCTCAACAGTCATGTGTGCCCTCCTTGCTGCCAACGCATCAACCCTTTTGCAGTAATTCAAAACCCTCTTAAACCCTCCAAGCATAGACAGTGTCTGATACGTATCCCATGAATTATGAATATGCGAGCACCGCGCCCATTTGACGTAAAACTGCCAATGCTTCCAAGCCTCTGGCCCTGTCAAAGGTATTTTGTTGTACTCTCCCTCGAACGCATGAGCATTCGGTGCCTCCCTATGTGTAATCACCATCTCCACCTCATCATCCATTGCAGCCAACTCTTCCTCACTCAGCAACACAGGAGCAATCAATTTTCTCCTCTTTGCCAGCTCTGCCTGCCGCAAAGCTTCTTCTTCATCAGCACTATCCTCCATGTGCTGGTACTCCTCCTCTGGGACAGATGAGGACGTGTGACCTGCGCTGTTGAGCACTTTGAGCTTGAGCTTTGTCTTCACACCGTTCTCCTGATCCTTCACACCGTCACCATCGTACACTTGTCTATCCACAGGGCCACCGCGAAGTTGACCAGGGCCCTGTTCTTGGTCCCATCCCTCCTCTGACTCACCTTCTCCCATCACCATCATCTCCATACACGTCTATAATCTATCGAATCCTCGTTTGTATAGCCTCTCCATCGACCCAGCAGTCGAAGCACATGATCCGTCTCACTCGATTCTTCCCAAATATGAGCCTCTACGTTCCTATCGGGGGTATATCTATCCACTAAGATTGGTATATACACTGAAATAATACAATGCACCGGCAAGGAACCGACGCCAGCCGATAGAAAAGCATTCGATTCCGTAAATGAGTCATTTATAATCATGATGTGTTGATCAACTATTTGCAATTAATTGCTAGTTGTATGAGAAGTTTTTCTTACACCTTCATGTCTTGTCAATTCATACGACTCGTACTAGTTCTTCGCACTATGAAAAAACCACGCCTAGTACTTGAAGTCCACGCTGACACCATACTTTGGTGCCTTGCTCAAATCCCTGGCATCAAACTGTCCAGACAGCGCCAGCTTGCTCTTTCCTTCCAGAGTCTGCTCATGAAGCACAGATACAATACCCGTGTGCTGAACCTTGACCTTTTGGAGAGCACCAGAGGGCAATCTGCGTGCCACCCCAGCTGCCATGGAGGTTTCAGCAGAGTCCAAGTTCCTCACAATCTCTGCTCCAACAGTCACATCCGGGGTCACGGAATGAGCAATCAGTGCAGAAACATCCTTCTTGTCACTGACGGTTGCTGCTACCTGGTAATCGAGAGCAGCGTATCCAAATCCTACCTTCCATGAGGACACCAGTCCCTTGGCAGCATCGTAGGATCCCTGACCACCCACAACCAAGTCTCTTCCCTTGACGTCCACGTTCGATGTCACCGCCACATCCATCAATGGTGTCGCAGACAACGTTGATCCAGCCTTCACCGACACGTGTGGAACCACATACTCCATGGCAAGCTTGCCAGACCCAACATCTGGAAGAGATCCAGACAATGTCACATTCAACCCAGGCACCACCTTCTTCCCAGTCAATGCCAACCCCACCTTGCCACTCGCCTGAGCAAGAGAAGTCACCAACTTGAAATGAGGATTATCATAGGTCCCCTTGACCTCTGGAACGAAAGCATCCTCCTTCTTGACTCCCTTGAGGACAAAGTCCATCCCATCCGCAGTCTTGGTACTCAACGATACCACGTTTGAGTACTGATATACGCCATCACGACCTCCATATAACACATCTGCATGCACCATGGGCGAATTCGTGACATAGGTCGGCAATCACCGGGCACGGCGTTGTTGATGATGATACGAACCACCGACAGCACATGCTACCAAACCCAAACCCCATCAGACAATGTACCATAGTATTCATACTACTACCACGCAGGTCCATATCCGAAACCGGTATGCTTTGACGGAGAGAGTCACGTACCTCGTGCCGTTTTCCCGAGATCTCCAAAGAATGGTGCTGGTGCCATGATCGATTACAGGTATGATTTTATTATTATGGTGGAAATTTAATTTTAAAATAGATCCGAAGGCTAGGCTGGTGTCGATTGGATTGGAGAATCTTCACCACCATGGGTTGTTGGTTCMCTCCCCACTCCAAGAGATGCCGCATCAGTCGTTTTGATGCTGCGACCAGCTTCACCTGCGMCCCAGAATGCCATCTGAAAGACTGCCCATACACCAATAGCTGCTACTAAAACTGCACCGCCTGCTCCGGCACCCATGGCTGTGATGGTGGTGAGCACTCCAGGTGGTTGCTCTGGGGGATGTTCTGAGACGTCCTGCGTGGTTGTCGCATGGTTATCACCTCGAGAGGGTCCTTTTACTTCGCTCTGGTGTACATGGGCGGATGATGACGACGCAATCATCCTCGCAATGCCGTGGGCATTCCAGCAGGCAGGTCTGAGCTTGTTTGGAGATTGCCCATGCATGCTGGCCTGTGCTGCTGTTCCATGATACAGTCTACTTGAAAGAGCGTGTGTGACCTTGTCTATCCATACACGGCTCTGCTGCTGCTGTGTTGCTGTGGTTTGGACGGGAACAGAACTCTCGAGCCAAGAGAGCAGGGTGGTGGAAAGGTCCTTTGCGCTGCGACGCCCGACTCTATACATGCTCTTATCTAGGACTGTGCATTGATATAATAAATTATATAGTAAAAATCGCCCCTGGAACGGAGCGATTGAGTGTATTTATTTAATTCGTATTATATGGAATTGAAGTAGTTCCGCCACGGGATGATGGTGGCACCATGTGGCGGTCAATGACGGTCATTGTTGGGAGGGTTCGTATCATACAAGAAGAATACCGATGAGATGTGGGCGTATACGAATTAAAAAGATACAGTCATGGGTGATACGAGTGGAATACGGCGGAGTATTCTTCCCAAACAGAAAAGGACACAGGGGAGGGAGGAGAAGAAGGTGCAAGAGGCAGTACAGGACGTGGATGTGATTGGATTGGGTGAATACGTGGTGTATGATTATACAAAGAGATTGTTCCGACCTCTAAATTCTGTGTTCCGGGGTGCGGACGGCGAAGAAAGAGAAGAAGAAGAGGTGGAGCAGAGTGCATGGACGGACCCAGACAGCAGGAGGAAAGTCACGATGAAGAAGGGCGTCGGGATTCATCGATTGCGATTGTCTGAGAAGGTTTGGACGGAGAAGAGTCGCTGTTATGATTGTTGGACGAGCTGTGATCGGGGTATTGCTGTGGATAGATGCGTAGGGGTAGGGGTGGATGGGGTTCGGGGACTGGGAGGGGGTTGCATGAAGGAGTTGGGGCGGGTCTTGTTTCTGAATGGTGACCCGGACGCTTTTCGTGATTTCTTGGTGCGTTTATTTGTCATGATCATCATCATCATCATCATCATACTCGTACTACATGTACATATATATATATATAGAGAGAGAGACAAGTATGCATAAACACATGTGTGTGTGTGTGCAGATGTGGAATGATCCTGTGGATGATTGCAAGCCCATGCATGGGACATTACTTCCATTATGGAATGTATCATGTCGTGCTATGGATACCAATAAATCATCGTTGGTGTATGCTCAAAGAATGCAGATCACGACAATGTGCTTTGACCCGAATAATGATGATGTTCTTGCTGTGGGGTTGGGGTCGTTAGAGTTTGAGCAACATATTGGTGGGCGGGTTTCTGTGTATGCATTGCTCGATCTTCATCAGCCCCAATTTACGGTTGAATTACAGTCTGGAGTGACGAGTGTTGCGTTTGGGCCGGATGGATGGCTTGCAGTGGGATGCCAGGATGGAGGTGTCGTGGTCTTGTGTCCTCGCAGTGGCAGCACATCATCATCATCATCATCTCGTGTAGGGGGATTGATCGATAGGGAGCCATACAGGGTCCTGACGTGTCGACTGGATCAGCATCATATGTTTCCGATATGGCATATTTCCATGTACCTCGCCCAGGAACAGGAGGAACGTGGTGTAGTCATGATTCGGTCTGTCTCCCAGGATGGCGTGGAAGGGATCTGGTCATGCCGTGAGAGTGCTGATGGCGACGAGTGCGTGCATCGTCTCCAATCCACCATCATCGGAGTACAGAATAGTACGCACGACTATGACTCGGATATCTTTCTCAAAGCATCAGACAGAGACGTCTTTCACGCAGTATCCTGCGCTGATGGGAGAGATGATGCAGCAGTCTATGGAACTCTGAAAGGGCACATCATGTCCATGACTACCACATCTGCCACTCATCACATGGCCCCAGTACAATCGGTATCCATCAACCCTTTCGATATATCATACTGCCTGTCAGCTTCATTGGATTGGACAGTGTCCATACGGGACTCACACACGCTTGAGAGCAAGCTTGATATAGACATTGGCCAGCCAGTGACAGATGCACAGTGGAGCCCCCACGCCTCCACCATCCTAGGTGTCATCACGAGATCAGGCGATGCACTCGTATATGATATATCGATGAGTAAAGAGGTTCCACTGTGTCATCAGAGAATCTCAGGCACAGATTCCCTGACCAAGATTGTATTCCACAGACGAAATCCTCTCCTGCTGGTTGGCACATCTGCGTACGTTGTCCGTACTGTAGTTATTATCACTGATATATACGGCTGTCACCTCTTCTAATATGTTCATGCAGGGGACGCATTGTATGCATGAAACTCTCTCCAAACCTACAATGCAGAAGACAGACAGACGATTCAGCTGATTTTGCCTTTCTAGATGATGATGGAGAGGATTCCGTGAAACCAGCACATCGACCAATCCTTCCAGTAGAAGAACAAATCGATATACTGCACGACACACTCAAACACCCCTATTGATGAAGAAACGATAATGCGTTGTTACATGGTAAGACGGATATTATGCCGTAGCGTCCTTCAAATACGCAATGATATCTGCGCGATCCTGCTCCTTCTTGAGACCAGCAAACACCATCTTTGTTCCTGGAATATACTTCTTAGGGTTCAACAGGTACTCATACAACGTCTCTTCGCCCCACACAATGTTCTTGTCCTTGTTAGCCTTACTGTAGGAGTATCCCTCTGCAGATCCGGTATGTCTGCCGAAGATTCCTCCCAAATTTGGACCCTACACAACCACAATATACCGTGTTATGATCTATCAATCGCCTGTGTGCGTGATGGTTTGTTTAGAGTGAGATATCGAATCACGAACCTGCTTGTGCCCTCCTCCCTTTTCTGCCACGTGACACTGGGAGCACCTGCAGCATAAACGCATCGTATGTAAGTACTATTCTCAACCTATAGGGACACGATCGAATGGTTTAAGCCGCAAACCCGCCAACCGCACGCACTTGGTCTTGAAGATTTTGGCACCTTTGGCCACATTTCCTGCTGGGGCTTCGGCAAAGTTGGTCGACATTATGAAAGAATAATGAATAATAAAATTTCAGAACAAGACCCGCAGGGAATCGGTGCCTGTACAGATTCAGGGCATCGGGGTGCCCAGGGCTGCAACGTTGCAAGGTGATACGTGTCCGGATAAACACATGTGCTGACCGATGGGCATGGGGACTGCAGGTAGCCTACCCTTGAGGTTCTTTGATACGAGTATAGCCACCCTACCCTACAGGGTTGCTTTTGTATTGACAAAGAATCATTCAGTATGAGAAAATCTGCCATTTCAACACTCGTTCGAGGAGGTCAGGACCTCTTGTCCGCTTCAAGCAACAGAGGGTACAGCAGTGCAGTCAAACCGATCACTGCAACCTTGTTTCCAGGTGATGGTGCGTGAAAATACCAATCAAGTTGAAATGTAATCCATAGGGTCCTGCGATGGTGGCAATTGGGCCGATCCATGGGGGTTGGGGTTGAAGCGATGCATAGGGCATGGCAAGAACGTGACTGATGGTACTGTATATGCGCAGGTATTGGTCCTGAGATTGCTGAATCTGTGAAGCAGATCTTTCAGGCAGCTGAAGCTCCGATCCAATGGGAGGAGCAGCACATCGGGAAGGAGGTGGACCCTCGCACGAACAGTTTCATTACGCGCGAGAATTTGGATTCAGTGCTTCGAAATAAGATTGGACTGAAAGGACCAATGACCACTCCGATCGGGAAGGGATTCAGATCCTTGAATCTGACCCTGAGAAAGGAGTTGCAGCTGTATGCAAATGTTCGGCCTTGCTTGTCTATTCCGGGATTTAAAACTCGATACGATGATGTCAATCTGGTGACTATTCGTGAGAATACAGAGGGGGAGTATTCTGGGTTGGAGCATGAGGTTGTGCCTGGAGTGGTGGAGTCTCTCAAGGTGATTACCAAAAAGGCGAGTGACAGGGTGGCTGAGTTTGCATTCAAGTATGCTGTGGACAATGGGCGTAAAAAGGTCACTGCTGTGCATAAAGCGAACATTATGAAGCAATCGGATGGTCTTTTTATTAAATGTTGCCGTGAGGTTGCGGAGAAGTACCCAGCTATTGAGTACGATGAGATGATTGTGGATAACACGTGTATGCAGCTTGTGTCCCGCCCAACCCAGTTCGATGTGATGGTGATGCCAAACTTGTACGGTGATATTATTTCTGATTTGAGTGCGGGGCTTATTGGTGGGCTGGGATTGACGCCAAGTGGGAACATTGGGGCTGACGGGCTGGCACTCATGGAGGCAGTCCATGGTACTGCTCCTGATCTTGTTGGCAAGGATGCTGCAAACCCAACCGCGTTGCTGTTGTCTGGTGTGATGATGCTTCGTCATTTGAATCTGGGTGACCATGCTAATAGGATTGAGCAGGCAACGTTGGGAACGATTGCTGCTGGGAAGCATTTGACCAAAGATTTGGGTGGAAACAGCGGTACATCAGACTACACCAAGGCTATCATTGGAAATCTCAAGTAATCATTTTTGTTGCAATGATATGTATAAATTAAGCTAACATGGTGGAATAAAATTTTGAGACTTTGTCATCGCTTTGTAATGATTGTGGAGCCACAGAATCACAAATTCGTAGCCCTTGCATGCTTTTTGCTCTGCTGAGTGCCACGTAGGCCATGCCTGGTTCAAAGGCCCGCTGCAGCGAGATTTCTACTCGATCGAGAGACATACCCTGGCTTTTATGGACAGTGATTGCCCATGCGAGCGTGAGTGGGATTTGCGTTCGTGTGGCGACAACCCTGCCACCAATTTTGATTGTCCACTTCTCCCTGTCGATGGGAATAGCTGCTTGATTTCCTTGGGATATGAACTTGACGTAGGGAAGACCCGAGCTGGATATTCTCTCGACAACGCCTCGAGATCCGTTTACAAGTCCTCTGCGGCTGCTAATATTTTTCACGAGCATGACTTGGGATCCAACCTTGAGGTCAAACGTTTTTGGAGCTTGGCAACTTGCATCCAAAAGGTTCACATCGCCAGTGTCACGTGCATGATATGTCATGCATTCCCCTGATAGTTTTTCTAATTCTTTTCTATTGATAGCTTCGACATCCGCTCGGTGGGTAAATAATTTCGTCGGAAGGATGCCATCTTCAGTGTCTAATGGTCTGAAACAGCTGTCGAGTTTTTCTGCCAGCTCTTGGCTAGAGAGCTGACCAGATCGCACCTCTCCAAGTACATCAATAAAATACAAATCTGATTGTCGAAAGACTGTTTTCAATTCAATCGTGTGCTGAATACATTCATTCCATGCCCGTGCCTCAAAGCAAAATGATCTAGCAGCAGGGGACTTTGCAACTGGTGGAAGCTGATGGAAGTCTCCAGAGAGCACTAATTGAATGCCTCCAAAAGGAAGTTTGGATGATCGAATTTTTCTAGCGATAACGTCCAGCGCATCGAAAAATTCTCCGTGCATCATGGAGATTTCATCGATGATGAGTGTTTGGACATTTCGCCATCTAAATGATGCATCAGGCCTCATAGCGTAACGCATCATTGTCTCAATGCCACCATCAGCCCTTCCAATACCTGAGAATGCGTTGATTGTCGAACCTCCTAGCAGCGATCCAGATAAACCCGTCGTGCCAGTGACTGCAGTCGAGGCTGCAGGCAATGCTCGGATGACATGCTTTAAAAGAAGTGATTTTCCAGTCCCAGCTGACCCAGTGAAGAATACTGATTTCTTCTTCTTCACGATCAGATCAAACACAACTTGTTGCTCCTGGCTCATGGAAGGCAAATCCTCTTGGTCTGAGTTTTCAAATCTCTTTGTGTACGAATCAGGAGCAATGCAGCCCATCTTTCGCACGGGGCTAACTCTTTTATTCATCGACATCGACGACTGAAGAGGATATGCTATGCATTTACGCGGTCCTCGAGAACTTGGTCCCATGTTGGCAGCATGTTGCTGCCTCTTACCCCTTAAAGTCTGTGACAGGCAGATAAATAACTTTTCAACTTCCTCAATCTCCTCAGAAGAGATATTAACCTGCAGAACTTTGTGGGCTCTGTCCCAGGGATTAACTTTATATTTTAAGAATCTAATACCGATCTGTCCATGCTGAACTCGATGCCCATATAAAGTTATTGGTGGCTGCAAAGGCAGGACAATATCCCTATTCACCTTTACTTGGATCGACAGCATTGGTCCTACTGATGCATCCTCAAATGCGAAAAGTTTTGCTTTGGATAACTTTTGAGTCTTTGAGACATTCCCTGTAGCATCGGAATGCTCTAAATGAACCTGCAGTAACAGTTTCCGTTAGTTGTTGGGTGTGCCCACAGGCGGTTACATGAATTTCAACGTACTCGTGCTTCAAGCATTAAGATGTATCCTTCAAATTACAAGGTTAGCCATTTATTGTATCAGTTAAAAGCAGATCGTCGAGGATCCAAGCGCACAGCCTCCTCAACACCGCTACAATCTGACCATTGATATGCGACGACGACCGAATCCGGTGCACACGACTATTCCAGCTATCGCAAATAATATCATACATTAAAATACATTGATTTGTGTAACAGAGGGCAACCATCATGCGCATCATTCGATTATCCCCCAAAAGCGGTTGGCACCCACCAAAATTGGGCGCCCCCCACTTGAATCGAATGCAAGGCAGATGCGTGACCCAGGAGAAACGATTTCGCCCAAACACCAAGAAAAGTTACAATATGTACAAATGACTGATCAACTTGATATTGATATGCAGTGAGATCATCCGAGACCTCCAGTTGCCAGTATGTAACTTGGGAGGGATACAACATTAATGCTGCAGCTTTTGAATTGGCATCCACATGCTGGGCAATGACAGCAGCCATAGTTCCCCCTTTGTTGCCATCTACATGAATGGCCTGAATGAATTCGAAACATGTTGCACACCGTATTTCCGTTTTGCTGTGTCATGACAACGTTGACCATTCTTGGTGGTGGCGGTGGGCTTGGTGGCGGTGGCGGAGAAGGTGGTGGTGGAGAAGGCGGTGGCGGAGAAGGCATCTTCTTCATATATGTTCTGCTTGGTGTCGTACCATCTGGACAGAATGCAGTGACTGTTATCTGATATTCGGATCCAAACGAGAAAGGTTCCCATTGGAAATTATGGATTTGGTCTGGTAACAATGTGATTGTCTGCGGCAAAGATCCTTGGTTCCCATCTCTTAGCACGGCTGTCAGTTCATACCTGGTTGGCTCACATGTTTCAGGGGGATGGAGATCTCCGGTAACTGACACAGTCAAAGGCCCGGGAGTGGGGGTCCACACAAAAATGGATGGCGTGTCTTGACAGTCAGCTGGAAGGGTATAGTCAAGGAACTTTTCATCAAGATTCTGTGGCTGATTTGTGTTGACCGCTTTGACATCTATACGACATGTTTCTCCCGGGTTTTGGTGAACGAGGTGGAAAACAGTCCTTGGGATATTTGGAGATGAAATAACATGGTCCACCGCCAATCTCCCATTGCATATCTCTGAAACTTCAATGGTGAAGGTACCCTGTTGTGCATTAGCAACATCAATATCAATCCATGGCTCACAGCGTGTGTGTTCTATCCGGAGGGAGCTAATTTGTAGCTTTGGCGGTGGTGGCGGAGAAGGTGGTGGTGGAGAAGGCGGTGGTGGAGAAGGCGGTGGTGGAGAGGGTGGCAATGAGGGTTGTGGCTTTTGTGTCGGAGGTGGGGATAGAGAAGGAGGCGGTGGAGGAGGAGGCGAAGGTGGCGGTGGAGAAGGAGGCAGAGGTGGCGGTGGAGACGGCGATGAATCTACGACAGTGATCTGAACAGGAGTACTTGTGACAAGCGTACCACCACAGTTAGAAGTTGCTTCCAAACTGTACGTGCCTTGATCTGGCACAGTTGCACTGAATTTGCTATTGGATACTGGCATAGTTGACACTACCTTGCCTTCCTTTGACTTCACTGAGACAATGCCATTGCATGAATTCTTTATTGTCCCTTCGATTGTCTTATTTTTGTGCCGAATGTTAGTCAAAAACGGAGTCTTTGGATCAGGCGCCATACTAAGCAGCATTGAGTCAGAGCAAACCCTATCACCAGGTGTCCTTGGATCACGGCATTCAAGGTCTACTCGATAAGATGAGCCGGCTGCTAAATTTGGCAACGCTATCTTCGTGGTTGGCCGACTGAGTTGATCCTCTGTGACATTGTACTGCAAAACAACGCCATTATCTCCACTGTTGATAACTTGAATTTGGCAGTTTGCTTGGGAAGGAGGTGCATTGAAGTCCATCGTGCCATGAGAAGAATCAAGTGGGTATGCTGTCGTAATTGAGCATATGAAAGCTTCCATTGGAACGGGCGGGGGCTGGCTTGCTCCTAGTGGTGGCGGTGGCGGACTTGATGATGGGATCAAAATAACAGAATTGGATGTTGGAGTGGTGGAATTGTTCCGGCAAACTCCTTTGACCGATAGATCGTAAATCTGGCCTGGCTCCAAATTAGGCAATACAATATTCTTTGCATTCCCATCAAGAGCTTTAACTTTTGATATGATCTTTGAGGTACCTGAATTATTTCTCCTAGCTTCGATAATGTAATGGTCCATGTCACATTTGCTTCGAGGCGGCCGAACATCTACAACAACTTGGGTTGGGTTCTGAATGTAATGGATGTTGACAAGCATTGGTGCTCCCTGACATGAATCAGAAGTGTTGAATTTTGTTTCTTGCTTATCTACTTGGCTTCCAGAATTATCAAATACTGTAACAGAAATTGTGCATTCAGTACTTTGAGAAGGGAGACCCAGAATTGGAAGATAGACATTCTCTGAAAGAATGAATGTACCAGCTTCATACGGCTGCTGGTTTGGACAAAAAACTGATACTCTTGCGTGTCCTGCTTTTGGAATTGAAGATAGTTTATTCTTGCTGAGCTTCACATGTAACACAGGGACGCATGTCTCCGTCCCAGTGACTGTAATATTCTTCAAAATCTCTATCCCTGGAGCTGGAGACGGTGCTGTTGTCGGGCTGGGTCCTGGAGACTGCGATGGTCCTCCTGATGGAGCTAGACCTGGAGACGGTGCTGCTGTCGGGCTGGGTCCTGGAGACTGCGATGGTCCTCCTGATGGAGCTAGACCTGGAGACGGTGCTGTTGTCGGGCTGGGTCCTGGAGACTGCGATGGTCCTCCTGATGGAGCTAGACCTGGAGACGGTGCTGCTGTCGGGCTGGGTCCTGGAGACTGTGATGGAACAGGAGGTATTGTTGGCTTGTCTTGATTTGGCTGAGGTGTATAGCTAACAGGTGCTGATGTTTGTATTGTCTCTCCACACTTGGACTCAACGATTATTTTATAAGTCTCTCCGGGAAGCAAGTTTTTCAGAGAAGCAGACATATCACTCGTCGTAACTGTTTCGACAATTGATCCATCCGAAGCTGTCACCGTCAATGTATACGATTCACAAGAGGCTTCTGATGTGGGTGTTATAAGATTCACTTTATGCTCTGTCTCACCGGTGGATGGAATTTGGACGACAGTCGCAACTCCTGGGTACTCTGAGCCCCTCGGTGTCCACAGAGGCTTCTTGTCCGGAGTGCATCCTATTTCCCTGTTTTGTCCATCTTTACAGCGTACATCGACATCATATTCTGTACCTGGCTTGAGATCCCCTAGAATATAGGTCGTGACTGGATAGCTTAAAGCCTCTGAAGGCAATTTGAAAACTTTAGTTTTGTTTGAATTCTCCTCTCCAACCGACAATTCGCAGTATCTTGCATCCTCAACAGGAGTAAATGTGATGACACCATCAGTGGCATCTACAGCAATTGTGGAAATTACATTGCAGGATTTTGCTGCTGAAGCCTCTGGGGGAGGTGGAGGTACTTGTGACAAGTACTCTGGCACCTTGCCCACGTAACAAAAGTGAGGATGCAGGGTGGTCTCCCCTTCAATATGTACAGGACCAATGCCTGAATCCCTCGGCCATATTTCGTAGGAACTCAAATTACCCTTCATGATCAGCTTGATATCCTTCCTCAGATTGTCCAGTGCAGCAAGGTCAGTACTCTTCACTTCAACATTGAATACAGGCTTAATTCGGCCACCCTCAGGGACATAATAGTCATTATCATCAATAAACCAGTCAGATTTAATGGAAGACTTGGCAGGTCGCATAGACTGCTTAATATACCCATTAAATTCCTTCTCGCGCTCTGGAGTCACCCATTGTGGTGGCCTCCTCGCCAAAGCAGCCCAAATTTGAAGTGTAGGCGTGAGCTTCCACTTCTCAATACTATTTTTGGAAGGATCTTCTCCTTCACGCGTCGCCTGAAGCAAACAAACTCGCTTACAGTTGAGTATTATGGAACAAACACAATTCCTGTTTCACATTCACGTACCCAGCATTCAAAAGAGTATCCTTCCATGTGGCATCCTTTTCCAAATCTTTCAGCCGGCCAAATTTCTTGAATTTTATCCCAATCAGGCAAGACATTTTTTCTGAAATCGTCTGCAGCCTTAGATCCGCCACTGAGAAAGGTCAATCTTGTGATCACACCTGTACCCCCATCTTCGCCATGGAGCGAAATGACGCTGGCCTCAGTGAGTGCTGCAACAGCATGAGAGATAAAGTTAGTGTGCATATTGAAATGTATACGAAAATGTTCTCACGTACTCGGAAGCATGTACTGAACCAGTGCTTTGAGATAGTCCTGCACCAGGTATCTGTAGAAATTCCTGGGATCTGATCGCATGATTGTCGTTTCCATCAAAATGGTTGGGAACAAGGATTCTTCATCATCCTGACGGGTAACAGCGAGCCTGCTGGCAGTCTTCTCCTCCTCATCCAAAAGGTCCAATGCAGAGAGAGTTTTTTTGACAGATATGACTTCCCTGCAGCAAAACTTGGTTACTCCTGAGCCAAAACTTACGAATGCAACAATATTAGACTTTGCACGAACCCTTCATCTTTCTCTATAAGTATTCCATCGTCCTCAATGGACATATCTGTATCTTGACTGGCTGGTGCGGGTCCAGATGATATTTCCCCTCTCTGCACGATTTTAAATATTCAGTTAGACATACCTCCGATAGGTGGGGAATCAATTTTCCTCCTTCCAATCCTCTATTATTAGAAACTAGGCGAGTTTGACGCACCTTCCGCAGTAAATACCGAGGGGTTGCAAGAGCGCACTTGTTTGCGGTGAGCAACGCAAGTACGAGCACTACAACAACGGTACGCAATAAAGATTGCATCTTTTACCCCGATACTCAAATTATATGAGAAAGAAATTGGAAAGGAAAATAATATCTCGTCAACAACTCGATGCTGCTACTTTGCGGTAATATTTTTATCGAAACTACTATAACGTTATACCGTTCAAGGCAGACCTTCCGTTGTAAATTTTCAAATGAATATATTAACGCTCAATTATAGGCATCCTATTGTTCGCAACAGCCATCATGAGTAGCCTGCAGGCTCCAGGATGGGGGCAGCTACTCGCTGACGTCAGCAGTCATGACTCGGCACGCGTCCCCGGACGCGGGATATATCCCTACCGGTAGGGTGCAGTAGCACTGCTAGTCCAGGCTGGAGATTCGGGCCGACAAACCACACGTCCAACTCACTAACCACATGTTACACTGATATTTATCCAGTGGATGTTGGCATCAAGTTTGCCAGTTTATTAAACATATCATCAATGGATGTGGTCACCTGTGAGGACTGATTCTCATGTGCCCTTGCAATTTCAACGTCTTGTGGGGAGAATTGAAGCAGCCTTGAGATGACATCAAACATATGGCTTCTTGAGTCGAGCTCGCCACAGGCGAAACTCTTGACAAGCACTGCTTTCAAATAATCAACATCAACAGCATTTCGCTTTTGCATTCTTTTCAACTCTGCCACTTCTTCTTTCAAAATTTGGGTTGCTTTATCACGTAGTTCGTGAGTCTTCTCACTGTCAGCCAAAGCTGCTTCTAATGCAGTATTCTTGTTTTTGAGATCGATCATCGTGTCACCCATCACATCATCATAGGAAGGAGTGGGTGTGGTTTGGTCCTGGGTTGCTGAAGCAGATTGCTTTTGCTCTTCTGCTAGTCTTGCCTCGGCTTCCTTGAGCAATTGGTGCAATCTATTGACTTCTTCTACTGCTTTTGCACCAGTTGCGAGCATACCTTCGAGGTTGGAGAGTTTCTCCTGTGTCGTACTCTTGTATTCCTCAAACTTGGATCGCTCATTGCGCAAGACAGCTTCCAGCTCGGCAATTCTGCGAGTTGAACTTTCATGAACGACATCTTCCTGCCGCGTATCACGTTTCAAGGACGAAATTTGTTCCTCTAGAGATTTATTGGCCTCCTGTTGATCACCCAACTCTCGTCTCAACTGAGCAATTGTGTCATCTAAAACAGATTTCTTTGCAGTAAACCCATGATTTGCAGTCTCCAGTGCTTGCTTTAAGTCGTCAACCATACCCTCGCTAGAAATAGCACGCTGAATAGCACTCGAGGCTTCCTGCACGAGGCTGTCTTTCTCAACGAGCAGTGCATCCACCTCACACTTTTTGCAACATGCAGGTGCATCAGGCACGAGCTTCTTCTGTGCATCCTCAAGCTCTACACGATACGATGCTAGCTGTACTTCCATCGCCTCCTTCTCAGCTTTCGACATTGCCGCATATCTGTCTGCCTCTTCTTCTAAACACTGCATCCGTTCATTCTTGGAGTCAACATCCTTTTTCAAAATCTCCACCTCCTCGTCCTTTTCAACCACAGAACCCTCCAGTCTCACAATACGTTCATGAAGTTCCTTCACTGTTGCACGCAAAGTATCCCGTTCCTTTTGAACAGAACTCAATTCGTCTCGAACTTCACCAAGTCGACTGGATGTTTCCTCTAGCTCGCCAGAGAGATACTCATCCCTGTCCTTCGTCGCCATCTCTTCGCCATGCCTCTCCCGCTCTTCCTTCAGAGCGGATTCCAAAGAATCAATAGTCTGCTGCATACTCTCCCGTTCCCCCGCATACGCCTTCACCCGTTCCTCCAACTGCTCCACCAAGTTGACCTCTTCCCGACCAGGGACACTCTCCTCCTTCGGGACGTGAATCACATTTGAAGACCTATATTCCTTCAAAAGCTCATGTAGCCTTTCATTCTCAATCGCCGTAGACCTCAGACGATCTCGCAACGCTTTGTTCTGAAACTGAACAAGTCTCAGAGCAGTCTCTTGTTCAGATTCGGCAGCTTCCGTTTGCTCTACACATCAAAATAATCATAATATCTGTAATTGTATAATCCACTGATCGATCATCGCCCCATATCGCTTCCTGGACGCAAATGACACGCAACCACCGTGCCCTCGCTCATTCATTCAACGTATATCCTAAGCGCACCTTGGCCCTTGCTACTATTCCTGTTAGCAAGTTTATGTTGCTGGTCTTTCACCTGAGCAGCAAGCTTCACCCCTGCCTCTTGCGCTCTGCTTGCCAGTTCGTTAAACCGTTTTTTTACAAGCGACGTGGCGTCCATGGTTGCAAACCCATGCACACTATTATTTTATTATTATACAAGCTCCCATGAGCTATTACTACTTGCATTTGAATCCAAGGGTCCATCATGAAATTCTTCCATGAATGAAAAGGGTGGTTCGGATCCCTCTGGTTTCACACACATGATTGGATACTGCGCATAGGAGTCTTCTATTGCTGCAAGAGATGACATCAATGTATCAAGATCCTCATTATTTCGGCACAAGAATCCAAACGAGGCCGAAGAATCCATGGATGAAGCTTGCATGCTTTGCATGGCAGTGCTTGAACACGTGGTGACACTGTCCTTATTGAGGGCAGCAGGCTGCACCATGTGGGGGTCTAGATACAGTAATATATTGTTCTGATGTCCTATAAAGTAATAGCTGGAATACGAGGATCCACCAATGATGCCAACGGATTGTTCGATTTCTAAAAGAGAGAGGACTTGAGGAATATACACGGGGTTGATCTGCAGAATAGAGTGGGACAGTGTCTTTTTAATTTTGATTCGATCATGTACTGTAGGTCAAGAGATGTATACTCTATCGCACCTTTCCTATTCCCATGACGAGAGGAATCAATAAGAGAACACCTGTGCATTCCTCCTGGGAAAAGTAGTCTGCAAACGTCTGTTTCAGAGATTCGGCGTATAATATGGGTGCACCGCCTCCACATCCGATCACATGCGCCCTGATAGGAGATTTTGTATTACCGCTATAGTGTATTGCGTCTGATATTGACTTTGATGCTACATGTGGGCCCATCCATCGTCCAGGAATGACCCTGTAGGCACATGAAGAAAATGAATCAATACTGTGGAATCGAGGGACACACGCACGAGATGGTTCATCACATTGTCAGCGTACCCAAATTTTCTACCATGTCTAATAATGCTGTGAATGGACAGCGGGTGTCTGTCATCGTCATCAATATCCCAAAATGCTTCCATGACTGATGCAGCCTTACTCTCCGTATCAGAAAATACCCGCGATCGCTCCTCCCATCCACATGTACTTTTATAGATACTGCATGCGACGAGCATCTGAGACACACGCAGGGTACACCCCCACCCAGCATCACTGGTCAAGCCACTTCCTTGCATGAGTGGAGCAAAGCCCCTCCTGTACGTCATGTATGGAAATGACTGCGGGCGATCCTCTTGTATATTACTGTATTGAAACCCGAGTAACCATAACGGCGAGGATCGATCAATCCGAGCCTGGCGATACACTCGTGTCAGACGACCAAGCCCAAGGGTTCCTGACAGGGAGTAGTATGCCTGGGCAGCAGACAACCGCATTGCTTCAATCCGCCCCAAACAGTCGTCATCCTGGTTCCTGTCGTCTTCCCATCGACTGTTATCGACCATGTCGACCGAACTCTTGTATTATTCCACGTGTCACCTGTAGGGTGAAAAGGACTCGAAAGAGAAACTCGAGGAACCAGGGACAGGAAGAGCTATGATTCTCTTCCCTGTATCAAAATCCTTTTATAAATACATCCTGATTCAGACGGAAATCGGTGAATATTCTAATCAGACAGAGACACGAGGCTCGTCCAACGACGTCGTGGCCATTTTGAATCTCGATTTTCTTTCTTTTTACGGAGAGGTTTTCGACACGGCGTTTTGATGGTGCATGCAATGCATTGTAATTCTTTCTAAAGACTGATTGATAGCCATGGCATCGAGGAGGTTGCTGGCGTCGCTGTGGGCATTCAGGGGGTCCAATTCTGTGATGAGCCATGGGTCTAGTAGCAGTCAGATGTGTCGTCAACTACATTCGCATGGTACAGTTGTACTGGCTGATGGTGATGAGAAAGAGGGTGGATCATGGATGCCAGAGTGGATGCGGGCGAGGATGCCAGGGGTACTTGGAGGGAGTAGAGAAGAAATTCAAGAGATGCAGGACTTGACTCTGGATTCGTATGCAAGTCAATTGAAAATGGCACGGAGATTGGGTTCCATGTCTGGGTATGCTTTTGGATCTACTAGTGCATCGGATCCTGCTGCTCAAGGGACACTGCTGTTGTATGAGAAGATTATTGAGAGGATGAATACAGAGGAGCGAGAGGATGTCAATGCATTCTCCTTGGACAGAAAAACAGTCGTTGCGGAGGAGGTTGGATGTAGTGTAGAGCAAGTAGAAGATTGTATTGCTCGATTCAAGTGGACGCAGCATATGATGAGGACGCTTGCAGCATATAGGAAGAGAGGAAACCCGATGCCCAAAACGATGGAGGAGTTGGAGCAGGTGGTTGGTAGATGGCAGAGTTTCAGGTCGAGTGAGGCAGGGTTGGCTTCATCTGCAGTGGCATCTACGGGTAGTATTAGGATTGCGATGGATGCCGTGTCACCAAAGGATGGACAGCCCTGTGGGCTGGCAGGGATGACTGTAGGAAGATCGACAAAGTGTCCTCGTTTTCGAAAGTCATACAAGGCATGTTGTGGAAAATATACACGATGATACGTTGAAAGTACAATCACTTACAATCTTTTGTACAAGTATCTATTTATTGCGTGCGTGTCGTCAATCAAGCCTGTGGGGCATCTCCTACAAAATCTGATGTCAACAAGAAATTCTGGCAAATCTGACTCTGCCAGTCCCCTTGTGCAATCCCCTCACCTGTAAATGCTGGATTTGACTGGAAGGTGATCACTGTAGCATTAGGGGTCGCTGAACAGCCAGGGAATGTATCCAATCCAGCAGACTCTTGTACCCATGGGAAGATGACCCATCCCAATTGCCCCTTGGATGGCAAGCACGTCTGAATCCCATCTGGCTGTGTCACACCCGGGAAACCTGGCACCTCCCCCTCCCCTTCCACACAATTCTCCGGTGGATTGAATGCAGTCTGGAGACCAGAAGGCTGCTCGTATGGATTCGATGTGCGAATAAAATCCCCAAAGTACTGCGATGGAAGGGCTCTGTATGTCTGTTCTCTAATTCTCTTTGATGTGTACAGCAATCCAGCAAAGAATCCAGCTTCGATGGCATACACAATCAGAAATGCCATGGCAATATACCCTATAGAACATCCATCACACTGTCAGGAGCAACAAGGTCATTGCTGTTACATGTCCTGCAGAGACGTCACGTACCCCAATTCCTCCATGTATTGTTCCAGATGCCCCTTTTCAGGGACTTTGGGTCCCATGTTATTGTCGGTACCTGTAAAAAGATTGCAGATCGTGAGTACTTCCACACCAAATCAAACAGCCCTAGTTGACACCTTCCCGACGTATCATCCCTATCATCGTAACCGCCATTGTATCGATCCATATTGGAGTAGATATGTCCATCCGTCTACAATGGGCGTGCAATACCGGCTTTATCGAGAAAAACCCACCTTCATGCTACCCCTAGCGAGAATTTACCCTAACTGGTCTAGAACTGTCCCCTCTTCGAATACTCACAGGGGTTGTACAATAGAATACAATATGATTATATTTTACTCCAAGGACAGCGATGCAATCGTCAACGACAAGAGTGTCGAGAGGGAATCCGAGGAAGAACCACAATATTCCATCAAAACACGAGTCACCATCAATGACTCTTGTTGACCGGTGAATGAAAATATGGTCATTCCAGAGAAGATTCCTCCATTCCTGAATATGCATACTGATGTGTACCACATACAAGAGACGTATCGAAATCAAAGAAGAAATCGTCTGTAGACGAGGTATGACTGAGATGTGGTTGGTGAATTTCTACGGCAGCTTTGTGCACAGAGTCAAACCATCTCCAACTGGGACAAGGGTCATATCAACCCTGGCATCGTCACGGAGAAAATCGTTCAGCTCCCGCAATGCCTGGGTCGTCTTATCATCAACTGATGGATCAGCTACTTTTCCATACCATAGCACATTATCAATCGCAATCACACCACCTGGTCTGACCAGATGAAGCAGTTCTTCATAATAGTCCCTGTACCCTCTCTTATTCGCATCCACAAACGCGAAATCGAACGATTCGTCACCGTATTCCTTTTTAATATCCATCAGAGACTCCATGGCTGGAGCACAGCGGGCATCAATCACTCCAGGCACTAAATCCAATCGTTCCCAAAAACCTCGAGCAACATCCATAGCCTCTGCATCTCTGTCCAGAGCTACCAGCCTTCCATTGGATTCCTTCAGAACCATACCCATACATATGGACGAATACCCTGTAAAAACCCCAATCTCTATGGCGTTTTGAACCTTTAATACCTTGACAAGCCACCTCAGGAAGGAGCCCTGCTCTGGACCAACAGCCATCTTTGCGGCCTTTGGAAACAGCCGCAATGTCGTCTCGCGCACTTCTTTCAGCACATTGTCTTCTCTGGTGTGATCTACAATGTACTCGAACAGATCAGTGTCCAAGGATGCTTTGTTCGATGGATCCTTTTCAGCCTGGGTGACGGTCACCGATCGATCTCGATATACCCTGGATCTGCTCGTATTAGTAGTATACAATATATGATACTGACGCAGAGAGGAGATATCTAGACTGGATGGGTGTACACCACGACCAGGACATGTCCCCGTGCCATGCATGATTTTTTTACAACTCTTTTCTCATCTCATCGAATCAAATTAAATTGAATTAAATGGCAGTGGCTGATCTGGGTTGCGTATCGTTGTTGCTATTCACCTCCTGCATTATGGCATTGAGGCGCGCAGTTGAATCTGCAAAGTAGGCATTCAACTGCTCACGGAATACAGGATCCACTGTTCTGCCCCTTCTCTCACCGGACCACATCTTCCACGGTGTAAACGTATACGTGTCTGTATCAGCTCCGATAAACTCTAATGTACTCTTGACGGTCTCTTCCACTCTGTCCTTGCTCATCTCGGTCAGTGAAATAAACCTGATATTCTTCTGGGGGAAATTGTCAAGGAATGGCTGTACTCTGTCTGCAAACGTACTAAAGTACAATGCGGATTCAGCAGAGTAATACACATGATGCGGCAGATCTTCAGGCAAAGGCTCATCCATGGACAAATGTTCCAGCTTTCTAAAGTATGCTGATGCATCGGTAGACAAGGATGGGTGCTTTGCAGTCTCTGTTTCCTCCGACAGGGTCCATGGAAGGTCTACTCCAGCATTTCTGAGCATGATTTCTCCGCTGAACATGGAATCCACTGGATCTCGAACCATAAAGATGAGTTTTGCATCCGGCGTCCATTGTTTCATCCGTTCAGCCGTGTATGGCAGGCAGGCATTCAGTGGACAGGCATCGAGACAGATCATCCTTTCTGCCCGCTTGAGCACCTTTTCCTTCCACCACAGCTCGATATATGTCGGGAAAAAGGATGCGTACCATTTCTTTGACCCAGTCGTATCTCGTCCTAAGATTCCCATGAAGAAGTGCGATTCTTTGCTGAGAGTCGCATCCCATGGAAGGCCATCCAAACCAACGACACCCTGGTGTCTCAGCAGATAGGTGGCAAGCGCTGTCGTGCCGCACTTGGGAAACCCTAGGATGTATACATCAGGAAGGCGTTTTCGCATTGGCATGGTCAGATAGCGTCGAATAACATTCATACAGTAGGTTGCTTCAAAGCCAATCCTCATGAAAAAGCCCCGTGGCTGTTTCTCAGTGGAGAAGATGGTCTTGGCAAACGGAATGCACCAATAAAAGGTTCGTGCCGTGAGCAGACTAGGCACTATGAGGAATGGGGCTACGAATGAGATAATCCGTGCTACCAAAAGCCATATGCATGCGAATGGCAGGAATATTAGAGTAACTGCGTCGGATGACGCCATGGCTCTTCCCACGCCGTGTGCTCTCTGGACACCTTGTCAGTTGCTTGCTTGTTTGCTTGCTCTCTCTCTCTCTCTGAACAAAAACAGTACAATTGATCCAATCAACTATCACTCACACATATATATAGTCTCTCCCTATGAGGAAAGAACTCGTCTTCATGCGGCGATACCGTGTATCATCACGTCTACGAATTCGTACCTCCGAGGAGGCAAGCCAATGCACGTGCTGGTCAAGCACAACACCACAGGGATGGTGGGATGATGCGCCTTAAGGCTAGGAACAAGCTTGTTCCTATCAGAGGACACCATTGACAGGAATGCAAAGAATAGAATGTCATTCATCCATTCCCAAATACGACTCTGTCTGATAGTCCCCTCAAACGTGCCACATTTTCATATACAATTTCATTTATTTCTTACTATTACAGCCATGGCCTCTGTAGTCGCTCGTTTGAGACCAATGATTGGACGTTCAGTCTTTGCGCCATCACCAGGCGTGGCTGGAACGTCCAAACTGGCGATGATGCATCCAATGACTTCATTCTCTTCCATGAGAATGAATGTCTTGGCATCTGCAAAGACTGCCTACGTCAGTGAGACAAAGGTACGCTACCACTCGGTCATATCCATCTGCTGCACCCAGGCGCTCCTTTTATTTGGATTGATTGTTGCGATTGAGCGTCTTTGATGGGATGTAGGGAAGTCCAGATACGTTTGAATTCCGCATCTTCAACTATACATCTGACAAGGACACCGTTCTCTCTGCTTGGCACGACATTCCATTGTATGCTGGACAAGGACTGCTGAACTTTTTGTGCGAGATTCCAAAGGAAACTTCCGCCAAGATGGAATTGGCTACAGATGAGATTCGAACACCGATCAAACAGGACACGAAGAAGGGCAAGCTTCGTCATTATCCATATAATATTAATTGGAATTATGGCATGTTGCCTCAGACCTGGGAAGATCCTGGGCATGTGGATGCAGAGCTCAAGGCAGGGGTACGTTGTTACTTGGTGACAATACAGGTATAGGGTAGTCCAATGAAAGAAACGCCAATCACACACATATTTGTCTGGTAGCAGCACGTGTGCTGCGATGACGACTGTACGGCATTCTGCAATTTTGAGGACTCGATACACCTGTGTTACACAGCAGTATAGATGTCATCAAACGACGAAACAAACCATCGTATATGCCATGCAGGGTGATAATGATCCAGTTGATGTTGTTGAGATTGGTTCTGCTCCCTGCCAAATGGGAGGCATCTACACAGTCAAACCACTGGGTGTCTATGCCATGCTTGACGATGGCGAAGTGGACTGGAAGGTGATTGTCATTCGATCAGACGATCCAAAAGCAGATGCTGTCAACGATGTTGACGACGTAGAGAGAGAGTTCCCAGGAGAACTCCAAAAGATTTTGGAGTGGTTCAGAGACTATAAGATTCCAGATGGAAAGCCAGCCAATGCCTTTGGGTATGATTCCGCATGCCTGAATAAAGAATTTGCCATGAATGTCATCCGTGAGACGCACTCATTCTACTGCAAGCTCAAGTCTGGCGAGAGGGATAATACCGAGGAATTATCCCTTATTTAAAAGGATTTTTACATACATATACGTATTCGTGTATCAATAATTGCAATAGAGGGAGGAAATCTCGTATAGTCGTCGTTGTGGAAACATTCGATGATGGCGACAAACACGGGAACCCCGGCAGAGACGAGTGCCTGGGCTCGATTATCGTACGTTATTTTACTATATACTGTATTGAATGGGTACTGAGTATAGATGCGGTGGTTGCAGAAGGCAAGGCGGTGGACTAGACTTGCACAGTGTGTCCTTACAGGAGGCTCAGGAACTTCAACGACGTGTGCATGAATTGGAACGCAAGGTGGGTGTGTATGCGGAGATACTTTCATTACGTAGGTAGCAATACCAGGGAGAAGAAGACACGTCGTCGAAAATCTTACAATGGGGGATATGTGTGTGTGTTGCAGTTGGAGGAGAGCGAAAACATGTATGCTGATATTCACAAGGCATGGACAGAAGCATCGGCGTTCTATGAAAAGGTAGAGAAAGAAGTACAGACAGCACATGAACAGTATTTACAGGAGAAGGATACGTATGACAGCAATGTGGCTGAATTCAAGGCAAAGATTCAAACGTTGCAAGATGCGTTGAGGGATGCTGAGGGTGGGGTGGCATCGGCGGCGAATGAAAAAGATGCAATGACACAGCGGATATCGAATTATGAAAAGGAGCTGAAAACGCATAGGAAGGCTTCTGAAGAGTCGAGAGAAAAGGTTCAGCAGTTGGAGCAAAAAGTGGTTGCATTGGAGAGGGAATTGGAAGATGCTCGGAGCGAGAAGAGATCGTACATGGCGCAAGCCTTGCAGAAAGAACACGATGCATCTAGATCTTTGGCCAAGGCTGAATCCTCCATGGTGATTGTCACACGAAAGGAGGCGCAGTTGGTGCGGCGAGAGACAGAGCTGATACAGCAGCACCAACAGCATCAGGAAGAGTACGAAGCATTGCATAATGCGTTGGAAGAGAGAGAGCGTGCTCTGGAAGAAAAGGAAGCATCTCTTGCTGCACTTGAAAAGACGTTGGCAGGAAATACGGTGCGTGGCAAGGCAATGAAGGTAGAAAAAGATGTTGGTACAAGAAAATCTCCAGCAAAGAAGAAGAGTACAGGACAGACGGAAAAGAAATCGACAAGCACTACAAAACGCGGTAAGACGACGGACACTGTGGAGCAAAAGGCGTCAAAAAGTACACAGGGGAAAACTGCTGGTGCAAAATCAAAGGTTACGCCAACAAAGACAGTGACAAAGAAGAAGAAGACAGCTGCAAGGAGTAGTACTACTGCTACTGCGGCAAAATCCAAGGCTACACCAACTCCAAAAAGCCCTGCTACAATCACCACCACCACCACCAGTTCTGCAAAAACCAAGGCCACACCAACCCCAAGGAAGATGAAGAAGAAACCCACCAGCACTGCCACCACTGCCACCAAGACCAAAATAGCCAAGGAGAATAGTAAAGTCAAAACATCAAAGGCAACAGGAGTAAAAAAGACCACGCAGACAAAGAAAAAGGCGACACAGACGAAGAAAAAGACGACACCCATCAACCCATCTCCTGTCCCAGAACAGACATCATCCGAAGTCACAACAACCCGATCGGGTAGAATCTCCAAGAGAAAAGCATTCCCAGATGAATTATAAAATTAAAATTAGTAAAAGATAGATGAATCAGACCATATCCTATCGACAACGTGGTTTTGACCACCAGCGTGACGACCTGGTCCAATGCAGTATTCACAATTGGTACTCTGCCTTTCAGAAACATACATTTAAGACTCAGATTATTGAATTATCTGATACAATAGTCACATGGCTAATAGCTGATGGGGTAGTTCTTCAAAACATAGAAGACGCTGTACGTCTGTCTCTCTCTTTTTACTTGCTTACCTTGTACCAACTAATGGCATGTATATGCAGTTTCCTACCCGACAGAAGGATCCATACGATGCCAATGATTCATCAGATGAATGGAGCACGGAATCCTGCTCCTCTGCAGGGACTGGTGGGGCTCCTCCAGTAGAGCTGGCAGAGGTGTATGCCACAGTGAAGGAAGCCATTGCTGATTTGGGGGGTTGCGTTATTCCAAAACTCCAATGGAGTTGCCCCAAGGACGCATCATGGATGATGCCGAATAATACGGTACAATGTTCTACGCCTGATGACGTATTCCTGCTTCTCAAGAGCTCTGATAGGATTGCCCATGATATCGAGGTATTGCAGCATATTCGCGAGCAGGCATCTCCGCGCAGTCCTCTGATACGACATTCTACAAATAATGATGATGCGGATGAAGAAGAGCAGGCGATACCGGAAAAAGCCCACGTCTTGGCGCTACGAACATGGTATGATTTGAAACCCGGCAGGGAATTCCGTTGCTTTGTCAAGAGCAATAGACTCATCGGTACGTGTCATTTCCCCCCATCGCTTCCTCTTCCTTATATATTCATATATCTATGTGCTTGTATCTGCAGCAATCAGCCAGAGAGACGTGTCCTGCAAGCACCAGCATATTATTGACCAGGTGGATGGCATCAAACAGAGAATCCAACACTTTTATGACACTGTCATTCACACTCGATTCAGCTTGACAGACTTTTCCTTCGACTGTTATGTACCACAGGCCGATCATGCATCTGTACGTGTCATCGACTTCAACCCATTCTACCACCAGGCTCTGCAAGAAGGAGGAGAACGAGGAGAACAGCATGCCATGGCTGCCATAACAAACCCACTGCTCTTCACCTGGGAGGACATATACGCATTATCAGACACACATGAAAGAGTCGAGTTTCGATACATTGACAAGGATGTTCCAGTCCAACCAGAATCGGCCCTCTATGGAGTCCCATTTGATTTCGTTGACAACAGAGAGGGCAGCGCCCTCTCCAATCTGCTCGACCAGGCCAATGCATCATGGAACGAATTCGAATCAACATTCTCCCATCAATAATAATTGAAAGTATACTTTTATACAACACGTGAATTTAGAAATGGACTGATGCTGCTTGGATCGGCATGGCCCATGCGTCGGCAGTGGGTACGCAGACTGTCTCTCTTGTCGACACAGCAGACCTTTAGAGAACTTGGTTGCTTTTCCAAGGACGATATAGATGCATTTATACACATAACAGGCGATAGCAACCCTATTCATGTGGATAGCAGTGCTGCAACAGGTGCTGGGTTCCCTGGAACTATTGTACCAGGCATTCTGACTGCCTCTTTATTCCCCTCAGTCATTAGCAAACATTTCCCTGGGGCTATATACATGAGCCAGACGTTGAAATTCAGGAATTATGGACTGGTATGTATGCATATGGATCCAAGACTGCTGTTGGTTCGTTATCAATCTACTATACATACATGTATGTGTGTAGGTGGGGGAGATGTTTGAGGCAGTGGTGGATATTGATACCCACAGGAGAGATGTCATGGTATTCAAAACACAGTGTCGGATAGCACAGTCCCATCATGATGCAGATCGTGTCGGACTTGTGCTTGTGGATGGGACTGCCATGGCCAGAGTCCCACCCTGATGATGAGACTTCTTCTCTTTACGTCTTACATGTACTACATACGCTTTGTTATTCATCTTCCGTGTCCAATCCTGGAATGTACAATAACTGTACATCAAACACCACTGGAGAATTTGGGGCAACCCGTGGCCTTCCTGGCCCAGCAGGAAGCCCCTTTGGGAACGACAGCTCCCCTGGAACATACACTCTCCGAATCCCTCCCACGCGCATCGTCTTCAGCCCTTCATCCAACCCCGCCACAACCTGTCCAGTGCCCACACGAATATCGTATGGATTCCCATTCTCCAAACTATTCGAAATCACACGCCCATCCTGATTCATCAGGATGTAATGAAGCACCACCTGGTATCCTACAGGTGGGGCTGGACCAGTCCCCACCTTGATATCCTGAAATGCCAACCCCGATGGAAGGGTCACCCGTTCTTTCGTCGCCAGCTCGGATGCGCAGGCATCATTGCACAAGAGCTTTACCCCATCCTCCTCTCCCTCCGCCAAGGTAGCTCGAGAGCCAAGCGTCGACATGAACAGTGTCGATCCGAGCATCAGCGCTGTGCGTCGCGTTGCCTGAGACATTGATGCATCAGATGATTGATGCGCAGCAATCCTGGTGCTCTGTGCCATCCTTCCGGAAACAGAGACTCTGAACCATGGACTCGTCGTCTGACCTGTCGTTCTGACCATATGAGACGATGCCATGATGATATCTATACGAATTGATGAGATAGTATCGATAATGAGACTGGGGGTGGGGGAATGGATTGCAATCCATCTTGGCACGGCAGAGAAGGACATGGTTTTTTATTGTCTCTATAGAAGGAGAGTCCGTGGCTCCGTCATGGATGTACGTCGCATCAGTCTCGGACGACGACTGCAGTGGAATTTGCGACTATTTTTGTGGTTCTAGTTCCACTTGTGGAGAAGAAGACGGCCTGTGTATTGTCTTGAGGGGACATTGACCAGCTTCCGAGAGGCATCGACGGGGACCCCGGAAGGACCCTCGAATGCCCATTTATTGATTTATTGTATACACAATGTCTCCATTGATACCAAAGAGCGTACTATTCGAAGATGGTGTGAATGAGACAGTAACCACGGGGCACGTGCACAAGAAGAATAAAAAAGCTCATACGAGGGCAGAGTATCCACTATTATGTCGTCAGAGGATGCAACAGTTGCTATTGGCTGAGATACGGGCGTTTGATAGGTACAGTATGCTACGGGAGACGGAGACTGTGGTGACGAATTTGGTTGGGGAGAGGAGTACGTTGAACCTGAGGAGGATGAGTTTGGAGCAGCGTTCGAGGCAGGATGCGGTGGAGGAGGAGATGAGGTTGAGGATACATGCGGAGCAGAAGGCGGCATTGTTGAGGCGGTGGAGTGGGGAGGATACTGTTCCGAGCGAGGCTGTGTATGGGTTGCCCTTGTATGTGGGGTCAAGTATGGCAGCAAAGAATGCAGTGGCATTGCGAGAGAAACGGGTGACTCACGTGGTGAATGCGAGTCCGATTGTACCGTGTTATTACATGAAAAAGGATGGGTTGTGTTTGGAGTACTTGAAGGTTCCTATTTTTGATGATGGAAGTATCGATATTCATTGCTACTTTGATCAGGTTTTTGAATTCATTGATCGTGGATGTCGCGACGGTGGAGTTTTGGTTCATTGTTCTGCTGGACAGAGTAGAAGTGTTGCATTTGTGGTCGGGTATCTTGTGAGTCGGCATGGGTTGGCAGTGGATGATGCACTGCGTGCAGTCCAGCGTGTTCGCCCTTGTGCGTTGCCAAATGATGGATTTATGGAGCAGTTGAAAGAGTACGAGAAGAATACAAATAAATGATATTGTTACATTATTATGTTGTTGTTGTATATTACACGGTAAAAGCCTTTTTTGATACGTACGCACGGACGCAGTAATGTGCATCACGAAGGATTGAGTTGCTGTTCCATCATTCTTCTGTATGCTTCTCTCCGCTTTTCTTCCTGTCTTGCTACCTGTTGTCGGCGGAGGGCACGCAATTCAGCACATCGAGGAACTGGGCAGTTTGATTGGGTGCACATTTTGGCATGAAGTTGCAAAAACTGCCACAATTTTCTGCAATACTGGCATCCCCCTGTCAGCCTCTTTCTGCATTCGTTTGCGTGCCGGAAGAGGTTTTTGAATTTCAGACACAGTGCGCTCTTGCACTCTCGATCTCTGCATTGCGATGAATGCAACAAAACCCTCAACATTTCCTTTAATGCGTTTTCTCTCTTGCGCTGTTCCTCTTGTGTTAGGCGCATACATGTCTCATCAAACTTTGTCTTTTCTGGGGCTGTGAGCGGATGTGGATGTGTTACGTGAGGACTTTGGTAGCATGCGCTACACATGTCGAAGTCAGGACACTGAGAGCAGCGATAGCCCTGTCCTGGTTGTACTTCACCCTGGCACACATTGCATGTAGCTGAAAATGCTGGTTCGCTTGGGTTGTGCAAGTGATACAGTGCCATCATCGACGAGTGTCTTGCCCTTCTCAGGGTATCGAATTGGTAATGATTTCCTTGGCAGAGGGATAAGAATTGCTGTCTTGTGTCGAAAAATTCGCTGTCCATGGTGGGGTCCTCATCCTGATTTGGTGGGATGATGGGGCACTGCTCTTCTACTAAATCAGACAGGGAAATGCCATTGGGCAGACCTAGAGGCTTTTCATCCTGGATTTGGTTGCCTTCTCGCAAGTAGCACTTTTCGCATAGCTGGAATCGAGTCAGCGATATCGATCTGGATGAACTTGTTCCTGGCTTGTCCAAGGATATACCGTCAAACACCTTCTCACTCTTGATCGTGACCTTCTGTGGAGGATTTGGATGGTAATATCTGGCACTTCCATTGATATACACTCGACAATGTGAGCAAGATTCGTATAGATGAGCTACAATGAAATCCTCCTTCATCTTTTGCATGTCAGCATACTCTGCCAGTTGGGCAAGAAGAATCTGGCCTGGCCCTGCACCGTCTGGCAGTCTTAGCCGTTTCTCTTTCTTCTCTCTAAAAGAGCCACTCGAGAACCCTACATCCCCTTGTGCTAAAAGCTTTTCAGCCTCGCCAGGCCAATAGTCCCCTGCTAGATACGGCAGATCTGCTACTGATGGCTTTTCTAGACGGTGATCTCGACCCCCTTCAAAAAAGGTGTCTACCAAATTTGAAATGTACACAACCGTACTTTCGCTCTTGGATTTATTGAGCATGCTCAGATACCACTCTCGTAGTCTATCCGAGCGGGGCACCTTTTGCTTTCCAGGATGGCAATAGAAAATGTAATCATCTCCCTGCATTGGTGGACAAGCCCAAATGTACATGGCACAGAACCCTCGCTCTTTCACATCCTGCAAGTAACCCATCAGCAGTTCATGATAGGCTAATGTGCGCAAGGCAATGCCCATCCCGGCCGCCTGGGTGCCTTCTGGTTGGAAGTACTTGACAGAGTCCAAGTATGAAAGATATACAGTCCTGTTGTTTGGTGCAGGACAGTCATCCCCATACTCCTGAACATACATGCAGAACAAGCACATGTCTACACCTTGGACTCTCTGGAACAATAGAATGACCTTCTGCTTGTACATGTATGCATCTGGCCGTCCATCCTGACAGAATTCCTTTGCGAAAAGTGGCGTTACTTCCAATTTCTTTTCAACATTGTTGACTACTCTGACAAAAAGCGGAAAGTCTTCTATATCTTTAGGGTCCATTCCGTCTTTGATTCTCTGCTCCTTGTCCTTTTGCATCGCTTTATGAATGCGTGATTCCAGAACATCCGACAACCGACATTTGGCCAAGTCTCTTGCAGTCAACATGGCCTGGGGTCGTGTCTCCGGGATGGACCTTGTACCCGCCTTCAAACTAGCCAACAAACATTCTGGGCAGAAGAATCCTCTACTATCATCATTTCTACCCTTGTTGAACATGCCACATATTTGATGTACCCATCCTTCACAGTAATCACATTGCACCCATGCCTCTTCTGCCACAAATGTATTCTTATTTTTCACTAGCTGATCCTTTCTAATAGTAAAGGACTCCAACATGAGCTTTTCCTTGGAATTCTTTACGCAGGTAGAGCACCAAGTAGCCCTGATGTCACAATCAGGAGGGGATGCGTAATACAGCTGATTCCTATTGATTTTGACTCCACAACAATAGCAATACAATGCTTGAGGTTCAAAGAGCAGCTTATTCTGATTGCATAACTTGCACTGCGACTCTTCCTCAATAAGAGCAGGAATTTCTACCAAATTTGATGCCGAGGTTGATCTCTTTGCTGGAAATACAGGCTTGGTTGGTACATCTGATATTCTCAACATGGATAAATGCTTCTCAATTTCTTCAACAGTGAAAAATTCTATCAGAGATGTTCCCATATTGGACTTCAAGTTCAATCTGGGCTTGGTCTCTGTGTTGACAATTGGGACAGACAAGTCTCCTGTTGAATGGGCCTGGGCAATCACATGTTTGCGTTGCAGTTCAGCTCTCCTAGCTTTTGCCATTTGTATCTGCTTTTTCTGCTCTGCCTCTGTGAGACCACTTCTCGCTAATTTGTCATTCTGCATCGACTCACGCTGTTTTGCAACATACTGCTTCACAGGTATACAGACTGGACAGTCTCTGCTCTTGCACTGCTGATGATGCATGAGTAAAGCCCTTGATGGCTCGCACCTGGGATACTGGCAATTCTTTTCTTTGCAACGTATTAAATGATCCCATAGCTTCTTCGTTGTAGCACACGAAGTCTTATATTGACACTGGTCAGGGGTAAGCGTGCACTTGGCACAGTGCCTCAAGAAGAGCAGCCATTTCTGTTGAGTCAATATTTGAGCTTTCCTTTCAGCTGTATTACCGCTCTTAGGCACCTCAGACCTCAATGTAGCATCAAAACTTTGCTTCTTTGACTCGGCAGTTTGATCACTCACCGGAACCATGGGTTGAGGGACACCTCCAGCATCAGCAACTGGAATCATCGGCTGCTGTTGATTATCTGCTCGCTGTTCCGATCTAATAAAATAAGACTGCGACGCCGTATTTCCACTATTCGATGGCTGTGCTGGAGCGATGGGAATCCCAGGATTGGGCTGCATTGGAGCAGCTGAGGTTGATCCACGCAGAAGCACTGGTGCACCATTGCTCATGTATTGAGCCTGTGAAGTATTCTGCTGCACTCCCTGAGTTGGGTACACGTTCGTTTGCATCATTGGTTGCATAGATCCTTGGTGCACTTGTCCCTGATACTGATAATTCCCTGGCATTACTTGAGAGGAGTATGGCATATTTTGACTCACCACTTGTGCATTCATCATCGGGTATCCAGACTGCTGCGGCACGTTATACCCAACATTTGCACCACCCTGATGCATATACTGTCCATGAGCATTCATGTATTGATTGTTACTTGGCCTTGCAGCATTGCTCACTCCAAAACCTGTGTTCTGTCTCATTTCTCCTGCAACCTGGTGTCCGATTCTTTGCTGCATCCCCTGTGCAGGGCCCACCTGAGAGCCATCCTCACGAGGCCTCTTTTTTGCAAGTTTAGCAATCATACTTTGAAAGTTTCTAGACATTAACGAATGATCCAAATATTGCTCCTACAACAACAAAAACACCACGTCAGAATCCTTGCCATCTTATGGACACAGTAACACAACACAGACACACCTTTGTCTGTGCTCGAGCAAACCATGCCTCTTCAACCCGTTTAGCCAGATTCACAAGATTCCTATCATGCGCGTTGATATTATTCTTTGATTTGAATACGCTCACCAAGTCGGATACAATTTTCCTTCGCTGATCAACTGAAATCGTATCTTGCCACCTGGTCATAGCCATTGTCTGAATAATATTCACACTCTGAATCTTTTCAGACGCTGGGAGCAGCTGATTCACATTCATCGGCGTTGGCACGTTCTGCTGACTGCTCTCTACACCTGCTGTCTGCACGACGCCCATCCCAGAGCCCTGTGGAATCGTTTGCTCCATGGATGGAGCCATATTCACCCCAAACGAGGGCAATTCTCCCATCATCGCAGTAGCAGCATGCTCCTCCGCCTGTTCCACCTTGATCTCTGGCGTTTCCGTCTTCACCTCTGTCTGCTGAACGGCATCGGAGAAGTTTGGGTTATTTCCAGCCAATTCAGCTGCCCCCTGCTCCTGTTTCACCTCATGAACCCCAGAATCCATGATTAATATATATCCGCTGTATCAATCCCTCCAGACACGGCTGTGTACGCACTGGCGACGCAACCAGTAGTTCCCACCAATGTCGACCTCTGTCTGCGAACCTGAAACCTTCCTACTACCACTCTGCCCTCGTCTACAGAATATTTAACAAATCCTTCAAAATCAGAGAGAGAAAGTGGCCGGATATCGACAGGGAACAAAACCACCGTTTGGCCGTGCAAGACCTTGACTTCGTATCTCTACCGTTCCCTATTCGTTTCCTGCATTGATGGACACATGTATTAAGAATCTTTCATAATAATAACACGTTGTTGAGGGTCAGCCACCCGTTCGCTTTGAGTAGGACCTTGACTTGGTGCGAGGGCGTTCGTACCTGGACTGTTCTTGCCGTGGAGCATCATGGTATCTCGCTATTCTCAACTACAACTGGGCAAATCCAACGATAGAATGCGTAAGAGAATAGCCGGACAGGGAAGCGGTTGAATGGAATGTCGATACTGTCCCACGGCAGTGTGATTCGGATTTTTACATTCTTTTTACAGAATTCCACATGTCTGGACTCTATTTGAATCATGCATGTGATCCATGATGTCGTCGAATTTTGGCCAATTGTCTTTCTAGATCGTCTGCTCGTGCCTGTGCGGCAACGAGTTCTTGGACTTGTTGGGCAGCATCTGTCACTTCCATGGCCATTTGATTTCGAACGGTGGCCAACGTCTCATCTCTGGATTTTATCTGTGTCTTTAGAGATGCCACCTCTTGCGTCAGATGGAGTATTGTATCTTCTGCATCTTGAAGTTTTTGCGCGAATGTCCTTGCACGAGCCTCTTTGCCCAACGGTCCTGTGCTCTGAACCGATTCCTGGTCTTCGACTCTGGCTTCTGCATCCTCCAGCTTCTCTTGCAGGTCTTGTACCTTGTGGACGAGATATTTTCGCTCTTCTGCCCATCCATGCTTTGACTGATCCTTTTGTGTTTCATACATGCGTTTGGACGTCTCCAACTCCCTCTCTAATGTTTGAATGTGGTGCTGAGATGCCTCCAACTCTTGTGTCAGCTCGCGAATTTCTGAATCCATTGCTTTCTGCGATTCCTTCGCCTTCTTCTGCAATTCGATCACCGCACCTCGTAAAGAAGTCTCAGACGTGTCAAGTTCAGCCAACTGCTTGGATTTTTCCTTCAATTTCGCCTGGACCATCTGTGCGTCCATGTCAGCAGCAGCAAGCGCAGCTTGCAGGGAGTACACTTCTTTTTCCCTGGATTTCGACGTTTCGCTCATGCTATCGTACGCAGCCTGCAGGTCACGAAGTTTAGCAGTGGCTTCTTCGACCAATCTGGTCTGTTCGTCAACGTCTCTACGTGTTGTCTCGAGGGCTGTTGTTGCCCTTGTCAACGCCTCTGCTTGCCCTTCATATTCAAGTGTGATGCGCTGTGCATCACTCTCTGCCGTCAGCATACGATCATGCACAGTCTGCTTTTCGGAAACAAGTACATCCATAGACTCTTGGAGCTCCTCGATTCGAGCATCCTTGACCTGCAATTCCTTGTTCAGCAGGGATGCTGCTTTCAGTGCTTCCTCAACCCTTTGCTTTGCTTTTTCGTGCTGGCTCGCGTGCATCTCCTTCTCTCTCGCGAATGATTCTTGTACATCATGGAGCTGGTTCAAGAAGACAGCTTGATCATCCCATCCTTCGACCAGTGTTTGGAGAATAAGAGGATACGAGTCGCACCAATCATCCCGTTCCCGTCGCAGCTGACTGCATCGTATGGTCAATGTCTCAACGACTGCGTCCAACTCTGCAGCGTGCGTACAGAGTCGTTCATATTCACGCTGTTGAGATGAATTTGTGTCTACAAGCATCTGTAAGTTGTCAACCTGCAGTTCCAATTCTGCTATTCTCCCTCCAGTCTCATCATGTGCTACTCTGGTGGGAGATGGACTGGGAGGCTCACGCATCTTCTTCTCCGCCGTGCGTAAAACTTCCTTTGCTGCAGAAGATTCAGCGCGGAGGGTTTGTACTTCTTCTATGGCTTGTTCAGCAACCGTTGACATGGCAAGCAGCTCTTTCCTGAGTTGCTGAAACTCTTCCTCTGAAACTGTGGCAGTTGGCACCTCATGACCCTGTGCATGGTCTTCAATGTGTCGTCGCAAGCGAATATTTTCCAACGCGAATTTCTTCACATCTGGATGTGCATCAATCTTTTGTTTCAACAGCGTGATTTCCTCTTGCAAGGCAGCCACCTGGTGGCTCTCGGCATGTGTGGCCTGTGATCTCGTAATCCTACTCTCTTTCAATCGCAGCATCATTTTTGTCCGCTGTAAATCTGCTTCCTTCGCATCCACGAGTTCTTGTAGAACACCAAGTTCTTCTTGGATTGATGTCACCTTCCTGCACATATCCTCTTCTCGCCGCAATGCTGCCACCAATGCCTTTCTGGACCCAGTCTCCTCCTCTGCTGGTCCTTCCTTCACATCGAGGTCCACGGGTATTTCTGGCTGAATAGCCTGAGCTCTTGATAATTCTTCCCTCAAACGGAGAACTTCTCTCTTCAACGAGTCGACATCCCCTTCAACAGCCTGATTCACAACAGCCTTGTTCCGTATCCTCTTGACATTATCAGCAAAACGGAGTGTGCTGAGTGTCTCGGATGTATTGGCCATTGATGGACTGATTGTCGCAAGAAGTACAGTTTTTGAGGTTCCTCCGAGGGCATCTTGGAGCAAGTAGGTGAGCTTTGAATCTCTGTATGGAATATGTCGCTGCTTCCCTTGCTGAAGATCCACAAGGCTCATAATCACATGTCCCAGCGCTGACAGGGATTTGTTGATGTTAGACGCCTCTCTAAGACGCTCTCCAGCAGCTCCAGATGCCTTTTGTCTCTCGGACCCTGCCAGATCAACAAGGTGCAACCTAGAACGGAGAATCACTGGCGCAGAATGCCCTGACTCTTCAATTGTCTGTTCCACCGTGGCAGTGAATACAGAATGGGATCGTGACGATCGATCATTTGCTAATGTTTCTGCAACCTTTCTATGAGACATACCCAGACAGAGAAGTTCTTCGACATCCTCAACTGAGGACACAGCATGCTCTTGAACACCTTCCACATAGACTCCCTTCACAGGGTCATCCCGAATGCTAAGGCCTACCCCTTCTGGATAGGTCAAATCTGTAATAGACTCGTTATAAATCTCAATAAATGAGCAGACAACCTTGTATCGCATGTTTCCACCCTTCTGGGCCTTCTCCTGACGCTGCATCATGGAACATTCAAACAATCATCATACCACCTGCAGCAACACCATTCGTACACGACACATACCAGACGCTCCATCTTTCGAAACAAATCTTCAAAAGACCTCTGAATCACTCCTCTATCCGGATCATCAGGGGACCTCACACCTGATGCACGCTCAGGAACACCCATCATAGAATACGTCTTTCCAGAACCAGTCTGCCCATACGCAAGCAAGCATCCATGGAATCCTTTCAGACAATTATCAATTACAGAGTTCCCAGCACTCTTATACACTTGTGCCTGGCTCATCCTTTCATCCAGTACCGTGTCAAAAGCAAAGGAATACCTCTCTCCCATGCCACTCTGTAAATGAATAGTCCCTTCACGAGATTCCACTGCCCCCGCTCGACGATCCTTTTGACCCATCGGACGAATTCTCACAACCACCTGTATCGACGAATCGTCCCGTGAAGAACCACCACTCACCTCTGACACTACCCTCCCTCTCGACGCAGGAATCAACTCTCCCTCATGCTCCTGAACCACGCAACGCATAGCTCCATTTTTCTGTGTCGACTGCTGTCGACTCGGACTCTTCACACCACCCTCCGATTTCGGAATCCTGGAGGGTGAAAATGGGAACAACTTTCTAACCGTCCCTCGCCCATGCCCCTCCTCAGCCTTCGCAGGGGTCTTTTTCTTAGAAGATCCATGCATTTTACCAAACATATTCCCTAAAAACGTGTGCTTCTTCGCATCACTGTGTGTAGAACCACCCATGGCGAGAACGATCGCAAGAGCGGTTGACACCGATACACGTCCTATATGCCTATGAGGTGGATAATACTCTATGTCGTATCATAAAATGTATTATAGTATAGTATGCACCCGTTTCTCTGAATACAATCGGACAAACCTCCCTAGTTTATACATGACGCACCTTGCACGGTGAAAGGCGCCCCCAGCAACATGGGCCCCGGGGCATGCATGCCAGATGCCCAGCCATGGACGCTGTGTATCTATCGATTGTTACACAATAAAAACTATTACTACTGGATCCTGTATTACACTCTGCTAGGATAGAGCATCACACGGATCTTGCTTCCAATAGCCTGTGGTGGCAAGTTCTTTCTGAACTTTGCCCTGACGACACCTACACTGCCATGGGCACGGGTGACCTTGCCCCAGACTACGCGATACAAGCTACCCTTCTTCATGGTCTTTGCCTTGTAAATATATGCCAATCTTTTTCCGAGGTAGAAGTCAGTCTCCCCCTTGGACTCCACGCCAGCAATCTTGATCAGAGCTGTGTGGTTGTACTGGGTGGTCTTTCCACGCTTGTAGCCCAGGAACTGTCCTGTGACATAAAGTCTAACACGCTCTCCTCCCATAGTGGCGATAAATATCTGCAATCAATCAGTATTTGGTCCAATGAGATGTATACGTTTGATTTCATTCGTACAGACGCGAGAAGAAGAGAACAAGGCGCTGAGACGTCGATCGAAAAGGGTGCTCTCCCCATCCCATGGTGCATCTGATGGGATGCAGTCATCTTCCTTGTACGCCAGGGAGAGGAACGGCGGACACCAGCACGGCAATGGTCGGGAACAGCAGCACGGATTGCCCTGGTACAACAGTCAATATGGCAATCATTCCGATGATTGTCTTCCATGCCTCTGGACTCCATCCAGAGAAACATGTCCAGTGCCGCCGCTTCCATGAATGAATCCTTCGTCGTTCTTTGCTCTTTCCTCATTCTCTAAAGCAAGTATTGGCTTTCAATAACATCTTTATTCTTCTTTTTAGTCTAATCACTGCTCTGAAGATGCTATACAACCAGCACCACGGCGCCGCACCACTGGCGTCAATGGAACGAGGCAGCACGTCCTCTTCGATCCTCGTCTCCTTCCAGAGTATATCGTACCTTTCTACTAGTAAAATATAAAGTAATGATTGATGAATGCTGCTGGGGAAGGGGAGAGAGGGGATGTATGCCTGGAAACGTCGGTGGGGATGGGTCGCCTGGAGGGATCTCGGTCAGGGGCGGCATTTAATGGGTGCCATGACTGCCATGCATTATGAATGCATTCACCACGACAAGAGTATACTCGTACAACCATGATGGTGGGGACAGTGTTCTGTATTACAAAATATCATGAGTCATGCATCTCTAGGTGTGACCCATTCAACAAAATCTTGTCTAAAAAGTTGCAAATGACAGTCTCGCTGCTGGGTAACTTCTCCACGCCTGGGTAATAGTTGATGTCTATCAAATGAACGAGTCCTGTGGCCGTGTTTTCTTCATCCTGTTTCATACGCAACATACCATCCATACCAGGTTGTGGTTGGAGTGGCACGATGATGTCAAAATTGAACAGGGTCAGACCAGTTTCCTGCTGGACAAACTTTGCCAGCCCAGTAAAGACCCACTCTGGTGGTTTCGGGACACCATGCCCCTGCGGTGCAAGATCCTCCTTGCCCCAAGATCGGGACCTAGGATATGCCGACACCCTATGAATCATCTCAATGCCCCGCTCAGACGTGCTGCCAGCACGCAGTGCCTGCTGGTCCAAATGCAATGACGGCCTCGTCACAACCACATGCTGATCTCCCAGCACATACACCTTGAATAAACACTCTCCATGATTCACATATTGCTCCAGCAATACCGGGGCTTTCATCACGGACGCATCCTTGGATACGTCAGTCTCCCCGCGTTCGTCATTGGTGGTACACAGGAGCTCTTCCAACCCCTGGTTTGACCACACAACGCCTATATCGTGAGATCCCGGCCGCCCATCCGCCCATAAGGATTTCGCTATAACAGGATACTTCAATCCATGGGATTCTACAAGCCCAACAGCGTCTGCAAAACTACTATCCTCCTCCAAAACGACGTGAACAGGGACTTGACACAGAACACTCCCAGGCTCACCACGACCCCGCCCAGAGGGAGACAGAATCGCATGACCCCTATCCGGAATCACATTCAGCATCGAATTTCTATTTCTAAGAATCATCGTCTTCTGCGGAGGATCACATAATCGAACCTTTGGATGCTCTTTCACGTACGCCTCCAGCTGACGTTCAAAGTCTGGACGACGAATCTTTTGCAAGATGACATCAAAAGGCCCCTGCTCCTCAAGAGGCAATGTCTCATCTATAACAACTATTTCTATACCCCTCGATTGAGCACATTCGATCAATTCGTCTCGAATATGCTTGCGGGCCTTTTCCTTTTTCAATGCAAACCCGACTCTAAAGGTGGTGGTTTTCTCAGCACCACCCTCCTCCTCTCTGTCATACCCACCCATCTATAGTTTCTATATAGTAAAACTATGTCACAGAAAACTGGGTGGAGGGGGGTATTGAGCCCCCTGGCATGACTGTCTGTCTGTATAGATTCGAATCTACCGAATTCGGTCAGGCTTTACCTTGGACAGGCAACATGTTGTACATGTTGCGATGTTGTAAATCCTTTCTTTTAAAGAACTCTTAATAAGAACTTTTTAATAAAAAGTATTGCCTCATCAATCACACGGATATATTTCTACCTTCTACAGTCTATATATATATATTTCTGATGTATATGAGAAGAATACTCATGCATGGACAAGCTACTGGCGATTCCTGTGATTCTCTGCCTGTGATTTTTTTTCTGCATTCTGCAGTGGGTATATGAATGCACAGACTCAATGGGACGTATATGATACATGGATGATACGTCGTACATTTCTCGACTGTTGGATGGGGAGGAAGTGACACTGGGGAGGTGGAGGATTTCGAGGCGTTCGAGGACACGTTCAACACAGCAAACGTCTGGTGGGCGTCGAGGACAGCGACGTCGTCACCCTGATAGAGGAAGGAGGGGTCAGGTGGGGTCCAGTGGTCGAGAATGGAATACTCGACAGCATAGGGGGGGTGGTACTTTTGATGACAATCCTTTCCTTGGGAATGAAGAGTTTCAATCGTTTCTGACAGTGTTGAAGTCTCAGTGTTTGATGATGTTTGGTGATAGCAGGGAGTATGCATGCTGTTTGGATGCGTTGCGTCCTGCTCCGCTTGCGAGATCTGTGGAAGATGTGACAAGGTCGGATAAAAATGTATATGGGAGAGCAACAGATGTGGCAGCGTTGTCTTGGTTGGTGTTGTCACCGGGCTTTCCTGGGTTTCTGCCACGAGAGTGGACAATTGATATGGCTCCTGATGGAGGGTTTGAATCTACCGGGCATCTTGCTGCGTGGTTTGTATCCATTGTACTTTTGCTGAAGAGTTTGGAGGATGTTGATGGAGGTCGGTGTGTGAGGAGGGTGATCCTCAGGATTCAGCTGGATGTGCATGAGCGTCATCTGCATGTCATGTCGCAGGGATTCGAACACGTTTCTATTGCTCTGAAGCAGATGGCTCAAGTAGAGGAGCCTTTGCGTATATCATTTGAATGGGTGAGACGCGGCAGCGATCCATTGAGTGATGCTGCATGCAGCCTGCGTGATTTGTTTCAAGAGCGTGTGTTGCAAGGTGTGACAGAGTATAAACAGGTGACGGATGGACAGAGACTCGCCTTTCTGATGGGTCATCATGTGCGATTAGGAAGGAAATCTATAGTGCAAGTATTAGGTCAGGATGTTATAGAAAAGATATTCTCATCGTATGAGGACAAGGGTCTTGTGGTGGAATTTTTCAGTCAGAGTACATGATGTCATATTGCTTTCATTTTTCGTAATTCACGCTTTACTTTTCCTATTTCTCGCTGGACATCGTCGAGTCGATTTTCTACAAGACGTCGTCGTCGTCGCTGCGCTACCGTTCTTCCAGCAGATGTTGCAGGCATGTGGGACAGTTCCATGTCCAGTTTTTCCTTTTCCATATTGAGCTCCAAGAGTTGTTTGTCGAGCTCGGAAGTTCGTTTTAATTTGATTTCTTTCTCTGTTTCTTCTGAAAGATGTTGTTGTTGGCGACTGACAGGAGGTGCTGTTGTGTTTGAAGCAGTCAATGGTTTTCGATGATCGGTGTCATCCTTTTTCTCTGGTGCAGCGTTGTCTTTGATTGCTGGTTCATCCACGTGCACGTCTTCTTTACCGGCTGTTACTGAGAGATGTTTCATCTGCTCTGCCATGGCATCATCCATACCAGGTATCTTGAATGACTGATCATCCCACACAAATTCCTCATTGTGCTTTGTTGACGCATCTGCCGACATGATTGTGTGAAGAATCGATGTCAGTTGTCTCGTGTGATGCTCCATACTTGTTTTCTCTCGTAGCAACCGTGTGTTCTCGCGAGACAAATTTTGTATTTCTTCATGTAATCGATCAAATGTGGATGTTCTCATGTGCATGGATGACTTTTGCATGTGCAATTCCTGCATAGCCTCGCTCGCCTTCTTCTCGGCAATCTTAACTCGTGAATAGAGGAGAGCAAGCTGATTTGCTAATGAGGTGGACGTGGATTCAACCACTTCCTTTTGTGCCAAAGCAACGGAGAGTTGTCCTTCCAAGTCATTTTTCATGCCCTGGACGTGCTGGTTGTGCTGCCGAGTCAGATTTTCAATCAGCGCTGCATGTCTCTTTTCTAGATTGGATATCTCTTGGTTGTGCACCCGCAACGATATCATGGGTTCCTGTACATAAGATTCTAGAGATTGTTTCTTTAACCTTTCCAGCTCATCCTCGGGAAACAATGCCTTGGAGATTCCAAGTTTTGCATTGGATACTGCATCATTGCGCAAGTTTGTATTCTCAACTTTTTGAGCTCGTCCTTCTATATCCGAGTCTCCAGCAGTATCTACTTGAACTCGAACTACTACATTCGAGTCTTCAATAGTATCACGGCTGCCAATATGGTGAGGCACATCCCCTCCAACGCAATTCTGGCGAGGACTTTGATCAACAATGTTTGTCACAGAGGGTACAGGGTCCTGTACAGGAGCAGATTCGGGTACTTGTTTGACACTCGGCATTCTCTGCACCTCTCTCGGAGAACTTGTTATTCTAGGTGACATGTACGAGTCCGCTCGCGCAGCTCCACTGCTCATTGTGGAACCAGGAATGATGGCTTCCTGCCAGTCATTTCTTTTTGCATCATCAGAATGATGATTGACGTTATTAAACGATACTTCGCATTCTTCCACGTGCTCCATTTTCTCTGCATCTCTCATAGCTGTTGCAAACTCTTCGTCCAAAAGACCTCCACATGACAGACCCGGGCTGGTCACCATCAATGGAGAAAGACAGTGCTCTTGAGAGATGGACCTATGATGACCACCAGGCTGGTCATTCCTCATACCTCCAACAGACAGCACAGGCGGTCTCTGCAATTTAAACACAGCCTCCTTCACTTCTTTTCCAAAGTCCACATTAGCTTTAGCCATCGGAGGGAGGGCCGTTCGTTGACCCCCTTGGTTCCGTGTTGGAGACGGTGTCCCATGGGGTGATGACGAAGACGAAAACAACTGCCCTAGAAACTTTGGCACAAACTTTCGACCCTTCTTCTTACCCTTTCGCTTCCGCCCCTTCTTCTTAATCGGCGTCTTCTTAACGACCTCCTCTCTCACCATGAGGTCTTTTGTATTCTGACAATCCTTGTCAAGCATCATCTCCTTCATTTCGTTTGCTCTTTGAATCGTATGTCGGCGTATCACATCTTCAACTTTCGCCTCTCTCTCTTTACTTTGTTTCCGAGACACAGTTCCCTGAGAAGGTATGGGGAAATCGCGTTTCCCAGAGGACACACCTGGAGTCTCTGCTGGAGGGCTTTGGATTCGCATCCAAGACTCTTGCTCACCTCCCTCTACAACGGGTTGAACAATGTGATGGATTTCTACAGAGCTCCCTTCCTCCTCTGGTTCTACTACCAAGCGACTTTTGGTAGTCGAGGATGGCTGATCCGACGGACAGGTGAAAAACGACTCCTCAACGGCACTGTCATCTTGCTGAGTCCAACTGCGTCCTACCTCCATAGAACCCTCGCTTTCCTCTTTTTTTCGTTCTTTTTTCTGTGCTGATAATATACGCTCTCTTTCGACCGCATCCTGTTCGTTATCCTTCACTATGAGCACCATGAGGCGGTTGTTGTTACGAACTGAAATATTGCAACACAGCGCCACGTACGTTGGAATTACCCATTAAATACAATCAACTTTTAATTTAGAGGGAATCCATCCAGGGGGTGTATTGTATAGAAGCGGATTGGTGGACTGAATTACAATCAGATGCACCGAGTTTAAATTTTGCTCAGGCTTGCTGCCCTGTGGGGTGTATCCTCGAAAAGCGCACAGATCAGACGCCGTAACTCTTCTCTCGTGAATCCAGCCGCAGAGAGAGTTCCGTCTTCCCACCCTTGAGCAATCTCTCTGGAAGGAACCTTCATCATGTCACATAGCTTGCTGAGCTTGAGCCATTCAGGGACAGCATCCATGAGTTCCTGTGTCAATGCAGTATGCGCATCGGATGGCTCCTTTCCTAATCGCCCTATTACGATGCAATCCAAGAGGCCGTTAGTATCGCTGGAGGGGACGAGATCCTCTAGAATGTGTGGAATGTTCTCAGAAAGCTCCTCGCTAATGTCATGCAGTTGCATAATTGAATGCATCACGCTGTTCAGTACATCAAGCAGCAAAGTCGAGGATACTCGAATGAAAACATGATTTGGAATGTCTTGTTCCGGTAAGCTAGCGCCGAGACGTTGAAATATGTGTCGCAGTCTCTGGACAGACTTTTTCTTTGCAATCATATCCTTTACGTCTACATCCTGACTCCATGTGCATAGATGCATTGTCTCATTGTCTAGTTCCGCCTTTTGAGACGTCAACATACATTGAAGAATCGTCTCTCCAAGCTGACGGATGTCTTCGCCAGATTCATGACTGGAATTACCCTCGGCTCCAAACGAATGCCGCGGTCCAGCAAAACTCATCAAACAAAAGCACCTCGACACGTATGTACAGGACATGTACCTCAAACAGGCTGGATATATAGGCATCGATTGACCTTGATGCATATCTAAACCAGTCAAAGCAACGATGAGTGACGAAATATCACGCAAAAGTGTGGTCATAAAATGGCTATACTGAGCATCAGACAACTCTGTAGTTTGCTCCAATGATTCGAATACGATATCCATAGATACCTTGTAGCTTTCCAATACTGATAAAGGAGCCTCACAGTGTCCAAGGGGGCATTCTCGCATTAACTCCCGCATCGCACTTGATTCAACAATGATCTCATCGCCATTTCCTGTCTGCTGTGACCCAATGTCAATGGACATGGGCACCTGGGTATCTCCATGATACGAAATCAAAGACTCACCAACCGCAAATCTATACAGACCTTGCTCTTGAAAAGGAAGTATTAACGCATCCCTGACTTTGGCGACAACCTTTGCCCTCTTGGTCTTCAAAATCTCCCTCACATACTCCATGGATGCCACAGCTATAGGCCCCTTTGAACTACCATCCAGATACCCCAATTTTGCTGCTTTCGCCTCTAATTTCTTCGCAAAATTAACCTGCTTCATGAAAGACTCGGCAAGGTGATCATGCAGCGCATCCTTGGACAAGTGGTTCATGTACAACTCTGTCAATCTCCCCCACAGTGTCTTTCCAAGACACGCAATCAGCTCCAAATCGCCACATAGAATACTCTCGGCCGCAGATTTCAGTATCTTGAACAATACTTTTTCTCGATATCCGATAGGATGTTTGCTCACATCCGAAAACTTGATCATGGCCGGATGGATGGACTCGTTGAAGAGCGATTCAGACACACCACATATCACCTCATCCACAATACCTACACCCTTGCAGCAGCTCCACAACAACTTTATATATTCTTCAGCAGACAAAACTGATTCACTATCATGAGACTCTTTCGAAGCAAGTATGGGCAAACAAGCCTGGAAACCTACACAGGAGACAACCTCTTGCAACAGCACGCGTTGCAACTCTCCAGACACCTGCCCCAGCCTCTCCTTCATGCCATCATCCATCTCACCCATATTCGACATCATACCAAGATGATCGACGCATGTCTTGAAATCCTTCAGACGCATCGCCCTTTCCACCTCCCCAATACTGTGCGAGAATGCCTGAACCACTGATTCACGATGCAGCTCCTCCAGAGCCCGCATCAACATGCCCCCCACATGGGCATGATCCCACGCAATCCGGCAAAATCCGTACAAATCAGCCTCCTGATCCGAAATGAGCTGATCCGAGAGCATTTTAGACAAGGCCTGGCTACATTCAACGTCCTTCTCCAGGACAGTTGAACCATACTCCACTTGACCATTCTGCGAGTAGGTATGCGCCGAATATCGCACCAGCCCCTCAATCTTTGCATTACGTACTTCACGAAGTCTCATTATAGCCTGCTGTATCGATTCCACCGACGCTGTATCCTACAAACGGGAATTCAAACATTGCAGGTAGCATCAAAATTCAACCAAATACCCTAGATACATGTACAATACACACGCACATTTATTTTTTCTATTATATCCATCACACGCGGCTGTTCATCCATCGTTGGTGTTTTAAAACACGTTCATCTACAGCAAGTACAACAGACTCGTCTTCCTGTTCCTTGTAGACCCATTATTACATTCCAGAGGTTTCATATAAATAATATTATATAGTATAACGGTGCATCAGAGTTTCTGGCTCTTTTCTGCCCCTTTTTCCTCTTGTCGTTGCTCTTCTTGCAAGAGGAGAAGGGATGCTTGAACAGCAGCATCAATGGCAGCCTGTTCGGCTGCATCCTCTTCTTGATGACTTCCCTGATCCTGAAGGGATAATTCCAATACACGCTGCAACACGGCTGAATCATCATCACCATCATCGCCATCGCCATCACCATGTTGCTGTAGAAATTCTCCTGTGTGTTCATCCACCTGTCTCCCCCGAGACACAAATGGACTTGAATCGTGTACAGCATGGGTATCCCATGGAGCATTTGTATGATGATGCTGTGGAGACGGTGGTGTCAATACCTGAGAGGACTGTGAATCGATTGAATTCTTTCTGCTTGAGACATCCGTCTCATCCCTCAATTCAGGCTCCTCCTCATCAACTTGTAATGCACTCAATAAAAACGTGAGTCCATTTTCATACCAATATTCTGGCCTTGGAGAATTATGATCTCCTTCAAATGCTACAAAATTCTTCGAATCCGCTCCATGGGCAAGGAAGAGTTTCTCGCTGTGGTGCAACCCAATAAAGGTGTCCTCCTTGCCATGACCAAAAAGCGTGGGAACAAATGTCTCTGCCATGACATCGCACGGTGACACATCATCAATACTAAACCCTGCTCGTTTCCGGACAGATCGTCTCATCAATCCCATGGCGAGCTTCACTAATGGCTTTGGTATCGACATGCCATTCTCTTTATTTGATGCAATCTCAAACATTAGATCGACCAATTTTGAGAACGGGCTATCAGCAACTACTCCAGCAACAGACGGATCTCTATGAGAATATAAAAGCGCTGTAACAGCACCCATGGACCTTCCCCACAGTCCAATAGTGGATGTACCCCCTTGCTGCCGCAGATATGACACAGCCACCTCCAAATCATCCACCTCGTGAGCCCCCAGGCTCACCCAGGATCCTTCACTCAACCCAGACCCAGAAAAATCTAGAGCAAATACCGTGCATCCGTATGGAAGCAGAGAAAACACAATCTCCTCCGCATCCCTCCGACTCCCACTGTTTGTATGACAGTAAATCACACATGGCAGCTTGCCATCCTGTGACTCGACCACACACGGCCTATAATGACTACACACGAGCTTTTGATCCATTCTATTCCTCTACATTTGTATAAAATCATCCAAGAGGTTGTTAAAAAATCGACCCTTCTCCAATGCCCACTGACACAACTGAAAGACACATACCAACTCTACATCCTCTCTGTAGTACTTTTTAACCTTGACCCTCCTGTGGGGCGCAAAGGCAAACGTCGCCCGCATACCCCCTACTAACTGGTTCTCTGTATACACATCCCTCGGAGGACGGCATATCGCGTCCACCAACTGCAACAACACGTATATATACACACACACATAGATACTCTGACCGGTAGAAACAAACTCTTTTCTCTCTCACCCCACCATACAGGACAATAGACGCACCTGATCCCATAACTCCATCCTTCAAGAGCTACAGAATTCTAAACACCGCACCCAATGTATACAAAAGGTCAATGAGTTGCTGAACAGAATTGACCTTGTGTGATGAACAGCAACTGCACGGGAGCCACCCCTTCAAACCTGCTCCTGTGGGATCAAAAACAATACACGTAGAATACGTACAAGGGTATTCTATATGTATCGATGGAACAGATCGATCCACACATATTTAATTCCGTAGTTGGGTAGATAAAATTCCACCTTTGTTCTCATCTCCTTCCATTCCAGGCCATCCTCAGCTCTCACGTGAATTATTATTATTATTATAAGAAGCTTTACGTAGGTTAGAGAATACCATGGGTGGGGTATCTGATAGAGACAGAGACGATGACATGCCAGACTTGGACCCTGGTGGTGCTTCATACGGGGATGCAGAGGATATTCAACCTATAGAAGATGATGGAAAGGCGGGGGAAGGGGAGGAGGAAGATTTGGAAGATATGTTATTGGAAACCATGTTTGACGATGACCAAGAGGAAGAAAAGGGGCATGGGTCGGATGAGAAAGAAAAGGGCCATGGATCGGATGAGAAAGAAGACGAGGATGAACGAGGGAGGCAGAATGATATGGTCGAGGACCAGGAGAGACCGACAGGGGTCATGGTAGACGACAAGGATGAACCAAGTACTGCACAGGGAAATGTCATGCCAACGTTTGAGTCTTTACCTCGATCACCTGATGGTACAATTGATGTAGATGTGTTGACAATGGAGCAACGAAAACTGTATAATGCACAGGTGATGTCGCTGTTGACTGAGAATCAGATGGATAGGTATGAATGCTTCAGGAGGTCATCGCTCAAAGAGCCAATGAGAAAGGTACGTGCACGTGTGTAGGGTTGGTGTGATGTGCGGATGGAATCATAGTGTGTGTCTCTGATGCAGTTGATTCAGGTGATTGTGGGGGGTGGTAATCCAAAGAGTACGGACAAGATTGTCATTGCCATGGCAGGGGTGACCAAGGTGTATGTTGGGGAGATAATAGAGCATGCTCGGAAGATTGCTGAATCAAGGGGCGAGCGTGGCCCTTTGACTCCAGAGATGATTTATGAAGCGTATACAATTGTATCATCGAGGTCTCGGGTGGAGAGTTCCACACCAAAGACCCGGACCATGCGGCTGTAAATAAAAATAAAAAAAAACACGACCGTGAGTCCATGAGAGACGCGTGTGTTGTTTCCCTTGATAGTACTCCTAAAATACAGTAGTATATAGGAATAAAAAAATTCACGTGAATCTGCGCTGGAGACGGTCTTGGTTGAAAGAACATCTGGTGGTGTCGTTGTTCGAGTTTCAAATCCAAACGACCTCAAGTGGCATCTTTACAGTCAACTGGCGAACCATTGGCACTGTAGATTTAGGTATTTCTATTTTACATCAACACAGTAGCTATAATCACGCAGAGGGAACGTACTCGGTCGTGCCTGCGTGAGTAACAACAACGACCTCGGACGCCCGTGGAGTTGTATCAGTGTCCATAGTTACCAGAGTCTTTTATATACTCTATGACGGCGATAAACGTGACAAGCGTCAACGTGCTGGACAATCCCAGCAAGGTGACGAATCCTCTCCAGTTTGAAATTCAGTACGATTGTTTATACGATCTGGCAGACGGTGCGTGTCTCATGTCGACGCGTGAGCGGGATGTTTATGTCTGTATTCTAATTTCTATAATGATGGTGGTGCAGATTTGGAGTGGAAGCTGACGTATGTAGGCTCAGCAGAGAGTGAAAAGTATGATCAAGTGTTAGACTCTGTGTTTGTGGGGCCTGTGGCTCCAGGCCAGTACAGATTTGTATTTCAAGCGGATCCACCTAATTTTGCAATGCTTCCATCGCAAGATATTGTCGGTGTGACAATCATACTGCTGACATGCTCGTATAGAAACCAAGAATTTCTGAGGGTGGGGTATTATGTGAACAATGAATATGAGGAGGAAGGGCTGCGAGAAGAACCGCCATCAACTCCTATTATCGATAAATTAATGAGAAATATTCTGGCGGACAAGCCTCGCGTCACCAAATTTCCTATAGACTGGGAAGGACAGGGGAGCGGAGGACAGGAGGAGCAGCAGCAGCAGCAGCAACAAGAGGCGCCACATGATGATGTTGCCGCCATGGACGAGCAATAGGGGTATATATGTTACATATGCGGATTATGTGTTACTTTTCCAGTTAATCCATCTAGAAATGCGTTTAAAAATGATGACGAGGGGGGGCCTGGTGGGGGAGCAACCTCCTGCAGGTGTGCCACCCTTTTCCTCTTGCAATTGAACACACGCGAGAGCTTCTTTGGTAATACAAAGTGCAGAGATACCTCACTGCCTATTTGAATATGACTCTGCGATCGCAATCGAATGGGCTCTGACTGGGGACCATGGGGTATATTGTCCACCATGACGCCATTCTTGCCCAGCACCAAGAGGAAAAAGCCTTGCTTGTCAAAATCATAGAATATCCTGGCATGCTGCCGAGAGACACTCTTTGTATCACCTAAAGAAACATCAACACTTCTATTTTTATTCTGTCGACCCAGGACGATGTCATATTTGTTGACGACGTAGTCAACATCCTTTCCAATAATCTTGGCAAAGCCAACGTTGCTCACTCTCGCATCCTCTTCTAAAGAAGTAGGCGCATTCATGGGTATTTTGATTTATACAATAAGCAGTAATTGGTATTATTGCATTCCTCCTAGTGACCAGAAGACAAGGAACAAAGCGAGGAGCGCACTGTTCGAATTTCTCAAATCGTCTAATTTAGTGTACAGCCTGATATCAGGCTCACATGCATGTCTCATATGAGATCTCACTCTAGAGTGTCTGGACTCTAGAGTCTCCATGCTGTAGTTGATGGATTACACTCGATCGAATGATCATCTGTCATGCGCCACTGTCACCGAGTCAAGTGAGATGGTGCGTGAGAATGGAAGAAGAGAAAGAAAAACACCAAGAGGAAATCACATGTTACACACATGCATGTATATTCAGTATATTACTTCCACAGTTTCTTCAAACTCATATTCTTGTCGCTGTCCTTCTTCATGACCTTGCTCACAGCCATTTCAAAGTCCTCCTGGGTGACATGAATTCGCCGCTCTCGCAGGGCAAACATACCAGCTTCTGTACAGCAGGCCTTGAGCTCTGCGCCACTGGCACCAGTCATCTGATCAGCAATCTTCTTCAGATCAATACCTCTCATCAGATTCATTTTTCTAGAATGAATCTTCAAAATTTCTAATCTGGACTCTTCGTTCGGGTTTGGAAACTCAATCTTTCTGTCAATACGCCCTGGACGCAGCAATGCCGCATCCAGAATATCAATACGATTGGTTGCCATGAGCACCTTGATCTTGTTCGTAGCTTCAAACCCATCCAACTGATTTAAAAGCTCAAGCATTGTACGTTGTACCTCCGAATCGCCCCCTGATGATCCCCCTTCTGACCTCGCAGACCCAATAGAATCCACTTCGTCCATGAAAATAATGGAAGGGGCATGCTCGCGAGCCATCACAAACAACTCACGAACCATCCTTGATCCCTCACCGATATACTTCTGCACAAGCTCTCCTCCAGACACTCGAATAAACGTACATTCCGTATGATGCGCCACCGCCCTCGCCAACAGCGTCTTTCCAGTACCAGGTGGACCATACAACAGGACTCCCTTTGGCTGCGCAATACCCAGCGAATCAAACAACTCTGGATGCTTCAGTGGAAGCTCTATCACCTCTTTAATCTCCTTAATCTGCTGATCCAATCCTCCTACCAAATCATACGTCGAATCTGGTACCTTTTCCACCTTCATAAGACTCACCAATGGATCCACCTTGGTCGGCAGCACAAAATGCAACGCATACGAATCATTCCTCAACGCCACTCTTGCCCCCGGTTTAAGAGACCCCACATCAATACTTTCTTCAATATCTACGACATACTTCCCCTCTGGATTCACTTTGACCAGAGCCTTGCGTTTTCCCATGAGCTTGATCACCTCTCCAACGTACGACCCTGGCTCTTGCAACAGCTGCAATTCCTCTCGTAATAACCTCACTGCATCATAATACGTACTTGTATTACCTACTAAACAAGAAAATACCCACACAGAACGCAAATACCTACCTTTTGAGTTGAGGTCATTTCGTTGGGCTTCCATTCGACGAAGGTCCGACTGTTTCTCACGTATTTGCATCTCCAATCCCTCTATTTTACCTTTATAATAGGTACGAAGACCCTGACCTACAGAAGGATCGCCATGCTTGGAACCCTGGTGTTCCAACGCCATTGCTGTGGCACCCATGATGTCTTGTTTTACTTTCGACTCTTGTCCTTCTATGGCTATCTATCTATATATATAGAGAGAGGGAATGGTTTTATTTTATTTTACAGTGCGGACGGCGAAGACAATCTTTCCTTTGGTATTCAACCCAGCATCCATTTCATCGTGAGCATCCATCACACCAGAGAGTGGCAGGACTTTCGAGGTGACTGGCCTGACCTTCTTCTGCTCCAGCAGCACTGCCACCTCTTGCAGGATATCCTGGTTTGGACTCACCATGATGACGTGGTATGCTGGACCAAGTCCCAGCGCATGTTTTAGTGTGTACAGAAATTTCTTGGCGAATGTCAGGAGCGGATGTGAATGCATGATGCAGACAAAGACACCATCCCGATCGAGCATCTGTAAACTGTGTGTCTCAACTGCTCCTCCAATCGGATCGATGATGGCGTCGAATTCCCCCTTCCCATATACATCCCAGAATCTACTTGTTTTGTAGTTGATCACGTGATCAGCACCGAGGTCGGTGCAGAAGGCGTCATGGCTCGATGTCGTGTACACCTCATACCCCCGATGCTTGGCCAGCTGAATACACATGGACCCCACACCACCAGACCCACCGTGAATCAAAATCTTCTTCTTTGGTACCAATATATCGTCGTTTTTAGCATCACTTGGACAAGAATCCCCGCTGATCGCATTCAATGCCATGGATGCGGTGACAGACACCAGGGGCACCCCAGCAGCCTCCACAAGGTCAACACCAGAGGGCACCGCCACCACATGATGCTCGGGCACTGACACATATTCACAATAACATCCCCATGGCACCCACATCTGGAACCCAGCGGTCAGTGCCATCACCCGAGAACCCACAGTAAATACGTCACTGTCGCTCTCAACGACGACCCCAGACACATCTCCACCCAACACTTTCGGCAGCGATATCAGGAATTTAGGCATCTCACCCCTCCTTGTTTTGCAGTCTATAGGATTTAATGACGTTCCATGCACCTGTATGAGCACCTCCCCGTCGCCTCGTTTCGGTTTAGGGTGGTTCTCAACAAGTTCCAAGGCCTCCTTGGCAGGGGACCCAAACCGTCGCATTACCACAGCTTTCTGCATTTTGAAACCCTCTGATTCCACCAATATAGGATACAATTGATATGATTGCAGAGGGGCATTGCTCTCTTCTTGTACTGATACACAAATCTCTCAAGGGACAAGCTTGTACGAGCATTTTTTAAGTGTTTAAACTGGGACTTTCCCAATTTAAAAGGCTGTTCCAAAGGATGTCCATACGCTCATGTCCGGGACGGACGTTACTAATAAATTCTTTAATAAAATATGTCTTCGACCCGTCGTCAACGTACCGATGATGTCGAAAATAAGGTGAGTGTCGGCGTTGAGGCCTCTCAGGAGAGCCCTGCTGCTGCCGTCTCTGAGGAGCACGAGGCAGAGGCCAAACACCATGATGAGGAGGAGGAGAATAAAATATTTGTGGCTCGAAACGGTTCCATGGGTGTACCCAACGGAAAGAAAGGTGCGATATCTGCTAGGGATTTTTCACCAGTCAGGAACCCTTTCGGAAGGTCTAGGCCTACCTTTGAAGGATTCCTGGAGATTCCAGGCTCATTCAACGTGACTTTAATGCATATATACAGGCACTGTCTTTTCCACATCTCTGCACGTGTATACTGCCATTGTTGGAGCATCAATTCTTGCTTTACCAGCAACTTTTGCGTGGCTGGGTTGGGTTGCTGGACCTATTCTCATGTGGGTATTCTTTAGTATCTCTCTGTTGGCGTCCAGGATGCTTGCATGTTGTTATGAAGCAAATGGTATCGAGCATGCGAGATATCATCACGCCGTGAGGCATCTACTTGGACGAAAGAGTGCTATTATTGTGTCAGTATTTCAGATTGTGAACTTGTGCTTCTTTTCATTGATTTACACAATCACTGCAAGCAATGCCATGGTACAGATAGCAAACTTGGCATGTTCATATCAGGGGAAAACACAGGAAGAGATTGCTGTGACTCCCTCGTGTTTGAGTCCACAAACTGGAGGGGATTGGAAAATGAGTCTGGCTTTTGGTGGATTTGAAATGATCTTCTCTCAGATAAAAAACCTTGAAGATGCATGGTGGTCATCGCTGCTTGGAGCTATATCTGGTGTGATATACGTACTGATTATCGTCATCATCAGCTTTGCGAATATCAGTAATGGGTACGGTACTGTGACTGGTGTGACCACAGCCACGGCAGGCTGCCCAGTCTCTGTGGCAGACAAGGTGTTTGGTGTCTTGAATGGACTTGGAACAATTGCGTTCTGTTTCAACTTTAGTCTTATATTGTTTGAGGTTCAAGACACGTTGAAACAGCCACCGAGTGCCGTAAAACAGATGAAAAGGACATGTGTGTGGTCGATTGGATCAGCGTTTCTGTGCTATTTCATGGTTGCAGTGACAGGGTATGCTGCAGAGGGCGATTGCGTGGATTCAGTCGTCATCAACTCTTTTATTACATCCAATGCTGGTCCTGACTGGGCTCTTATAATTTGTTATGCGACTGTACTGATCAATATGATAACTTCATATCAGGTTTTTGGTCAGGCCATGTTTGATACACTGGAGTCGCAGGCAAAATGGTTTTTGATCAAGAATAAGGTGGAGAAGAGCTTACCACCAGTGAAAGAAGAGGAGGAATACACGACTATTCCGCGGGTCTCCAAAGGTAAAAATAGATCAGGATCTGGACGTGGATCTCTCAAAAATACGCCATTTGATCGGAAAACAACAGACCCAGAGGTGGGCACCATGTCGTCACAGGGTGATATTGGACCCATGGGGCTCCAAGGGTCCTGTGGCTTTGATCACACATGTCTGAGTCCTGTCCCCGATAGATTAGCAGCCGTGTGTTCCTCTCAGATTCATGATCCATACCTCTCGGCAGCCATCAGTGGCATTGTTGCCGAGGCTGACACAGCATCAACCCAGGACTCTGGACTGCATGCCATGTTCACACACGGCACTGGATTTGCAAATGAAGAAGTCCCCTTGAATCACGAAGGATACCTCCTTCCATTCAAGTATAGAGCAGTCATCCGCGTCACATATGTGGCCATCATGACAATCTTGGCATGTGTCCTTCCATTCTTTGAGAGTGTGGTTGGAATATCTGGTGCAATCAGCTTCTTTCCCATCTCCATCTACTACCCATTCGCCATGTACAGAAAGCTATATGGACATACAATCAGTAAACGCTTCAATCTCTTAATGAACGCCATATCGATATTCACATTGAGTGTTGGGGCTGCAGCGACAGTGGGAGCTTTTCGAAATATGATTACTGGTTGGACAGACTTTCAAATTTTCAACACATAGACCTTATTTTTCAACAGATAGACTTCAAATGTAATCGTCATGTATCTATTCATGCCTCCTATAGTTCTATATAGATATCAAAATCTCTGCACATGCATGTCTCAACCAATCAAAATCTGCAATCTCTCTCTGTCTGAATTGTATGCATGCTGAAATGTCATTTTTGAATCTCGATATGGAATGAAATTTCATTCCCAAAAAAATATAAAAATATATCATAGATATATTGTCGTGTCATAGATGAGGCGGAACACGACAGCATTGTTCATATCTCGAACAATTGCTGCGACAGAACATGCCTCAACTTTTTTCAATACACTGCTTTCTATTCCTCATTCAGTCCTGGAGAATCACACATTGAATAAAAGATGTATACATGGAACAGAGAGTATCGCTGTATGGCCCTGTCTGCATCGTCCCGGAACAGGACGACAGATACTATCTGGGTCTGAGGCAAAGACACATATGGGCATGCGAACAGCATCAACGCAACGCAGCAATCATAGTATCGTCAAAGTGAAGGATCTTGTCAAGTCTATGAAAGGGCTGATACGGCGACAGGAGAATAAGCAGGCTGTTGCATTGTTTGATTCGAGTGGGAGTCTTTTGGCATCATGTGCAGCAGAAAACCCATACTCTGTGGCTGATGCGTACGATTTTGCGCTTCAAGCGTATGCAGCTACGGGGGAAGCGAGGAAAGCGGAGAAGTTGGTGTCGACGATGTGGAAGTCGAACATTCCGGTGGGGCGAGTGGCGAATAGCAGTGTTGTCAAGGCACTCTGTGCAGCAGGGAGACGAGGGGATGCTCTGAAATACATTAAATCCATCTCGGCACAACGATCCAGTATAGTAGGGTACAATATACTATTGAATGAATGCGTGGAATCGAAGGATTATGATGTGGGGATGAAAGCGTGGAATGTACTTTTGAAGAAGGGGTGTACTCCTGATGCCATCACGTGGTCTGCGGTGGTTCGGTTGCATGGCCGTCCTGGGATGCGGCAGAGTTTGTATAGGATCTGGAATGAATGTTTGGAGGTTTGTGAAGGGTTTGGAGAGGCAGATGTAACGTCTATTGGGGCATCGTATGTTTCTGCGCTCTGTGCGGCTCAAGACTATGAGGAGGCATTCAAGCAATGTGAGCGTCTTTTGGAGGCTATTTCGGCGCATCTTCCGGTGGAATTGAACATTGATGGGACACCTGGAGAGGTATTAGAAGAACGTGATGGCCAGGAGAAGACTAGTAGTACAACAACTCATGGAAGTAGTAGTGCAAAGATGAAGAAGAAGAAGAGGATGCATGCATCCTCGGTGGACAACGTCAGGGTGGCATGTAATACGCTGCTCCATGCATCTGTTGCTTCATCACATGATGGTAACATGGATGCTCTTATTAGAACGATGACATCGAAAGGTCTCACGCCGGATACGGCTACATATAATGCATTGCTGCGCCGATCGCTCCGCCGGCGTGAGGGATCTCTGGCAATCAAGGAAGGGTTGGGAGAAATGCAGCGCATGGGACTTCTCCCGGATCAAACATCCATAGAAATACTTATTCAATCATATGCACTTCAGGGACAAATCAAAGAGGCTGAAAAAGCAGTGGATGTCATCATACAAGAGTTTGCATGTTCACCATGCCATGCATGGGGAACCCTCATGACTGCATGCGGTAATGCTGGGGATGTAGAGCACGTGTCACACGTATTCCACAAAGCAATAGAGTATCTTACATTGCATGATGTAGATGAGGCGTCACTCCATGAGATTGTTGTGACATGTCTTCAATCGCTCTACCATGCATTGGGGAAAGACTTCTGGAGGCGAACACTCCACAAAGGGCACGCAAAGCACGCACCTGAAGATCATTTTCACTATATTGAAGATGCAGGAACATCATTATTAGAAGACATTGATGCGATAGTTGATTCTCGTGGTATTACAAACAATGACAGGGTGTGGATCAACAGATTAAAATGTCTTGGTGCTCTGGGTAGGACAGAATCTGTGGATGCGTGCATGAGAGATTTGGAGACGAAATCTATTGACCACTGCCGTGCAATTGAAGACTATGTGGCAATTCTCGACCGACCACAGTCCTCACGACGACAGCGCCGGCAACATGCTGCAAATAGAAAACGTGTTCTGTCCCAAGAGGATTACAGCAATCTGCTGCAAGTTGTCGCGAGGCTGGGAAGAATTGATGATTGTTTCGATATCGTATCCCATATGAAGAATTCGGGAATCCGTCTCTCTGCCAAAGACTACATATCCCTGATGGAAGCATGCGCGCAATGCTCTCCCCCCATGGAAGAGCTGTCAAGACAGCTGCTCCGCCATGCACGGGAATCAGCAAACATTGCCATTGATACGAGATTTTACAATGCTCTGATACTCGTGAAAGCACGACTCTATGGCGTACAGGGCGTTCATGAAGGCATGGATGAAATGATGACGAGAGGCATCCAACCAAATGTCTTTACATATTTTGTTCTGAGAGAAACAGCTCTCATGTCCAATGATAAACGGACGGCAACAAGCACATGGCACACGATTCAAAACCTCGTTCAGGGCCACGAGCACGGCCCATCCCACCATCGTCAAGATGGGGAGGATGAAGAGGATGCTTTGAACAACAAGGGGAACATTATCCGCACTCTCTTTGAAGACACACAAGATGAACAGGAGCATCATCATTGGAAAGGGTATTACGCCTCAGATGATGATGAATGGTAACCACTCAGTCGTTACATCATGTATAGTAGAAGAATACAAGAAATTAAAAAAATGTCATTCCTTTACACATCACCAGTACCCCTGGATGCCATATCCATCTCCTTCTTTGCCTGAGACAACAACTCCTGAGCCTCCCCTGGCCTCAACTCCCCATGCTGCATCTTCTGTACCAACGCTGTCGCCTCTGGGCGCCTCAGCAATCCCCTCACATTCCTCAAACCAGTTCCAAAGCACACACCACACACTCTCACACCCCTTCCATAACACTGGGGACACTCTGTAAACTCGTATGTATCCTTTGCCCTCTTCCTGCTCAACGCCCTCCACTTTCCAGTCCCACCACACATATCACACGCCACAACACCAGTAGCAGCGCACTCCCGACACCCCTCATCGGCCGCATCAGCCTTCCCAGCGGACAAGGACATGGCTGCCACCAGGCCCCCACAAGCAGTCACCATCAATCTCCTTCTCGTCCCAGACACCAGCGCAAGGGGTCCCTCTGAACCGCAACCCCCATCTTTAGCAATAGAATAATCCCCATCCCCATCCGATGCTGCTGAGCAACAACACACGCGGCCCCCTTCCTTTGTCGTCGCTAGTATTCCCTTGGAGTTGACCATTCCCGTCGTCTACAGCACCATACCTCATATTAGAATACAAACCATGTATTTACATGACTATCGAATGAATAAAACGCACCCTTGGTTGAGAAGCCTTGTGTAATCCAGAAGAAGGACATGACATGTCACTAGGACGACCACGACCACCGCAGGTGGTTGAGGAGCTTCTTACGATGGAATTCATACTGTATTATTACTAAATTGACATCCAAGGTACTATGTGTAATTCCTTAATGCCCCTAGAGGCCATTCAGTTTCTTTCTTATCCAGATGAGGATGCCCTCCAGAGTCTCCAAGACACATGTGTGTATTCTCATCATGGGACGACGACAACAAGGGCAGATGTAGATATTAAAACACGAACAACAGAGATTATATAGATAGATAGATAGATAGTGAGACGCAGGAATGCAAAAAAAGATTGCATCAATCAATCAATTGATTGCAATCAAAGCATCATCAATCCCTTTTGAGACTGCACAAGCACAACAACAGTGATCAATACTATAGGCACCACATCCCTATACAACAAAACAACAAACACACATACCTTTTTAAACATGAGCCGAATCACCAAAATCTGCGACACGGATGCCAAACAAATAGCCCCATACACTGCTATATAATACCAATACGTCCTGGACAATGTCGAAGACGCTGTCTTCAAATGCCTCACCGTTCGCGCATACAAAAACCTCTGCTCATTCGTCACATTCACCAAATATCTATCCAATCGCGACAACCCAGATGAAATATCCACAATCTGATCGTGCCTGGCCAAATCACTCTTGTCCACATCAGCATCCTCATGACCATCGTGCTCATCCTCCCAATCAAACCCTTCATCCACGTCATCAAAGTTAACCGAGAAGTAGGTGATATCCACAATCACAGAAGGACGTAATAATTTCCCTCCAGACACCCTGACACAGAATTTCCAGGGACCAATCCCATCTGCCTGAGCAGTAAAATCTAATTCACCCTCTGTCACACCATTCTGGTTCTTTAGCAGCGTATTCGTTGGAGAATATAATCCAAAATCGACATTTGCCTTGGCATCCTCCACATCATGCTTGGTTGTCACCAGAAAACCAATGTCAACCTGAACTTGAGCTTGTCTCGTGTCTTTTGGATACTTTCCCTGAATATGCTTCCAATGCTTGGCTGGAAGATACTCTGATACACATTCCTCTCTTCCAGCGAAGAGTCTCCAGGCAAATCCGTGCGTTGTGCCAAAACAAGTCGCCGACAGGATCAGCGCGACGATCGCTATCCAAGACACTCTCATAGCACTATCCTATTCAGTATCCGCCCTTTACAATAAATAATAATAATTATGATGAATTAGATTGGTACTGATACGATTGGTACTGCATGCAGGGAGGACAAGACTCCTTGATTTAAAAATGAAAATGTCATGGCAGCAGAAGCTAAATTTAGCTTCTTCTTCTCATACTTCTTGCAGTAGTATCATGGAGAGAGAGAGAGAGAGAGAGAGAGAGAGAGAGAGAGAGAGAGGGACGATGTATATATATATATAGACGTTGTAGAGAATTACAGATGCAAGTCATCAATCATCCATGAACCTATACAGGAGGGTAAAGTTATGTGCAGGCATGGGAATCATCCCTGTTCTGGTCAACCCCACGTCCTGTGCGAGACTGTCCAGATCGGCGATATCCCGGAGTCCCCATTCTGAGTTTCTACTTTTAAGGGATGTATCGAATGCTGCGTTGCTCTCTGTCGTTGGTTTTCCATCGACTGTAAAAGGGCCATAGATGATGAGCGTACCGTGGGGTTTCTGTAGGATGTGGGAGGCACCTTGAAAGAGGCCCACGGTGGACTGCCAAGGGGAAATATGCGTCATATTAACACATAGTATTGTATCGCATAGTAATGCATCCTCTCCGCCTGCTGTCTTGGCCCACTCGGAGACGTGCTGGCTACAGTCTATTGTCAAGGGGGGGTGTACCACATTGGGGCAATCTCTCGTCCATGCTTGTATACATGCCATGAGGCTTGGATCCACTGATGGGTGCTCGCTCGGCTGTATCTGTAGTTCAGGGAATTCCAGTGCAATAGCTGCCGCATGCTGCCCTGTCCCACTGGCAATCTCCAACAGGGATCCTTTCGGTCTGGGGAGTTGGCTCCGTAAGACGTCTAGGATGGGACGTGTATTTCTCTCTGCAGCCGCAGCTGAGCATTTATTATTACTGTCATCCCCATGATGTGTATCCATTGATCTATTGGTAACCTGCATTGGTGGTATGGCGTATCGTGCTGAAAATGCGTGTTTGAATGAAATGCTCAGCAATGTGTTGGGTGTCAGCATGGCACGACCACGTTTGTTTCTCTTCCGATTGCCGAGAGATTGCGTTTATACTGTAAATAATAGTGATGAATTACATGCTATATGGTATACCTGGGGATGCCCCACCATTGCCATACTTTGCAATATTCTGGATTCCAACCCTCTGCGCCTTCCCTCAGAGGTGGAGGTGTCCAGATGGAGGGATCCACGGTGTCTACTCTGCCTGCCTTGTGGACAGCCATGAGAGGAACTTGTGCTACCACGGCATCATATCTGTTGCTAATGTACATGTCGAATCTGAGCAAGTAGAGAGGGAGGGATACGAGCATCAGGGCTGCCTGTGTGTACGCTTCCTTTAGGATGAGTACAATGGAGGTGAAGAGGACGCAGATGAAGAGGCATCCCACGACGCGGTGGGCCACGAGGGGCCAAAACTGTCCACCAGACTCGTACTGTCTCTGATAGACATAGAGCATTTGATATCTCCATACCGCCCAGAGGAGAACGAAATACAGCAATCCGAATGGCAAGATGAGTGGGGAGACGACACAGTATGCCATCACCATGACAAAATTCATCAGGACTGGGATGCCAATATCTCTGCCATACCTGCAGTTTCTAATGGGTGATTCCAAAGCTTTTTCTCTGGCGGATTTGGCCCAGGGGAGTATGTGCGCCCATTTCAAAAAGGATACTGTGGTTCCCATGTGAGGGTAGAGCAATCTGAACCACGCCATGACCAGCGCCCTGTAGGACACGTAATTGATGAAAAAGTTGGAGGATGCTGGAATAGCGGCTGACAAGGCATCCCAAATCGATGATGGATTCTGAATGTAGGTTGGGAGTTCCGCAATGACGGAACCTCCAAGCATGGCACCCAGGAATACATTGAATACGTCCCAGTAATAGAAGAGCGAGCAGCAGCGGCGATCCAGTCCAGACAAGCTAAAGTGCTGGCCTTCGGCCTGTGCTGCATAGTATACCAGCACAGGGAGGATGCACATGTGATACAGTGACAGCAGCAATGTTGGGGCTAGCGATGTCACCAGATTTCTGAAAAAGTTGGCCCATGGATCATCTGAGCAATACCATGAATCGCTGAAAGCATTGTCGTCGTCTGGGTTTCCACACACGGCAATAGTCAACTGTGCAAAAGCTCCGGTGAATGCACCAATTGGTAAAAGCATTATGAACAGGATGAGAGGCAGAGTCAGGACTGGCCTTGACTGCCTCTGCCACCAACTTCGAGTGAGGGATGGCCAATTGACATCATCTGGCGAGGGAGCTGGCTGGACATTCAACAGGCGCTGTTTGATTGGATTAAGATTTGCCTGTGTAGCTATCGCTGCAGCTTCCTGACTTTTGAAAGTTGCGAAAAAGCAGGTTGATGGCAGGTCTGAAAGAATTGCCTCTCGCTCATCGGCAATCATTTCCTGAAGATCAATTGTCTCGATTTTCAGTGCAGAAATCTTCTTCTTCAGCGCAGAAATCTTCTGTCTTCGCTTTGTTTCTCTCTCAATGCCATTGATACATACACACGTGGTATTTTCATCTCCTGCCCCTTCCTCATCGGGGCTAATCTGCAGGCGCTGCTCCTCTTCCTTGTTTACTATGCATTGCAAGTCATACTGTGCTCTTTCCAGTCGAGCACACGCCTTGTCCCATTTCTTGATCAACTTGTCCACACTCTTGGCAGGATAAATTGGTATTAGGCCATCGAAATCATCTCCAAAGAGTTCTGTGAACATTTTCGTCGCAATTCGAGCACGTCGATGGAACATGGCCCATCTGACATCTCGTCGCCATTCCTTGTATCGTCCACGATGCCGCCACCACTCGCGCAGGTTCGTCATTGTGGAGCTCCATCCTGCATTTATTCCCATTCCACGTTCTGATCCATACTGGGATGGAACTTCCCTGCTGCCTGACTCTCCTGCAGCTGCTATCGAGTCCTCATCCTTTCTGCCACGCCCTTGTTCTATGTCTTCAGGGAAGCTAGCCGAAGTGGCCAAAACATTAGTCGACTTCTTCTCACACGCGATTTTTCGCTCGACATCATCACCTTCTTCATATGCTTCATCGGAGACTTTCGTCTGACTCTTGGTCAACTGAATACCCCAAAACTCCCTTGTCTTGAGAGGCCTGCAACAGCACACCAAGATTACAACAACCATACAAACCTACACTGCATCATCACTGCATCGTACTTTTTCAAACGTAATTTCTCAATCGGCTCATCCGTCACCAACACTGTATACAAACACGCATTCACAGGAACAGACGTGCTCGTCTCCCTCATGGAATCACTCCTCCTCGTGTGCAACACAGTCAGATTCGGATCCACAAATGCCTTTTTAATATCCTTCTCATTATTAAGTTTCCCGCTCCCAGCTTCAGCCATATAGCTCCACCAGTGATGCGATATTCCTAGCTGCCCAATTGGATCGCAGAGTTCAGGATTCAGGGCAACGCATGTTGCCAATTCTGAATCCCCATGGAATGTTCCAGACCTATCCTTCTCTTCGGCAACAACCGTGATGATTTCTGATAATCCATTCGGTGTTTTCTTTTCTAAAATTTGATCCAGTGATGGAGAATCGGCTGCCCTGGGCGTATCACAAGGAGTTTTTGAGTTTGGTGTGGCACCAGATGCTGCCGACAAACTGGAGGCACCAGAGACAGCCCTATGATGCCGAATCTTGGCCAAGGCAGTTGCTGCGGAACTTCGATCCGTAGCAAGAGCTGTCATGACAGCTGCAGATTTTGCTCTCCTATGAGAAGGCAGATCCGCAGTTTCCCCAGGGGCTTCTACAGGCTGCTCCACCTCCTCAAACATGCCCGCAAACACAGCTGGCTTTCTTGCAATTGGAGTATCTTGCTGTGTCTCTTCCATCACATCCAAGCTGAAATCATGGTTTGTCCATGTTTCAGACTGTTGCTCTGCGGGTGATGAATCGCATTGCTGCGCCGTGCATGCAGCCTTGCGGGAGGTACCTGCACTCTGGACATCTTCAGACACTGACCCACTCAAGGTCGTACACCCAGAGAGAGATGACACATTCTGGTTAGAATCCTCCACATCTCTCCCAGACGAGGAGTCATTTTGATAATTAAACGACAGCGACCCAGCACCGATGGAATCATTCCTGGCAGAACCCGCTCCATGCAAAATCCTCAAAGGCGTGTGCTGCTCCATCAAACTAAGAGTCTTTGTTTTTTCAATAAACTCCAAAGACTTTCTCCTTGGAGTAACTCTACCCCGCTGCTCCTTTTTATCATCCCTCCACGCCCCCGACGGCCGCGATGCAATCAATGGCTGCCTCTCTCGTTCAAATGCCTCTGCACTACCACCAATCGCTGACGCTGGAACCTCCGTCCCCCGAACAATATACGCCTGCCTCAAACTAATATACTCTTTATACTGCTCTGTAATCAACCAGCATGTCCAGAACACGGCAGCATACACAAAAACAAAATGAACCCACAGCACCGAACTCCCTGGTGTTATATTACTCATTGTCAATCTAATAAACACAGTGCTATACTCGTCCTTCAACCCAGCCTGCTGCGACGACTTCTTATAATAATTATCAGTATAGTTGATAGGAATCAAAATCGCCATCGCTGCAATGGTAATTGGCAACAAGACCAGAATCCCAAATGACAAAATCCTCACAGCAATCAGTGCATCCATGCCAGCACTCTTGAGCAGTTCTTCATCTGACACCCGAAACACAGGAATTATCCAAGACCACCATCTATAAAGTCCCTTCAATCTCAATGCCGGGGGCTTGTGCGTCACAGTTGGCATGGACAGCCGTGCCTGATACAACCGAAACTTGCCTCGAAACAGTACAAAAAGCAAATAGCAGATAAGACCTAATATCGAACTAAACCAAAGATTCGTTATGATATTGGCCCCACTAATAGATGTATTGTAGCATATGGGCGACGATGAATTCGCACAGGACGACACAAACTCATCCCCAGATGGAAAAGCCTGCAAAGAGATATTAGTCGTGGTATTGAATCATGTGTCAAACAAAGCAACCCCTCGTACCATCACCATCATAAAAAACGTACCAATAAAGAAGGAGGCGGCTCTGGTGCCACCGCTCCTCCCTCAGCTGACACTGGCTCTGGAGCAGGAGCCCCACCCATCATACCAACCTCCGGACCTGGAGCTGGAGCCCCACCCATCACACCTCCCTCCGGACCTGGAGCAGGCCAAGGCAACCCCACAGGCACCCTATACAGATAATTCTCCTCCTCCTCCACTGGAGCTGCCATCAATCCTCCCAGTCACTTGTAGTATTATACTGTGAGTTCCATACTGACACCAACGCGTTCCACCCCTGAACACACAGAATACCCAATATATACATATGATGATACTTCCGACCCAGATAGAGCAGAAACGAGACACTTGGTGACTGTCGAAACGGACGGTCAACTACCGACTCCCAAACGACCGACGCATCCTAGGCCCCTCATTCATCCACAGAACCCCCTCGTACCAGTATAGTATAATTGCAACACGACAAACAAATAGTAATTTTTAGAATACCGTGCTACGTGCCCATTCTGGAACTGATTCAGGGGGGACGTCGTTAGAATGATACCCATCACCCATCAGGAAGACCTGATGATGGGTGAATTGAATTTCGTTCTTACGATGTGCAGGCACGTATGGCGTTTTTAAATCCTTAAACCCTCTATTGAAGCAGAGTATATGTTCCCAAGAGCATCCATCCTGCCCGCCATGCAGCAATTAAAAGTCTCTTCCTATATATATTGAGTGATACCAGGACTACAAAAGAGCAAACTCGGTCGTCAGTCGTTCAATCATTGCCATTGACGTGGAGTGTCTCTTACTTGCTTTGCTGTCTCTCATACACATACATCAGACAAATGGATGATTCTGTCAGATCAAAGATTAAAAAACAGGTGCGATTGTGCTCTACGGGCATCGTATGTGCTTCTTTGGTCGCCATGCAGTGGCATGCTCGGGGATTGTGTGGCCTCATGACACACACAGCGAGGTTCTGCTTTGTATATATATACTAGTATGTATAACACGTATTATTACATCCGTGTAGATGGAGTTTTACTTCTCTGATTCGAATCTGTACAGAGATGCATTTCTGCATGAGAAAATGAGCAGCGATGCGGATGGGTTTGTGGATATTTCTCTGGTGTGTACCTTTAATAGAATGAAGCAATTGTTGAAGGAAGTGCCGGAGAAGGTCAAGGCTGTGTCGGAGGCGGTGGGTGGGTCTTCGACGCTGGTGCTGAGTGAGGATGGGACGAGGGTGAAGAGGGCGACGCCTTTGGATAAGGATCCAAAGGAGATTGCGGAGGAGATTGATGCTCGGTCCTTGTTGGTTGGTCCTTTTAGGTTTGATGTGGGGTTGGAAGAGTTGGAAGAGTACTTTCAGTCGTCTGTGGGGAAGACGAATGCTGTGAGGATGAGGAGGCATGTGAGTAGTAAAGACTTTAGGGGGTCTGTGTTTGCAGAGTTTGAGAGTGTTGAGGAGGCGGAGAGGGTGTTGAAGGCGTCTGAGGGTGGTGGATTTGTGTTTGATGGGGCTCCTCTTTGTATGGAGAAGAAGGTGGAGTTTGTGAAGAGGAAGGAGGAGGAGCGGCATGCGAGGAAGAATTCTCCCTATCATGATGATGCCGATGCAAAGACGGCGAATGGTGATGATACGAATAAGAAGGAGGAAGAAGAGGTGGTTGAGGTTGGGGAGAAGGAGATTGAAGAGTTTGGTGCTGTGCCTGGGACGTTTGTCAAGTTTGATTTTGGGGGTGCTGATCTGAAACATGCGGTGACGTTTGGTCTTGTGAAGGACTCATTTGGTGGAAAGGATAATGGTTTGATGTTTGTAGAATATAAGCAGGGTGAACAGACGGGATGTGCGAGGTTTTCGACCCCAGAAACAGCGCAAGCTGCACTTGATGTGTGCACGGATGGAAAGAGACTGTTGGCAGGGTTTGAGGCGACGCTGGCGATTCTTGAGGGTGAGGAGGAGAAGGAGTATATTAAAAAGGTTATTATTATGAGGAAGAGGGCGGCTATAGAGAGGGCGAAGAAAGAAAAGCAGGGTGGTGGAAAGGGTCGTGGTGGAAAGCGATCAGGTGGACGAGGTGGAGGACGAGGTGGGGGACGGGGAGGCGGCAAGCGCCGAAAGACTCGATAATTCGTATATGTTAATTCATAAGTAAGGATTTGATAGCGGGTAGAAGAGGGTAGTCTGCAGGAGGCATCTCGTATGAATCCAACTCCTCTGCTGTTGCCCAAACCAACTTTTGTTGCTCTCTCCCTTCCGGAACTCCTTGCCAACACGAGCAAGAAAAGACTGGCATCAGAAGATGAAAACCTTTTTCATTGTAACCATGACTGGCGAACGTCAGCGGATGCAAATCGTGTGCATCCACAGATATACCTAATTCTTCATCTAGCTCTCTCACCAATGCAAGTTCTGGAGACTCGTATGGCTCTACCTTGCCTCCAGGGAATTCATACAGTCCCTCTAAGTGCTTCTTTGATGGTCGTTCAGCCAACAGTACTTGTCGCCCTTGTGGTGCCTCCTTCACGAGTGCAACAGCCACCACCAACAGGGTGTAAGGCTTCTTCTTGTTGGTCCTTTGAATGTCTTCCGTGGACATGCTCCTCACTCTGAATCCTCCTTTGATCCTATAGGTTTGTGATACGTTTCTTCTAGACTGATGTAATTTCGATAGGGTATTCGAAATCCTGCAGGCTTTTTGAATTGAGAGCATTGAGGACATGCCTGCCAACCCAGACACAAATGATTTGATCAATCAATCCAATCTACTATTCTACCTGCAGAATCGATATAATTATTGCATTGATTAGATCGCTGGTGAGATGCGCGTCTGGTGTGTAGTAAGGTCCCTAGAGATCATCATGGCAGCCTGCCAACCTTCGAAGGACCGAATTCGGTCAAACCAAGGATGATTTCCTCGATAATGCCTGGGTTTCAATACCAAAAGGCCCTCCGTCCCCGCATAAAGATTCATGTTTAATATTTTTAATGCCCTTTCAAGTGATGTTGCGGTGGGATTCTGTAGTGGGTCGGTGTCACGTTGTGTAAATACGAGTAGCCAGAGAGCAGTAAAGGTTTTGTTTCTTGGTTCTGATCCCTGTAAAGGCAATCATGTTTCGATCAACGTATCAAACAGGGTTTATTTCCGTCTTTTATTCCATCGGGAGTGATCCATTGCAAATATGGGACTCAAAGAGTGCGATTATGTTTTTGTTCCTCTGAATGCCTCAAAGCACTGAACTGACTTCTCTCAATGATTGCTGGCTGTAGGCGAGGATGGTAGTATTGAGCGTGTATTGGATGAGGAGCTGAAAAGTACAGCTTTAGAATTAAAGGGAGTGAATGTAGCAACGACGAGTATTCAATGCCCCAAACAAAACCTTGGTCCATTGAGGTCCCTTGGCATTACCCTCCCATACATGGTGTTCTTGGTCAAGGATATGGGGCAGCCATGTAGTTTTGAAGTGCAAGTCCTCGATAATAAGAATGCGAGGAGACGATTTCGAGCATCAACGTTTCAGGTGTGTATTTATTCTTATTGCTAGTATGTTTTCTTTGTTTCTCTCACCTGATGCTGTCATTGCAGAAAAAGGTCAAAACGAATGAGGCGATTACGGCCATGCCGTTAAAATTATCATCAGGATGGAATCATGTTCAATTTAATTTGGATGAGTTTTTGCATAAATGGTATTCGACGCGATACAAGGAGACTGTGCAGATACAGGTGCATGCAACATGTAGACTAAGGAGAATTTATTTCACTGATGTTGCACGGCCTGAATCGGATTTACCGCCGGAGTTTAGATTATTTGTTCCAGAGAAATGACACTGTTACATACTAATTGTCTTGTAACATATTAGACGTAGCCATATGGTTGCTGTCCGTAGGCACCTGGAACAGCTGGTCTCATCATTTGCTGTGGTGGCTCTCTAGATTGCTGATGTTGATAGCCTCTTGGGTTCTTTTTAAACTGCACCAACATGTGTTCAACTGTGCCATAAATCTTTTTTCTGAAATAGAATCCGTCTGGAAGGACGACGAAATACTCTCGCCTCGGTGAAGAGCCGATAAAGTGTCCCAGGAAGAAAGCACCAGGCCGATGTACATCTGCTGCAAGGCAGTAGGCTGCCTGATTCGGGGCTCTTTCCTTTTGCATCCGCAATTCCTCTTGTATATCATCCCATGATTTAGCAGGGCCCAGTTCAGGTCCGCCGTTCCATTTTCTGTGGGAGGAGAGAGCTCTCATGGCTGCTGCAACAGGGTCAATAAACCTCACAACCAACTCATCCAGATCTTCGTATTCAAATTTATGTCCAGGGATTGGCTCTACCTCCAGGGGCGTAGAGAGACGAAGATTTGCTGCAGTTGGGCCTAGTTCTTTGATGCCAATATTCCATATCAGCCCACCAGGCATGCACATGGTAATGTACAGTCTCCTGAAAGACTTTGCAGCTGGTCGAATGACTGCCACTCCGATTGGACCGGCAAGAACTTCTGCTGAAGCTTCAACTGCCGTAATATTCTTAAAGTATGGGTGGCGAATAGGCCTAATAGTGATCTTCGACGTCTGTTTTGCCCCCTTCCTCTGCGCCTCTTCCTCCTGAAGAGTTTCCTTATCAGGAATTGCATAGTACTCCTCCTGCTGAACGAGATACTGATTCTCGTATTCCAGATCGCTGTTCAGCTGATTGGATGCCGTTGACAAATAAATGACACCATTATCCGAGTCAATTGAAATAATGGCACCAATGACTGTGTCCCCTGGCTTGAAGTAGTCACGGCAATTGAGCACATTCTGCCTACTGCTCACGGAAGGAGCCTCAATGACTGCCTCTGTTCCATTCAACTCTGGAATGTTGCAAACAGCTGCCTCCTCACTAACATATCGGACTCTAGCCTCCACTTTCCTTCCAATTTTCACGCTGTAGCTGTCCTCCCCAGCGACAAGCCAGAATATTTCATCATTGCCGAGCTCCTTGAAATTTGGTCGAATCTCGCCATACGGAGAGATTAATTCCATCTGAATGTCAATCAACTTTGACAACAAAACCGATTCTTCTGACTGTGATGCATACTTTCGCATAAATTCTGCGATATTTGTCTTGTTCACTTTGTCAGGATGCTCCAATGCATACTCAACGACAGAATCATCAACCACATCAGCATTTGAAACTTCTCCTGCCAGAGCCATCGCTACCTTGTAATCTTCTGGATGTATTCTTGTATTATCAATATAATTTATTCCTAGATTGCGAGATGCATCAGACGAAGGTCGAATCCTGAGGTAAGGAGCAGCATTATGGTACACACAAGGTCCCAAAAAACCAGACTCGACAAGATCATTCCTCTCCTCAATCGCTCCATCATTCTTCAGAATCATCTTCAGCAGAGATGCTGCCTTCCTAAACCCAAGACCTGGTACGAACGGGAGTACAGAAGCTCTCCAATTAATACTTGCAGCCATGTTCAGGTCAACCCCGAGTTGTGCAACAACTGAACAAATCACTTCTTCGATATATCTCCCTTTCACCTCGTTTGGAATATATTTCTCCAATTGATGTAATCGAACAGTCATGATCTCTTTAAATTGCCCGCAAATAGAGGCAAGGACAGCTATAGGATCTAATGCATCCCTTGCCAATGCCACTGCTCTTCTAATAATCGGTGGTGACGTTGGCAGCTCCATTTCAGCTGCATTGGAATTCTCCCAAGCGCTTGCTATGGACTCGTCTGCGGGAAACTGTAGAATAGTACCTGTTTCCAGCGATGTCATCGCAATAGGGTTGTCGGCCAAAATCTTCTCTAGGATTAGAGAAAGATCTGCACGGAGAGACTTTGCCTCTGGATGGCCCATTCCTATGATGATGGCATGAGGCAGATGCGCTTCTATGAAATCTTTTAGCCTGTTTGCATCTCTTGACTTTTTTGGGTCGTCGAAAATAGAATATGCCTGACCCTGAACGGTTCTTCGCTTGGGAATGAATCCTGAGAGTTGCGGGCAGTGCAAAAAGTCAATCAAAGAGCCATTGCCATCAATGATCACAAGAGTAGAAGGAGGCCCCGCCTTATCCCCGGCACCATACACTGCAGCCATAATGCGCTTATCATACACTTCTTCTCCATCTTGGTCAAGTAGCGGAACTGGTGCCTTGACTGCATAGTTCCACAGGTTGTCTGATGTCTCCTGAAGGACAACTTCCATAGCATCTGCTGCCAGCCGCCTTCTAACTTCACTCTTGATTGATGGCAAAATATACTTTTCCACGGCCATATTAAGAGCTTCTCTTCTCAAATCATTCCATGCCTGAGACTGTTCAGTAAGGCCGGAGGACACGTAAAGGTCTTGCAATGGAGCAATCGCTGCCTGCAGATCTTCTTGAGGGTTTGAAAACTCGATTTCAAGCCTGACATACCCTTCCTGCTCTGCTGCGCTAAGTCTTAGGAAAGTATCTCTTCTCCTGAAAGATTTTAATGGCTTGTTGCGTATTCTCTTGGCGACTCCCAAAGGATGGAAGGCATTCAATGCCGTCAAGCCAGGTTGCAGGACATGGGTTGACACTGCTCCCTTGTTCCAAAATTGCTCTCTGACAGCTTTCCTCACAGCGGGCTCGGCACTGAGCGAGTGTGCCATCATTTTAATCGCACATTTGATAACAAAATCGACATGAACAAATGCCGGATTCTCGGGGTTCACAAAATGCTCCAAGAATTCCGAAGGGTCTGAAGATGGGTCTCCAGGTTCGTTCACCTTGTATCCAGACTCTACATTCTCTGCAAACTCCCCCGGACTCATGGCAAACGACTCAATTGCTGTGTACAAACCACACTGTACTGCTATTTTGAAAAGGCGATTTCTCTCCACCTTTTTCGCTTTTCCTTGAGTTGGCTGATTTTCCTCATTCATGTTGGACACTGTCAAGGCGGCCTTGAACTTGGACTCAATGTCATCCAGTGCTTCCATGGACCCAGAATTTTCCAAAGCTTCACCACACGCTAGCGCAGCAGCACTTTTAGCATCATACTCCCCAGTTTCAGCTGCTACCTGATGGTAAATTTCCTTCCTCTTCATTTTTCTATTGGTCATACTCGAGTATTTCAGGGCCAGCCTGTTCACCATGTACAAAATGTCCCATCGTCGTATTCTCCTTGAATGTGCTTTGATAGCCCCTTGAGGATCAGCAGTAGGATCATCCAGCGGCTCGTCAGCTGATCGAAGGCACAAAAGTTCACCCAATTCATCCTTCCTGTACATGGCAATGAATGGTATCCCTTCATGGTCTCTGAATTTTCTCACAAGCAGCGCTTTAATAGATGCCTTGAGCGCTTTTTGGGCCTCTTCATTTTCCAACCATGCCTCGAAATCATTTCCAAACCTTCCCATGAAAAGGCCTCTGTTGGATGAGGTATCAGAAAGACCATTGCGCAAAGATTCACTTGGCCAGCTCTCTCCCAACCACTACAACAATACAATCAATCAAATGATACTGATGATACTCGACATATAGTTTCAAGTAGTACATACCTGAGGTGGATCTCCTTCCACTTCCCTCACACCATCCTCAATAATAGTCCTTGCCTTGGATTCCGACTCAAAAATCAACTGCTTCCAAATCCACTCTGCGCATGCATCACTCGTAAGGACATCAACAGGGGCAAGAATAGAAGCTTGAATCTGATCTCGCTCTGGAATATCAGTTTCTCTGATGAGATCATCAGAAGGAAGCATGAAATGCCTTGCAGCTGCATCAGGATCCATGTTGAGAAGCATTGCAGTATCCTTTTTCTTTGATTTCTTCTTCGACGCTCGCTGAGCCCTCATCTCCTCTGCCGCCTCATCATCATCCAAATCAGAGGGCTGCAGATCACCATATTCATCCGCCTCCTCTTCGTCTTCCTCCTCCACCTCTCCTTCTCGCTCCCTCCGTGCCATCTCATACCTCTCAAGATACTCATCCACATCTCCAAAAATGGCATGAGCTTCTTCTAATGCGTTGATATCTACTCCAGGTATATTTGCCAATGCTGCTTGCTGCTTCCTTCTACGTGCCTTTCGAGCAGCCTTGGCTGCCTCCTCACCCCCTTCAGCAGCGGCAGCCTCTTCAAACTCATCCACAATCCAGTCATCTTCATCATCATCAAATATATCATCATCACCATCACCACCTCGAGCATCCTTCGCTGCATGCCTCTCATTCCCACCTCCTGTATCCCCTCCAGTACCAGTTTCATTCTTTCCGTCACCTTCCTCTCCAACATCATCCTCCAAATCTTCCTGATCGGGCCCAAACAAATCCGCCTGCAAATCCTCTGGCGCCGCAAATTGATGCTGAGCTTCCCCATCAATATCCCTCGCCTTCTTCAGACGCCGATGTTGCGCTGGCCTCTGTCGACGAATCCCAGTATTCTCTTCCAACAGGTCGTAATCATCATCCTCCAACACCAGTTCCCGATGACGCTTGATTTTCTTCTTCTTCTCCTTCTTCCCTTCACCCTCGCCGCCCTCTTCTTCGTCACCCTCCTTTGCTAAGAAATCATCGTTGAAATCAAAGTCATCGTCATCATCGTCGTCGTCGTCGTCGTCATCATGACGCTCACCCCCCTACACACAAAACAAAACAAACGTCCTCCTCAGCACAAATCCCCCCTCACCATGTCCTCGACCTCAACCCCAACATACCTCCCCACTTCCACCATCTGAATCAGAAAATGAAGCCTCATCCTCTTCCTCTGGCAACCCGCCAACCTCGTCGACGGCAACTGCCTTGCCAGACCCATCCTCCTCCACCGCAGCCGTATCTTCAACAAACTGATCAGACATACGTTCCTAATAAATTACTCTATCCAAATCCAACGTCATACGCAGGTTCTCTCCAAAAGACAAAACAATCTCAAAAACAAAGTGTGATGTCGAATGTCTCTCCGCCAGCACAACGACGCATCCACTATTACACAAATAACTAGGAATTTAAATTAATTTAATGGCTCAGGAATCCTTCAATATGGCTTTAACGATCGTCTCATGCATGCTCTCTAGCACCTCAATGGCATTCTCAGAAGCCTTCATAGCCCTTGCTAGTTCCTCATCTAACGCATCATTCTCTCGCATAAGCCTCTCTAATTCACCAGTATCGTCACCCTGAGTATCCGAACGACTGATGACATCATCTGGCAGAGCATCTATACATGCCTTGACTGCAGCAAGAGACTTGCTGACATTCTTTCCCAAGGCAACAGCAGAGGCATCCACATCTACAGAAGCAGCAGGTTGTCCAGGCACTGCTACCACGTCTTCTCCCTGCAATGACCGAGGGGGTGCATCCCGTTGGAGAGAACCTATCCCAACAAAGAGATTCTCACAGAGCAGTGCCAGTTCGTCCTGTAGTTTTGTCACTGTGTCAAACGGGTCTTGTTCAAGGGGAGGATCAGTACGTCCTGTATCCTCTTGGGAGGGCTCTGCGTTATCCATAATGTCCATCCATTGAAATATATGATATATATGTAGAATCTGGGGGGAGGGGAGATGCTTGTTTTTGTTTTCTTATAGTTTTATTCATGGAGGAGTACACTTTTTCAATTGAAACATGTACTCCCCCTGTATACTATATAGCATCGTAGATATAATAAATTAGTAGTAGTATTCTTCAGTCCCTAGTTGCATCAGAAGGAGGCGTTCATGGAGAGCTGTTGAGTTACGAATTACGTACCTCTTCCGGATTGGGTCTTCTGCGTCTTTTCGGTGGCTTCTAGGTTAAATACATCAGGAATATCTACATACATACGTAGTATCACTACTCGTTGGTCGTCTTGTGTGTGACAGAGTCAGTTATCAGGAAACCCACGAGGGGTGGTGGTCAGTAGTAGTACCAGCATCAGCAGCAGTCGTGGTTTGAATACACTGGGGTATGATGAGTAGCAGTGGTGGTGGTCCAAGGATGGGTGGTGGAGGGAGACAGGGAGGGATGTGGGCTCGTACGTTGAAACAAATGATGCGGCGACATGCGTACATGTCTCCTCCATACCTTGCTGTTGGGTTGGCAGTTGGCGCGACGGCTATTTGTGGGAGCGCGTGTATGTGGACGAGTAGTCATAAGGCAGCGAGCACGTCTGGATATAACAAGTCTACGGTTGCATCGGATGGTGTGGTTGGGCATAGGGCGTTTGCGTCGTCTTCAGGTGAGACATCGTCGCAGCAAGCATCATCAAAGGCCGTGAAGTTTGCAGCAGGGGCGTCCATGGTGCCGCATCCAGATAAAGAGCACCGTGGGGGAGAAGATGCATACTTTATTCATTCGAGTGAGTACTGCCTTGGGGTGGCAGATGGTGTCGGTGGATGGGCAGAGGTTGGTGTGGATCCAGGATTGTACAGTCGGGAATTGATGAATCACAGCGTTTCGTTATTGGATGCGTTGGACGCGGAAATTGGTGTACATTCTGGGACACCACAGCAGGTGTTGGAGGGGGCGCATGCAAAGACAAAGGCGAGAGGGTCGTGTACAGCATGTATCCTGTGCTTGTTTGAGGGTCGTGTGCATGCTGCTAATCTGGGAGATTCAGGGTTTTTGATCGCCCGGAAAGGGGTTGTAGAATATGTGTCGCCTCAACAGCAGCATGAGTTTAATTTCCCATATCAAATCGGAAGTCCGGATTCCATGTCAGACCTGCCGTCGGCAGCAAATAGGCATGTGGTGGATGTGCAGCCTGGAGATGTCTTGGTTGCTGCTACAGATGGTCTTTTTGATAATGTATTCCCTGATGAGGCTGCCGCGATAGTTGGAATGTCAAAGGAGAAGGGACAGAGTCCAAAAGAAGCAGCTGATTTGTTGGCAAAGTTTGCAAGAACCAGGGCAGCTGATCCCAAGCACCTCTCTCCATTTGCATATGGAGCACAACAATTGGGATATAGATATCTAGGAGGTAAAATGGATGACATAACAGTTGTCGTTGCGTATATCCAGGAAGAAGATGATGAAGAAGAAACAAATGTATGAAAATGTGCTTACATGACGAAAATACAAGCGTATGGTTGTTATCCTCTATGAATTGAATCTAGAAATGGTGACCTGGTGCTAGATATCCGCAGCTAGAACACTAAATGATTATTTGTCACTAGTCACCATACTACAACAATCACTGCAATCTTCATGGCACAGCATGCATGTATCATGATCGTCAATATCTCTCAGTATATACTCCACATCGAGATGTAAAAAGTTCGCCTTCGATTCTGAAACTGTCTGTAAAATGCTATATATCGCACATCGCCCCCGGGGCCATATTCCTGCCAGGCCCCCACAAAAAACCTCACGTCGCTGCTGTGCACTACTGCTGTACTACTGTGACAGCATTTCTATCACAACACACGCGAGCTGCAAACCCCGGCAGTTATTGGGGATCTACCCAATCAACTGGAACGTCCCACTGCGTTTCGTCAGTATTCGAATTGTGATAATACTTTTCTCCACTAGGTGTTGAGTACTGCGTCCATCCATTCGGACCAGAAATAGGACACCCCGATTGCACCCAAGCTTGGTGTTCGGCACTACCTTCTTTATATCCTCCCTGATGATGGTGACCACGCCCTCTACCTCCACCATACCCATCATCTCTATTTTGATAGTCTCCGTATCGCCCTCTACCGCGTCCCCTCCCCGGGCCGGCATCATGCCTTGGAGGCAACTGCCTCAATTCGTCATCACCGTGAGCAAAGTTACATCTGTCTCCGAATCTACATTCTCCATTTTGCCATCTACACACAACACGACACCATCAGCCCCCATGAGATCCCACCATCACGTCCCCATGAGGGACCCCAGGCAATCGCCGGTCCTTCCCCCCCTTTCCGAGGAACGCCGTTTCTGTCGACTTGGAAACTACCCCTCCCTCACATAATCCCACGATCCCTCGAGAAAGTTTTTTCAAATATTAAATTTCTACATCATTAAGAACCCATCCCACCCAGGAAACCACGCGCCCATCCGTGACTGGCTCGACCAATCGATCCCACGAACACGAGGACTCTGTCCTCTTCCACGCAGCCACCCCACTCTGTATACAAATGGTCTACATACCTCATACAAATTTTTGTCTTGGCATTTTCAGCCGTTCCTCGGAAACCTCGCCTCTGCGGACGGTCTCTATTCCCGCTGTGATGGTCCATGTTCTGCTCCGTCAAGCACTAGGTCAATCGGTACAGTACAACTATATACTAATTCTGTAACAGAAGATATCCGTTATTCTTATACAACCGATCGGAGCAACGCGCGCGTATAGAATACGAATACAAATCTTGTGTATATGATATCAGCCCACAATACCGTCAAATGCTTCATTTGATGGGTCCATCACATCTCACGTCTGTCTACCACGAGGCGCATGCGCTGTACACTACGTTTCGATACTGGTGAACGAGTAGGCGATTAAATGTACTCTATATCTGTTACTATGAATAGTATACGATTTTCTACGACACACGTGCCACGTGTGGAGAGAATTGGTGGATATTCTTCTCTGCATTGGGGATGCCTTGACCATGCGCCCATGAATCGGAGGACTTGGTCGATCTGTGCCAGTGCGTACAAGCAAGAGGTATCTATTGTTCCAACGAGAAGACTGGGGACTCAGGAGGCAATAGAGGCATGGCAGCGGGCGAATTCTTCTGGCATGGAGACAAACCGAGTGCAGTCTTTGTTTTCGTCACAATTAGGTGGAATCGTGACTGATGCGTGTGTGATGGGGATTAATCTGGATGAGAGTTTGCTTTTGCATGGGCATGGTGTGTATGAGCATGTGCATGTGGTGGGAGGATATGTGTATCAGCTGGACGACAGGGTGGACAGGCTGATAGAGATGAGCGACAGGGCGAATATCCGGTTGCCTAAGAAGTGGCATAAAGATCAACTGAAGAGGACTATTTTGGAGACGGTTGCTGCTGGGAAATGCATGGATGGGACCGTGACTGTTCTGTTGTCTTTGGGACGCAGTCATGGTGTGGCATATGGTCTTGGTGCTTCAGACCAAGGCGGTAGAGGGATGGAGGCGAATCTGTACGCGATTATGACGCGAGAAGATCCTAGCAGAGCAACATCGGATGAATACCTCAGGGGGTATAGGGTGAAGACGTCTCCCATCCCATGCAAGTATGGGTATTTTGCTCGGTTAAAATCCATGGATCGTTTCCAGGATACCATGGTGATGCTTGATGCGCAATCAAGCGAGTGTAATACGGGGGTGTATGTTGATGAGCAAGGTAATGTAGCTGGGGTCCCAGAAGCAAATGTGGCATTTGTGATGAAGGGAGGAGTGTTGGTGATTCCTGAGACAGAGCATACGGTGGCCACATTGACAATGTCTAGGTTGATTGAGCTCGTCAATAATCATCATACTTCTGTCGATATTTCTAGAATTGAAAAGAGGCCGGTGTCTGTGGATGAGGCCAAGTCTAGCGAAGAGATGATGATTGTCGGGAGTCAGTACCCTGTTATGCCTGTCGTTGCATGGGATGGGGAGGCGATTGGAGACGGTGAAGCAGGCATTGTTTCTCTACAAATTCGTACCTTGCTGCAGACAGATGCATGCCCTCCAAAAGAGGGCAACACAGACCTTCACACTGAAGTTCCATATGGGTATTTGACAGGCATGATGCAATAATATACGGTTTTCTTACACAGTAGGATGTAATGTAATAATACGGTTAGATTGTCCGTGATTTTGCTGCCTGCAGCAGATCGAATTTAGAGATTTTCTCTAGGGATACAACACCTGCCATGGTTGCGGCCAGGACAGCAGTTAACAGGGATATCTTCTGCTCCTCTGATCGCGACGCTGATACCCCTCGCATTGTCTTGTGTAATTGAGGGAGTCTATCGGCAAAAGCAGCGATAGCCTGTGCCATCTCTGGATCGTATGGAATCTTCCCTTGCTTCATGGAGATGAGAATGTGTTGCAAATGTGTGACTCTCTCAATGAGGGCTTGTATAGAACTATGCAATGCCAGCTGATGCGATTTCACTGCAATTACAGTCGCACAAAGTAGTACACGCGTGCTATCAGCTCTTGTCAGACAAAAAAAAACAACGTACTCATGCTGCTCGATCTGGCCTTTCTATGTGATGCTTCCAGGTTGCTAAATTGATTGACGACAATTCTCTCCATATCCGACGATACAATATCAAACTTTGATACAGTAAATACAGTACTCTTACATCCATGCACATCGTGATCCTCTGCACACAGACATACACACACACACACAAAAGGGTTAATGGCATGCCACTGCTGCTACAAAAAGAATTGTCACGTACGACTCTCATACAATGCCAAGGACGACGATCCTTCTTCTTCACTCTCTTGTCCAGATAGGGATGGGTTATACAGTAAGAACGCAGAGGATGCGTTCAGACGCAAAAATGTGGCATGGAATGCCATATCTTCCTCAGATACCTCACACCCTGTCCTATACCATCCCAGCACATCGGCACCCGGATGAACTTCTTTATCTGCGCAACAGTAACAATGTATCCATGTTCAACTTGAGAACCATTCACTCGTCTACATGTAGAGAAGGAATACAAAGACGTACAAAGATCTATTCTATTGCTCAAAAGCTCCATATCAATGCCTTGCTCTCCATCCAATTGCATCTCAAATGAACTTTCCACGTCCACAGTACGCCCATGCTGCTCCCCCAACAGGCACCCAACAGCAGAATACACTGTATTCTTGGGTGACTGACTTTTCTCTGCCAAGTTCAACTGAGCAGCTACCTTCACTCGCGTGTAGTGATCTCCAATGCGGAATAAAACCCTCTGCATAACATATAGAATTAAAAACCATCGTAATTACAGCTACAGCCACGTGTTTGGACGTACCGGGTGAATGTGAAATTCGAGCCCACTGGAAGACTGGGGAAACTCTTCAGCACCGCCATCTGGCGGTGTATCAACCTCCATCATGGTAGAACCCATTTCGTTAATTTTGTGTATATTCAAATCAGCCTGCGATGTCCCGCCATGCTCCCAATGGCGACGAGTTTTCATGTCAACAAATTCCCGATGGCATGTCCTATCAGAACCACAGAATGACCGGATATGCATGCCCAACCAGCGATTAAAATATCCCATCACCATGGAAACAAGGTTGTGTTGAAATACACTCGAACGATTTCTGGAAATTAGCAATGCAATCCATCTCCTGTAGATTCAGGGCAGGTACTTGTGCTCATAAGAGCACCCTGTCCCCAGCACCTGCCAAACAGCACAACGCTGTGGTTGTCCCAGACGGTGCTCGCCATCCATGTAGAGCTCATCTGAAGACTACTGAGGGTCTTGGATATGCCAGAAGGGAGGCCATCTTGTCCGAGGAGGCGGAGGGACGGCAAGATACGATGAGTGCACCCATGCAGCTCACAAAGAGGGGCTTGCTGATGTCTTCCCTGGTCAGCATTCTCCTATCCGGTGATTCTGAATGCCGTGCTGCTGAGAATCCCGCTGTCACTCGAGGTCTCAGTAAGTATGTGAAGAAGAAGAAATTGGACAAGATTGATTCGTATTTACCACCATTGTTCTTGGCAAGGGACCAATTGATTCGGGTGGGTAGAGTCATGTTACAGAGTCCTGCGGACGCTCGTCAACAGCTGCGGTCGGGGGCATTCTCTGGATTGCGAGAGAATGCACGCTCTGTTGGGGATTACGTATCTAGAGAGAAAAACGACGATGCAGTGGGGAATGCATTGGTGTCAAATGTGTTTAAAGAATTGGAAGCGGTAGATTTTGGGCTCCTGAGTGCATCCAGAATGGCAGAGCCTGTGGTAGATGATGAAACGAAAAAGCATATAGATGGCACAATCAAAGCAATTGATGCACTGGTGGAGCAGCTGCCGGCTGAAGTTGTCACCAAGGCAAAGGAGATTGCATCTGCTGTTGATGCTATTGATGCAGAAGCTGGGCAAGAAGCTTTGGACGATGATGTGAAAACATTGCAGCGGTTGTTGTGACAATGATATTACATGCTGTAACAAGGTGAAGATCACGAGAGTGCCTTAGTTTATTGGTGCATTGCCCTTGGGTTGACATTTGCAGGATCAGCCATCTGCATTGGCGGATGGTGGTGGTGATACACGGGAATTTTCCCATGTGGAGAATTCATCAAAGAATTGGGATAATATCCAACAACCTGTGTTGGTGATGGGACAGATACCATGTGGATAGGATGCATCACCATGCAACTGTAATCAGCAAATGCAGCTGGATTTCCCTGTCTCCCACAGTGTGGGCTCATCATGTACCTGGGTTGATCATGTATAGAGGCGTATGCATTATTATCAACACGAGGACGTGCTTCACCTTCCCCTCTCAACTCATCCAAAACTTTCCAGGCCCGCTCCTGAGATCTCCGCAGGGTTCTCCTCTGTCTTGCATTCAATTTCACCATGCACTCTGAGAACTTTTCAGTTCTCCCTTTCTTCGGACTGCTGAATTGACTTGCCGGACACGTGGCCATTTCTGATGGTATGTCCAGGGATATAAGTAGGGTGGCCAAGTCCACCAGCTCTTGTGGAATTTGAGATTCGTCATCAACGATATCAATTCCTTCCACAGAGCATATATGCACTGCAAGACATCGTGCCTTGTTCATATCGATCGATCTCGTCGCTTTTGGTTTCGGAAGACTCTTGTCACTCTTGGATAGTTCACCTTTCACTCTCACAGCATTGTCACACGAATCAGTTCCTGTCTTCTTGACATCATACATTGTTGTCAAATTCCTCTCAAATGTAGAAGTATTAGTTTTGGGTGGGCATTGATGCCTGGATGAAAATCGAGAAGGCATAGATTGTAGTCCACCAGCTGGTGATGACACCACATCATTGCGTGCCTGGTGCACCATCGCCCTGTTGCCACCCGTATAAACTGCCTGAATCAAATTATTGTCTTCTTTCTGCTCACGCATCGCCAGCGGCTGGATTCCCTCCTGCCCGTATGCCTGAGACTGTGCTGCAGCCCTGCCAGCAGCAACACCTGCCAGAAACGCATCATTCACCTGTGGAGACCTCATATCATTCGAACACACCACATGATGATGATGGTGGTGGTGTTCTATCAATAAGGCAGTAGCCATATTGCTCGGACTCGGCGTGCAGACCCCCTGACTTGGAGTGAAAGGCACCTGGTCCAAGCCCTCCAGCAACATGCGGGTTTTTGGCCCAAACTGGGCATGCGATGGCATGTCATTACCATGAACTCCATGAAAAGATGATTTCTGTATCAAAGAAGGCGCAGTAAGCCCAAATTCCCGCAATATACAGGTTGTTCGACGTCCCACTGGCCAACCAACCCCCAACCGCTCTGACACAAGCGCCTCGAACGATATACAGATAAGATCCATACAGCACGTACCATGAGTGAAGAACGAGGGGTTTCATATTGATTGCAATTCTCATCGCCCTCATCGTCTCCATCTATCTCGAGGGCACTCGGGCGAAACGGTTTGGCACTCGCAGAGAGCCGATCATCCCTTCTGCTCGCCTCCGCATCGCCTGAGATGGTCTGCCCTTCTATCATAGTCAATCCTACTCTACATTAATTGACAATACATAAATATTAATGGAATCTGTGCCCATTGGGTATCACATGGGTGCGATCGACCCATATTTGGTACTGTATTTGGAAGAGTATGGTACTGCGAAAATCCACAGCATTGTATTATTGGACAAGCAAGAATACAAGGGCAGCTGCCATGGAGAGAGCTGCGTTATGTACATTGAACAGTGCGATACCACTGGATGGTGGTGCTGGCGATGGCTGTGGAGATGCTTCTGGGGATGGTGAGACTGGCGATGGCTGTGGAGTTGCTTCTGGAGATGGTTCTGGAGTTGGTTGTGGAGATGGTTGTGGAGTTGGTTGTGGAGATGGTTCTGGGGCTGGAGAATCCCTCTTCACCTCACCGTTCCAGTTTGTGCACATGTCGCATTCAAAATCAACTTTTTGGGCATTCTTTCCGTACAAGGTACATCCAGATCCGAATCGTGAGCCAGTGCACTGATAGTAAGAACAGTCCTCCTGTTCCTCACAAATCTTGCAGGCCTGTTCAGGAGAGATGAACTTCTCCCCAACGTCGTCCTCGGTGATCTCGCCGACTTCATCACCCTCCCACTGCCAAGTATTATCCTGGATGGCAGTGCATGCACCATACGTTCTTCTCTCCTCTTCTTGTGCAAACCCAACACGGACCGTGCAGACCCCAAGGAGGCACATAAGCAACACGCGTGAACCGAAAGAAACCATCTTTATGTATTAATACCCTTGAATTGTACGACACGATTGATTTTGGTTTGTGAAGACCTGGTCTCTGCGGTATTCTTTGGCCGCATCTTGATGGGACGCGCGCGGGTGGCCACAGATCTATAGATCTGCAGAGCACAGCTCTAGAGCAATTCTTCTTCCCATCAAAGGAACCACTCCAAAGGATCAGGATATGAGTCAATGGATATGGCCACCATCTGCACCATATATGGACAGATCTGCCATGAAATGGCAACAATACAACCAGATCAGAGTATAATTCGCGTGGATCGCATTGCATTTAGCCTTGGAAGAGGACAAGGTCTCGCTTAGACATTACACTGTCCGATTGTCAGCCCGAATCAGCAGTTTGATAGACATTGCCCAGATGAGCTCCATAATAATTACTAGGGCTGTTACAATACCACATACTAGCATACGATGCGGAGAAAGCCGCTCACTTGTCGCTGGTCGAGAGACCAAGAGTCTAATAGGAAGACCAGCCACATGTGGCAACAGTGTCTTCTCATCGTCGAGGAGAATGCGTGTTCCAATGCGGAATCAAGTATCGGTACATGCTGTCGAAGATGCTGCTGCATTGGCTCCATCAGCCCCAGCACCAGATGATCCTCTGATTAGTATCATGTTTTCTCTGGCAGTGGTTGCCTTGACTGTCCTGACTCTTGGCGTCGGATATCTGTCGCTCACGTCATGGTTGGATTCTAGACAGGAAGAAGAAGATCGACGGAAAAGTGGATTTGCTCCCAAAAAGATGGATGCCAACCAAGGGCTGCGTGCATTTGATACGACTGGCAGTGGGGACAATATGTCCAAAAAGTCCAAGAAGAAAAAGAATGCACCCAAAAAGGCATCGGGCAAAGGATTTGGTAGCTCTTGAGTTTCGTTCTGTAACAATAATAATACCGTCTCAAGGAACTTGGTACCACACGAGAGAAAAAGAAGGTACTCTACTACAAAGAAAAACAAGCATCCTATCAAAGCGAGTGTCGGATGGGAAGGCCCTCCAGATGCTTTTCGGAGGCGTCGTCGGTACAATGTTGCCTCTATCTTCCCATCAAATTCCCCGTAGTATCCACATTCCCCACAAACATATTACAAGTAGTCTGTTGGACTTGCGTACATTCCTTAAACGTACTAGATACACCCCCGCAGACATGCAGCAGCTCTTGTGCAGTAGTTTCTCTGGACTGGCCGTCAGGTCGGATGGGCCATCAGTTGGTCTTAGACAATCTCAGAAGAAAAATGTGTCTCCAATTAGACGCACAGTCTCCGTGAAAGCCAGCATTGTGGCTGAGCCGGCGACCCTCGATGTCAAGTCCGTGGACGGGAAGAGCGCCGGAACTGCGTCGCTTTCCCTCCGTGTGGCTGACCCGGATTCATCAAAGGGATTGGTTCACAGATATGTGGTCATGGTTAGGCAAAACATGCGCCAGGTACGTTGATTAAGTGAATAGTAGTGGGGTTGTGTGGTGTGCCGACGAGTTGGCCGTATTCTTGTGTAGGGAAATGCAAGCACATTGACTAGGGGAGAAGTTCGTGGTGGAGGTGCCAAGCCATACAAGCAGAAGGGAACCGGAAATGCTCGTATTGGAACCAAGCGTACGCCTCTTCGCCCAGGAGGTGGTATTAGTTTCGGACCAAAGCCACGGGACTGGTCTATTACGATGAACAAGAAGGAGAAGCGCTTGGCATTGGCAACTGCGATTCAGAGTGCTGTGGAAGACATGATTGTCGTGGAGGATTTTGCTGCTGACTTTGCTGAGATCAAGACAAAGAGTTTGATGTCCAAGCTTGAGGCTGTTGGAGCAAATCCAACAGAGGAGAAGACTCTATTGATTCTGAACGAACCAAGCGAAAACGTGTATTTGTCTGGTCGCAACATGGAGTTCTTAGCGATCAACCTGTCCAATGCCGTCAATGTGTATGATGTGTTGGGGGCATCAAAGGTTGTCATTGAGCAATCAGCGTTGCAGTATATCAACTCTTATTATGGGGAATCTGCTTGATCATTTGAATTTTCTATAGAGTAATTGTAATAACATATATATATACTGTAGTTGGTTTACGGATCTGTACGTGTTGTCTTGTTCAAGTCGTAATAGTGGAGGTGACGATTTTTGGGGCCCTTGTATGGACCCGACACAGTTGGAGTGGCCGTGTATGTGGCGGAGGAAATCAAGCCAGCTGGATCTCTTCCGGACAGCTTGCTCGTCTTCATCTTTGAATTGTACCTCTGCAGAGCTTTCAAATCTTTTGATGGCAGCAGGAATGTTGTCAGCAAACCTTCCACAGCTTCTTGCAGGACTTCTAGGCCTTCTCCGAGCAACGTTTGACCAGTAAAAGCAAGATTTGAATTTCTCTTGGCAGCCATTCTAGCATGCTTGGCGGCTAGGCTTCCTAGTTCGTGCTTCGTGCGTGCCAACTCTTGGAAGTCTGAATGGCGCTGCTTTTGAACTTGAGCATTTCTATACTGTCTGTACGCTCGTTGAATCGTAGTCGCTGCTTTGTTTTCCACTTCGACTTTTCTAAAGTGCTTATTCAGAATATCGAATTTGAATATAGCCTCCTTGGCTTGTCGCTTGAAGCGAGATGCATCCCTCTTTGCCATTTCTATTGAATCTCTGAGGCTTTCATTTTCTTGTTCCAAAACCTTTGTATGCTCTTGTGTTTCCTTCAGTGATTGACGAGCATTGAAAAGATCTTTCTTCTCTGTTTCGATAACTGATTTAAAAGTCGCAATTTGTTCTGTGCACAGGGCAATATCTGTCTTGTATTTTGATTCAATGCTCTCCTCCAGCGCCTTGATGCTACCACCATATTCATCATCTTTGGCCGAGCATACATCTCTTAGAGCATCACACTCTGATATTTTTGATTGTAACGTATTTTGAATTTCTGCCATACGCTGACACGTGTGCAAATTGGTGGATTTCTCTCCCTTCAGCTGCCCTTCAAGTTCCAAAATTCTATCCCTTTGAGATGCATTCTCCTCAAGTTTCTCCTCCAAGCGATTCCTTGTATCCTCCAACTTCACTTGGAGAGAATCCTGAGAATATTTATAAGAGTCAGCCAGACACTCCAAGGTAGTACGACGTTCCTCCCACATCTCCCTCTCCCTCTCGTGATTCTTTTCCATTTCATCTAATTGCCCCAACGCCCTATCGAGTTGATTCCTCAATTCGTCAATCTTCTTCGTCGCAGCACTCTCTGTTTCTAAAGCTTTATTCTCAGCTTCCAAAGCGCGATTCTGAAACGCCTCCTTTTCACTCCTCTCCAGACGCAATTCCTCCTCATGTTCATCCTGCATTTTTTTATTCTCCTGTAATGCCAGCAATTTCTCGCGCTCCAAACATTCTATCACCTCTTTACTCCGTTCCTGTTCTTTCTTGAGATACATGAAAGCAGTTGCATCCAGTGAAGACTGCATAAAGGCCTCCCGAGCAGTAGCAACATCACCAACTACATCCAAAGACAAGGGCATGTCACCCTCCGTCTCTGTCACATTCACCTCGGCATGGGTGGTCACATGCATGGCACGACTTCCAAATTCCAACGACTGATATGTTTCATCACTGTACTCGGCATCACCAGAAATAGCAATAATCATCGATGTCTTTGCATTCCCTCCCAAACTTTCCTGCAACAACCTGGTGAGCTTTGAATCCCTAAATGGCACATGTGGGAACCCCATGGCCCTCGCACTAACACACTTTCCCAACGTAGTAAGAGATAAGTTTATCGCCCTCGCCTCGACAGCCCTCTGCGCAACACTCTTGCTCTTTTTCAATCGTTCTGAACCAGCCAAATCAACCAAGAACAACTTTCCAACACGATTCCTCTTCTCCATTTCATCATATCGAATCACCGTGAAAATAACAACTGCATGACTTCTACTCGAGTGTGCATTCAACTCTGTAAATGCAACAGTTCGATTTCTATCCCCCAACTGAAGCAAGCGTAAACAATCGTCGCAGCTAGTAACTTCCATGTCAGACAACTCTGGTACATGAACATACCCCTTCTTCCCCTCCCGAATCCCAAGATTATCCCCAGCCTCGGGCTTTAATAAATCCTGAATCTGCTCACAATATATCTGCAAGTATGACAACCTCACTGTACACCCATCCTCATTCTGTACCTTTTGAAACACATCCTGCGCCACCCTAGGAATAACCCCAATACATTCTGGCTTGATACTGCTCAGCGTATGCGTTTTACCCGCCCCAGTCTGACCATATGCTAATATAGTACCGTTATATCCTTGCAGCACATCATCCACAATCGGTTGCGCAACAGCATGATACACATCAGCCTGACTAGCATTCTCATCCAACACCTGATCAAACACAAACTGTTTCTGAACAACTCCGTGCCGCCCCTCCCGCCTCACCCGAAGACCATGCCCATGATCATCCTGAAACAAGGAAAGGTAGTCTCTTCGCTGCCCATCACCCCTACAATCGGGCTTGACGCGGACAAAGACGTTGACCCTCTCCCCCTTTTCTTCCACCACTGGTGCGCCCTCCACCAAGGATGATTCCATCGATAATAATAATGATGTATCAAGTAGAATACTACTGCTGCTGTGTCGTCATACTCCTATCCGTGGCACATGAGAGAGATTGCGTCAGTCGTTGGTTGGTCGTTGGAAACAGTACTCTTCTGACCACTGGCCCATATATACCCACTGTACCCTTTTGAACGCGTAAATAATAATACTAGTAATAGATATTGTGTTTTCTAGACGCATGAGTGGTATTCCTGCATGATCCGACTGTCGGAGTTCCTTAAATCATAACATTAAATAATCACAACACCGCCTTCATGCGATACACATGGGATGCAGACATGGCGATGACATTAAACAGTAAAAATAAGAGCATCTTCCTCGCTACGGATTCATTGATTGATTGATTGATCCATAGAATACCTGCCTTTTGAATTTCCTTTGGAAATGGATACCTGTTGCGGTGAGATGACCATAGCCATTCGTTGAAGGATACTACTACCACTACTACTATGTATTCTATGTTCTTGAGACGGGCAAAGGGATGTTTGCTGCGGCGTGTTCTGGGATGCTCTGCAGAGACCTCTGGTAGAGAGCTGTCTGGACTCTTTGCAGGCCGAGGCCTGCATGGTACTGCTGCGCAGCATATCATCATGCCTGGGTCTGGGGCAGGTCTATCACTTCCTAGTAGTAAGAGTCTGTGGGATGTGCTGAAACGGGAGCATATTGAGGGGCATGATGCTCAGCATGTCAAGGATATCTGGATGGAATATCATGCAGATCCTGGCAAGAATAGAGTTGCCACGGTGGTGCCGGCGCATATGTACGATGTGTTTTGTGAGACTGCTGCTCTGACTCCCATGTTTGTGCTGCCGGTGTTTCGAGGGCCGAATTCGTTTGAAACCTTTGCATTGCAATGTCAGACACCATTGGTGCTGTTTACGTCGTTGGAAGAGTTCAAGCATCATGGATCTGCTGCGACGCCTCATTTTGTGATGACGCATTATACCGAGCTTGTGCAGTCGCATAAGATTGTGCTTGTGAGAGGGGACATTATTCAGCCACATGCGTTGGATATAATTCAGGCCATGTCATTGATGCACAATGCGCACGAGTATTTTACTGATTTTGGAGCGAAACGGGAATTTGTACATACATTCAATAATAGACCAAATGAGTTTGATTTCAAAAAATTGCTGGACAGTATGGGTCACGATTCAAGTCGGTTGCCAAGAGACTAGGATTTGGTTACTTTGAGAAACTCTTGCTCATGGATGATGTGATGATATTCGGCAACTTTTTCTGAATTTTGTATTCTTTCTTGAGATATTTGGAGGCAGCGTGGTCCTTACGATGGCATAGAACTTTCATGATGGCTTCTGGATCGGAGGCGAGGGATCCATCTGATGCCAGGGGGCGCTTTTTTGCCTCCTTGAGCATTGAAATAAGTCTGCCAGTATCCGTGTCCATGAGATTGATAGTCTCCAACGATGATTTCATGAGTTTTTCGATTGATATCTTGTCAAGACCATCCCCATCTGCATGAAACATGCCTGCCATGGCTTCCATATCTTCTTGCAGTGTCTGCACATCGCTCATGCTGAACCAGCGTACTGGGCCTCCGTCCAATAACACATGGGTCACTGCCATATTCAATGCTTTACAAAAGTGACCAGCCAAACGAGCAGCGAGACTCTCATTTAAGATTTCGCACATGTCTCCAAGAGAAGCATCAATCTCTCTCAGAATGGGGTGGATTCTTTGTGCTTGGACATTGTATCTGTAGAGTTTTGAAAAGACTTGTTCGCGGAGATGCCCACATAAGAGCTGCAAGAATACAAAAGTCAGTCTGATTTGATCTTCAAACACGATGATACTCTCGACATACCTTGATAGCAATAAAGTGTAACACGATATCGACATCGTTTGCCGCCTTGCCCAGGACACCTTGAAACATTCCAGAGGCCCACTCCATGGTTTGCATGTGAAGTTTTGCACTGGCGCTCTTTGGTTGGCCCGACTCCCATTTTTGCACAACAATATCACCCATTTTCGTCATTCCTTCCGCAACCCTACTCAGCGAGTTTGCTCTAATGGCAAGGGAACTGAAAGGAACTCCAAGGATTTGTTGCTTCTGGTCATTGGTCAAGTTTGGCAACCAAGAAGACGTAAAGACCGACCCAACTTTAGCTGTTATATTCTTCATAGAGCTTGGTGATTTCTCAACAGATCCCGGTGGTGTTTGCGCATCCCCAGATCCGCGATCGATTTGCTGGGCTGCATCCACAACATCTTTCTTGTACCGTGTCAAGGGAGGATCTGGAGGAATGATATCATCGACGGATAACAGAGGCGCACTGATGCTATCGCAGTACTTCTGAAGAATACCATCGACACCATCAACCATGCATCTGACCACACCAGGAGGAATGGGAATGCCCATCATAAAAAGGGACTCGACAACATCTGTTGAAGCTTTCAAAATCTCTCCTACTGAACTTCCGCATGCTCCCCTTGCATTGGACACACTTTTCCAACTCTCAGTTGATATAATACGATCATTCCACTCTTGTAATGTTCTCAACTGCCCCTTAGTCCATTCATATAACTGTGGAGTTATGCGATCAATCACCCCCCATTCTGGTGCTGCCATTCCATGCTGCTGCATCTCTAGCAAGAGCTGATCTTCGAGATCCATGGCAGTGCTCAGTATTTCAATCACACGCTTGTCTAGAGATCGAATAGACACAATCCACGGCAGCAGTCTCGCACCATATGACTCGTGCAAAGCTGCAGCTGCAATGCCTGTCGATTTTGGGATGTAATGCTGAAGCATTCTACTATAGTCCTCACATTCTGATCGAAGCAATTCAAGACACTCGGTTGCGATCAAAGCAACCCGATCTTGCTCGGACGGGGCATGATTGCCTATTTCTGCAGCTTTTCTTTCATACTGCTCCGTGACAGATGATTTGACCAATGAAGACAGTGTTTCTGCAAGGTTTCCCTTTTCTTTTGTTCTTTTATTGATCGCTACCAACAACTGAATGACAGATGATACTTCCCTTGGACCACTACAGAGGTTATGATAATCGCCCAGCACTCTAGTACATTCCCTCTGGATACCCTCCATAATCTCTCCCACTAATGCAGCACTCTCTTGTGTCCTCGCATCACCAGCACTTCCTGCAAGACCAGCCATCTCGCATGCCCTTTCCAAAAACATGGGTTCTTTGGAAATATAAAATTGTCGGTAATTTGCCCAAACTTGCAGTGCAGAATGTATCTCATTTGTTATTCCAAGAAGAGGCCAAACTTTCTTCCTCAACAACTCATCAAGTTCATCAACCTCATCGATCAAAGATCCTTCGTCCAGCGAATCAAACGATCCACGTAACAAAACCTCCGCAATCGATGCTTTCAAATCCCAGGGAATCTCAGCTCCACTCTGGCACCTGGAGGCAATATCCGAGCACACGGCAGAAACAGCAGCAACAGCATCTTTCATTTCCTTCTCATCATAATCATCAGCATCTCTTGCATCCAGCCTTCTAAAAGCCCCCTTCATTACAGCTATTAAATAATGCGCATTTGAGGAATCGTCGGTATTCCATGACGTCTGCACATTGTGGATGAGAGTCAACTGAATCAACATACATGTGCCATCTCGCCATGCCATATACGATCTAAAATTCTCGAAATCAGATGGAGACACAACCCCAAGTAATTTGAGATGAGACTCAATGGTAGACAATGGCGTCTTCTCCTTCTTTCGAACCCTGGCCAGCACATCCTTCAAATTTTGACCCCTCTTTTCACTGATTTCCAGCTGCCCTCTCACACTTTGAAGCAAATCAGACGATGCCGACTTTCCGCAACAATCAACAAATATCTCAAATGCAACATCCCTCAAATTCTGATCTTCCATTTGCGAACTCAAATACGATATCCCCAGCCGAGGCAGGGACATTGCCCCATCACCCCCAACATCCATACCTCCATTATCAACAGCATCAACGACAGTATTCACTGTCGTCCTCCGTGAAACAGGCCTCGCATTCTCAGGATCGCATATATCAATCAAGTCAATCTTCTTCCTCGTCTTCACATAGTCAATGAGCTTGTCCACATCCAAGGCATCCAGGAGCCAATCATCAAATGAATTACACCCAACTGGCAACAGAATCTCAACCCCCTGGTCAACCTTTTCCTACACAACCACATCACCCATCGTCTCTATTCACCAATACCCTCCACAGACCCGCCCATCCACACCAAAGAGGTACCCCTTCCTCTCCTCACCCAAAGACATACCTGAAGAATGTACTGAATCAGAATACGACGCTCTGCCACCACAGGGTCCACTTGAGTCATTATTATAATTCAGTATCTATGGTTCTTTGAGATAATAGGGTGGTTACAGTGTATACCCACAGTGATCGGTCGCGATCTGAGAATCAGAAATAACGCGCTTCTATCGATACAACCCCAATGCCTCTATACTAATATTCATCACAATGTGAACTATAAAATAAATCTAGATTCCGAATAGGTAATGCGTGTTACATGGTGGACCAATCTATCAGAAATGGGTTGGTGAGATTCAAGATTCAAGATCCTATTCTTTGTTGTCCTTGTCCTTCACCTCTGCGTCCTCAACATTCTCCTTATTCTCCTCGCTTGCTTTACCAGAGAGAGATTCACCAATCTTCATGGCTGCTTGTTGCAATGCTGATGTCTTTGCCTTGATGTCTTCGGCATCATCATGCTCCATGGCACCTCTAAGCTCACCAATGGCACCATTGATTGCGTCAACCACATCTTGAGGCAACTTGTCCTTGTATTCCTCCACTGATTTCTCAGTAGAATAAATCAAAGCATCTGCATCGTTGCGGGCATCGATGGCTGCCTTGCGCTCCTTGTCCTTTTCTGCATAGGTTTCTGCATCACTCACCATTTGCTCAATCTGTGTCTCTGAGAGACCACCAGATGATTGGATGGTGATGCTTTGCTCCTTTCCAGTGGACTTGTCCTTGGCAGACACATGAACAATACCGTTTGCATCAATATCGAATGTAACCTCGATCTGAGGGACGCCACGTGGGGCTGGTGGCAACCCAACCAAATCAAACTGGCCGAGTCCATTGTTGTCTGCGGCCATTTCGCGCTCACCTTGGAAGACCTTGATTCCGACCTGGGTCTGGTTATCAGCTGCTGTTGAGAACACCTGCGATTTCTTGGTTGGGATGGTTGTGTTTCGAGGAATCAACTTGGTCATGACACCACCCAACGTCTCAATACCAAGGGACAATGGGGTCACATCAAGCAAGAGGATATCCTTCACATCACCACGAAGCACACCTCCCTGGATAGCTGCACCCATAGCAACAACCTCATCGGGGTTCATGGATCTGTTTGGATCCTTCTTGAAGATATCCTTGACAATCTCGTGGACCTTTGGCATGCGAGTCATTCCTCCCACCAACAACACCTCAGCGATATCAGCTGGCTGAACACCAGCATCCTTCATGCAGCTTTTACATGGATTCACTGTACGATCCAAGAGTGGCTTCACCAGAGTCTCCAACTTTCCACGAGTCAGGGTCATCTGAAGATGCTTGGCACCAGATGCATCAGCGGTGATGAATGGCAAGTTGATCTCTGTCTGACTGGAAGATGACAACTCGCATTTGGCCTTTTCTGCAGCCTCACGAAGACGCTGCACAGCAAGCTTATCTTCAGTCAAATCAATACCTTGATCTTTCTTAAACTCCTCCACAATATGCTTGAGGAGAGTGTTATCGAAATCCTCTCCACCAAGGAATGTGTCTCCATTGGTGGCCTTGACCTCAAACACGCCTCCAGAGATTTCCAAAATAGAAATATCGAACGTTCCTCCTCCGAGATCATACACTGCTACAAGACCCTCCTTCTTATCTGATCCATAGCACAGAGCTGCGGCTGTTGGCTCATTGATGATACGGAGCACATCCAACCCAGCAATTCTTCCAGCATCCTTGGTCGCCTGCCTCTGATGATCATTGAAATACGCAGGGACGGTTACCACAGCTTGGGCCACTGAACGACCGAGATATCTTTCTGCAGTCTCCTTCATTTTCATCAATGTGAAAGCTCCAATCTGTGAGGGACTATACTTCTGCCCACCAGCCTCAACCCACGCATCCCCATTATCAGCCCGCGTGATCTTGTATGGCACCATCTTTACTTCTTTCTGAACCTCATCTTCATCAAACATACGACCAATCAACCTCTTCGTCGCATACACGGTATTACTTGGGTTTGTGACAGACTGGCGCTTTGCTGGCAACCCAACCAAACGCTCTCCCTTTTCAGTAAACGCCACTACAGACGGCGTCGTCCTCTGTCCCTCGGCATTCTCAATCACCTTTGCTGTCTGCGTACATGAACAGCACGATCATACAATACCCACCCGATCAGATATCATCATTTACATGCCAGTAGCATACCTTTCCTTCCATAACAGCCACACACGAGTTGGTCGTCCCCAAGTCGATACCAATCACCTCATTCCCAGCAGCCATACGACTCTGGCTCGTTCTGCAATCAGACAGATGACAGTATCATCGCACATGATCACCACCGAACATTCTCGAACAATCTCAGCCAACATAAAAGTTGCAACGTACCCAAACGCTCTCAGGTCATTTCCAATCGCACCCTGCAACCATAGTAAGAAAATAGTCCCAGTAAGCCATCAGCTGATTGACAGATCAGGACAAATTCACCCCATTCGTACCCCAAAGCCTCCATCGATCGCCTGGAGAGCACGACGGCAAACCTGTCTACCAGCGCGTGCCAACATCGATACTCAACGAATTTGAATGTAGAAATTATTATTCGGTCGACTGGGGAGCAATCGGATCAGATAGTCGGGTGGCCATGCCCGGGACATGAACTTGGGCGCCTCAGTACCAATCAAGATGTCATCCATGCTTGGCAGCCCTCACGCGTGCAATTCCAATTAATTGTTCTGAATATGTTCACAATACGCCGTATGCATCACATAGGGATGATTGGATTGGGGTGGGCTGGGTTAGGTTTGGCATACGTGGACTCTTCGTCTACTCCCTCTGCTGCTCTGTGTTGTGAGGCTGCACGGACTAAAAGCCACGAGAATGCGTCCATTCGCCCTCATTTCTCTTCTTCTGATAGTCAAGTATCTTTAAGAAGCGTCGATGGGAAGATGGGAATACCGACGGATACGCTGTCGTGTCATCATAAGAAGAGAGAGCAGCAACCTGTGGTGTTGGTATCTTGTGGGAGTTTTAATCCGCCCACTGTTGCGCATATGCGAGTGCTTGAGCTTGTTCGAGACGAGTATATAAGACGCGGAATAGATGTGTACGGAGCGTATATATCGCCTGTGCATGATGGGTATGGGAAGGAGTCGTTGATCTCTGGGGAGCATAGGCTGGCCATGTGCCAACTGGCGTCGGAGGGTTCAGACTTCATCATGACCGACCCGTGGGAGGTGTCACAGGATGGATATACCCGGACATTGTACGTTTTAGATTCTATTGATAGGCGTTTAAAAGAGGCATTTCGGACAGATGGAGAGCAGGTGGTTGACATTCCCAGGACAGTCCTGGTCTGTGGTGGTGACACTGTCGAGTCCATGGCACAGGCAGATGTGTGGGACCAAGAGCTGTTGGAAAAGCTCCTGTGCCATCATGGAGTTGCATGCGTTGTTCGATCAGGGTCTTGTATAGATACGGTACTTGAGATGCAAGGGACGCTTTTGTACAAGTATAAAGACGCCGTTGTGGTTGTTGAGAATGATGATGAGGCACTTCAGGGTGTTAGTTCGACTGGTGTGAGGGGGCAGATGCAGCGGGGTGAGTCTCCGCCTGATAACGTCGTTCGTCCTGCGGTGGTCAAGTATATCAAAGATCATGGACTGTATGGATCTTGACAAGGCGACAGACTTTCGTATTATCATACGCGGTAGAAATTGCACGCGGATGGGCGCCCATTGCTATCGGCAAGATATCGACGGATTACGTGCACGATTCGACAGGTGCTGGGGCACCGATCAACAGTACTTCCGTCATCAGATCAACTGTGTGTAACACAAATACTGTAAAAAGATTTTTGCTTTGACTACTGTATACCCGTGCGTGGCCCCATACGCATAGAACTTCTTGTGTGACACGTCTGTTGTTACGTGCCGCGAGTTATCTTTTGCTGGATTGTCTGAACTCGTGTCTTTTACTTGCGCAATAATTGTAAGGTGTCATGAGATTTCTTCCTTTGCTTCTTGTGGGGCTGATCTGCCTTGCCACCGCAATGTCGAGAGCCCAGTTACTCGGTCAGCCTCCAGCTGTCGGCACTGAGTGTGCTACTACTGGACCGGACAATTGCCAAGCATGCTGCGAGGAGAAACAGAAGAAAGGGACGATCAACGATGACTCGAGTTGCTCCACTGATGAGTGCATGCCAAAGCAAATGATTGTGGGATCTCAGTGCAGCAGCACAGGCCCTGACAATTGCCAAGCCTGCTGCGAGGAGAAGCAGAAGAAAGGAACGATGAATGATGACTCAAGCTGCTCCACCGATGAGTGCAAGCCAGAACAGAAGCTTGTGGGATCAGAATGTATCAGTACAGGCCCTGACAATTGCCAAGCCTGCTGCGAGGAGAAGCAGAAGAAAGGAACGATGAATGATGACTCGAGTTGCTCCACCGATGAGTGCAAGCCAGAGCAGAAGCTTGTCGGCACCGAGTGTGCTACTACTGGACCGGACAATTGCCAAGCCTGCTGCGAGGAGAAACAGAAGAAAGGAACGATGAATGATGACTCAAGCTGCTCCACCGATGAGTGCAAGCCAGAACAGAAGCTTGTGGGATCAGAATGTATCAGTACAGGCCCTGACAATTGCCAAGCCTGCTGCGAGGAGAAGCAGAAGAAAGGAACGATGAATGATGACTCAAGCTGCTCCACCGATGAGTGCAAGCCAGAGCAGAAGCCTGTCGGCACCGAGTGTGCTACCACTGGACCGGACAATTGCCAAGCCTGCTGCGAGGAGAAGCAACAGAAAGGAACGATGAATGACGACTCAAGCTGCTCCACTGAGGAGTGTATGCCGGAGCAGAAGCTTGTGGGATCAGAATGTATCAGTACAGGGCCTGATAATTGCAAAGCATGCTGTGAGGAGAAACTTACATCAGGCACGATGACCAATGATGCCAGTTGCCTCAGTGAGGAGTGCAGGCCCGAGAGCACCAATCCAACTGCATCGGGTGCTGATACATCTTTCCAGAGTATGGCTGCACTTGTTGCCGCAACTTTGGCTTTCCGAGCAGTTCTTTGAACACACTAAGCTGAACTCATGGCCATACGTCATGTTCATTAAAAATCAAGTCACCATAACAATAACATGTCTAAAAGCAAGGTCGGTAAAAATACATATGAAATCTGAGCATTCTTCTTCTTCGTATAATATACAGCATTAACGAAAGATCCTGTTAATCAAAGGAGCAAATCAACGTCCTTTCCAAATCCACCATCGCTTTCGAGTCTCTGCAGCGCAACCTCAATCTGAGAAAGGTTGCCTTCAAGTACACGATTATCGCGTTTGTGACGCTCTCTAATCTTCTTATACTCTGACATGAGCTCCCTCAGTTTTGCCGCTTCGTCGGCTCTCACGGTATTTTCGACGTCAATCCTTTGTCTTGATGTTCGCACAGAGTTGACATAGTTGGAAAATGCCATGACTTTGCTGGCATAATCCTGCCTCGCATCTCTGTCATACAAGATATCTTCCTGCTCGTGATCCAAAACCAATGCTGGAACACCAGATAACGCTGCGTCAACAGCCCCTTCACCCCTTGAGCCAGATCCAGTCCCCAGAAACACGATACTATCACGAATCTCCGAAGGCACTTGTCCCAAGACGTCAACACCTGGAACATCCATCCGAATGCTCAATCCATCAGATGATTGCTCTGCCAATTGAGGCGATAAATCAAGCCCTGCTCGATCGTGTTTCTTCAGAGCAGATACAGTTTGCATCAATCGATATCTTTCCTCGTCTTCCATGTACTGATTCAATTGTCGTGCTCCAAAATGGAGCCATGACTCGTGCTTATCATGTAAATTCTCCAAATATGCCTCATCAACGCCGGCTTCCTCACTCCTATTCCTCTGACGAAGCCGTTTAATACACGTTTCTGGCCTTGCTTTCAGATAAATGAATCCATCTGGGGTGAGGGCTCGGTCCTGTCCAATTTGCATGGAGAACCATGAATCGTAGATTGAAAGCTCCAAATCACCGAGAAACCCTGCCTCATGCATCGCACGCACGAACACCATCCTATCTGAAAATATAGATCTCTCCAGTATCTGTAATGGCTTGTTCGAAGATCGGGCGTTCCGGTCTTTTTGCATTCGTGTCAGCAAAACATAATGCTGGAATGCATATGCATACCGTTTAGGGTCTTTGTAAAACTGATCCAGCAGATTCACAGGAGAATGCTCTCCAGTTTCAACCTTTTGCCATTCTTCCACAGGCTCTGGCACAATTTCAATTATATCCTGTAGCTCCAAGGTCCCATCACAAAGCACATCTAAAAACGTGCTCTTACCAGCACCAATGTTGCCCTCCACAGCCAGCTTGACCCGCGCAGGCTGTGGGACCCATTCCAAATTGTCCAAATAATCCGCAACACTCCTACTGTGAGCAGAATTTCTAAAACCCACCACATTATGGAGAAATTCTTGGAATTCTTTTGTATCTTGCTTGCAAACCTGATGATATATCTCTTGCAAATGGTCAATTGATGTAATCCTCTTCCTCAGCAGTAAGCTTGCATTCACAGGTCCAACCCCCTTAATCTCAAGCAATTCTTTATGCTTCCGTCTCATGAACCCCATCGACGAATCCTTGTCACCACCATGGTCTGAAGACGATGATGCCTCTGATGACGACCCTCCTGCTGATGCAGATGCCCTCAGCACGTGGTGATACCTCGGCGCAATAGCCGAGACCCCAATTACCTTTCTTTCTGGAACCCCAGCGTGTAGCGACACTCCGCGAGCAATCGTATTCATAGCGAAACGTTGATTCACAACACAATGGTGGAAGTTCCTTGACGTGCCACAATATACACTTTTATCTCGTATCAAATCCAACACAGCGCGGCTAGAAAATATCGTATCTTTCAATCGGTACCAGAGATGCCTCCTACAAGCACCAAAGAACAGCAATCAATCACCACGATGCAACAAACAACCACTTGACACCAGTCGCCGTCCCACGCAAGGGGACAGACCGACCTCACTCATCCTCACAAGACTCGTGCAAATGAAAGATGGGCTTTTTATTCCTGAAAATTATCTTCAAAAACAACCATCAACAGCTCCATGCCACGAGAGAAGAGCGCAACGATGCCACGCTGTCTTGGTTCCCCCGCCCCAAGGTCTCCCGTGTGCGTGCCACGCCCCCACAGGAGGATACATCACTGATACGATTATATACAGATATATTTGTACAAAAAAGCATTCAGACGCACCGAGTCGACATCATACAGCAGTGCTTGCCATGTCTAGCCAGCAGAGAAATTGGCCTCGTTTCGATCAATTAAACACGCGTATAGACTATCAGAGAGGACGACAATCATATATAGTGTATCAAAATTACCCCCTGCCCTTGCAGAGCACACCAGTATCATGTCAAAAAGGCGCTTTTTCGCCTGTATCGTCGTTCCCGTTATCATCGGTCCAAGTGCACCATTGACCGCCACCATCTGTGCATGCCGATACCAAAAATGTTTGCTAGGATGACAAGTTGATGACCGCAGCAATGCCACGATCACAATAATTCAGAACGTTAATAATAACGGCATACCTTATCTGGTTAATCTAACAGTGTGCCTAAGGAATAGAATTAGGCAACGATGAGCGCTGCCGGTGCCAATGTGTTTGCCTTGCTCGATGATGAGGGGACTATGGATGCCGGCGAATTGGCGGCAAAGATCCCAGTTGCCACAAAGGAAGTGGTGAAGAGCGATGGTACGATTGGATTGATATAACAGAATGTGGGGTCCGAGAGGAATGGGTGGTATTGGGCTGGTGGTGTGCGGAAACGGTGGAAGTAGAACACCGCAGCGCCTGGTGGCTGCGGAGGGAAAGGATTGGGGGTGTGGATTGTTTTTAATGATACTATCAATATGTTGAATGTATTTAATGAGTACATGTATGACTCGGGGCATCAGAGGATGGAAGGCCCGGTGCGGCTGGAAAGGGTGAGGGGGCCGGTCGGGCGACTGCGCAGTTGGTGATACTCTGCTTGGTACATGTCGGTTGGGTGGGTGTCTTTCGAAGAGAGAGAGTCATGGTGAGGATGTAATTGAATGCTGAACTCATTGTCCTATCCATTGTGCTGTTGCAGCCAACAATGCTGGAGCAAAGAAGGCAGGAGCTTCTGGAGCACGTGCCAACGGTGTGGACACCCGTTCATCCAATGCCGATCTCGGAGCTGGAGCTCGTCGCAATGACAAGAACTCTGGCAAGCGCCACCACGCCAAGGGCGGAGCTGGTGGTCGTGGAAAAAGGGAATACGATCGCCATGATGCTTCTGGTCGTGGTCATGAGACTGAGAAGCGCCATGGAGGAGGTAAAGGAAACTGGGGTGCTGAGGGAGAGGAAATCAAGGATTTCAACGACAAGTTGGCAATTGAAGATGACTCTGCTGAGGCTGCTGCTGAGGAGGAGGCTGAGGAAGAGAAGCAGATGAGTCTGGAGGAGTACGAAGCTCTCATGGCAGAGAAGAAGGCTGCATTGAATGCTGCAAAAGAGGCTGCATTCAAGGTTGACGAGTCTCAGTTCGCTGGAATGAAGACTTTCGAAAAGGTGGAAGACGATATCGATCTTTCATTGAACAAGCATGCCAAGGTCGTTGGAGCCAACAAGGCTGGTCGCGAGAAGGATCGCAAGGAAATCTCTCAGATTCTGGACGTCGGATTCCGCATTCAATCCGAGGAAGAAAGACGTGGACCAAGTGGACGTGGACGTGGTGGTAACCGTGGTGGTAGCCGTGGTGGTAGCCGTGGAGGACGCCGCGAGGGAGGACGCCGCGAGGGAGGACGTCGCGAAGGCGGACGTGGGGGCCGTGGAGGACGTTCCATCAACGTAGAGGATACACAAGCATTCCCATCTCTCGGGTAATGCAGTAGCAACAGGACACTTTTTTTTAATCCCACGACAGAAAACAAATAGGATGGTGTTTTAATTCCCACAAGCACAACACAGTGGTTCCCACAAAGATTTTGCGTGGCAGCCCAAACAGTACAGATATTCAAAAAAGGAAAAAAAAATAGTATTCATTGTCCTCGCTTCCACATGCCACGGCAGAAGAAGAAGACAAGATATACTCGGAGAGAGACAAGTTGCACATGTTGTACCACAATACAATTACCACTTTTTATGAATGTTTTATTTTCCCCATACACTGACTCGGGGAAGAAAATATATACGATGTAACTTGTGCGTAGTAGCAAGGTAAAAAAAGCAATCAATAGTTCCTTTTGAGAGCTCGTACAGAGGCTCCAACCTCCTCATCACTAATTTCATCAAAATCAGATCCCTGAAACTCGACCGACAACCCTTCCAAATTCGACTTAAAGAAATCTTTGGTCGATGCATACATCATCTTTGACTTCACCTTGGCCGTATCTGGTGCCCAATTGATGAACACAATCTTGCTATGGGTCTGCCCATCTCCCCCAACAAATTCATAATCATACACTGCATATCTACAATCATTCTCCGGCAAAGCATGCAAAAAGTCGCTGTACGTCGAAGATGGCTCTCCAACAGCGTCAATAACCACCTCTGTCGCGCCATCATTAATCTTCCACAGCACCCATCTGTACCTTGACTTGGACCGCACCAAGTAGAAAATATTCACCGCATCCTCACTAAGAGAGATACCACTCATAGACTTGCCACCCCCTGTACCTGCCCGAGACCCACCAGTGCTCGGAATATTCTTAGGAACAGGAGCTCGACCCCCACCAGTACTACTCTGTTGCTGCATTGGGGGAGGCATGGGAGGAGGAGCAGGCATCTTTGCAGGAGCAGGCACCGTTGCAGATGGTGCTGCCCTGGGCTTGGATGATGCCTCTGATGTAACCATGGGATCTTTTGCCATGGGAGGAGGCACAGGAGGAGGAGCTTTCCCTCCTCTTCCCTTGCCAATCGTCTGTGAACTCGCCACAGTCTGTTCCTGACGATCTCCAAGCACCATGGACACAAAGCCCTCTCGAGCCTGTTCCACCTGCTGCCCTTCTTCTATCAGACCCGCATCAATAGCAGATCGTAATTGCTGAGCCTTTAGAAACGATTCCTTCACTCGAGAGTAATCGTCCTCAGTCAGAAGACCGAGATCTAAGGCTGCTTTTGCATTCACCAATGATTGCAAATTTGAACTCATTGCAACCTATAGATTGATTTCAATACCATCCACGTACCTCTATTGGATTCTATGTCCATAGAAACTGACATGACAGCCTCGATTGCAAAGGCATCTTGGCACGGTCGATTGTCCCTCCCGATGGATCGGGATGCCTCCCGAACGAGTGCCCTGTTTGCTTCATGCGGATTCTCGCTTTAGAAAGCGTATTCGAGCCCACCCCCACTCTCCTCCCCCCGTATCCACTTTAAATAGTATAAATAATAAAACTCTTGGATCGGTGGAGTGGAATATGGCCATGACTGGTTGTTCAGAAATTTGAATTCCTGTTGTTATTGTTGGTTCAATACACAAGGACAAAAGCACCGTAGTAGACACGTATAGATTCAATTATGGAATTTGATTCGGCTCTGCTGGCGTCTATTGCATCTGGTGGACTCGGACACTGGGTTGAATTGGACAATGGAAGTCGAAAGTATTGCAAGGATGACGACTGCGTGGCTTGTCTGAAGGATTTGCAAGGATTTTTTAGATTTGATGATCAGGTGGAGAGGCCTGCGTTCTTTGCTGTGAGCAAGTACAATTTTGCAAAGACTGACTTGGTGCCCTTGTTGGTGACATATCCAGAGGACTATGATGTTGTGTATAATACACGTGCGTGCCATGGTTGTTGTATGCAAACGCGAGTTTTTTTGAATCATGTTCGTGTGTTATTGTATTATGCAGTGAAAGTTTGCACTCATTTGACAATGCCGGCGTCAGAGATTGCTCCATCGCTCGTTGCTCGGCAGTGTCGCATGGTGCAGATGGTGTGTGAGGCTTTTCTGTCGGATCATGCGATCGAGGTGATTGTGACATTGTTGGCAGAGCCTTTATCTCGTCATCCAAAGATGAATGATCGAGATGTGTCGCTGGTAGAGCTTGTGATTATATTTTTGAGAAATTTGTTGGCAGCAACAGCTCCTTCACCTGGTGCACTGTTTCGGGAGCGTGAGAATGCAAGGAGGATTCATTCGGGGTTGCTGTCGAAATTTCGAGAGGCGGATGTGTTGGATTTGTTGTGCATTATTGCACAGCGTGCTCGTGAGGTGGGTTTGTGTGTCAATCTTGTATGCAAGGGATGATTATGAGTATCATGTGTGTTTGGATTGATGCAGCGGCCGTTTAAATCACAGTCTTCTGTGCTCTTGGAAATCTTTTTGGACATTTTTATGTTTGTGTCTCCAGAACAGCTGCTTGATATACCGTCGATAGAGAGCACAGTCCAACCATCCTTGACGAAAGTTGAACGGGAGAGGAGTAAGAAGAAGGCACACCAGAGTGCTCCAAAGCTTCCATCGACGGGTCCAGGGAGAACTGTAACGCGGTTTGGGCCGTCTCGACAACAATTTGCTGGGGCTGTTTTTATGAGACGACATAAAGATCATGGGTCGAGTGTGCTGGTGAGGCATTCTCCTACTGTGAAGGAGCTGCCACCAATGCCAGAGGCGCCGAATAAAAAGCAAGCAAAGTCTAATTTGAAAGATAAATTAGCTCCATGTGATGACCAGTTCGTGTCTGAGAGGGCGACAGAAGGGAATGGTGTTCAAATCACAGCAAAGGAGATTGAGCTTCGAACTTGGTTGAAGGATATCCTTGAAAAGTTTTTGCATGATGCGTACACCCCTCTCGTTGGTCAGGTGTTCAAAGAGGCGCGTCCTGGCCTTGATGTGAGTCGAATGGAGGAGGATGAGTTCGAGAGGTTCGTGAGATTTGTTGCATTTTGTACAAAATACATCCGATTAGGTGAAGAGCGTAAATTGAAGGAAAGGCTTGAAAAGCAGGCTCATACTATGGATGAGTCTCTGAGAGATGATGCAAACACAGACCAGAAGGATACCAAGGATGGAGAGCATTCTCCATTTGCATCGATCAATGCCACCATGGGATGGGATGCATTCCACACCATCCAAGTTCTGTTTCTCTTGTCAGTTGAAAGAGAAATTCAATATGCAAAAGATAAAGAGAAACCATATAGGCGGCATATCCTATTGTATTCTTTGGGGCCCTTGTTGCGGGAAATGCTAATGACATTGGATTTGGCAAGGATTGCGGGCAATGAGGCGGACAGACAGGCTGCTGATAGACTGCAGCGCAAATTGTTCCATAATGACGATCGCACAGGGATGCTGCAGGTCCTCACACAGTTGATTCGGGATTACAAGTACCATATTCATCCCCGATATCATGCTGTCCATTTGGCAGAGATTCTCCACGTTGTGTTGGCAACGTTGGACCGTCTTGCAAACCATGGCTCATTCCAAGTATCAAAGACGATGAAGAAGCACAAGAGAAGGAAGAACAAGAAGAAGACCTCTGTGGAAGCACCTTTGTCATTGCCAGAAAATGATGCATCTTCTCCTCAAGAAGAAGCTCCCCAAGGGGAGGGCGAAGGACAAAAAGAAGCAGGACAAAAAGAAGCAGGACAAAAAGAAGCAGGAGAGGAACATCAAGAGAAAGATAAGCAAGGTGAGGATGATGATGATGATGATGATGATGATGATGATGAAGAGGACATCATTGAAGATGCTGACAGAGTTATTGTCAAGGAACATGTATTCGATGCACCCCGGCGTCTTCGTAGTACATGTGCGCATCCTATGATTATTAATTTCTATACATGGCTTCTTCAAGGGTATAGAAAGAATTCAGACCTCACAAACGCAGCCATAGTGAGCTTTTTAGAGAGGATTGCATCCCCAGCTCCAAAGGGCATGGGATTACACTGCATGCTGTGGCAGCTGAGCGTGATCCGCACATTCCATGCAGTCATGTCTGACCCACATGTACAAAAGAATCAGAAATATAGAAGATTATTCAAGCTCTGTGCCTCCGTCATGAGAACATTGTTCAAAACCCTCTGCCCAGACCTGTCCGAGTTTCAAACAAAGATTGATCAATCAAGCTCTCGAGTCCCAGAGTTGGAACAAGAATTAGAGGATCTCAAAATTCTCGGTGCAGGAGAAGAAGGATTAGACGAGAAACTTGACAAGATACGCGAGGACATTCATCGTGAGAAATCAGGAGTGCATGAAGCAACAGTGGAGATGAAAATGAAGGAAGAATGTGCATCCCTTGCATTCGTCGAACTTCTTTTCTGGAAAAATTCGGCCGTTGCAGAATCGATATCAGAAGAATACAACTGGAAGAGGCATCTTGAGATTCGAAATTCAGATCTAGGCCAGGGACAACTTGGCTTTGCAAGCTTCAAACCTCGAGAGGCACCAGGGCACTTTACAGAGGAGCAGACACAAATGCTTATCGATGCCTTTGAAAATTGCAACGGTCGAAAAGATTGCCTCTCACACCTTGTGTTTGAGTTTGGAGGAGCTTTCAAAAAGCTCCATATATCAAAGAAGCTCAAAGAGCTGGGACTGGAAAAGGGAAAACTCACAGAACGACAGCAAAACATGCTCAAGATTTTAGCAGAGCGATACGCACATCAGGGACCAAAATATAGATTCCAAACGATACAGGAGCACTTGGGTGGAGGTTTTACGGTGAGACAGGTCAAAAATCATATGAGAAAACTTGGCTTGATTCAATCATCTACCAAGAAGACTCATGTCAAGGACAGCAACAACAACAACAGCAACAACACTGATGATGATGATGATGATGACGATGATGAAGACCCATCATCTGCTTCAGAACCCGAGGAGGACATGATGGACGCAGAAAAAGCATTCGACACCATGCTGGCAGAAGTATCCCCAACCAAACCCAGTAGACCATCAGATGCTGCAGACAATCATGACAGTCACAAGGCGGATGACTCCAACAGACCAGAGCCAGCAGAAACCATACCACCACAAGAGCCATCTACCAAGCGCAAAACACCTGATACTGACGATGTCGAGGAGGAAAAACAACGAGCCGAAGCCAGAAAGAAGGCTCTGGAATTGCTCCGAAGCAAACACCATCACGCGTCTCCAGATCCACCCAGTAACCCCAGAGAAGAACCCCAAGAGGAAGACAAAGAAGGTGAGAATGCGAATGCAAACACCGAATCTCCGGTGAAAGCATTCGGTAGACGTCTCTTGAAAAGAGCAAGGACAGATGATGCAACCAACAACAACCCTCTCGGAGATGTACTTGGAGATTTAGAAGACTACTGATCTCTCGCCTCAGTATACCAATAGAAAATATTGTAATACATACTTTATACTCATTTCATGTCGAAACAATCCGTCGGAGGCCATCAAGTGTTTTCAGAAAGCGAATGTTCTGCAGAGTACAAAGCATCGCTTGCATGTACGTCTAGATACTCGTATCCATGTCATAACAATCGTATTGATTCTCACCAACCACCAGTGTTGGGTGAAGAATAGCCTTGGAATGACTGAATGCTTGAAGAGAAATCTTGAATCCAAAGAAAAGAAAGAGTCGACATGTTGCCTGTGTTCCTGCTATCTGCAATCCATCTGACACGGGTGGTCTTGTTTTAATGCTCTACAGGTTTGGATAGGAACAAGTACGATAAAAGCTTATGCGCTGATGAGTTTGAAAGGTATAAAGAGTGCAAGAAGAAAGAGGTATGGATTGTTGCTGTACAGGATATACGCATACATGTACACTGCGATGACATTCGTCTCTGATGAATATACATATATGCATGTGTGTAGGTACGAACCAGGGCAGAACGCAGGCGATTGAAAGTAGCTGCAGAAAAGGAAACAAAAACAAAGGTAGGATGAGCTCATTCCATAGGGCATTCAAGCATGTGTGGGGTCATGCTGTGAAACTAGCATCCTGGGAGTCGTCGATACCAGAAGCAAGCGGGAGTATGTATGAGGCGATGAATAGGGTGCGGTTGTTTGCCACCGTGCCTGCACGGCACAAGAGAAATCAGCAAGGGATGAAGAAACAGAAAGCGCTGCCCTTGAAGAATGATCAAATTACAGAGAGAGAGTTGCGTGTTGTTTTTCCGGAAGGGGATCCCCTCGGGACAAGGATACTACCACTGGAAGAGGCAAAGAAGGAAGCAAGCCAGCGTGGGCTGGACCTGGTGCTGGCATCAAACCAATCAGACCCACCCGTAGCACGCATCACGTCGTGGGAAAAGCTTGTATTTACTATGAGACAGAAAGAAAAGGCGCAGGAACGAGCAGCGAGGGAGAATAGAAAGCTTGCATCTCCAAAAGAGATACGAATTGGATGCCACATTGCACCACACGACCTCGACGTAAAACTCTCGTCAGCACGAAAGATTCTCCAAGACAATCATTTGCTCAAAGTTTCTGTTACATTCAAAGGAGGAAGAGAAATTGAACCAGCGAAGAAAGTTCTCGACGACATTTTACAATCACTGAGCAGTCTAGGACGGGTGAAGGACCCAAAACATGTTCAAAAAGCACAAATGAATCGATGGGCCGTTCAACTCGAACCAATACCTAGTAGCAGTAGTAGTAGCAGTAGCAGTAGTAGTACACTATAATTATCGCTTCTTTTTCTTTTTATGAAACTGATTCGCCCCAGCTAATGCATTGCTCTTCTTGGCCTTGCCCTTATTCTGCCCCTTCAACTTTGCCAATCTCCTCTCCCTCAACTTCCTCGCCACCTTTGCAGGATTCTTCGACGTCAATTCCGGCATCTCATCCCCATCCCCATCCCCAACCAACTCCATCTGTTCATCCCCAGTCAGTGCAGTATCTGGTCGCTCTGGCCTCGGCGCATGTACAATTTCCTCTAAAGCATCCTGTTTCGCCCTTTCATTCTCCTGATAGGTTGGATTAGAAGACACAGTCGCTCTTTTTATAGTTCTAAAATGCTTGCGTATTTTACTTCGAAGTCCTTTCGCCATGGTCGCGAATTACATGGACATGCACACATGCAACAACAACAACAACAACAGGGTACAAATCCGAATGTATGACCTTTCCTCAGGGCTATATATACTATGTATAGGCAGTATATATATATTTGAGATGGGATCCATGCATACAAGGTATAGTGCCTTTCACCCAAACACAATTCTTTTTATTTACGGAAGAAGGCAGCATTGACAATGTGTTGATACACGGCGACAAAGAGCCCTGATGCTGCATACAAAATACTCCTAGTGTGGTGAGATGAGGTCTCATACAGCCAGACTCGTCTCCCTCGCGAGGAGGCAGATTTTTGAAAACCCTGTGCATTCCATTCCACTGGGTCCACGCGATCCAACTCGCACTGCAGCACAGCTGTTTCTACAATCTTCATATAGCAGTGGTCGAGGCAGTGGGGGCAAGGATGGGTCCCTTCTTCACAGATTGACATTTTTCATTCAGTCCCTGGCTGCTGCATATCTCTTCAGGGAGCACGTGTGCGAGTTAACAGTCTGTGTAGGACCGAGTATGATGCCTACTTTCAATCCAAAAGGTGATGTGGCGTTCGTAGAGCATATATCCGTAGCGAGGCAGACTATTGGAGTGGGTGATGTTGTGATTGCAAAGAGTGTTCAGAATCCAAGGCAGGTTGTCTGTAAACGTGTTTTAGGTCTCCCTGGTGATAGAATATGTAGTAGTTCAAATAGATATGATGTGACGGAGAATCGTGGTCAATCCTGGGTGTATGGGGAGGAGGATGATTGTGTTGTGATACCCCCTGGGCATGTGTGGTTGCAGGGAGATAATACAATGAACTCGACCGATTCTCGACATTATGGTCCAGTGCCGTATGCAACACTCAAAGGCCGTGTCGTGTGTCGATTATATCCCGACCCCAAATGGGTTTGATGGACCAAGTACATCCAGCAACAGCAAAGCATACAGGTGATGGATGGATGGATGGAGACTGTAGGCGACGACGATGGATACGGCAGTGTATTGAAAAAATAGTAAAAATACAAATATCAACGTTCATGAGAGAAGAGTAGAGCAGAATGTACGGGGGAGTCGTCGTGAGACGAATTGGCATGACATGCAGCAAGACTGCCTCGTCTTCCCTCTCATCCCAATCGGGATGGATGGATCACATTATACAAAGAAGAGCAATATCATCAACAGTTCAGGCACATCCACCCACATATGAGACGCTGACAGCTGTCGAAAGGAGCAAGATTGATGGGTACCTTGACTTGCTTTTGGACTGGAACACGAGAATGAATCTGACTGGTACGTACATTATACTGGATCAACCAACCAACATGTGATACTAAGGACACATGGTATGCTCTATGCAGGTATCAACGACAGAGGAGAGGCAATTGAACGACACATTAATGACAGTCTGTCGTTACTTCCCAGCCTAGATGAGTGCATGCAGGATACCAAAGATCCTCGAGTGCTAGATGTAGGGTCTGGTGCCGGATTGCCAGGGCTTGTGATTGCAACAGTCAGACCAGAGTGGAATATAACACTGCTGGATTCTCTGAACAAACGATGCACATTCAACACAGCAGCTGCGGACACCATGGGCCTCGATAATGTACATATAGTATGGTCCAGGGCTGAGGATGCCGGACGCGATCCTCACCATAGAGAAGCCTATTCTATTGTGACTGCACGAGCAGTGGCAGAGCTGCGTGTTCTAGGTGAACTCTGCCTCCCATTCGTCCGTGTCGGAGGATATTGGATTGCTCCAAAAGGTACATCTCCAGATGAAGAAATTCAAAACGCGCTTGTAGCCATCGAAAAGCTAGGAGGCTGCGTAGAGTCCTTGGACGTGCAGCGTGTCGAGTCTTCAGTCACCATCACCCCAGGTGATGATTCTCAGACAAAAAGAACGGTCGTCATCGTGAAGAAAACACGTAAAACTATAGATACATATCCTAGAAAACCAGGTGTTCCAAAGAAAAAACCCTTGTAATAATAAAAATGGTCATTATTATTGTATTCCTGACATTTCTAATGTTGCCTTGGTCACAATTTCAGTCGCCTCCTGGTATCTATCACAGCATTTAGCCAAGCATTGTTGATCACTATTTGATAGACTAGCCCCTGGTTTAGTAAGACAGGCTTTGAAACATTTATCCCTCACATTCTGATAAAACTCTTGCACAAAAGCAGCATTCATTTCATTCTGAATCTGCTGCATTACCTGCGATTCTTTAGACGCGTCCATGATGCTATTCCTTTGATTCTAATAACAAGTTTGACCTGTTTGGCACATCTTGAATCAGCACGCATGGATATACGACGACAATGGTGGCCAGACTAATTCGGTATTCTGTCGAATTTGACGACAGGTGTCATCGTCTTCTGATACGCATATTGCCATACTATCTATTATATACTATTCTATCAGTGTAAGAGTACTGCATACGTCGATATAGGAAACAATACCGGGTCAGCAGCGATTGTGTATGGTAGTTAGTCAGTCAACAGTCGGATTGACAGACACGCAGGAGTAGACTCTCGGTGTACACGTATGGATCCATACAAACATCCTAATGTTAAAGATGTGTCGACTGCGCCCTGTGTGGTGCCACATGCTGTGAATAGACAAGAAGCAGGGTCCTGCTCTTCACCTTGCCGGGTGAAGAAGGAGGATGTTGTGGCTTTTCTGCGTACATTAGAGGGGTCGATTGAATCTTTACGGGATCGAATAGATAGGAGTATCTTTGAGTTGCCGAATGTGCCGAGTAATGAGGTGTTGGAGTTTATGGAGAGAGAAAGCAGTGTGTTTGAGTTGTGGTCTGGTCAGCGTGTAGAGGAATTTCGAGAGCTGCTGTCGTCACTGCGCAATGAATGAACAAAAATGAATACTAGTATATTATATTGATGTCGTTGTTCTTTTACAACTTGCGATGTGGATACATGCATCAGGGCGAAGAAACTATTCTTAAAAAAATGAATCAATGTCTATACAAGGTCAGCAATGTCTTCTGGGAGTTCCTCGATGACCGTATTGTAGAATTTTTGGATATCCTGCAACAAACGCTCGTCATCCTGGGTGACAAAGTTGATGGACACACCCTTGCGTCCGAAACGTCCAGAACGACCGATACGATGGAGGTAGTTCTCTGGGTTGTTTGGCAAGTCATAGTTGATGACCAGGGATACCTGCTGCACATCAATACCACGAGCCAAGAGATCTGTGGTGATGAGCACACGAGAGGAACCAGATCTGAACTCTCTCATGATGACATCACGAGTGTTCTGGTCCATGTCTCCGTGGGTAGCAGAGACGGTGTGATCACGCTCTCTCATTCTATCTGTCAACCAGTCCACCTTGCGGCGGGTGTTGGCGAAAATCACACTCTGTGTGATGGCAAGGGTCTCATACAAATCACACAGGGTGTCTAGTTTCCATTCCTCCTTCTCCACATTGACATAGAACTGCTTAATACCTTCGAGGGTGAGTTCGTCTCTCTTGACCAGAATTCTCACTGGTTTGTTCATGAACTTGCGAGTAATTTCCAAAGCCTCTGGTGGGAGGGTAGCAGAGAAGACTCCCACCTGAATCTTTGGTGGAAGGAGTTGGAAAATATCATAAATCTGGTCCTTGAAACCTCTGCTCAACATCTCATCAGCCTCATCAAGAACAAACATCTTGATTGCATCAGCACGAAGAGCCCGACGACGAAGCATATCGTACACACGTCCTGGTGTTCCCACAACAACATGCACTCCCGACTGCAGGGTGCGAAGATCCTCTCTCACAGAGGTTCCTCCAACGCAGGCGTGGCACTTGACGTTCAAATAATCGCCAAGAGCCCTCATCACCTTTTCAATCTGCTGCGCCAACTCACGAGTTGGAGCCAAAACAAGGGCCTGGCACTCTGGGAGGTTGAAATCCAAGTTCTGCAAGATTCCAGTGCAGAAGGTGGCAGTCTTTCCTGTACCGGACTGAGCCTGCTGGATCACATCAAGCCCCTTTCCAAATGGAACAATACCCTTCTGCTGAATAGCAGATGGCTTCTCAAAACCTATACGCAAGAGAAAAGAACAGGGTCAGTCAGACTACCCATCAACCAGTCGGCAACAACAGACACCCAGCCTATACGCACCATATGCATAAATTCCTCTCAAGAGATTCTCATGCAAATTCATTTGATCAAAAGAGTCGTAGCTTTCAGTCCATTCAGTGTAGAATTCGTTGCCTTCGGACATTCTGCATTCAAGACGCCGTTACGTCAGCACAGGTCGTTCACCAGCACCATGATCAATAAACACCATCTCCAGCAACACAGGTATTTTTAATAAATTACTATCAATAAGAATCAGCCCCAAACACTGCCATGTGATCCATTCCAGTGGTTGTATTCCAGGAGCAGCCACCAATCCCGCCCAACCTGTACACCCGTTTTTCAACATAGACAATAGAACGTACACTTCCTGCATCTTCTGGTCGAAGGCACGAGCATCATACGCATTTTGTTCCCCAGCCATGGTGAGAGGATATCTACACAAGAACCAAACAGGTGATTACATGACTCTAGGTACCAGCCGACGCACAATCACATCACACGCGGCTCTTCTTGCTGTATTCCATCCCTTCTAACGCACCTGTTTTACTTGAAGTTTTTTTCAGTACGCTTGGTCAAGGCAATAGTTAAGCCTAAAAGAGGCCGAGTCAGGGGCAGGGAGCCGCCCCAAGTGCAATCTGGCCTTGGGGTCTCAGGATCAGTGTCTTCCTGTCAAAGTGTGTGTGTGACCGACTGGTATGATTACCATGCATTGCTTTACAAAAAAAGTAGTTCTACTCATTCATCTTTCCTGTCATTGTCTCGGATACGCTGTCAATTACTGCCTGGCGTCCAGAGGATCCCCGTGTGTCTTGCCTAGGATTGTCAGGGGCAGAGGAGGGGGCATCAAATGGGCTGGAAATGGGCTGTGTTGGGTGTGATGGGGCATCAAAGGGGCTGCTTGCTGGGCGAGCAACCGTATTCTGTCCACGAGTCATGTCAAATGGACTCTGCGCGGGGAGGGCTCGGGCTGATGTGGTGTGCGCGCTTGGCTCTTGGGCTTCCACCTCCGCACTCAGGCTTGCTTCTTCTTGTGACGTATCTGTCATCTGAGGATGGTAGCAGCCATCGTCAGGGAATACCGATAGGATCTCCCTGAGGCACGCAATAATTTCTGGGAATAGCGGTCTTTTCTCGGGGTTTTGATCCCAGCAACGATGCATGAGCTCGACGTATGCCTCGTATCCGGGGAATGAGCCCCCTCTGATCTGAGCATCTCCTGGGGGTGGGACTGGGGGCCTACCGCCCTTGTCTCCTATGAAGAGAATCATCTGGAAGGAACTCATGCCATCGAATGGAAGAGACCACGATATCATTTCCCACATGATCAATCCAAAGGCATACACATCGCCAGACTTTGAAAAGAGAGCATCGCGGATGATTTCTGGAGCATGCCACCGAGGATTATTTGCAACGACGGAAGACGCCACTCCTGGCTGGGTGGCCACATCTGATAATCTACTCAGATTGAAATCTGTGACTTTCACCGTCCAGTTTCCATCGACCAACAGGTTTGGAGACTTCAAATCCCTGTGAATGATGGTTGGCTTGTGTGAGTGCAAGTACAGCATGCCTTTTGCTGCATCCAGCATCATGCCTACTCGTCTATGCCACGTCAAAGAGTTTGCGATTGATGGATTTTCTTTTGCTTCGATGAGGACATCGTACAATGATCCCTTGGCACAATACTCTGTGACGACACATGGAGGATCAGGACAGACACCCATGAAGAGAATGACATTGGGGTGTCTCATGTTTACCATCAGCCCTACTTCGCGCTCCAGAGTTTTTAATGCATCTTTCACGTCTGCCTCTGTTGCATAGGATGCGACCTGTCCAGCAGCAATACCGAGTGCGCCCAATGATGTCAATGCTTTGATCGCAACATCAGTCTCGTGCCACTTCCCAAGATACACTTTTCCAAAAGCACCTTCGCCAATCACCCGCGTCTTCATCAAATCAGAGTAATCAATCATCCATTGGAATGCATCTTGAGGGAATAGACTGGTTGATTTCATTGCAGCATTCGTGATTTCATCATCAGATGGACGAGCGCTCATGCTGGGTGCCTTGGATGCCCATTCTGGGCTGCATTCGCTCAACTTATTGCCCATATCCCTTAAAAGCTTGTTTCCAGACTGCGACAATATTTCTGTCAATGTCTCATTGCTGACAAACTTGACAGTGCCATTTGCATTGATGTATGACAGGCCTGATGGATGGCCAACCACATCCACTAGTGATTCTCCAGAATCCGAGGTTGAAATTTCAACAACATTCAAATTCACCGCAGAAACAGTCTTTTCAGCTTGCATGACAGAGATTCTATCCCTGTCCACAGTTCGGGGTGGAACCCGTACTCTAAGCTTGCCGTCCAGGTGTGATGTGCACAGCAATCCTAGTTCATCAATTATTGCAAGGCCTGTCACAGGCGGAGCTTGACGACCAATACGGAGAATTTGACACAGAACACCATTTACTGGACCCCATATACCCACCGTACCGTTCGCATATCCCATGACGATTTGATACTGCTGTGGGACTTCTACACCAGAGGTGGAGGTATCTGTCCCTCCTGACAATGCAGTTGTCAAGGCTGCAGTGGGCGTCTTCACCAGCACAAAAGGACTAACAATTTTCATTTTTACCGCTGCCCCTGTGACTTTTAGATCCTTCTTATTCATGAATTCACCCCTTTGTGTCCACTCCCTAAAGCACAAAAATGCCGGGCTGCCCCCCGATGTCCACACCCTCCCAGAGGCAGCGCAAATAGCAGACACAGGTCCATTATGCGCCCTTTCCTTGGCCCTCAAATTGATCACCATACCATTGCTATCAACTTTATGAGACGCAGATATATCCGGAGTTCCTGTCCCTGAATGTTTCAGTGCTCCAGCCAACACCAATTCATACCCTAGAACTTCACCTGCCTCTGTCAGCTGCTCTCTCAATAGCACACGGCGTACATCTCCTTTATCTGATCCTACCCATGCAGCTCCACTTTCGTCACTTGTGAGGGCCTTGATCATGCCACTACTTGCTTTGACAGGCTTGCAATATGGCTTTTGTGAAAGCACATTCCATGCTGTCACAGAGCCATTCCTATGCCCAGTCCACATCACACCGCGTGGATCATAATGCATTGATGTCACTCCTGATGCATTCTTCTCCAATTGAACCGTCTGATGCAGGTCATATGACAAATTGAGCACCCTCAACTTATCGGATCCAAGAAATTTTGAACAATATATCCACAGGAATGTCGAATTGAAAGTATCTTCGTTGCTGTCCGTATCAAACGTAACACTTTTTGCTGCAACAAAGAATTCCTGCCGCGATCCTGACCAAATGGTGCGATAATCCACATTATCCACAGATGTCACCCCATCAGTCTTTGACTTACGCGACACACCATCGGTCATCCTATACTGTGATCCCGAGTATTCTTGCGACATCATATTCCCCACACTAGGATGAGGTAATCCCATCCCTCCCACAGACGGCTGACGCTGTCCATTATCCACAATTACATCACTCGATTTCCTTTTCGTCTCTTGACCACCACTTATCTCCTGAGCTCCAGACAGCACGTGCGGTGACATTGGAGGAGACGAAAACATTGATTCTCCCTTACTCATGTTAATCTCTGCCTGCTCCGCCTGAACCATCAGAGTTCTCATCGTCCCAATTGATGCATCAAACTTGGCCTGTACATCAGCAGAGGATGTCAACTTGGTCTTCAGTTTCTGCATCGAACCCATATTCCCATACGCTTCAACTGTATTCTGAGCCACATCGAGTGCTACAACGACACGCGTGGCTAACTTTCGAATCAGATGATCCCTATCCTGCTCTGAGAGTGAGGTATTATACATGATATCCTCCAACTTCACCACCAGCTCACTCGCCTGAGCCAACAACTTGCGAGATTTTTCTTTATGTGATATTGTTTTCTTTACTAACGCCCTCAACGTCCCCAATTCATTCCTGCACTCCTCAATCAGCTTGCGACTCGACGCGCTCACACTCCCTCCCCCCGACGTGCCATCCCCACTACGTTCTGCACCGGTACTATCCATCGCAGTAGTGACACGTAATATCTTCTATTCCAGCGGTATTTAGCTGATAGACGACAAACGATGCCCAGGAAGTGAACAAACAAAGAATCAACCGAGCAAAACGGTTTCTGTGCATACGACTGCGTCAGTAACCATTATATTGGTAATCTAACTACTAATATCAATTTTATATCAACTGGGTGCCCAGGGGACTCGGATTCCTTAACACATGTTCTAAGGCTGAGATCTCTCAGGTAAGATCTTACCTGAGACAGGGCAGTATTGAACACGAGTGGAATGCTCGGATGTATGAGCATTTAAATTGGTTTGAGTATGCAGAAGAATCTTAATAAGAAAAAGGTAGTTGGGCGGAATGGAGGCGGGAAGAAGAAAAATGCCAGTGTGCATGGGGTTGGCAAAGTGACCCGGAAAGGTGGGATATATGCCTCATGTGTGCTTAACGCGTGAGGTATTGGTATGTATTATTAATATTATTATTATTTATTGGCACAGGGAGGATGGAGAAGGCACCGAAAAAGGCTGGACTGAGAAAGGTCGTGGCAGAGGAGAAGAAGATTACCAAGATTATCAATGGGCAGAATGAAGGAACGTTTGCGGGGGTGGCTCAGAATGCGGGAGGGAAGCTGTCTGTTTTGAAAGCTCCTCTTCCGGTGGATAGTAGGTCGAAGAATGTGCGTAAGAATGGCAAAGGGGTGCCTTGGGGGGCTTCGAGTAAATGAATGAATGAATGCTTAAAAACTGATACTGATTAATTCATTAATTGTTGTTGTAACGGGCGCTCTTGGCAACTTCAAAGAAGTGGGCGACGTTTTCTTCGGGGGTTCCTTGCTGGATACCGTGGCCCAGGTTCATAATATGCCTGACACCCTCATCTTCAGCAGTCTTGATAGTCTCCAATACCTTCTTGGTGATGGTATCCTTGTCACCGAATAGAATACCTGCGTCCATATTTCCTTGATATGCAAACTGTTTTCCTGCTCTGTTGATTCCCTCGCTCATATCCACGGTGTGGCAGAGAGAAAGGACGTCAGGATCACATTCTGCCATGCGCTCAATCAGCGCTCCGCTGTTGGAGATGTAGAGAATGATTGGAAGATCTGGGCACTGTTTCTTTGCTTCTTTGATGATGTACTTCAGGTATGGACCAGAAAAGACGTCAAAGTCTTTTGGAGCCAGCTGTGCAGCCCATGAATCGAAAATTTGGACAGCCTGTGCTCCATTGTCGGCCTGGTACTTGATGTAGGTGACTACAGCATCAGCGAGCTTCTGCAACAGTCCGTGGAGTACGTCTGGCTGGCTGAACATCAATGCTTTAATATGAGTGTAATTCTTGGACATTCCTCCCTCGACAATATACGTGGCCAATGTGAATGGTGCACCGACAAATCCAAGAACAGTGGACTGTCCTCCTCCCACCTCTTCTCTCAACCTGCGCAGCGCTTCTCCAACGTATGGAACGCAATCATCTGGGATCAGGTCAGTCACTGCATCCACTTGACTTTGAGTTCTAATTGGATCGTGGATGACTGGACCCTTGCCGGCAACAATATCGAAAGGAATGTTCATCCCTGTGATTGGGGTCAAGATGTCTGAGAACAAGATGACTCCATCTGGCTGGAACGCTCTCCATGGTTGTAATGACACCTCCACTGCGAGATCAGCATTCTCAGATCTCTCTCTGAATGTCTTATGAACCTTGCACATGTCTTGGTACACCTTCATGTACCGTCCAGCCTGACGCATCATCCACACAGGTGGGCGTTCCACCTTTTCCCCTTTGAGTGCTCTCACAAGGAGAGGATCCTGAGAAGACGCCTCATTCTTGTTTGCATTTGTTTCAAGCTCCTGTGCTGCCTTGCAGAGCACGTTGACACGTCGCTTGGAGGACACTACTGTGACATTCGTGGCCTTTGGACCAGCAGTAGCGCACGTCAGTGACTGCATTGTATAAAAATGCAATTAATATATAAAATATATCAATAATATGAGTTTTTAGATCAGGTCCAGGGCAATCTGGTGACAATTGACTCGTTTCATTTGTATTGTATCATCTGGATAAGATCCGGATGCCCATGACACCAATTGGTTGCAATTGCAATGATGCATCATATGGGTGCATGGATGGATGCATCCGATTTAGTCGTACATCTGGAGCTTTGATAGAGAAAAGCTCCTCTCAAGGATTGCGATAGGAATAATGGATGCATTATAATCGGGCGTGTCGGAGGAGCACAAGGGGTATGGCCATGTTGGAGAGTGTTGGAAGAATTCTTCCACTTTGACATGATCCAAAAAGGCAACCCTCTAGATATTTGAATGACAGCCACACGTTTTATGCTGATAATGGAAAGGAGATGAAGAGGATACAGAAGGGCATCGCATTGTATCATTGTCCACCAGGAGATGGGAGTCTGTTATGCTGGACAAAACGGTCATGGATCAGAAATCCCCACGCTTGAAGCGCGGAAATACGCCGCCCCAAATGCTTGTCATCAAGTATCTAGAATGAGAATTCTCTTCGACGAGCTGATTGAGAAAGAAAAGTTGAGAGCCCTCGCATTTGACCAGTCGACCTGGTGGCGGACAGGGTGGACGAAAGGGAAAGCATTCACACCGTGACTGCACCTCCTCAAAGGGTTAAAAAATACAAACAGATTCAAAAGTACCTCGCAACCATCAACTTGACGGGGTTTCCAGAGGCAAAAAGGTGAGATGACCCTGAAAGGGTGCTGATCTGAATCCGAGATTGGTTAATTGACCCACCTGGGGATTGAACCCAGAACCTTAAGATAATACCACAGATATGTTGGAATCTTACGCGCTACCAATTGCGCCAGCGAGCCGGTCGGAAACAATGACGACCATTGTACAAACGTCCAATCCGAATTTTTGCCAGTTTAAGTAAATGTGACAAATCCCATGTGGCCTCTAAAACCCTCTAAAACAAGCCGATCTTGCCATTTTATACGATACTGGAGCGATATGCCCACCTAAGAGAAGAATGCGTGGGCATCTATCGCAGAAATTCGGACCCACATGAGGCAGATGCCATGCAGAGATGCCAGAGAACCAAGAATGACAAGATAATTGCCAGTCAGAGACAATGTCCCGGCAGAAACAAGTATCCTAAAATAGTATGAGTAAGATTCGATATGAACAGCAGCAGGATGCTGTGAAAACCATCATAGAACGGGGATGTCGGTGCAAAGAAGACACGACTCGGCATGGCCTCCTGGATACGCCAAAGCGAGTGGCTCAAGCTTGGAGATCTATGGCTGCTGGAGACGGATCAATAGAACATGCATCTGATATAATTAAGAATGCACTCTTTTTTGAGCCCATTCTGACGACGTCGCCGCACTGCGGTTTTGTCCTGGTCAAGGATATGACCTTTTCAGGCCTTCACAAACACTCATTATTGCCAATGTATGGCAAATGCCACGTGGCATACATACCAAAAGAAGGAACAATTGTTGGATTAAGTAAATTGTCTCGGGTAATATCCAGCCTCTCGGTGCGAGGGCTGCAGCTCGGGCCAGAATTTTGTGACAAGGTGTTACAGGTTGTTGATCGAACTGTATCAAATAACGGCGGAATTGTGGTGGTGTTGGATGTTTTCGAGTACCATTATCATCATGAGAAACGTTATATTTATAGCAAGGCGTCTGGAGCGTTTTCGGATGATGGCGAAACTGTGTACAGTGTTGAGGAAGTCTTTGCACTGCTTGGAATTGGCACCGATTCCATCAGCCGCGTCGAACATAGCTATGAGAATTCCATAGTAAAGAACACCGCTGATAGTGAATATATAGAGGCCGTGAGAGATGCTGTTGGGGTGCTACTCGAGTCTGTGGGTGAAGACCCAGACACGCAGGAGGCACAGTGCTCGGCGCACACATATGCATCATGGTTTGTTCAATCCACTCGCGGGTATTCCATGGAACAAAAGTCTGTAGAATTCTTCTCAAAAGATACGTATAATACAAGTAGCACCAGTGGATCATCTGCGGCCACGGATGTCGTTGTAGTAGCTGGAGATGAAGATATGCATTGTGATGACTCTGAAGACGATGTGGACCAAGTCACAGAGACATGTCGCATTCCATGTACATCTCAGTGCGAGCATCACCTCCTTCCATTTACAGGAGATGTGGTCGTTTTATGCCGACGCCAGCAGGATCCAAAGAAGACATGGCAAAAGCCATCCTTTCAGCACCTGTGCGAGTATCACGTGGAGAGATTTTCAAAGCGACTCCAGGTACAAGAGCGCCTTACGCAGCAAATAGCTGATGGTATTTGGGAAGGTCTTGGAAATAATCATATAGTGAAGGAAATCATGGTAGTCTGTCAGTGCAAGCACATGTGTATGATTGCGCGAGGGGTGCAGCAGCATTGCACATCAACTGCATCATACACAGTACGAGGTGACGGCCCTTGGTCACGGGATGGCAAGCAGCGATCCCAAGCTCTCGCACATGTATTAGAAGTGCATTGTAGAAACAAATCCCAGACGTCGTGATTTTTACTGTAAAATAAACAGGAAAACAAGAGAGAAGAAAAAGAAGAAAGAAAAAGAACCTCCGCTGGTAGACGAGGCCGCCCCTCCTTCACTCTTGATGGCATTACTGTTATCTCTTTCTCCATCTGGAACTCCAGTATACCGACACCCACACTGCACCACAACTCCATCTCCCAAAGTGTCAATAAATCCAACCAACATTTTGTCCTCTCCATCAACCTTGATACCTCCTTCAGCAGACGATTTATCCTGAGAATATGGCTCCGTATAATTAAAAAGTGCACCCAATGTTCCATTCTTCACCGCATTGGAAATCAAGTCTGCCTTGCTCTCGAGCAAAGAAACGCCCCCTTCATCATTTGGATCCAGCAACTCGTTCAGCGTTTTGTTTTCCGTGAAAGGATGCAACACCAGAGTACTTTGACCAACCACTTCCTCAGATAATTCATTTTGAACAAAGCAAAACACATATGGACCAGATGGATACTCCAGATACGTATTGTATCCATCAGAAACCAGTTGGGACAACCCCCCAGACTGAAGAGACTCTTTGGCACCGTCCAGGTACGTTACGCAAGCCGCAAAGTAATCCCCTACATGAGAATCATCTCCATGAGCTAAAACAACTAGGTTGCAGAGCAAGAGAACCGCTGTAAGGCGAATCACAAGGCCAAAGAGAGTCATACTACTTGAGCTAAGAATTCGCATGGCTCAATCAATCACTGTCAAACCCATGTACAATAATAATTAAACAAGATTTATTTATTACTATGCGTACAAGGGGCAATTGTTTGGGGTGTATGCACCCCAAATATTCGGGAAAGGATCCAGTCTGTTGAACGTGTTACGCTACGCTACGACGGTGTTCCAAGTGCAGAATTAATTCTGCCTGCAGATTAGTATGGGCCATGGAGAGAATCAGGGCTCCCCCCCTAGGGGCCTGGACATGACAATCATCATCATCATCATGGCCTCGTCCGATTCAATGGGCTACTCATTAATTATAAAATAGAAGAAATTTCTAGAAATTAACCAATCACCATGTTGTGCACGGTACGTTGCTGAAGATACAATGACTGGGTATTTAGGATGATTTCCCACAGGGCGTCGTTCTTTTCACCTCCATCCATCGGTCGATCTTGATGGTATATACGTTGACTAACAATGCGTTATTATTCTCATATATAGGCTGTATCATCGACAACAAAGACGTCTCTTCTTGGTCGCACTGCGGCAGTGTCTTCCAAGAGGACAAGCCGAGTGGTGGTGGTGCGTGCAGAGGAGGGAACCACTGACCTTGCCAAGGTATGTAGGATTCGTTGTGTTTGTGACACGTGCGCTGTGAGCGGCGTGCGTGCGTGGGGGTGGGGGTGGTCGAGGTACAGGATAGAATATGGATTGGGGTTGGATTCGATCATTGATGTGGATATGTGTCCGGTCAAGGAGTGGCGTTGATGGGTGATATTATCTGCAGGCCTCTGAGAGAGTGAAAAAGGCCGGAGGATTGTATGCAAACTTTGCTTCCGATCAGTCATTGTCCTACTTGAACGGATCTCTCCCAGGAGACTACGGATTCGATCCTTTGGGATTGTCTGATCCCGAGGGAGCTGGAGGTTTCATTACCCCAGAGTGGTTGTCCTACTCTGAGGTGATCCATGGACGTTGGGCCATGCTTGGGGCTGCTGGATGCATTGCACCAGAAGTTTTGTCTGCCATGGGATTGATTCCACAGACCGGAGATGAGGCTGTGTGGTTCCGCTCCGGAGTGATCCCACCAGCTGGGTCTTATGATAAATACTGGGTTGATCCATACACCTTGTTCTTTGTGGAGATTGTGTTGATGCAGTTTGCCGAGCTTAAGAGATACCAGGATTTCCGTTACCCAGGATCTCAGGGAAAGCAATACTTCTTGGGAATGGAGGCTGCTTTCAATGGCAGTGGAAACCCAGCATACCCAGGAGGTCAGTTCTTCAACATGTTCAACTTGGGAAAAACTGAGGCTGCCATGAATGAATTGAAATTGAAGGAAATTAAGAATGGAAGACTTGCTATGTTGGCCATGTTCGGATACGGAGCACAGGCAGTCATGACCCAAAAGGGTCCTTTTGCCAACTTGGCAGATCATCTTGCTGATCCAGTTCACAACAACTTGTTGGGAAACTTTGCCAACGTTATGAAGCATTAAATTAGGTATATGGTGACAAAAGGAGCAGACATCATTTGTTGTCTTGCGTTCATGTAAAACATCTTTTTTACACTCCTAGCATGTCCAGAGGAATAGAAGAGAGAGAGAGAGACGTACATCTCTCCTTCTCCTCCTCCTTCCCCCCGACAGCATGTATGTATATATGTTGCAATGGGACTCTCACACGCTCCCAAAAAAGCAAAATGTCAATAGCGACGTACTGAATTTCATCCAAAGAGCCTGAACAGGATACCGTCCTTGGTGTGGGCCAAGAAGAATGGAGCAAACACCAAGGATTCAACAGCCATGAGCTTGATCAAAATATTCAAAGATGGGCCAGATGTATCCTTCAATGGATCACCGACAGTGTCTCCAATGACGGCTGCCTTGTGGGCGTCAGATCCTTTGCCTCCAAGGCTTCTGGCATGCTCTGATGCTCCAGCTTCAATGTACTTTTTAGCATTATCCCATGCTCCACCAGTGTTGGACATGGACACGGCCATCTGAACTCCAGAGACCAATGCTCCGGCCAAGACACCAGTCAGTGCCTGTACTCCAAACAGAATACCCACCACAACGGGCGTGAGCATGACGAGGCAACCTGGTGGGATCATCTCGGACAAAGATGCAGCTGTCGAGATCTCCACACATCGGCGGTAGTTTGGTCGTCCAGTTCCTTCCATCAGTCCCTGGATGGTAGCAAACTGATGACGGACCTCTTCCACCATGGCAAGTGCAGCCTTACCGACAGACTTCATCGTCATGGCAGAGAACCAGTATGGCAACATGGCTCCCACCAAGAGACCAGAGAAAATCTTAGGGTCCAAGATGGAGGATTGGGCAACATCAATGCCAGCACGGGTGATATAGGCTCCGAACAAGGCCAAGGAAACGAGGGCGGCTGATCCAATAGCAAATCCTTTACCGATAGCAGCTGTGGTGTTTCCTGCAGCATCCAAAGCATCCGTACGTTCACGAATATCCTCTCCCATGGCAGCCATTTCAGCAATACCTCCAGCATTATCAGAAATTGGTCCATATGCATCAATTGCAAGGCATGTTGACAGAGTGGACAGCATTCCCAAAGCAGCGCATGCAATGCCATACATTCCTCCAAGGGTGAATCCTGTGAAGATGCAAATGGCAATCATAAAGCATGGAATAATGGCAGACTTGTAGCCAAGAGCCAATCCAAAGATAATGTCTGTTGCAGCACCTGTTCTGCAAGAGTCTGCCACGTCCTGGACAGGGGTGTATGTATTTGACGTGTAGTACTCGGTGATGAGCCCAATGATGAGACCACCCCAAATTCCACTTGCAATGCAGATGAAAATGTGCCAGTTCTTTGCAACCACTGTTGGATCTGCAAAGAGACCAGTGAACTCAGATGGCAATGCCATCATTGACAGGATATATGCGGCAGGTGTCATCACGGCAGTGGACAAGATGAGTTGGTATTTCAAGGTGGACTCAATCTCATCCATAGTCTTGGCTGGATGGAAGTCTGTGGCAATGAGTGTCACCCCAATGCACACAACAATTCCAACGGCGGTAATCATCAATGGGAAACACATTCCTACCCAAGAGTGAGATGCTCCAAGGGAAGAAACAGAGGACACAACAAGAGCGGCGCATGTAGCCTCGGCAAATGATCCAAACAAATCTGCTCCCATTCCAGCAATATCTCCAACATTGTCTCCAACATTGTCAGCAATCACAGCTGGATTACGTGGATCATCTTCTGGGATATCCTTCTCCACTTTTCCGACCAAATCGGCACCGACATCCGCAGCTTTTGTGTAGATTCCTCCTCCAACACGCCCAAACAATGCAATTGAGGAACCTCCAAGACCATATCCAGTGATGGCCTCATACATGCCTTCCCAGTCATCTCCGAACACCTTACGGTACACCATAATGACGACATACAACACAAGCAAAGCATTTCCTGCCAACAGGAATCCCATGACAGCTCCAGATCTGAAAGCAGCCATGAATGCTGGAGCAACGCCCTTGCGAGCCTCCAATGATGTCCTAGCATTGGCATACGTGGCAATGTTCATTCCCAAATATCCAGACAAAATGGACGTCACAGCACCTATAATAAAGGATATTGTTGAGAAGGCTCCATTGTAGAGACCTGGAGCTCTCAAAATACCAGATTCGTCCTCCTTCCAGGTAGAGCTGAACCCATCCTCTGAACTCAACAACACAAAGACCACCACAGAGAACAGAGCCATGAAAACACTGACATACTTGTACTCTGTGAACAAAAAGCTGTTCGCTCCCTCTCTGATAGCCTCCTGAAGATCAGCTGCCTTCTCTTCAATCTACAGAGCAAGTCACAAACCAAAGTCAGACACAGACATAAGCCAAACCCAAACCCCTAACCCCTTTACTATGGTATATATTAAATTATCAATTGTACTGGACTATGCATGAATCGGCCACGTATGCGGTCACGGGTGACACGTCCTCGTCGGCTGGATCCGACCTACGACATACTCTAGACACGTACCTCTCCCTCGCCTTGCTGCTCCTCTTCAAGGAGATATTCTCTTCCGGTTTGTGAAGTAGAAACAGTTCCTCCTCGTACTTTAATAAGTGATACTCTGTACCATAACCAGATTGCAAAGATGACACCAGCGACAGCGGAGAGCGGAATTCCCACTGTCGGGACCCAATCAGGGAAGATTGTTGATATTTCCTCCGACATCGTATTCTCTCGATCGACTCAAAAGAAAAAAATAAATTTTTCTAGCGGAGCAGGGGGTGCGGCGTGTTCTGATACCCTGATACGATCCTCGTTAGGGTTTTCTCAGTGTCCTCTTTGAACATGTCCACATGTACATTCATCTGGAGATGTGTGATCAGATACCATATTACAAGAGGAGGAGATACTATTACTATGTCGACATGGCACTTATTCATCCATATCATCATCTTCAAGCTTTGGTGCAAGGAAGAAGGACAAGTCACCTGCGTCTTCAATGTGATACTGGACGAGGACTGGGAGTTCCTTGGAAAGCTTCAGAACGACGTTGGAGGATAATGGAGTAGCCTTTGCGAACGAGTTCAAATATCTCAAGGCAAATTTCAAGGCTACTGGTTCGTTAATCTGGATTTCTGTGCACTCCTCAGAGTCTGCAGATTTGTTCTGTCTGCACAAGACATTTGCTGAGCCAATATCACCCTTTGTAGAGAACTTGACGGCATCTTTTGTGACACCAATTTCAACGGTGTCTCCAATGGTGGACAGATCCTTGCAGATGCGCTGGAACTCGGCTGCTGGCATTTTGACAGTGGCAGCATAATCACTGTCTGGAATTCCAAGCTGCTCGGAGTCAATGTCCATGAGCTTGAGGTCGAACTCTGAAAGACGCTCTTTATCTGCAAAAACGATAGAGGTTACAATAGTATCGCGTGATTGGAGCATGCTGTACACACAGACACGTACTTGGAGATTCAAAAACAAATGTAATAGTGTCCCCAGTGTCTTCGCTCTTCATGGTGATGCTGTCATCGTTGGCAGCGCATTTCAAGATTTTTGACAAGTTCAAAAGCTTCATTCCTGCAACACACGGTGGCGTCAGCGATACCTGCTAGTGTTCAACAGAGACAAGAGTGACAACACCTACCCATGCTCACATTTCTGTCGCAACGGTAATGCTCAAAGCTGTCAGATCTCAAGTTCAGAGATACCAAGGATACGTGAGAAGAATCCATAGCCTGGAGGCTGAATCCAGTGCTGTTGCAGTCAAAATTAGCATCTTCGATAAGGTCCTTGATGGCCTCGATCACCTGCACGCAAATCGATATGAAATCAGTGGTTGCCCTTCATATACCTTTTTGATAGAAAACGTATGCATATTATTGAATACAGATGTAGAATGGCGTGCTGTGTGTGGTCCAGGGCAACCAAGCTCAACAACGACGTACCTTCTTCAACAGGGATCCCTGTTCCAAGCGTGCTTCAAACATGATTGGTATACAAATGTACGAGTTGATACAGTCTCTCTGTCGTCAAAACTTGCCGAATTATCTCTTGTACACCTAGTCGTGGTATGGCGGTTGAATTTGAAATTATTTGAATTCATAGGTACATCTTTTCCTATCAAGGGTAGTCTTTGATAGGGTAGTGTATATCATCGATGGTATCCTATCAAACCAGTTGTTTGATCGGTCTATTGAACTCTCTTCTACTTCTCCTGTCATCACGTGGCAACCTGGTCAGAGAGGGCGCTGATGTACATAAAATCTACAAATATCATGTTATACGGAATGATACGGTGTACTTCAATGCACAATGTGCGTTCTGCTGGTGTCTCCTTCTCGAGCAAGGTGCATGGCACAACAAGAAGGACACCTCAATATTGTGCTCGCGGATCCATGCATACGTATTCCAGTGCATTAGATGAGATCACCATTATTAGACCAGATGACTGGCATTTGCATGTTCGCGATGGACCAGGTCTGGATAGCGTGGTTCCTCTCAGTGCTGCCCAATTTGGAAGGGCAATTATTATGCCTAATCTGGTTCCACCAGTCACGAATACCGCCATGGCGTTAGATTATAAAAATAGGATATTGAATGCAGTACCAGCAGAATGCAGTGCTAGATTTACACCTCTGATGACTCTGTACCTGACTGACAACACGACCCCAGATGAAATCTATCAAGCAAAAGAGCAGGGTGTGGTGGCATTGAAAATGTATCCAGCTGGAGCTACCACCAATAGTGATTCAGGTGTTACGGATTGGAGAAAGTGTATTGATGCTATGAAAGCGATGGAGGAGGTATGTGTGTACACCATGTTCCCCTGTCTGATCGCCTCCTTCGTAATCGTGTCAACATATTCAAGAGTGACATTGATTCCATTCGGAGGCAACATCAACGCGGATGCTTCAAGGGGAGTTCTTCCCCTGCCTTGGTGGGTTCGTTTATGATACAACGTTCCCGAAACCAGGCAACAACCGTACAATCCATATGCTCTACTTTGCAAAATTCATACCATTGTGCAGGTTGATTTGCCCTTGTTGGTGCACGGAGAAGTCACTGATCCAAGTATTGACTTTTTTGATAGAGAGGCAGAGTTCATCAGAAGGGTTCTCTCGCCATTGTTGGAGACCATGCCGAATCTGCGGGTTGTCATGGAGCATATCACAACCAAAAATGCTGCTGAATTTGTCGCATCCGCCCCTTCCAACGTAGCTGCATCCATAACACCCCAACATATCCTTTGGAACAGAAATTCTCTCTTTGTCGGTGGCCTCCGCCCCCATGCCTTCTGTCTACCAATCCTGAAGAGAGAAACTCACAGAGAAGCTGTTGCTGCAGCTGCTATGAGCGGGAGCAAAAAATTCTTCTTAGGAACCGATAGCGCTCCGCATCCTAAAGGAGCCAAGGAATCTGCGTGCGGATGCGCTGGTATTTTCAGCGCCCCTGTTGCATTACCGCTGTATGCACATGCCTTTGAAATGGCAGGTGCTCTCAGTGCCCTCGAATCCTTCTCCAGTCTCAATGGACCAGATTTTTACAAATTAAACCGAAACACTGATACCATAACCTTACGGAAAGAGGCCTGGACTGTACCAGATTCGTATGAATTTGGAGATGACATTGTTGTACCCATGTGGGCTGGACTGGAGTGCCCCTGGAAGATTGTGGCATCCTGATGTTTTTCATTCCCACCTCCCAGTACTGCAGTAATTGTAAAATAATTTTGTCATTTCTCATTTGGTATAGTGTGTAGGCTCGATACAGTATACAACCTTCTTGAAGACCTTGGTTCCCCTGCTTGTGCAACCTTTGTCTATTCCATGGGGGCATATCGATAGACGTAACAGCGATTTAATATGGCAACAGTTAGCCGGCTCTCCAATTCGGTGTTGCGCCAGGCATTCGCTGCCAAACAAAGCGGCGTCCGTCTTGGCGACCATTATCCGAAAGAACTAGTCGACGATGTTTTCGCATGTGCCCTCAAAAAGCAAACCGGAGTCAGTTTGAAATACATGTACGTGAATTGTTTGTATAGTAGCATGCGAGAGCTGGGAATGGGAAAGGGTATCCAAAAACCCTCTACCCTCGGTCGGGTGAAAGATCCGTCCGTCACCTTGTGGGTTGTCGTTTCCTATCGGATGCGTTTCGATACAGTGTACAAGTATATATATTCGCCTTTTGGTATCGTTTCATGGGTGTGAACGTCGCTGTTGCAGGTTGGACTTTGGTTCAAAGCCTATAGAGAGGCAGCTCATCCTTTCGGCACAATTTTTGCACAATGAATTGCCTGTAAGGCTTGCTCATAGGGTTGCTGAGTTAGAAAACTTACCATATGGTCTTTCTGCGAAGCCTCATGTGCTGAAAGTGCGCGACTGGTATGTGGAATCCTTCAAGGAGCTCCGTAACTTTCCAAAAGTGAAGGATGCTCAGGATGAGGTGCAGTTGACAACCTTGTTGCGCAGTATTTATACAAGACATCGCAATGTTGTACCGGTGATGGCTATGGGTGTCGCAGAATTGAAGAGGGAACTGTCAAGTAGTATTGGATTGAATGATCTCCCTGATATTCATCAATTTTTGGATGGCTTTTACATGTCTCGTATTGGATTGAGAATGCTCATTGGACAGCATATTGCGTTGAAAGAGCCACAGAAAGAGGATCATATAGGTTTGATTGACACAAAGTGTTCACCAGGTGTTATTTGCTCTCATGCGATTGACGACGCAAGGACAATCTGCATGAGAGAGAAAGGAGATGCTCCAGAGGTGGTTGTGTATGGAGATCCTACATTCACATTCCCGTATGTGCCTTCACATTTGCACCACATGGTCTTTGAGCTGGTGAAAAACTCCCTGAGAGCAGTGTATGATAGATATGAGGATGCAGACCATGAGCCACCTCCAATTCGAGTTGTTGTTGCTGAAGGAGAGGAAGATATCACAATAAAGTGCTCTGATGAAGGTGGAGGAATTCCTAGGTCAGGTTTGCCCAAAATCTGGACATACTTGTACACAACTGCGAAATCCCCGTTGGAAGAAATGGACGATGAGGATCCAGAAACAGCCGATGGACCCTCTGTTCTCGCCGGATACGGATATGGGCTTCCAATTTCTAGGCTGTATGCGAGATACTTTGGCGGAGACCTGTCAATAATTTCAATGGAAGGGTATGGCACAGATGCCTACCTCCATCTGAACAGACTAGGAAACGTTCAGGAGCCGCTCCCCTAATAAATGCTTGTGGTCTCATCATTTTACTTGATACAAAATTTTACAATAGTGTATTAGTGCGACTATTATGCATCACTACTGCTGCTGCTGCTACTACTCTGTTTGAACTCGACATACCGCCTCATCTGATTCATCTGCACAACTTCATTGGACGCATGGCATGCAAATAATATGTAGTTCCGTGGTTCAATCATCCAAGCAAATCGCATAAAAAGAAGACTATAGACACACATTGCTGCAGTCATGTTTGGTGAAATCATTTCTGCTGGTTTTGAACTGTCAGCAATACCCTACAACAGAGACAATGTATGACCCAGTCTCAGTCCCATATCTATTTCTATCAAAATTTAAGTACATATCAATCTCAAACAGCTCCAAACAAAACAAAACATACCGCAACGACGAAACCCCAGTTTGCCACTGGACCCCAGAAATGGGTTGTCTTGGGACCGGTGGGACTGCTAATCCATGATTTTATTTTATGAACCATTGAGGTTCCAGTTTTTGCGGCATTGGCGCTCATCGTGATCCGGAGAACTCGAGGAACAATTCCACAGAGTAGTATACAGTCCCTAGTTCCCTCTCGTGAACTCAAGCTAATGGCGATGATCGTTACAGTAACAAGAAATAAATAATATATGAGCATCACGGCGCTTTCGGATTCCATAGTCTATCTGGCAGACACGATTGTGGGGTGGCTTTGGGTGTGCATCTCATGGTAGCATCCTCTCCTTGCTCATCACACGAGTCAAATGCCCATGCTCCTGCTGCTATGAGTGTCTTCAATTTCACATCGTACACACTATCTGATCCAGATGGCACGGTGCATATTGTATGAGCAAAGAGCAATGAGGGGTGACACATATCAAATGGAAAGTCAGGGTGATTTGGTTTTCCAAAGATGCAGTGATCGTGGTAGGAACTAGAATACGGGGGATCGAAAGATCGAATCAACATTGTCGGAACCCCATTGCTATTCGGATTACCAGAGGATGATATTGTCCTGTCATGAGAACTGGACAAGCATTCTTCCACGTCCATACATTGGACAATCTGGAATCCACTCTTGGTCACATCATTCTCCCCAAGCATCCCAGCGAGTATCAATTGATCATTATCCTCGGGGACTGGTGTATTCATCCTTTCCAACCAATGCGCCATGAACAGTTTTGCAGCTGTGGTTGGCAAAATCACATAATTGCCAGTGTTCACATACCCCCACTCCTTTTGAAATGCAGCATCAGCTGTCACAGAGTCTCCCAGCATCATGTATGATAAATAATTCTTCCATATATCTTTTGCGTAATACACATCGAAATCGCTTGAATGGACCGCAAACCCATGCCTCAACAAGACATCAACAACAATGACTTTGGCACGCGTGACTTGCTTATACCAGGGCGAATTAAACGTCTGTGCCACAGTCGTTGCAGTGTCGGAAGATTCTGAGAATAGACGTGACACATCCGCACATGGTAACCCAAGATTCTGACATAATTCAATATTGTCCATGGCAGCAATGATGTAATTGTCTGCTTTACCGTTCACAACCAAACTGTAAATGCAGTTCTGCAATAGCTCCATTCTATCCCCAGCAACGTGTATAACTGTGATTGTATTGTATTTGGAGCGTCTCTTTGCCCTCATCTTGGCTAATGTGAGCAAATCTGTCGTCGAATACCGTTTCTTCTTCCCAACCACACCAGACAGCCAAGGAGCTCCCTGACGAGTATCCCAAGAGAATAATGTACTAGACCCAGTTGCATCGTATTTGTGAGACAGAACCCAGAGAATAATACTCAATCCAAACACGAGCAAGACGGTCGACTCCAAAACAATCGTGACGTGTCCATTCTTGCTTCTACGTTGACACCACGCCGCATGTAGAGCCATTGTGGACCTTCACATGTTTTATGGAGAATTTATTGACCAATCATAAGGCAAATATCGAAATTGTATGGACTGGCCCTTGTCCAGACACTGTTCAAGTGCTCTTCTGGTCTTCTCATCATGTACATGGGGCAGAATGAATTTGACCCTTTCCTCTTTTGTCGCACCAAAGTCGCTTGCGTACCACTTGAAGATGGAAGATAGGTATAACTCACGTGTATGTTCATCAAATCGAACCTCTCCTTCGCAGAATGCTTCAGTAGCAGCGTCCAACCCATCATCCAAGGAATCCACACTGAAGACTTTGATGGGCGGGCATGATCGAGCACCACAGTTCAGAGCAAAATGAATGCGTGGATCTATCTTGGGCATTATGTATTGTACACGGGGGTCTTTCTCGCTCGAGAATGTGGGCTTGGCAAGCTGTGATATGCCCAAAATGCTCCACAGAGATGCAGGACTTGGGGCATTTGATCGAAGAATACCATGCTCAATATCATTTGCTGAGAATCTATACCCTCCAATGGTATAAGAAACTTTATCAAACCATGTGAGGCGCTCAAGGGTCGATGTAGCTGGTCCAAAGACGCACAATGCATGGACTATCAAACTATTGTACATGTTTATCCAAAAACACATGGCCTCCTGTGTAGACATGCCATCAAGATTGACAGTCTGCAAATCGACAGTCGCATCGACATATATTCGGAATTTATCGTCCAATTTTATCCCGGTATAATCCACCAATCTCCCATCCGACGTCATGTATTCATCAAACAACTCCAAAAGCAGCACCCTCAACGTCTCGCTCATCTCCACGGCAGATTGCACCCCTTCTTCTTCTTCTCCGACCTTCCGTGATGGTTTTATATGCGTATTCAAGGGCCTACGAGCCACAGTCCCAGACAGAATGGGTATCCTATCCGACCACTGCAACACCCCATCCTCCTCCTCCAACAAATGGTACTTGAACATATCCCGCACAACATCTGGACCCAACACATCACGCACATCGTCTATTGTGCTATTCTGATCCCTATAAGCATCCCGAATCTCCCTCAAACGGCGCACTGTCGCAACCAAACTGGTACTCTGCCGCTCACCGCCACTCCCCTTGCCAGAGGACGCCGAAGACAATAACGCACCCAATTGATACACCTGTCCATCCCCACGGAGCAATCCACTCCCATCAGGAGACTCCTGAAGAAGATCCATCACTTCCGTGGCCCCACCAAGTAACTTTCCATTCACAAACACCATGGGCACCGTCCTCTTCCCCGTCATCCCCTTGACCGTATCCAATAAATCCCCTCTATATGTAAGATCAATATCTTTATAGCTAATACTATGCCGAGATAAAGCATCCTTCACCTGTCTACAGTACGCACAACCTACAATTGAAACGACAACCACATTCATCTTGTCTTTGGATTCCTGAAAATCCCCGTGTGTTCCCGTATCAAATCGATCCAATTCAGATGAATATACGCAAGTAGAATGTTTCAATCCCTGTCGATGGCCGTGCCATCCCTGTTTCCAACAACAATTGGGTAAACGTCGAATTGGAACAGCACACCGATAATACAACGTTTCTGTCGTCTTGATTGATGAATATTGCATGATTTTCAAGTGTAGAATTGATTGTTTCGAAAGACAATACTGCTCCAAGAATGGATCCATTTGATTGGGCGCCATGCAGGTATTGCTGACGTGGATTTTCGCGCAAATCTGTTCTGGAACAGATCGAGATTTGGCAAGTACTCCATTCATACCTGTCGGAACCGGATGTAATTCAACACCAGAAGCGCAAATATAAAGAGAGAGAGAAAGGTGCTTTGCAATACTACATACAGAGTATCATACGTAACCTGTGCGCACTGCCACCATGGGTCTCATTCGAACTCTTCTTGGAGTACGTTTCATCGCGCACTGTATTACTGAAATATATGTAATTAACAACATATTTCGTCTTAATACATCCAGGCTGCTGTGGATAAGATTGCAGGGGATGAAAAGCCCAAGAGTACCACGCCTGACCCAGAGAGGCAAGAACAACAACAAGGAGACAATACCAATGCCACTGCGTATACTGGTGACAGGGAAGCACGGAGAGAGAAAAAGAAGCAGGGGAGGAGCGCCAAGTTTGTATTGGTTTTTGGCCTGCTCACAGACAAGGATTTCCGTTGGAGATATTCTTTTAGATCTCTGGTTCGGTGGGCAATCACCATGATCATTGTAGGTATTGTATTCCTCTGTCTGACAGCGACAGGTGTGTATCCTGCCAGCGTGTCTGATCAAAAGTACTTGAATCTCTTTGGAGAGGGGTTGGCCAAATACTCCATGTACATCGTGGCGGGTATTCTTGCCATTATTGCGATACCACTGGCTCGAAAACAGATTGGATCAAAGACATCCATGTGGCTACCGATGAGCATGGTCATCCTTGCCATGCTCATGGCTCTCGCAACCATTGGTATGAGTATTCAAATCCTTGTGGATTTGAATAATCAAGAATCCGTCCAGTGGTGGAGTTGGCTCATCCTGGCGTTGATCATCATCCAACGCCTGTGTTTCAGTATCGCATGTGGAGCATCCTTGGCCACCATGGTGGACGTATCACGTGATGATCCCGAATGTTTGGCCGTCTTCTCCTGATACTCGGTGTGAACCCAATTACAATTGACCCAAGCTCATCTGGCAGATCTGCCATCTATAGATGGGGCTGGGGCTGTCTGTTTTTCCAAATCCCTACGAGGGAATGATTCCCATCATCGCGTATATGTTGCAGGATTCGGTTTCTGTCAATTGTGTAATAATACATATATATATAGTAATACCAAAGGGGCATCACCATGGCATCGCGGATATACCAGACCGTATCAAAAGCAAAGAAAGCGCTGGATCCCTTGTACAAGTCTGCTCGAACTGAGACCATACAGCAGTATGAAAGCATGATGAAGAAAAATGCTGAATATGTGGTGAAGGACGAGGTTGCTGCAGAGAAGCTCGCAAAGCAATGGTTTTACACGAAAATGTCCAAAATCCCTGCTGGTATTGAACATTCTGAAAAGGAATTGGGAGTGGTCAAGGGCAAATTCAGTAACATAGGTGATCTTTCTGCTCAAGAGATGGGCGTGTATCTTGCATTTGCTGCAGAATTATATGCTTGGTTTGCTATTGGTGAAATTGTTGGAAGAGGAGGGTCAATCACTGGATATGACATTTGATTCCCCCTGTTTTCTATGTAAATAAATTAGAATGTCTTCAAAACATACGAATAGGACGATAGCAACGACCCTTGTCCCCCGTGGACAAGTGGTGACTCAGACCCAATACAACTCTCACCCCTCTGGTGGGGGTGGGAGACACCGAGTGCAAGGGACGCGTCGTCAGACTGATTCTATAGTCGATAGAAGCATACCTCACGGTACTGCTGTGCCAATGAGAAGGCGTGGGGGAATTGGGTTGTCAAACCCATTTGGGTCATCCAAGACGACGGTGGTCTCCTTTGCGGTCACGATGACGGTGGCATTGAGTTTTGGAGTATCAAGTTTATATAGAAGGACATCGGATAGGGTGGTCGAGGTGGGGGTGGGTGGAGGAGGTGATATGAGCTCTTTCACTGGACCTGTTACTCTGGGTGTGATAGTTCAACCTGATGAGACGAGTCCTCTTGGTGGGGCGGTGTGGAAGGATGTGTTGGATCATATGAACACTCGATTGGGATGGGAGGATTCTAGGTATTCGTTGAGGGTGTATGGGGTAGGGGAACCGATTGGTGCTGGAGAGGTGGATGGTATTATGGCTCTTGGCATCAGGAATGAAGAGGCTGCTGCACGGGTGAAGGCGCAGACTGCGTCGTATGATTCGGTCATTGCAGTCGATTCAAGTGATATTCTTGTGGAGATGAATCGAATACGAGGATCGTATGTGTCAAAGAAAGTGCGTTACCCTGGATTGATAGAGGCAGTGTTGGACATGGTGTTGGCAAAGCAAAAGGATGCCAGGGCGGCAGTGGACAGTATTATGGAATTGTATGACAGGAAATCGTCGGATGATCTGTTCTACTCGTTCTTAGTATTTATCAATGCAGCATTGCAACCTGTTCCAGCAGTACAGAATTCCACGAAAAGATCTGATGCAGGGCTGCCTGAATTATACTGCATGGTGTCAAAATGTGGGAATGAAATCTTTCAATGCGTCACTGACCCAGAATGCAAGACGGCACTGGATTGCTTGAATTCCTGCAGTTTTAACGATCAAGTATGCTCATATCGATGCATTGCATCGTACGAGTCTGTCCCACTCCAAGAGTTCAGTCTGTGTATTCTACAAAAGCATAATTGCTTGGGATTGGATGCAAGCATTCCCAGCAAGCCAGACCCCAAACCTATGGCTGAGTTCCAGGGACAGAAGATGACACATGCATTGGCGCAAGACTTATTCGTGGGGTGGCTGGATGATGCACGCAGCTCTCTTGATCTCTCAGAAAGAGAGGTATTCTCATGGAGAGTGTTTGCTGGGAAGAATGCAGCATATGATTATTTCCCCTGCCAATTCCAACTCTTTTATCCAGGAAAAGCCAAGAATAGTTTCTGGTATAGACCGATTTTCAAAGTAAAGACGATCGATGACAGAATTGTGTGGAGAGATAGACTGTACAGGGTGCGCCCACAAGACACCCCAGGAACATTTCGATTTTCAGTCCTCGACAATGGCGTCACAAGCTTGGAGGACTGGGTCATCTTGGATTGCCATGAAGCATTAGAATGGTGCGTCTTCTCCTACAAAGGTGCTGCTGCAAGAGCAGGGCTCTCCTATACAGGAGCCATCCTGGCAAGCCGGGATGGCACATGGCCATCACAGCGTGATGACATGGAAAGGATTCAAACAAGTTTGGACAGGGCTGGGATTAAAATGTGGGAGCTATCCACTGTTGATAATTCCAATTGTCAAGATTTTAGTACATCTGTGGTGTAAAAATATCCATCATCGCACTGCTGATAGATACGTACGTACGATTGGCACATGTAGAAGAGAGAAGAAGCATTCATGTCGGAAGAGGAAGTTTTGAGTCCAGCTGAGAGAAGACGACGAAAGATTCTCGCAAGAGGAAACTCTAGATTAGAAAAGATAACAGGATTACAGCAGAAGATATCGTCTGATGCAGGTATGGTTTCTTTATTCTTACGAACAATGACAATGCAATTATTGACTCTGTTTCTCATATAGGACATGATGAGGATACAAATATGGGTGAAAGTCCATCTTTGGGACCCAAATTACCTGCTCGGAAAGCACCGAGTGTTGAGACGTCTCACTTGAGTGCAGAGGGGCCTCGTGTTGGGGCACAGACGACAAGAAAGGTGGGGACAGCTGCGGATGGGGCATGGACCAAGTATTCGGTAGGAGTGTCGTCCTCTGGGGGATTCAAGAAGCAGAAGAGGACGAGATCGGCTGGATTGTTGCGTTTGCATTCCTTGAACAGGGTTGAACGGATGAGTGCCTCTGTTGCTGCATCACAGACGTTGAGAATAATGGCAGTCTTGCTCGTGTCGCTGCTTTTATGTCTGTTCAAGGATGGAACGCATACGCAATTGGCCACGGATGGGGACATTCGTGCGAGCTATCAAAGAGCTATTGCATCCTGCTCGCAGATTGTTCAGCATATTGATGTTGGCACTATATCTCAATGTCTTTCTAGGAGTCACACGTATGGCGTTCAGAAGATCCAACGATTTGCCTTTGAGCATATTCCACCGGGATTCTTGCTGCATATATTGAACAATAAACCCATGCTCTTTGTATTTGCTGTGACCTTGGGAGTAATCCTGGCAGCATTCCTTGTCTCATACGTGTGTCCATCAATACTTGAAAAGCACGTGGACGGAGGCGATGATTCTACGACGCAGCAAAGTGCCTTTAACATGATGAGTAAAATGGTCAAGTTGCTCCCTCCACATGTAGCCAAGGTATTCAAGAGTGTCAATTTGTTCAAAACTCTGATCAATACACTGTTTCTCGATGCTGGATATTACATAGTTCTTTCGGTTTCGTATCAGATGTTACCATTGGCGTGGAGTTGAATGTAAATACCATGTTTAATCAGCCTTGACACCTGCAGCAGCAGGTGGCACTGCATCTACGGAAGGCTTTTCTGCCTGAGGCTCCTCCTCCATCTTTCTCTTTTTAGGATTATTTCTCTGCAGGAAATCAGCCAGCCATTCAACTGGATCGTCAGGTCTCCTTCTTACAAGCTGTTGCATTCCCTGCATCACGACACCAACAACTGCACACAACAATAATCATGGTCAACAATGTCATGGTCACCACTACACTGGTGAGCCTAAAGTATGCTGCATACCTGTTGTTTCAAGATATTTCCTCACAGGCATTGTTTTCAGATCCTCTTCAGTTGGTTCGTCTTTCACTGGCGCTGCTTTATCGCCCTCGTTTTTTTTCTTGGCTTCTCCAGCATCTGTCGATTTTCCAGCATCGGTCTGAGGTTGTCCCTCAGCCCCCTTTGGGTTTTCCGCTTTTTTCAAACCATCTCCTGTAGATGGTGGAATATCTGCCTGCTCTCTCTCAGTATCGTTCGTAACCATGGCCTCCCCAGCTGCAGGAGGAACGAGTGTTTTTTCTTCCTTCTGCGCAGTCGACATGACAATCTCCACTCTCCCTCTTTATATAAACACAGAAACTATCAAAATTGACCGATCTGTATCTGGAATTCGTGTAATTAATGGTCCAGCGCTGGAACATGGATCTGCATTGTCGAAAGCAAAGACCTGTCCAATGGTGTCCCAATGTTGTGATTAATTCTTGTCATATGTGATGATCCAGCATTGATTGTAGCGATTGATTATGTTTTTAAATATATTTGGTTAAATTCAACATGAAATGGGGGGATTTGATGCCATCAGTGCGGCGGAAACTGAGTGCCTGACAGCAGCAGAGCAAGTCGAACGAGAGGCTGGTAGGGTACCCAATTCATCTCGGATTGGGCGTAGAACAAAGATATGGATCTTGGTATCTGTTTCTATCGTTATAGTTACTGTCTTTGTGCTGCTAGGGATATATGTAAGCGAGCATGGTTCTGTGAGTAGCAACTGGGAGGAGGAGCTGCAATCCTGTGGTTTTGGGAGGATTGATCTGGATGATGACACCAGCGCTGTCCTACAGATATTCGCGCCAAAGGAGTACAATGTTTCGTTGCACTTTGATGAAGAATTATTTCGTGTCGATACTCTCGAGCCTGTGTTTGAAGGCCAGGTAAGGGTTACTGTGAGAGTTCATCAGAGTGTTTCGTGTCTAGTATTCCATGCTGATAATCTTACGGTCGATGCCATTGGAGTTTCAGAGCCTGACACGTCTGAGGTATTGATTTGTTCGGATACCAAGGCGTGTCAATATGAGCTTGTGTTGTTGCACAAGCAGACAGGGCCAGGTCAGAGTTTTGAGCAGAATCTATACGCTCTTCATTGGCGGGGTCACATGTTTGAGAAGGGTTCGACGTATGTGATCTCTTTTCTATACAGAGGCGTTGTCTCAGATAAAGCTACGGCGCTAGGTTTGCATCGATCGAAACATGGTGTTTGCGAGAATTCTGCAGAAGGAAATAAGAATGCAGAATGCAAAGAATTTATTGCTGTGGGATCACAATTGGAGAGAAATGGCGCACGAAAAGTTTTTCCATGCCTTGATTCTCCTTTTTCCAAGTCGGTATTTCATATTCGTGTAGAAGCGCCATATGATGAGGCCCCTGTAGTTTTGAGTAATGGTAAGGAGAGCCACGTATTCAATTCATCTGATGGGGCTTCTCGGGTAGTTGTTTTCGAATCAACACCCCCCATGTCAACATACTTGGTTGCTTTTGTATCAGGAAGATTCGATGTAGTATCCTCGAGGTCAATAGAGGAGGTCCAGGATAGTGTATATGAAGTGCGAGGATGGTCAATCCGTGGAAGAGATCTGACAACTCCAGCAGTTGTTGCAGGTGTGAAGGCACTTGAATTCTATACAGACATGCTTCAAATAGAGCAGCCCCAGATAGCCTTTGATTTTGTCGCTTTTCCAGGACGGAAAGGGGCCATGGAGAATTGGGGATTGCTCATATTCGATGAATTGCGTCTACTTGATAGAAACGGGTCGTTCTGGCACTATCAAATGCTGTCAGTTGTGTGCCATGAGGTTGCTCATCAGTGGCTCGGGAATATGATGACTGCAAAGAATTGGACCCAGTTGTTCCTGAATGAAGGTTTTGCTGTGACGGTGGAATATTACTGCATGCATCATATAGACAGCAGGCTTTCAATTGATGTGTTTCGATTTCTAGGCATTAGTCCCGGAGGAGAGAAGCAGCATGTACATGATGGAATAGTTCAAAATAGTTTACAATGCACGGATCCTTTACTCTGTGGCCCATTGGTTCCAAAATCTGACCTGGACTTGGATGATAGCCTTGTTTACTCGAGGGGGGCCATAACACTCTATTCTCTTTTGAATGAAGCTTACTTGTTCTCTACATTACAGGATTTATTGAAGAAGTATTCGTTCAGTACTCTTGATATTACGAGCGTCATTGAGCAGCATGGAAAAAGCAACTCCAATGTTGGGCTTGGTACTCTTTCTAGCATGAATGCTATGTCTAATACCGTTAATTCTTCTACTGGGACCCGTGCGTAAATTTTCTTATACATGTATTGTACTCTGTCTCAGGAATTTGAGTTTTATTGTCGTTGTTGCAGTTGCGCCATTGCTGTTCTTTCCAGCAGGCTTGTTTGGAGTTGTGAGTAACAAGACTGGCAGTAATGGTACTGCCATCCAAGTCAGAGTCTTTTGTGCATGGAATGATTCTCATATCAAAAATAAGGATATTGATACGGCTGTCCTGGAAAAGCTACGTACATGCGAAGATGTATTGGGGGAGATGGAGCATCATCACCTGGATGCTGTACCTCGGTGTGGTTCAGAGCATGGTTCAACAAAGGAATATCACTCTTCTTTAACTGCAGTAGAGTCCAATATAAATTTGCACAGCATGACCATTCAATATCAGTTGGATCAAGTTTCTGAGATGATTGATATGCTTTTGCACGATGACAATCCATGCCACTTTCAAGATTTCAGAAATAAACTGATTTTTCTCGCCAACCTTATGCTCGATCATTACGAGATAGCATTGATAGAAGATAGCCAAGCTTTAAGGGTTACACTGTCGGTGCTGGATTTTATTGGTGCGACTATTCAGGAGTTTCCTCGAGGACTCTCTGAATATCTTCTTCTTGCTCCAGCCTACCAAATATTAGCAAGCTTGGAGGATTTGGCTCGCAAAAGCGCCTACATTGATGATGATGATGAATGTGCTTTAAAACTTCAGGACATATTCTATACACTACACCCTGAGTATGACGCTGATCTGAAAATGAATGGAAAGAATCAAGAGGATGAGTATTTGCTCCATTTTGCACATCCAGATGTAGTGCTGCGCATTCTTTTATACCCCATACAGTATAAATCTCTCAGAAATCCTGAAGAAGTCAACCATCAAAATGTAGAGTCAACAAATGGTTGGATTACTTTGCTCTGCAGCCAGTCTCCATCCACACCCTTATTCCAGCACTACCTTGGGGAAGTACATGGCCAAGAAACCCCTCAGGTCAGCGTGGACCTCCACACAGCGATATATGGAGTCCTTTCAAGTGGTTTATGTGAAAAATCGCCTTCAGCAAAGGACATGGCCCGTGCATTATCCGACTGCTATCTTGGGGAAGAAGACTATGCAGATGCATCAAGATGCTTGCACAGCATTATTTATGTGCAGGACTATACAACAATAAAGGATACTCTGAGGAGTATTATAGCTACAAAACCACACCCAAAGAGTCAGATAGTAGACGTCTATGAGGATGTGGCTCATACAGTAGTTCTCATGTCTTGGAGAGGAGGGCAAGACGGTTTGGCAAAGGCCATGTCTCTCCTCGCAGAAATGGGTGATGATGTGGCATGCGTGGCATTAAAAGATATCAGAACACCTCAAGTCGCTTCTGATATTGATAAAATGTCAAAAGTAATAGACAGGTATGCATCACTTTGCAAAACCTCTCTGATTACGAGTTGGCATGGTAGATTGGTAAAAGCCCGTGCCTCGGAGCAAAACATTGTTCATGCTCTTTGTGCTCCTGAATCTGGAAAGGCAAGATAAACTTGATTACAAATTCGGTTGAGTTTGAAATGTAATAATGGTTAGAGGTGCCATCAACTTGAATCAATAGACCCTATTTCGGCGCAGAAGAAGAGGTGTTCTTTGACAAGCTCCCGGACGCAGTCTTGCTTGGAGCAGCTGTCTCGTCATCCTCACCAGCAGAGGCAGCTTTCTTGATGAGGCGCTACATGGATATCATAAATAAAACTTTATTTCTAAGAATCGTGCATCTCAGTCTAGTTCGGGATTCGTTCAACGTACAATGCAGCAGCAAATAGGCATATTGATGTGAGACTATTATATACTCGTGTATAACTGTATGTGTTGATCACAAAACTAAATTTTGATTAATTTTATTGTTTCGCGGCTGGTCATCGCAGAAATTTCAGACAATTTCCGGATTTCGGCGTAGCGTAATTCCGTTGGGTCGGTATCAGGGGCGCCCAAATCTTTCGGGCGCCATGGCAAGATCATGATTAATTCTATTGGGATTAGAAAAAGTGATTTCCATGGCTTCTTATCGGAGAGACTGGCTGATTTGGGTCCGTAGTTTCTTGTGACCTTGCCTCTAATGCTGGGAAATCTCCAATAGAAAAGGGGTCTCTAGAGAACACATGGGCCCGCCTCTTCCTTTGTTCTCCATCAAAGTTGCGGTCGAGATCTTCGAATCTCTCTCCTGCATTCGTCACTGGCCTGAATTTGCTCATTCCAGTTGGTCCGATTCCGACCATGGCAAACTTTCGTTGACGGCCAAGAGTCGCAGTGCTGGGTTTCAAAGCTTTGAGAGATCCCTCTACCAAAGCGTCTTCCTCTTTGAAGTGATACGTCAATGCTGACCAGATCATCTGCTTCGACAAAACCTTTGGATTGCCTAAAATAACCAAGCCAAACCTTGCTCTTGTCAGAGCCACATTTAATCGCCGTGGATCTGACAAAAATCCAATTCCTTGGTGCTCATTGGACCTCACACATGACAAAATGATGTAATCTTTTTCTCTACCTTGGAATGAATCTACGCTAGCCACTTCTATTTCATCATACAAACTTTGCGAGAGAGTCCCATTCCTTGTCATCAAAGACACGACATGAGCCCTTTGCCCTTCATATGGCGTAATGACTCCAATCTGTCCTGGCCTAATGCCATTTCTCAAGAGATGTGTCACGAGCTTCTCAACGGCAGTGGCTTCTGTTCTGTTTAGATACGATGTTCCAGAAGATGAGATTTCCTCGGCTCCCAATTGAGACCAGAACATCAAAGGGGTGTCTGGATTTGGCCAAGGAAGGCTGACTGAATGAATACGCTCTGCAGCACTGACACCATTTTGAAGGGCACCTTCGTAAAACATATTCGAAGGGAAAGCGGAAAGAGCTGGGTGCATTCTATATTGTACAGCTAATCTGATTGGCTTGATGCCTAGTAACATGAGCCTCTCAAATAAACTTTGACACAGTCCAGCATCAGCAGCCTTTTTATTCACGATCACTGGTCCCAACTGGCAATGATCTCCGACCAAGACAGCCTGCTTGCAACCCATGACTAAAGGAATCAATGCCTCTGGTTCCACAGCTTGAGTAGCTTCATCAATAAGCACCCTTCTAAAACTAAAGTTGGCAAGCCTAGAATCTCCAGCCCCAACACAAGTCACACAAATAACATCGGCCGCGCTGAGGACTTTCTTTTCTAGTGTGCGCAATATATATCGATATTTTTTCTCATCGTGTGGAGCAAGTTCATCCAGTTCGTTCCTTAGCAGTTGCAATTTCCGCAGCTCGGCTGCAGCAGGTATGTCTAGATTCTGAATCTGATACTGCAAGGTTAGATTCTCAACAGAACTTCCTACTTCTTCTCTTGTTTTCGAAAGCATCCTCACCACTCTTAGACCTGTTAACGAGATTCGCTCTGCCAAATGATCCACAGCAATATTGGATGGTGCTGTGACCAAGACCTGCCCTTTCCCTTGCTTTGCCAAATGATACACAATCGTGGCCGAAGTGACGGTCTTTCCTGTTCCAGGCGGACCTTGAATCAGTGATAATGGCTCTGATAACACCCTCTTTACTGCTTGCATTTGTGAGTGATTCAATGGTGGCAATCCTGGAGCAGAAAGCTTCTTTGGTATTGTTGACTTCACCGACGGCGTTGGCACGGTATGCCCCAGGATACAATGATAAATATATCCAGAAACAGATGTATCATCTGCTACGAAAGATCGAAGAGCATTTTGCATCCTCTCGTATGATACTCCCCTCCACACAAATTCCACCGAATAACCCCCATTCACATGCACTGGCGGACCCTTGCTGCTCGACTCTTGCGATTCCGATGGTTTATTTTTCTTTGATTTGTTCCTAGATCTACGATTATGGCTTTTAGTGGTTCCTGTTGGATGAATTTCCAAATGAATTTCCTCTGTTGCTTTGTCTAATCGTATCACAGTTCCTATCCCTTCCCACGGTGGGCTCCCCAGCGATGGACAAGGATGCTTCAGCCTCAATTCATCACCAACCATGACTTTAGAATCCGCTCCATCATTAGGAAAACTAAACTTGGCAAGGTGTCTCATATTCAATGCGGTGTCCCATTTCACTTGAACATTGTGCCTTACTTGACTCTCTTTCACCATTTTCTCATATTCAGCCTCTAAATGAATCAGTGCCCCAAACACACACTCGTACATCCCTGCATCTTCATAATGAAGAGCAACTGGCAGGCATTCCTCCTCCAAATTACCATACCATGCCAGATCATCAAGTGTTGCCTCTCCCTTTCCATTCTTCCACATATCTTCCAAACGACTCGCTTCTTCGATCCGAAGTCGTTTACACTGCTTCAACTCTTCCGCACTTGGATGCTTTACCAACCAGTCCACAAAGGCCCTATCCTGTATCAGTGGCTGCCACTGGCTCGTATCCACATTCAAATCCTTTATAGCCGGGTGTGACGCAGGAATGTCCCTTCCCAATAAAACAACAGTGTTTTCGTCCGGTAGAGCAACAAATCCAAGAGAGAAAACATTCTTATTCCCCGTAGCATAGCACTCCAGAACAGTCTCACCAAGAGGTGACTGTTTATGCAACACCACCTCTTTCCTCCCAGACTTGACCAAATGAGTCACAATACAGGAAGCATTATTTACTGAACGACCATTACAGAACCATTTACCAGTACCAACACACTTGACCACGCTTGCAGGTGACTGCATCCCACAATACGCACACGTCCACTCTGGACGCTCCTCTTCTCCGAGGAATTCCTGCTCCATTCCATCATCCACAGCCACGTCTTGCTGCCCTTCCCCTGTAATATCCACAACCATGTTCCGGAATTCATCTTCTACGGCAGAATAGACGTTCTCGCCGTAATCATCCAATTCGTCCTTGGCTCCTGCACCAAACATGGACAGGTCAATGTCCAAGCCTCCGGCACGCTCTGACCATTCTCGGTTCTCAGAACTCATTATTATTGGTTGAAAGAATTTACACGGCCCCAGGGCAGGTCCTGGGTCACTATCACAGACCCACGTTGTTTTTAAATCTGATCCGGCCGATTTTAAGAAGATCTCAGATTTGAATTTGACAGAATCTGACAAACGCAATCATAGCCGTACTCACTAGGTTATATTCATAAATTTATCCCTAGGTATGTAGAGAAATACAAAGTGATTCATCTATACGCTTTGTTCCTTGGTCAACGTTTTGTATACGGTACTCTGGAGCTCTTTTTCCATTTCCTCTTGCTTCTGTGTAGATTTCATTTGAGGACATCGACAACGAAAACAATGTCTGATAAGTCTGAAACAAAGCCAACGGAGACAAAGCCAACTGTCCCTGCGCTGGATTTGGAGTCCGCTGGTTCTGGATCGTCTTTTGGCGCCATGGACAGGAAAAGGAGTCTGTCCGGGAAGTTGAAGGGAAAGATCAAGAAAATGCTTACTCCAAGATCCACTAATTCGTCGAACAGCAATTTGGCAGCAAAGGACACGGAATCTGTGAGCGAGGTGTCTGAGAGTATTGCAGATGCTGTTGAGGCACCATCTGTCACTGAGGACAAGGTGCCATCTCGTTTCTCTCAGCAAAAGGAGGAACCAGTAGATGAAGTGATTGAGAAGAAGGAGGAGGGAGAGAAGGAGCCTTGCAAGCACTCAAAGGGACTTATTGGTGGAGCTGCGGTTGGAGTAGCTCTGGTTCTGGGGATCATCCTGGCTGGAAGTTCCAAGTGTAAGAGCAAGGACAAGCCAGTTGAAGAGGAGAAAGAGAAGAAGAAGGGGATTTTTGCAAGAAAGTAGAGAGCATGAGTTGATTGATAATTAATTAATTGATTGATTGATTGATTTGCATGTGTAACATCATGACATTTACTTCAACCAAATGAGTTGTATGTAATTGGGATATAGCACGTTGTCTTTCCTGCTCTTTACTCATTGTATAGAGAGAGGCGAGTGCTGGTTGGAGGAATGTTCAAATCAGCAGCGATATCTCATCGTGTTGATATGGACCATCGATGGTATCATCTTCCATCGTGGTGGTCTCCCCAGCCCCATGATGTCCAGGATTCTGGAAGAACTTTGGCATTAAAATAGACAAAATATTATCAAAGTTTCATAAATATTGGATTTCAATCGTATTCTACTGAGAATAGCGGAGAAAATACAGATACGAAGAGAGCATGCCAAAAAGCAAACGCAATAAAGTTGGTGCGTTTTGGAGTTCATTCGGAACAAATGTATTATATGTATACATTTTGATTCTTAAATTTCATTTAAATGGATCATCTGACGAATGAATCGTGTTCACCTCACCTACCTGTCATGCAGTGTCACTGACAAAAGTGAAGAAAAAGGACAAAGAATGGAAAGAAGGCTTGGTTTCTCAGATTCACTCGAACATAGATGCGTACGTTTCCTATTTTTAGTGGCGGCAGGAAAGTTCAGGGGCGTTGAGCGAGAAATTGACGAGAATATTGTGCTGTGTAGGTATCCTAGAGTTTTCCTGTTGCGTTACGAGAACTTTAGAAATGAAAAGTTCAAAGAACTGCGCGAAAAGGTTAGATCAACGAGCAAATTTTGTCTGGGATCCAATAAAGTACTAAAAGTGGCACTGGGGAACTCAGCAGCTGAGGAATACAAGACTAATTTGTCAGAACTTGCAGATGAGATTAGGGGTAATGCTGGCCTTTTATTTAGTTCGATGAGCCGGGAGGAGGTTGCAAAAATGATTGATGACTTTGAGTTTATGGATTATGCAAGAGCTGGTGCTGAAGCAACTGAAGATTTCGCATTGCCTGCCGGACCAGTGTTGCAGTATGGAGAACCCATTGCACACACGTTGGAGCCTTCACTGAGGCAGTATGGCATGCCCACGAAGTTGAACAAGGGAGTTGTAGAACTTGTGTCTGATTATACGGTGTGCTCTGAGGGTGACACACTTACACCAGACCAGGCAGCATTGTTGCGAATATTTGGAGTGATGATGGCAAAGTTCCAGATGACCCTAGTTGGTGTGTGGGAGGATGACGAGTATACACGGCTCCTGGAAGAGGAGGACGAAGATGAATAAATTTTATATTTCATTCATTATAAAGTATATAGTCAATGCTACATTATGCTTCATTTGCCGTGTTCTTCTTTGATTTGTTACCCTGATTTTTGTTGTGCTTCTTCTTCCCATGCCCAGGACCTCCAGAGCTCTTTTTCCTCTCCTGCCATTCTGGCATCAATCCAGCAGCACGAGACTGCCCTTCTGGCCTACCGCCTCTATCAGGAACATGCCCAATCCGAACAGTCTTCACCCGGGCATCATGAGTCCCTTCATGCTTACTCTCCATGAGCAAACTCACAATCTCTCCCTTTGTCATTGCGAATGCATTATCAATACCTACAACATCGCCTTTACAAATCATTTCCATCGTCTTGAGCGCCTCCTGCATTTTTGAGTCCAAAACATGCATCAAGCCTGGATTCTCCCGCACCAGCTGTGAAGAGGAGAATGATTTTAATGTTGCCAACGCCCGATCAACCATCATAGTCCTCCGCAATCGAGTTTCGGCATTCAATTGATCACAGATTTCTGTCAGTATCCTCAATTGCTCCTCATTCCAAGCATGTGCATCTGATTGCACCATGACATCAAAAAAGCCTGCTGGCAGCTCGCCTTTAACCTTTTCAAGCTCTGCTGCGACTCCTCGCAATATACGCACTGCATTCTTCTCACCTGAATCCATACTAATAGCCAATCCTAATCGCAATATATTCTCAGACAGACCCTTCACCGCACTGCCCTCATCAACACCTTCCATATGACATGACGAGGGCCCACCACTGTTAGACTCCCTCGTACTCATCATCATAACCCCACACTGAATCGTTGATACTATATGGTGCATTGCTAACATCCTCGACCTCCCAGGATTGCAGTCCCCGCAAGCAGGCATACCTAATGCCACAGCCAGGTCATACAGAGCCCCATCCAACACCTCCACAGCCCCATGACTATCCTCTGCCATTTCAATCACCCGCATCACACGGCTATGAATCTCGTCCAGCCCATCATAGTCATCCTCAACAACACACACCACCCATGCACGCCGAGCCAATTCGACACAGCACCGCTGAAAGCCCTGTCTCTTTACCTTGTACTCGACTATATCATCCTCTTTCAGCCCATCCCCAATTCTGCATTTACATAATTATATTCAATATTAGTCACATAGTAGCATGCATGATCCCAGGAAACTGGAAGAAAGAGGCCGCATTGAGGTTGTCAATAGTCACATAATCGAATGCACGCACCTGAGATTGTCCAACCGATCCAAAAGATCGCTTGCATTTTCATCCCGAATCGCATCAGCCCAATCCATTTTATATTTACCTACGAATTCTCTCGATGCTGGAAGTACCACATGTTCATATTCAAACACACAAAGGTGTTTATGTAGGGTCGGTCCACAGGAAGCTTGGACCGGAAGGGAGGAGATTCTATTTGAATGTTCCGTAAAAAAAACGCCAACTGCTAAAAGGTCAATCTCTGATAAGAATCGGTACAGGGTCAGACAATTGCCGTCGGAATTCATATCGCGCTACCATTAATTGCATATTTATATTGTAGCAGCGGCTGGTACCTCAGCAGGGCTGTGTTCACTCGTACTGATACAGGAAAGGAAACGAGACCGAATCCGAGAGCGTCATGCCGGTTATCAACTTTCCATACAAAAGGCCGTTCTATAACCTGACACTCACTCCACAAGAGATTAATGTACGTGTAATTGTCCAAAATTGGACAGGGTTGGTGACCATGTGCTTGTTTTTTACTTGGGGGCGGGTTGCGTGTCGTGTGCGGCGTTGGCCCTTTCGGCTTCTTCCTGTTTTCTGCTTCTCTGAGGGAATGAAGGGAGCGACAATGCTGGTGGCAAAGTGAAATGTATGTTTGAGCTCATATGCATGGTGTGAATATGTACAGGAGGATATCTCTCATGTGATGAGTCACACAAAGAGGAGGAGGAAGGCGTCACCAACACAGAATGGGTCTTGATTTGGTATTGATTGATATCTTTGCAATGATCATGGTGGGGCCACCTGCCTTTTTGTAGTAGTTGTATTGATTTTAGCTGCAGCAATAGTACTTGGTAGAATGCCATAGGATTGTTTTAATGACAGTTTTTGTCTGTTTTATTCTTCTTTTTGTGATGACAACTCCTACATTCTTTTTGGGTGGCTATGGTCCACGCGTTCTTTACACAAAAAGAGTATATAATGTAATTAGAATCTGACAGATTTCGATATTTTGGATTTGATTCCGGTGGTTTCTCCACCATAGGCTCCTGCAGCTCCAGTCTTGACAGTCTGGACTTGACCTTTTCTGCGGACATTGGCTTCGGCAAATTTGATTCTGTGCTTTTTCCTTGGATTTTTGAGATCTTTTCTTCTGTGAGGAGTGAGACCTCTATTCTTCTCAATGGTCGAATCGATTTTGCGTGCACCTGATGCAACTGGCTCGGCCATGGGTGGATGCAATTCGTCAGGAGCCATGGCATCACGCTTTTGCTTCTTCTGGTTTTCGATATGCCTCTTGGTTGCTTGATAAAACTCATTTTCCACTCGGGCCTCCGTTTGGTCTTCCATGGGATGAGAGATTGCTCTCTTGGCACGAATGCTATCCATCTTTGCTCTTCTTGAGGATAGGGATTCCCTCTCTGGAATATCAGCATCTCCTGACGTAAGATTCTTCTTATACATATCTGACAGGTCTGCACCGTAACGTTGGTTTGTTTTGTGTCGAGAGAATCGTGGGTCGATACCCAAATCATCAGCAGCCAAATCTGCAATGTCATCCTGGAAGTCATCAAGGAGGGCCTTTCCGGAGAGACCTGCACGTCGCTGTGCCTTGAGACGCTTTCTCTCATCTTTTGAAAGAGGTACGCGAATCATAAGCTCTTCTTCGACCTCTTCACGCGCTGCAAGCTTTTGTCTGTGTCTCAATGCCTCTGCTGTGTCCATTCCGACTGGGGCACCCATTCTCTTTTCCTCTGGGGCCCCTGCAATTTCTGCGGCAAACTCTTGGATAAATGAACTTCTCGCAGCCTTTCGAGACGCATTAATTTGCTTTCGCCGTTCCTTGGCCGATAATCTTCCAGGACCAATGTCATCACCCTCATCAAGTTCCATTGAGATTGGATTGAGGCGAGGTGGCCTATAGGTACCATCTTTATCGATATTCGAACCCTTAACATTGTCATCCTCATCGACAACAAGAGCAACTGGTCTAGGCTTGTGAGACAATATGTCCCCATTTTGAATTTGTTCAGCTTGTGCTCCTGAGATTGGCTGTCTGCTCAGTTCAGCAGCTGCAAGGAGTTTTTCGATTTGATACTTGAGCTTCTTGTCTATAGGACGCGTTTTTTCCAAATATGAGCGAATCTCTATCAACCTGCCTATCACAGGATGGTCTTTCACGGATTTGCCCTCAGATTTGAGAAGCAAGTAGAACACAAGGCAGGCTACATAGTGCAGGAGGAGCAGGTGCTTTGCTTCCAAATAACTAACACCTTCTGATGTTGCAATATTACCAGATTTAATTTCTTGCAACAATGGACCCAACTTTCCTCTGATCTCAGATAGAGATGATCGCAACTCTTGCAGAAGAGCCTTCAACTCGAGAGCATCCTGCCTCACTGCAGCTGCTCTCAGATCTTTTGCATCATCATCCAACTCATCCATTTGCATAATCTTATCACCAAAATCTTCGTCTTCATCGTCCTCTTCGCTACTAATTTCTCCGTAGTCTTCTGCCTGCAGACGAGATGCAGCTTCCTTCTGAAGCCTTCGTGCCTCCTCTTCCTCAGCCTGAAGATCTTCTTCTTCCTCCGAGCCCTCCATGTCGATATTATCGGCATTATAGTATGCGCTTTTACGAGCTCCCCAGCCATCCTCTTCCTCCTCTTCCTCTTCCTCGCTGCTATCCTCCGATGATTCAGACTCGTCATCCTCACCTCTGGCAATATCAAGTTTTGCTTTAATCGCTCGCGCTTGTTTCAACACTGCACATGATAACCAAACACTATTAGGCATATATATTCAATTTAATGAGAACAAGACCACATCCAGATCGTACATTGACCATATTTAGTCCCCTTTTCAATTTCCTCCTCAGAGTCCAGATCATCTTCAGAGTCAGAACCTGCCTCGTCAAGGGGAAGTGCCTCCTCCTCTTCTGATTCAGAAAGGTCATCATCTTCTTCGCTTTCGTCTACAGAACTCTCGTGATGCTTCTCTCGATTGTACTTTTCTATGGCATCCTCGTATTCTTCCCTCTGTTGCGACGCTGCCGCCCTCCTGTCGCTAGACTTCCTTCGCCTTGTGCTCACCATTCTATTATTTTACTTTGAATATATATATGCCCCGCAATGTGCTTTATAGGGAACAAATGTCGAGACCTTGTGACAGAAGTGAAATGCATGCAAGAGAGGCAAACACGTCAACGCCGTTAGAAGACCAATCCCAACGTCAACTTTTAAAAACTCTGAATTAGAATGGATTGTATTCGAAGCCCCTGGAGTCAGTTGCATAGCTAGCTATAGATGGGGGGGCCTCGGTCACATCCTGATGACGGATTCCACATCCCTGAAATAAAACATCACAATGCGCCGGTTGCGACCCATTAAATTATCATTTATTAAGATATCTAATACAAAATAGAATCAAGGTGCTTGTTAGGCTGCGTGGTTTCGCTCGACTAGCCTACTCAATAGTGAATATTACCGTTGTTGAACAATCTATTCGCAGCTGACATCGACAAATGGGCATATGAAATGTCTTCAAAGTTGAATTTTCAAGCGAAGGAATGGTTGCCACCCGGAGGACTCTCCAAGCAGTTCCGGTCAACTCAAGGGGAGCAAGACGACGCTGCCCATGCTGAAACAGCACAACTCCGTCAGAATAGTGTACAGAATATTTCTACTGATAATATTGATATACGTGGGTCCAAAAAGGGTGACTATGGTTGTCGTGATGGAAATATTGAGCAGGCTGGGAGCCTGTCTTCCAACAGTGATATCCTAGGTGACACTGATGAACTGCAGTTTGAAGAGGTCTTTGACCCGCACAACACCTCTGATCGCTCTAGTCCACGATCTACCCCAAAAGCATCGGTGCGTTCTTTTAATACCAGACTATGTGATTTCGATACAACTAAATATATGCATTGGTGTTCTTTCAGCTTGTTGGGCCTTCCCCATTGCCATCTCCAGTTGCATCGCCTCATACACACACATGTGCATCGTTGATGAAGCAAACGGAGAGGCTTTCGCTGGCTCTTGAAGCAAAAAGAGGGGAATTATCGTCTCAATTGGAGAAGGAGGAGCCTACTGTAACGACACATGTTGAGACTGAAACGAGTGCTGCAGCTTCAGGGGGTAGCACCAAGAAACTCGGACCAGATGACTTTGAATTGTTGCGTGTTGTTGGTCAAGGAGCTTTCGGTAAAGTTTTCCAGGTCAGGAAGACTGATACTGGGGAAATTTTTGCCATGAAAGTGATGAAGAAGGATAGAATCTTGGAAAAGAGTCATGGGGAATACGTCAGAGCAGAGAGGAATGCATTAACTGCTGTAGTTCACCCCTACATTGTTACTCTGCGCTATTCATTTCAAACGAAGACGAAGTTGTACTTGGTTTTAGACTTTATAAATGGGGGCCATCTGTTCTTCCAGCTGTACAGGGCTGGAACATTTGATGAGGATTTAGCACGGTTATATACAGCTGAGCTGGTGTCTGCAATATCACATTTGCATTCACTTGGCTTTGTCCATAGAGATTTGAAGCCAGAAAATGTCCTCCTTGATGCACAAGGTCATGTCAAAGTCACTGATTTTGGGCTGGCAAAAGGCAACATGAGTGATGCAGAGCACCATCGGACTAATAGTTTTATCGGAACCATGGAATACATGGCTCCAGAAGTTATTCAAGGAAAAGGCCACGGCAAGGCTGTAGATTGGTGGAGCACGGGTATCCTTTTGTATGAGATGCTCTGTGGCATGCCACCATTTAGGGCAAAGAGCAGGCCAGCCCTCCAGAAACTCATCATCGCTGGAAAGTTCAAGTTGCCCCCATATTTGAGTTCAGAAGCGTGTAGTATCTTGAAAGGTCTTCTTCAGAAGGATGCGTCAAAGAGGCTTGGCTTTGGGGACGATGGATCAAGTGCTGTGAAAAAGCACCCATTTTTCAAAACAATTGATTGGAAAAAACTAGATCAGAGGGATATTCTCTCGCCCTTCAGACCTAGTCTACAGAGTCATGAATCAGTCGAGAATTTCGACAAGATATGGACTGATTTACCCCCACACGACTCCCCATGCTCGACCCCTACAAAAGGATCCCTGGGTGAAAATGGTGAATTCGATGGATTCACCTACGTTGCCCCTTCATTGTTGGCTCAATTCAGCCCAGGTAAATTTCATAAATAAATATAGCGTTAATCTTTATTATATACGAAGTAACACAGTGAAAGAATGATATGAAGACGGAAGGTTCTGTAACAACGAGGGTGATTGACTCTGCTTCTTCCGCTGTTTCTACAGTGAAGAATGCACTCGTCAAACCTTCTGGGAACCTTGAGAAAGTACAGAATTTATTTATAACTGAGCTTCGAGACAGAGATTCGGAATTCTTAGTGGTTGCTGGTTCAGAAAATACCCTTCGAACGGGTTTGTTGGGGCTAGGTTCAACGAAACGAGAGACGAGTTTGAAAACGTTATGGACTTTGTTGGACACGCTACCAGTCAGGTGAGTTTTGATTGTATCAAAGATATGGCAAGTGTGGACCGTTGTCTCAAAAAGATGCGTGATGCAGGGATTTCTGTCTGATACCAGTAGTCCCTCCATCTGGTGAAGGATCAGCAACAATATTCTTGTGTATAGCATCTGATCACAGTAATTGCATTAAGATGTATAATATTGACAGTGGTAGTCTTGATAATGAATTTACAGTGGACTGTGATGAAGTTTTGGGTCTTGAATCTACATTAGATGGGGTGGTTTTGGTTCAGACTGCAAATCATTTGTTTGGGTATTGTCATGTGGAAGAGGAATTGAGGCATCAATTCACTGTGCTGACGACTTCAGACGGGAATCAAAGTAGAGAATCCTTTGCTCTTGGCCCTAGATGGATGGCGTACTCTACAAACGTGGAATGCTCTCGTGAGCATGACGAAGCACAGATGATGATGAATAGGGATTTGAAATCGCGGTTGTCCAGTCTGGCAACGTCTGCGACAAACAGTTTATCTTCGAGGCTGTCGCGCTTATCGATACAATACTGGCATAAGAATTCCGCGGAGGCTTCCGAGTATCTGGGCCATGTTCTGGTGAAAGATGTATACACCAGGGATACCCTTGCTCACTTTAAAGCACATGGATCCCAGATTTCCTGCATGAAATTTTCCAACAGCGGGCTTCTTCTGTGCACTGCGAGTACATCTGGAAATAGATTGAAAGTATTTCTAATCACAAGAAATGAAGCCCCGTCAGGACTCCCGTTTAAAGCCGTCCTCAGATATGTGTTGTTCCGCGGGAGGACCCAAAGCATGATCACTGCCATTTCTTGGAGTAAGAAGGATGATTATCTGGCAGTCTCTTCCTCAAGAGGTACTACTCATATATTTCATTTAGAAGGGAGATCATCCATGGATATCGAGCCTGAAGGGCAGCCGATTCACTCATTCAGGCCCTTTGAAGCCCTCCAAGAAACAGGAGGTGTCAAAAACCTCAACTCAGTTGCTCGGATACATTCCGGTGGCCTGATTGACAGAGTCTCAAATGCACAGGAAAAGATTTCAGAAGCATTAGGATCAGAATACAATACAACGTGCAGGACGTTCCCCTGCTTTGTATCGTTCAATCCAACTGCGCATTCCACTAATGGACATGTACCTACCAGTGCTTTGTTGATGATTGCATACGAGGATGGCACGATTCGATGTTACTCAATAAATGAATATTCAGAAGATCAAGACGAAAAGAGAAGCGTCAGGGTAGATTTGATAAAAAACTGGAGTCTTTCTGAGATGAATGACTGTCAACGTGGCTCCCTTGGCACAGCGCCACTAGTGCTGGATACTGGTGTCCCCTACGCTAAAGCTATCGACCCAACATCGTATGGATTCTTACATTCCCATGGACCCAAGGTATGGGGTAGAAACAATTTTCAACTACAATAGCTGTATACATGTTGTACTATCAATGATCAGTAGTGGTGGTAGGGCACTATTAAAACCCTTGTACTCTCCCATCCGCAAGACCAGACATTCAAATTATTATTTAATTTTCATGAATACTACAACGAATCATGGGCTCTAATACCTCAAAGCTGCACTCTGCTGTACTCGAGTCGAACGTACGAGTTTTGAAGAAGCTGGTTGAAAAACGTGGAGTAGACATAGAAACGGAATTTCCAGCCCAAAATTGCGCAACTAGCGAGCGATACAAGGATAAATTGGTCATTGTTAGGGCCATACATGTCGCTGCGCGACATGGGTACGTTCAGGAACTGAACCACTTCAAGTTTGAACACAAGTCACGATTGTTGACGTTTGCAGGAATGACATTGCGATGGAGTTTCTATTGAACGACCTTGGAGCATATGAGGATCCAGTGTCTGGAGTTGGTGATACACCACTCATGCTTGCAGCTCGCCACAATCATTTAAGGTGTCTATATCTTCTCCTCATAGCAGGAGCAGATCCAACAACTCAAAACTTCGATGGAAAGAATGCCCTGCAGATTGCAGAGGAATCAGGATCCCATGAAGCTTTACTCTGTCTCAGAGGAGAACGAACCGAAATTCCAAGCACTGATGACTCTGCAAGACTTGCATCCATTGGTGTGTACAGCATCTCATCCCAGGACATTCGAAACTTTCTAACAGGCTTTGCCTGAAGAACATACGTACTGATGTTTGATTTGATTCTTATTATACCAGGCCATCGAAAGGAATGTACCATTATTATTAGATTTGATGTAACAATGAATGCTATGATCATATCATGAGTCATGACTCATGAACCCAATTGGGTCCTCCAATGGTTTGGTCCAAGAAAGCAGAACATTGGCCATGCCGAGCATTCTTATCTTTGCTAAAAAGCATCAAGAGGTTGACTACAGATCTACTATTTTAATGAATGATAGGCTATCATTTGCGGTGCTTTAGGTTGTTCACCTCCCCGCATACATTGCTAGAAAGGCTTTGGCAAAACCAAGTAATTCCCTCGCGCATTCGAGACACGTCGATACCCAGTCAATTAAAGAATCACATGGGTTTATTGAATAGAGTAAGACCGTTGACATCGTACGCAAATGCGACGAGCGATATTGTTCAACCTTTGGAAGGAGGAAAGGTGCGCCTTTGAATACGCTTGTGAATACGTCATACCAATATTATGACACGACTGCTGATGTTTTCAGGTCAAAGTTGCTCTTTGTCAGTTGTCAGTGACGGACGATAAGCAGTCCAACATTTTGAATGCGAGATCATTGATTCATGAGGCAGCTGGGAATGGGGCAGAGCTCATTGTGCTTCCAGAGATGTGGAATTGTCCCTACTCCAATGATTCATTTCCGACCTATGCAGAGGACCTTGATTCAGGATTTGCTCCAACGTTTACATTCATGTCTGAGACGGCAAAAAATCTAGGCATTGTGCTTGTGGGTGGCTCCATTCCTGAGAAGAGCCAAGACAAGCTCTACAACTCTTGCTTCGTTTTTGGCAAGACTGGGCAGATGTTGGGACGCTTTAGCAAGCTGCATCTGTTTGATATTGACATTCCAGGAAAGATTACGTTCAGAGAATCAGAAACTCTTACATCTGGCACGGGTCCATTGGTGCTTGATACAGAAGTTGGTCGTATTGCAGTTGGTATCTGTTACGACATCAGGTTCCCAGAGTTGGCTGGGTTGTATGCATCTCGTGGAGCACAGATTGTGATTTATCCCGGGGCGTTTAATATGACGACGGGTCCATTGCATTGGGAGTTGCTACAGAGAGCAAGGGCTGTGGACAATCAGTTGTGTGTTTTGACTTGCTCTCCTGCACGGAATCAGGATGGATCATACGTTGCATGGGGGCATTCTACTGCTGTTGGACCATTTGGAGAGGTTCTGGCGACAACAGACCATTCTCAAGACATTGTATATGCTGAGCTGGATTTGGATCAGATCCCTGCAAGGCGGGAAAACATGCCTCTGCAGCAACAGAAGAGATCTGATTTGTATGCATTAATGGATTTGACACGAGATGAACCCGTTGACGATTGAAAATAATCCTCGTTTTTTTACATCTCTCAACGTGTAATAATAGCACTACCACATATTAACGAGACTTGAGGTACTCCTGGAGGACTGCAAGACCCTCAGTCTCCTCTCCGTAGTCAGTGACCACAGCGCAGGAGCATCCGACGACCTTGCGGGCTTCTCCCTCCTCGTCAATCTTACAGAGACCAGCCCACTGTCCAAGCTGCTTGTTCTCTGGGACGGCGATCAGATTAACTCCCTGCTCTGCGCAAAGAGCCTCGATGAGCTTCTTGTAATCTGGCTGATTGCAATCGTCAGCCAACACACAGAGCTGAGCTTGACCGCGCTCAATTGCACGAGAAGCCTCATGGAGACCACGAGAAAGACCATCGTGGGCGAGAGCCTTTTTCAAAACCACCTGAATGGCAGTGTTGATGTCCATTCCCTCAGCTGGGGCGGCAGGAGCCTCCTGCACAGATTTTGGGCTATCCCCTCCGTCAGACATGTTGGTCCTTGACAACTTTTTTGTGTCTCCCTTAAAGTCTTCTGTCTTTGAGGTACCCTGCGGAGAAGGAAAGAAAAGTCAAATTTCTACAAAGAGAAAGCACTCAGTCGTTCGCCCCGCAATCTCATATTTCCGGCCTTGAAGACCCAGAACATTGTACTAAAACTCCATAAAGATAGTATCGTAACGATAACTGAAGCCGATTCCATCGCCGCCGGACCTTCTCTAAGACATGGTCGCGGAACGCTGTGTGCAATCGGCCAAAAAACGACAATCTATGGCCCTCCCAACCCTGTATCATCGCATTAGGACATACCTGTATCCGGATATCTCTCAAATAAATTATTGTTTGTGAATATGCCTGTAGATTCGGGAGATGCGATATGCCCATGGCGGCATGGCACACAGCTGATCAGGGAGCAGCGTCACGGTCAAATCAAGGTTTTGATAGGACATAATTAACGAAGAAACACTTGCATTGTGCCATGTTCAATGTCAAGCATGACACTATTCCTGTGCATAAGCCATCCAAAAAGTATTTACAATAGGAGTATTCAACAGAGACTGAGGTACTTGCTGCTCTAGTCGGATATGCGAGCGTGTGCCTAACTCTGCATTTCTGTTGCGTCTTTTTTCTTTACACATACTCCATGCATACGGGTATTCAAGGTATCTGATTATTCTTAACCTATCATATGTAAAATTTTTCGGTGATTGGGAGGAACAGCTGGCAGTCTGAGTGAGACCATTGTCTGCAGCAGCAAGAAGGAAGAGAGCCATGTCTGGGTATTCCTCTGATAGTCCTGTAAGCGACGAGGAAGAAAACGAATCCGATTATAGAAAAGGAGGGTATCATCCTGTATATATAGGTGAAACATTTAAAGATGGGAGGTATACAGTGCTGCATAAATTAGGATGGGGGCATTTCTCAACGGTGTGGTTGGTTGCTGATGAGGTCAAGGGAGGCCAGGCAGCCCTGAAAGTAGTGAAAAGTGCAGAGCATTATAGTGCCGCAGCGAAAGATGAAGTAGACATTTTGTCTCATGTGGTTGAAAAGGACCCGGACAATGTGTACCATTGTTGCCGGATGATTGACACATTTGAGCATAGAGGACCTCATGGGAAGCACGTGTGCATGGTGTTTGAGGTGCTCGGGGATAATCTACTGTCTTTAATTCGACATTATGATCACGAAGGGATTCCTTTGGATATTGTGAAGCACTTGTGTAGACAAATTTTAGAAGGCCTGGACTTTTTGCATAGAGTATGTGGGATTATCCACACAGATTTGAAGCCAGAGAATGTCATGCTGAAGAAACAGTTGAAGAAATCGCAGGAGGAGTCGATTGCTTCTTCTATCCAGAGTTTCACACGTGATTCGGATGCATGGAAAAATCAGAATAAAGGGAAGATTGCGAGGGCCCTGGCAGCTGGCAAGCCACTGACAAAGAATCAGAAGAAAAAGTTGCGAAAAAAGCAGCAAAAGGCAAGCGTGGAAAAGACGAGTTCCCCTGGTGCTGAGCCTACACATGAAGACGAAATACAGAATCCTGAGAGTAATAAAATTGAGGAGCTTAATGGAGAATTAGAAGATTTTCACCTTTCTCTGGAGGAAAGACTGAGGACAATGGAATGTAAAATTGTTGATTTTGGAAATGCATGTTGGGTCCATAAGCATTTTACCCAGGAAATTCAAACTCGGCAGTATAGATCTCCGGAGGTATGTCGTGCATTTGTTTTCTTGTGTAGGCCATCAGGTATCTAGTCTGCATCCTTTTGAATGGATGTAGACATCGTGAGTATGGCCCAGAGTGATACGGGTGGCTTGCGACGTTTGGCGACCCATTATTATGTCGACCAATACTACTTTTTGCCCCCAACATACACGAATCATTTTATTCAGGGTTATATTTTGACGCTCTTTTGCGTATGTAGGTGATATTGGGGTCGAAATATGATGCATCTGCGGACATGTGGTCAATGGCATGTTTGATTTTTGAGCTGGTGACTGGTGATTTTCTGTTCGAGCCCAAATCGGGCAAGTATTTTTCGAGAGATGATGATCACTTGGCTCAAATGATAGAGCTACTCGGCAACATACCGCGGTCTGTGAGTCTGTCCGGGAAGCATTCTAGAGATTTCTTCAACAGGGAGGGTAAACTTAGACATATAGATCGACTAAAATTTTGGCATTTGAAACAAGTCTTGGTCGAAAAATACCGGTTGGAACCGAAAGAGGTATGATTGCCTTTATTAAATATTGCTGCTTCTTGTAGGATTTGGCGTTGAGGAAAATTCTTTTTCTGAATCTCTCTGTTGATTTCAACATTTTATTTAGACTACAATTCTCTGAGCCTTCCACCACTGATACACATGCCTATACACTATGCATTGGTTTCACTCATTACTATATGTATATATATTGTTGCAGGCAGAACTTTTGGAGGATTTTCTCACGCCAATGCTGGATTTTGTGCCCTCCAAGCGAGCAACTGCTGGCCAATGCTTATCTCACCCGTGGCTCCAAAAGGGTGAGAAAGAAGACATTGCTCCTAACTGAATGGTTTATACCGTCGTAATTTATTTCAATATTCCATATATCTAGTGATTTATATTCTTGGTAAATGCATTACGCTAATAAAATCATGACTTAGATGTCCCATATACATCTTTTTCGTCTCTTTGGATAGAAAGAGTCCTGAGATGCCAGAGAGAACATGACCCTTTCTGTCCACATATATCTTCAGGACTTGCCCAGTTGGAGAAATTTTCATAACAGCTCCGACTTTTGGTGGCAAGGGAGTCCATATAGACGCCACCCATGACAGCAACCACCTCACAAATTGAGGTGCTTGCGCCATCAGAATGTGACCTCGTGTGGGACAAAATATAAGGGCCACATAAAAGTTTCCATCTTGTCCCCTGGTTATTCCGTCCGGATATCCCGGAAGATTTTCTATGAATACTTCAGAGGTTCTAGCTTTTGGACCCACGAGATGATATTTGTGAATTCGCAGCAAGGATGTCTCAGCGACTAGTACAAAATCCTTTGCCAAACTCAATGCCACTCCATTTGCAAAGAACAAATCCTTCATCAAAATCTCAGTGACTCCGCTATGCAGGTTGTATGATAAAAGTTTCCCAGTTGACCTTCCGGACAGGCTTGTAAGGACATACGATTGCATTGTATCATAAAAATTATCCCTATTCAATGCCGGGGGAATTGCAGTGCTATCTGAAAAGTACAGGATACCCTCTTTTTCGTCCGCATCAATGTCGTTAGCATATGTGATGGGTATAAATTTACCAAATTCTTGAACGCTAGAAGTCAAAATGACCACCTCGCGACTCTCGAGATCAAGTGACTGTAACCCAACCAGAGAATTGCACACCACCAGCAGACGTTGACCTTCATGTGATACATCAGTATATCCCAACGGCCTCCCAGGACCGATATATGAAAAATCTTTCAGCTCTGAGTTGTCTGATTCTGAGACGTATACATGACCATACCTATCGAGCACAATAACACTGCCATTTGCCAGGACATGAACACTCTCAGGTCCCATAACGGCCCCCTGGAATAATTTAATCGAACCCTTCATCACCTCCTCATCCACCACGCCAGACCCATACGAATCAAATGTCTTTGGATGTAGATTGAAGATACCCTCATGCGTTTCCGAAACCAATTGAATCGAGGGCAAGGGCTGCCTCAGATAGACTGTAGACAGGAGTCTTGCAGCCACAGCCACAAGAGACGTGATGACTATCCATAAACCCTTCATAAATAGATTCAATAAATTACCAATGGATATTGTATCAAATAGAACTAATTAATGGAGGAGAAACAAACTATATGGGAAGGAATCCTTGTCATGGACACGTCAGCTTTTAGGCTCTGCTGAGCATTTACCATGGTTGCAAATCAAGCAGCAGAGTCGCTATCGAAACTATCCCATTCCTTGATCTATATGATATTCAGAAATGCATGGATGTGTTTAGTACCGTAATCAGTGGCAGCAAAGGAGGATCCAGACCCAACTAAGCATAGACCTGGAAGGAAACTCTTGTGAGTTCTCAATTTTCTCCTTCGTACTGATCAAGTATCCTGCGGGCAAAACGACAATAGTTTTCACACCAAGTGTAGGTACAAGATTTGTCGCATGGACCTATCAATTTTGGCTGCCACATCTTGCTGTCTTCCTTCTAGACATGATTGGGTACTTGTCCCCCCCCCGGGGGGCCCCTACATCATGTATCCATGGCATGGATTCATAGAGTGGCTCCTGCTGAGGCTCCTGGGGTCATGCCCGGTGCGTGAAATAATGCAGCCACTCTAGAAGTGAAGCGATGAAATACAGAAACAAATACTCTTATTATTCATTACAATGTACTCTAGTACATTGTAGAGCATACATTGTATGGAGATGCTTTGATTAATTAATTCATGCAGGTCGTTTGCATATTTGCTCCGTAAGCAAGGAATTCGCCGACATGGGTACCAGGGGAAAAAGTACTAATACCCCACATACAATCAAAGAAAAGAAGATCGAGAAGAAAAAGAGCCTCGCTCCACGGGTTGGGGTATCAAAGGAAACAGATTTGAATGTAAAGCCCGCAAATGCTCCTAAACCTCGAGACGAGATTGATGATTTATTCAGCGATTTAAAGCATTCTATAAAGAAGAATGGAAAGCAAGAGATAGAGAAGGAAAAGGTAACAAACTGTGCCATAGTCTCCCAGGTAGCCGGACGGTGTTGACTTTTGACCCCTTTTCGCTGTAGGATTCGAAAAAATCAACTGTTGAGCAGAAAAACAAGAAGATTGAAGGTTCAAAAGATGATATTTTTGGTAATGAGGCCGAGAACGAGAGAAAGAAAACAGAGGAGGGGTATGCAATTTACACAGAAGCTGAGCTTGGGTTTGGAAGGAAGGGAGGGGACACTGATCTGTGCCCATTTGACTGTGACTGCTGCTTCTAATGACGAATTTAAATATTTAATTTTTATAGTTTTCAGATGAGGGTAGACGTCGTATAGTGCAGAGTGGAGCGTACAGCAAAGCATGGGAGACAAACAGAACGGTTTCTCGATATCCTTCAGTGCGAATGCACAGAAGAAAAGGAGCAAGAATATCAAAATTCAAGATGACAAAGAGGAGAAGAGGGAAGAGATTCGTTCCTTTGGAGGAGATGCTGGTACGAGTTTGACTGAGAAGCATGACGAGGACTTGCCAGCTATAGAAGCACTGCCAAACACCTTTAGGTGCGATATACTAGCATTTATTACTATATTTATTGGATTTATCGATCATTGACCATATATATTCACTGCAGGGAGGGAAAAAGGTATACTCCTAGTTTCATACCAGTGAAGGAAGAGGAAGTTGACGCTCAGGCGTCAGGGATTGATAAATTCGAAGCAGTAGAGGTCGATGAATCGAATGGTGTGGCCACTGAGATTCAGTATGGGCTGACAAAACGGGATCATCATCGCAGAGGCGACCATATGAGTCAGGCAGATAGGGAAGCAGAGGCTTTGAAGAGTGATTTGCACCATTTACCTCCCGAAGCGTCGATCGAAGATTATGATAAGATGCCTGTTGAGGATTTTGGTAAAGCATTGATGCGTGGCATGGGCTGGTATGAGGGGAGAGGTATTGGAAGGAATGCCAAGGGTGAGGTGGATGCAAAGGAACTTGTGAGGAGGTCTGATAGGCTTGGCCTGGGTGCTGATCCAGCGGCATCGGTTAAAAAGGAGAAGAAATATATCAAACCTGGAGAGTCAAGACATCAAGGCGATATGGTGTATGTGGATGATTCTGGAGCTACCAAATCATCTAGACCTGTACATGCATCATTGACAGATAGGCGTACCTTGGGAATAGTAGCAGGCAAAAAAATGTACGTACAGCATGGAAGGCATAGTGGATTTGAATGTGAAGTAAAATCAGTGGGTGATACTCGTGAGGATGGTTCAGAGAAAGCAGTGGTGAGGTTGTTGCCTAGTATGGAGACTGTGCATGTTCGCTGTAAAGATCTGATTGAGATTGGTCAGAAGAAAACGAGCGAAGACCGTCACAAAAAGCATAGGAAAGACGATGATGGAAAGTTTCGAGAGGTAAAGAGAGCGAAAACGAAGCATGATGAGCCTCAAGCCCAGAGGGAAACAACACCGTGGTTGCTTCCTGGTATTCGGGTGAAGGTTGTTGATAAGAATGCATTCAAGGGTAGAGTGTACTTGAAAAAGGGCACAATTATTGATGTTGTATCTCCCACGGTTTGTGATATATATATCGACGACTTCAAGGAAGTTTTCCAGCATATTTCTCAGAAGCAATTAGAGACATCTGTTCCAAGGCAAAAGGGTGCACCAATCATGGTTGTGGCAGGAAAATATAAACAGCGTTTAGGCCAATTGCTACATCGCTCAAAACATTCTGAATATGTAGCAGTTCAAGTACATGATGAGGATGACGTGCAGAAGCTGCATTTAGATGATGTAGCAGAATATCGAGGCCATGAATAGATGTCATCACATTACAAATATATTATTTCAGTTCAATGGCAAAAAGACAACTGCCACAGTTATATCATCACACACTCGTCCATGAAGATTCAGAGCCCAATTCTTTTGTGCAAGTTCTGCCAAAGCTTCGGCTGCCTCCTTGGCAGAATTCGCTCCCCAAGCAATGTCCATTGCTTCCTGGCTGCTGACCCATTCCCACAGCCCATCTGATCCCATGACAATAATTTGATTCATACCAGTGGATTTCGTTTGGAGTGGATTCCTCGACATTAATGGCAAAGTTTGTATTTCAGGCAAGGAGACCAATCCAGCTTCTTGTGCAATATGGTCCCCAAAAGACCTTGACACGGCCAACCCTGGCGTCCAGCGATCCTTCAAAAATAATCTAAATGGTCCAGTCGGCCGACCTCGTGCATCAGTGGCCAATCTATCAATTCTGCCACCTGCTCGAGTGACTCTGTTAGCCTCTGATGGACATCTCAGAGGATCGGGTTTGTGATCACGGGTCAACGGCACCACCACTCTATTAATCATTAGCAATGCCTGATTCAATGGGATATCTGCTTTTTCATCCAAAACAAGAGGTTCTGTGATGCCCACAATAGCCCGCGAATCTCCAATCCATCCTCCAACGACTCTCTCCGGGCTTACAATAACCACCACCGCAGTTGACCCTGATTTGGAGAGATCAAATGCACTCGAGTCAATCACTCGACTCGTATGTTCAAACAACTGTCGCACAAGGCTCTCACTTAAAGAATGGTGTTTTAACAGTTTGCCCCCACCCATTCGGGCAAAAGAGTCAAATTTCTCCAGAAAGGCCATTCTTGCCAGAGATGATGCAACGTGACCGAATTCCCCGTGCCCATCAAAAACACCAACTGCGTAATGCGGCACGTCTCCTTCCACTGCAATTGGTATAACAAAAAAATCGTCTTGGTTCTCTTTCTTCCACCCATTTCCATGCCGACCTCCAAGAGAAACTACTGCCGTTTCTACAGAATCAGCAAAACCACGTGAGAGCAGGAGGACATAAGGAGTTGAGACGAAGAAAATAGCATGTCGTACCGATTCCACTCCCATGACTCTCAGCGTGAAACGCATCAAAATTCACTGGCTTACCCATGTCCTTCTGCCACGCCTCCAAGTACAATGATACTTCGCATGGTTTGACAGCTTGTGAACCAGTACAAGGGTGCTGACAGAAATCGCACCCAGTCGATCTAGCTGATCTTGTGTCCTTTAAGATATTATCTACTGATTCCAACTCTTTAGAAAAAGAATAAATTCGCCAACGAGGGGCATAATTCGCTCTATATCCGACAGCCTTCCTCCTCCCATTCCTGGAATCTGTCGAAACAACTGAAATTCGAGACAATGACGATTTCCTGTGGTTGGATATGCCTTGTAACTTTGTATAATGGTTATAAATGTGATTTAATCGGTAAAATCAACGTACATTGGATTTAAAATCGGATTTGTGTGAGAACATGCGTCCAACGTGACCTTGGCTGCCATGCTACAACCTCCTCGCTGCGATCATGTGGTCGTGATGTCGCTCTTGTTACTCATTAACTATTAACTATTAAAATAACTACATATGAATCATGCGTGATTAGGCAGCTATGAAGACTAAACCCTTCATTGTCAATATTATCCATCCTGGAATCGATTCCTTCGACATGGATGGGCGCATTACGAGTCTGCCTCTTTGCCTTCTTCGAAAACGGGATTGTCGATCGACCTTTCATCGGGTGGTGGCTTCAGTTCCGAGGCTTCAATCTCTTCTCCCTGATCCTGATCTGCCATGGACGCCTCTTCTCCCTGATCCTGATCTGCCATGGACGCCTCTTGTGGCACATTGTCTTCACGAGCCTCTGGTGAGGCGGCATCCTCTTGCTCCTCACCCTCTTCCTCCATAGCAACCTCTGTATCTTCTTCCACTGCATTATCTTCCATCTCTTTCGCTTCTCCTTCAATTTTTCTCACAGAAGGTGAGATAAATGTGTTCAGACGGTCATCCAGGGGAATCACTGTTGCAATTGAAAAATCTTCTTCATCAAACACATGCCAATCCCCTTTGTACGCACCGAATTTGAGTGGATCATAATTATATGCGGATGTAGTGGCCTTTGACGTTGTACTTACGAGTGCTTCACTTGGCAAGGGGATGAGAGAGTCACGAGCAGCATTATACAAGGTTGTGTACAAGGGTGCTACCCGTTTCAATAAGTTCACGATTGTATCTCCTTCCTTCAATACCTGCATATGTAATTAAACATCTCCATTGGATCAACTACCGTTGCTATACGAGTACATGTACAAATATGTGGTCACTCACCTCAACATCAAGGTTACTAGTTTCATTCTCCAGTGCCTCGATCTCTCCTTGTGACGATTCTATTGTGCCTTTTAACCCACCAATGATTGAAATCATTGTATCTCTACGATTTTTCATTGCTTCTGTACTCTTCTCGACTGCACCATGCTTTGCAACCAGTTCAGTAATCTCCAAGCGCAATGCTTCGCACTCTCCCTTCTCTTTGGATTCCCAATCAGGGTCATAATCCTCCAACTTTTGTATTGCTGATTCTAAAGCAGATCTTTTAGACACGAGAGCTGCTTTCTCAGCTTCTACAGCCTCCAAAGCCTTCAGCATTGGGCCAACACGTGCGTGCTGAGAGTTGAACTCTGCATATGCTCCGTCATACTGAACCTCCATATCAGAACATTCCTTCTTTTCCATCTCCAGCCTCTGCTCGGCTTCAACCATACTACGAGCTATCTTTGACTGGGACATTCGAATATCAGCGAGAGCATTGGTGTAAAATTCTTGCCTTGCCGCCACAGCTGCCCTCTCCTCTTCCAATCTCTGCAAATCCTTTTCCTTTTGCTCTGCCATCTTCCTTTCCATTTCGATCTGAGTCCTCTCTGTCTCACTAAGCATATTAATCGCTGAATCAGAAGGCTTGGGAGCTAATATAGATGTGAATTGAACCCCTGCACTCTGTGGAGCCAAATACTCAGCTTTGGGTGGCATAGCATCAACCTGCAGTCCTGAATAGACGTCCATCTGTGGCTTTTCCTACAACATGAGTACATATTTAGTCATAAATTTCACAGGCATATAAAGAATAACAACCCACCATCATACTCTGCAGCCCAGCAACCTGCTCCATGGGAGGAAACTGCCCCTCTGGCAACACCTGTGGAATAGCAATATTCATCTTTGTACAATCGATCAAATACAAACACTGAATGAACTGATGCCTATTCAGCGACCCCTCATTCCCCGCAACGACGTCCCATATCAACTTCAACTGCCCCTTTGAAAGCCCACTCTGCATGAACGCACCAAAGCACTCCCCACCCTTCACCAAACCATCTCCATCCAAATCCAACTGATCAAAAGCAGTCTGATACGAAATCGCCTTCTCATTACTCAACACAGGATACCCCCCGCGAGCAGCATCCTGACGCTGCCTACCTCCAGGACCCTTGTCCTCCCCACCAGGCACAAGAGACGAAGGAACCTCCAAACCCTGCATCTGAGGAGGAGGCACAGCACCAGCAAGCCCATTCACAATCAAAGACGCTGTCGAATCATCCAACACCCCCTGCTGTCGCTGTGCTGCTGACACCAGCTTCATGGCAGTATAAAACTCCTGGCGAGTCAGAGAAGGCCGATCCCCAGCCACATACTGCCATACCTTGAACAATGTTGGACTTCGAGGTAATCCAGACTTTTGAAAGAACTGCACAGCCTCTCCACCACTCAACACGCCATCCTTGTCGAGATCAGCAACCTGAAACCATTGGTTGTACAATCTACACAACAACCAGTATCAGTCATAACTACAGTCATAATAATACTACTAGACCAATCGCACGCACTCTATTTCTCCTCTGCCTTCGCTCATGGATCACAGTAGTATTCGACAGCCAATTCACGCCTTCCTTTCTATAGCATACAGCTTCTGTTCACGAATACGATGTACCTATGTGTATTCAATATCTGTATCAGAGACCCCGATGTCTTGGTAAGAAGGAGATACGAGAGGTGGTTCGAACATGAGATCTCTCCAAGAGATCTCTCTGATCAGTCTGATTCCGAGGATATTGGCCACCTCTATTCCACTGGTATGGGATAGAATAATATATTTAATACAAGTATTCGTATGCTATAGCAGGATTGGCGTGGAATCGAGGGTCATTTGTTTGCTGATTGTTTCAGTAGTCATCGCATAGAAACTCTCGTGGAATACATCCAACTGGAGAACAGACAGATAGAATGGTTTCTACTTCTGATGATAATAAGAAGCGGGATGGAGACAAGGTACGGCTGTTGTTCTCCCAGAGCGAGGGAATGTGACCATCTTGTGAGCGATCAATCACCCGACTTTTGGTTATGCAGCAACGTGAGAATGGGAAGAATGACTTGAATGTAGAAGAAGAGCTTTCTGAGGAGGATAAGGCGTTGAAGGAGAACTTGGAGTTATTGGTGACGAGAGCAAAAGATGTGGACGAGGGGTTGGCGACAACGGCACTCGAGTCTATTAGGACGGAAATACGGTGGGTTTGAGTGGGTGTATGGGGGTGCTTGAATTTATTTGTTATGTTTGCGTGTGTATTGTAGGACGGCGACGAGTAGTATGACGTCTGTGCCAAAGCCTTTGAAGTTCTTGAAGGAGCACTATGCTGGGTTGAAGGAGCATTTGAGCACCCTTCCAAAGGGGAATGGGGTTGCGGCGCTGTTGGCGGATATCTTGTCTGTGTTGGCGATGACATCGGCCGAGTCTGGATCGATGGAGACGCTTCGGTTCAAGCTTCAATCTGGGATCAAGGAGGTGTCATGTTGGGGTCATGAGTACAGCAGGCATTTGTCTGGGGAGATTGGGGACGAGTATGCGACACGGCTGGAGAAGAACTCTGAGGCTAATATGTCTGATTTGATGTGTCTGGTGGAGGAGATTGTTCCGTGGAATATGGCGCATAATGCAGAGCCGGAGGCTGTTGATTTGTGTCTGGAGGTTGGAAGGCTTGATCTGGTCGAAGGTGCTGTGGATGAGAATAATTGCGGGCGAGCATGTTTATATCTTCTCTCTTGTGCTTCTTATCTGCCAGAACCCGAGGATAGGAATGTGTATATGTGTGCATATAACAGTTACATGAAGGTGTGCTTTAGTACCCATGCGCTTCGGGTGGCATTGAAGATGGGAGATGTTGGGCTGATGGAACAGGTCATGTCATTGGTGGAGGATCCATTGGAGAAGAAACAAATTGCATATATTCTTGGAGAGGCGAGGGTGTGGATAGACTTGGCTGAGGAGGATGAGTCCTTGCGAGAAGAACTTCAATCCATCATGGGAAATACACGTCTCAGTGAGAGGTATCTGGCGCTCGCTCGCGACCTGGATGTCATGGAGGCAAAAGTACCGGAAGATGTGTACAAGTCTAATCTTATTGAAAGTAGGTCATCACATCCTGTTGAATCAGCAAGTGGAAACATTGCTGCCTCGTATGTGAATGCATTTATCAATGCTGGATTCGGTCAGGATAAGCTTGTCACGGTCGAGATGGACGACAATGATGAATCCAGTAATAAGGCAGTGCATTGGATTTTCAGAAATAAGTCATTGGGTAAGCTGGCAGCGGCAGCATCTCTTGGGATGGTGCTTCTGTGGGATGTGGAAGGAGGCCTCCCAAAGGTTGATAGATTCCTGTATGCATCTGATCACATGGTAGTTAGTGGTGCTCTGCTTGCATTCGGTATAATTGCTTCAGGGGTGACTGATGAAGTCGATCCAGCTTTCGCCGTCCTCTCAGAGTATGTTGAAAACGAGGATGACAATGTGAAGATTGGAGCCATTTGGGGTCTTGGCATTGCCTATGCTGGCAGAGCCAAGGGAGATGTGAAAGATGTCCTCTTGCCTGTTGCTGGTAACTCGGACATGTCCATGGAGTTGACTTCGCTCGCTGCCCTCTCGACCGGTCTCTGTTACACTGGCACGGCAGATGGTGACATTGTTGAGACCATCTTGGAAAGCTTGATGCTTCGAGGAGAATTGGAGCTGGATTCAGTTCATGGTAGAAACATGGCTCACGCTCTTGGTATGTTGTTCCTTGGCAAACAAGATGCGGTGGAAGCAACGATTGAAGTGGCAAAGACACTGCCAGAGAAGACTTGCAAATATACATGCAATGTCCTTGACATGTTTGCATATGCTGGAACTGGTGATGTTCTCAAGATTCAGCAATTTCTGGCGACTTGCGGAGAAGAGTATGAAGATGAGGAAGTTGAGCCATGGCAAACGGCCCACCAGAGCGTTGCAGCCCTGGCCATCGGTGCTATCGCAGGTGGAGAAGAATTGGGATCGCAGATGGCACATAGAGCATTAGAGCACATCCTCCAGTACGGAGGACAGGCTGCTAAAAAAGGTGTTCCTTTGGCATTAGCCATATTAAATGTGTCCAATCCAGATGTGGCAGTTATAGATACCCTTGGAAGGTTGAGTCATGACACTGATGAACAGGTGGTCATGAGTGCCTTGATTTCACTAGGCATTGTGGGGGCAGGTACAAATAATGCTCGACTGGCGGGGCTGCTCCGAAACTTGTCGCTTTACTATTCGAAGGATGTCAGCATGCTGTTTTTGGTTAGAATTTCCCAGGGATTGGTCCATTCTGGAAAGGGCTTGCTCACGTTAAACCCCTACTCTGGATCGACAAAGTCCATGCATAGACCTGCCATGGCTGGCCTTTTGACGATTCTATTGGCTTCCCTTGATATGCCATCGTCCATCGGAGGCAAGATGCACTATCTCCTCTATGGTTTGGTCCCAGCCCTCCGTCCAAGGATGCTCATGACAGTAGACGAGAGTGGAGCAGCAGTGCCACTCCCTGTCAGGGTTGGTCAGGCAGTGGATGTTGTGGCACAGGCCGGAAAACCTAAAGCAATCACGGGCTTCCAAACCCATACGACTCCAGTATTGCTTGCAGAGGGTGAAAGAGCAGAACTGGGCACAGAGAAATACAAACCAATGTCGTCAGCATTAGAAGGAACAGTTATTGTGAAGGAAAACCCAGACTACGTCGAGATTGCAGAATGAGGTACCCTACCTATTGACCTGTATATGATTCTAGAAACCCATGTAAACAAGATCTGGTGAACGTGTGATAGCTCAACCACTGAACAACACATGAATGTGGCTGGGTATTAATTAATGCAATGTCTCGAACGTCTTAAGACAGCAAGCTTGCTGATCCCGAGTCTAGAGCACTTCAAATGACGACCGTTCCCTGCTCCCCTGTCCATTTAAAATGCTTACAATGAGATATCAGGCACTGAGATTTACACACAAAAGCAGTACACGTGTCTTATACGCGCATCAGAGAGGAATTCGCGTGTCTCGAAGAGCAAGGGCAAGCCCGATGAGTTTTTTCGGAAAACTGTTTGGTGGCAATACGCCTGAGGGGGACAAGGTACGAATGAATTATTCTATGATATGGAATATATAAAACGCTCATACAGTGTAAAAACGATGCAGGGGAAGAATGACGACATTCTTGCGTGGGCAAGGAATGCGAGGCCAGGAACAGAGTTGGCACCCGCTCAAGCACCACCAGGGCAAGAAATTGCCACATTTGCAGGGGTACGTGTACTTGAATGGTAATTTTGATCGATTGTGGATGAAATGCGAATTTGGTTCTTGCAGGGGTGCTTCTGGGGAATCGAGCTGGCTTTCCAGAGGGTTCCAGGTGTGACAAAAACGTCTGTCGGATACACTCAGGGAACAAAGCCGAGTCCATCGTATGAAGAAGTTTGTTCAGGAAGTACAGGGCATACTGAAGCAGTGCAAATGTACTATATTCCTGAAGAGGTGACTTACAGGGAGCTGGTTGATGTTGTGTTAGAGAGAACCGATCCTACAACATTGAACCGTCAAGGAAATGACAGAGGTACCCAATACCGATCAGGTATTTATTATCACAACGACGAACAAAAGAAAATAGCCGAGGAAATCCGAGCAGAGGTTCAGAAACAACTCGAATCTGGAACATATCCAAGGAAGACTGCTGGAAAGGAATTCGTAATGGAGATCAAGCCAGCTACAGAGTATTGGATGGCTGAGCAATATCACCAGCAATACCTGTCAAAAGGAGGCAGATTTGGCGCGGGTCAGTCAGCTGAGAAGGGTTGCAAGGATAAGATTAGGTGCTATGGTTAAAGACCAAGCCATATTGTCGCAGCCAAGGTATCCAAATTGCCAAACTCTCCATACTTTCCATACACAACCACTGAAACTCGACTGAAAGGCGTCATTTCGAAAGGAATTTTTTCAGGATCAATCGCATGCGCATTTGATATTTTCTGTTCGAGTCTAGTCGCCTTTCGATTGATGATCAGGCCATTGTCTGTGGCAAGAAATTGCAATGTTCTGCATGAATCCAATTTAATGAGGTGTAAATTTGCCAGATGCACGATTCGAGCACTATATTTATACACATACCTCTTTTCTGAGATCCATTTAGTTCGAAGTCCTTTTCCACCCGGCAAAAATATATCTTGTGCATGTATTCGAATGTCGACCCCCAGGTCTGGGACATACACGTCAAAAAATCTGGGGCCTCCCAGACCACACACTGTTGCAGTGAACACTCGTGGGTGATCATGCAAGTGTTTGACTAGGTAGATGTTCGTGACACGCTCTTGAATAACTTTTGCAGCGAGTTTCCGTTCGTTTGCATGCTCTGCAACCTCAGAGACACTCGCCACCCCAAGTTTGGGTTTGGATTGCTTTCTCAAAGCTGCAAGAATAAGCCTATGTACTATGATATCTGGATGTCTCCTGATTGGAGACGTAAAATGTGTATAAAGTGGAACAGATAATGCATAATGCTTCCATAGCTCTCTGATCTCTACGTCTCCAGTGTTAAAATATTGAGCCATCTGCATTGGCTTGGTGCACATGAATGTGATTGTTTCCAATATCTCAGGCTCATCCTTGTAAAAGTTAGCAAGATCACGCAAGGATGATTGTATGCTACCAGATGAGTCTGTGTCAATACTTGGGGAATCTTGAGCCCAGGACGAGATGAGCGATGCAGTCGTTTGCAATTTTTCCATGTTTGGTTCAGGATGTCGCCGAAGCAAAGACCGATTAGGAAACTTACTTGAGATAAAACTAGCAGCTGATATATTCGCAGCAAGCATAAATTCCTCCACCAAGTGATTTGCAGAGCCAACTTGATACAAGAAAAAGTCCTCAGGCTCACCCTCTTTCAATTTTATTGCAACCTTGCTATTATCGAGCCTCAATGCCCCATTTTCGGCCCTTGATTTTCTCATCTCCTTGGCAATTTCATGCAAGCTTACGATGTCACGGCAAATATCACTCTCTGAATGCCCGCCATGAATACACAGCCCCTTTGTCATGGGTGTGCTGTCTGGAACTCTGCCGGTGGACTCAAACTCATCAATAACTTGCTGTGCCTGCTGGTAGGACAACTTTATGCAAGATTTAATCACAGTGCGACCAATCCAAACATCCCTACGAAAATAATGAGGATTACCACCTGGACTGACACTATTACTATTGCAGGCTATATTCCACACGTACATTATTTCACCAGACTTGTCCATATCCCAGATAATTGACATCGCCAACCTTTCAGTGCCAGGATTTAGAGAACACAATTCCTCACAAAGCATGCGTGGCAACATTGGAATCACTCTATCGACCAAATAAACCGAAGTAGATCTCTGCTGTGCGATTTCATCCAACTTTGAACCTGCCCTGCAGTAAGAAGGGACGCCATAATACATCAGGAGCGATGAAAGTCGCACCAAAATGATAGCAAAGACACATACTTGACAAAATAAGATACATCTGCTATATGTACACCGATGCGAAACTTGCCATGTTCAAGAGGCTCGATAGACAAAGCATCATCTAAATCTTTTGCTGTCTCTGGATCTATACTAAATATTCTATGCGTTCGCAAGTCTCTTCTCTGAGAATACTCATCTTTTGGGATTCTCCAAGGTATCTCTGGTAAGCACTTTAAAACTTCCTCATCAAATAAATCGTCATCATTAATCTTTTCAGCTTTTAACAATGCTTGGACATCTGTTTCCAATGCCCCAGGCTTTCCTAACATAGATTTGACCTTTACTCTTGGGAACTCGTCCTTTTCATTCCACGCAACAATACTTGCCTCGTAATAGTTCTCCATATTCTTCAAGATACCATGAGAAGAACCGTCACAAGTGAAATCTGTGTTTTCAATGCAGCCTTTGGGCAGTCGAGAATCTGATGGAATAAATACCAATCCTCTCCCATTCTTTACAAATCCAATCATGGATGCCCTTCTCTCTGAAGGCTTTTTAATATAGACTACTTCTCCTGTTGCTCTCCAACCACATTTCTCATTCTCTAACACGTGACGGATTCTCTCAATGCCAGAGGCATTCATTTTATTCCCAGACCCTGACAGCCTCACTTTCTCCAACATCCCCCTTACTGCAGACATCATGCTCAGATTATCAGCATCTGAGTCTGATTTCACCTCTCCCTCGGATGAATTCCTCCTGGCCCCGCGAGTACCTGAACCAGATTCATACCACTGGTCCTCTGGGAGAATCCGAATGACAACAATATCCCCATGAACCGACCTATTTTGCATCTCCACCCCATTAATAAAGACATCTTTAGATAATCCATCGACAGTACAAAATGCCTGCGTCGTATCAGATGCATTATATCGTATGGTGGCCTCGAAAAGACTTCCATCCTTCAGCCCTTCAGCAACTTTTTTCTTTGACAGGTGCTGTTTGAACACTTTCCTTCGTGTCGGACTAGATTCCCCATTTTTATGCAATCTGTTACCTTTCTGAGATCTTTTGTCCGCCTTTGGCATGCTTCTATATCACTTTCACCCTCAACGACTGCGAGGAAGAGGAAAACAATTTGTATCTCTTTCCAAGATACAAATCCACATCTATCTATTCTCCTTTATTAAAAAATTAGTATAAAATTCGCCTCTACCAATGGCAATCGCACCCAAGTATTCCACATTCGGATTTTGAAACTACCTTTGGTAGATTTTAAAACGCTTGAACACCCGGATGGATCGGAACATTGAATTCAAACTTAATTGATAGCCAGTCGACTCGTATATAATGGTCTGCTTCAGGTAATGTGCTTGTAATACCCAGGGGTTGTTCGCTGGGAACACTGTCGGCATGGGCTCCCAAACAGGTGTATCCAATTCAGACGCTCAGAAATACACGAATTTGCTCTTACGACAAGAACATGCTCATGATGTTTGCGTACTCTGTATTTTATTCTTGATTCGAGGAGTAGAACAGAGAGAGGGCGCAACACTTGACACATTCAAACAAGCTTGGAGGGATTTGAAATTTTCCTACGTTTACACGGTATGATGAGCATATGTACGCAATCTTTATTCATTGGATGTCTTGGATTTGTTGTTTTATATGCTTTGCAGGCAAAACCCAAGACTGTGACTTTTGAACGATTTCTTCAGAGCCTGTTCGACTCTTGTTTTGAGATGGCATCTTTGGATCTTCAGACGCAAGATCTTGTACGTATTGTGAACGAGTTGAGAGAGGGGAACCATGTGGATGGTGGATCCGATATTGGAGTATTGGAACGAGCCTGGCCTGGGCTATCTACAGCATGTGCTCTCTTTGGTTTATTTTGCCTATTTGAAGCCCAGCCCCACGACCCGAAAATACGAATCCGTGTTTCCGAAGTCTACTTTCATGTTTTGAAAGGTGCGTGGTCGTATATATATACATATATACCTGAAGAATACAGTCCCATCATATAGTTGATATTTGCAGATATGGCCAATTTCAAGAATGCTGGTAATGTAGAGGCTACGCAAGTGTTTTTGAAGATGTGGAACTGCGATTCGTTTTCATTGGGATCCTCTTGTATGTTTACACGAGTCGATGTGGCAAGTGGGCGAGAGGCTCATGGGTCATTTACCATGACCCCTGGACTGGATATACAAGATGCTGCAGCTCTCAGAGAATGCAGATACCACTTAGATTCTACTCTGCGTGGACTTGGAACGGAGTATGTTAAAGCCATGTGCCACAAATACCGCAGTGCTCTCTCAAACGTGATGATTGATAGAGATCTGGACGAGAACCCGGAATCGTACAACCTCAATGGCATTGCAGATCTCAGTTTTGGGCAAGAGATACATCGGTTTGTTACCCTTGCGGGCAATAAAATTCAGTACATGTTCCATCATAAAGGTCGAGATGGAGGAAAGAGGCGAAAGAAGCCTGTCACCCAGCAGATTACAAAATCAAAAATGCCTCTAAAGATGTCTGGTGCCGCTGCTGTTCTTGAGCGAGAAGCTGCTCGAATGCGAGATATCAAGGTTAAAAAGAGACAGCTGGAGCAACAATTAGGTCTTCTTGAGAAAGAAACGGAAGCGGAATCGAAGGATATGCAGTCTACAAGTGATGAAGATATGCCTGACTTGTCACTCAGAGGGTCACTGGATTACTTGCAGCATGTCGACACGCCTTCGAGCAGCAATTGATGTCAAATTTCATTAGTATATTAATTGAAGGTGATTGTTTCATGCATGCAGAGGAAGGCTTCGAGTTGTCAATAGCAGTGGTCTCTGCAGCTGCAAGAATGCTCCTCTGAAATTTGAAAGAATTCTGTTCACATCGCCTCTACAGTACGCAGATAGAGTGTCGGCAAATATTCAAAGATTTGGTGGGCGTCCTGTGTGGCTCCCTGGAATTGAGATCACGCACCTAACCAGTGATGATACCCTTGATCACATGAAACTCTTGCTGGAAGATGTCTCACTGTGTGACTATTTAATCCTGCCATCCAAAAATGCTATTCTGAGTCTATTACATCACTGGTCCAAAGGAAATCAACAGGTAGCCATAGACCGACTAAACAGTATTGATGCTGAAATATGGGCAATGGGGGCAGATGCTGAGTTCTTGAGAACACTTGGAGTCCATAGGGTGACAAAACCTGACATATCCAGCACACAAGGGATAGTGGAATCGATTAAGAGCACCAAAAGACAGCTCGGTCAGAGCAAAGCTCTATGCATCGTCCCCCATGTTGTAGCACCTCTGGTTGAGCCTGATGTAGTTCCGACCTTCCTGGCAAATTTAGAAAGCATCGGCTTGGACCCAATACGAGTGCCCGCATATGAGACACGAATAGGTCCAAACTCACAGTACTCGAAGCCTGAGATTGACATGCTCACCTCTGGCCAGATCAAAGCCATCGCATTCACGTCAACTGCAGAGTCTCAGGGTCTTTCTCATGTTGTTGGTAGAGAAACTCTCCTAAAAAGCATAAATGAACATGACATTATCATCGCTGCCCATGGACCCACCACTGCTAAAGGTGTTGAAAAGACGCTGCGTATACCACCCATCGATTGCATTTCCAAAGATTCGTCAACGTTTCATGGCTTGGTAGAGGCCATTGCTGAAAAGATGTGATCTTGCAGGTACACCACAACGCACCGCGCTTGAAAACTTGTAGTATTTAATAAGTATCTTTTAAAACGATCTGTGTATCTCTTTGACCGCAGAAGACAGAGAGAAAGAGACGCCCGTTCAATTCACCAGGGAGAAGAAAATGTCTCGACGATACGATTCTAGAACCACCATCGTACGTGAATACGCATTCATAGATGTAATGTAATTTGATATGACCTCTTGTTTCTCTGTCTATGCGCAGTTCTCGCCTGAAGGGCGTTTACATCAAGTAGAGTACGTGTTTGATCAAACTTGTGCGCATCGGGTTCAAGGGCCCTCTCATGCGATGTATTTGTTGCAGATATGCTATGGAAGCTATTTCAAACGCGGGATCCTGCGTGGGTATTCTGACGAAAGAAGGTATTGTGCTAGGAGCTGAGAAGAGAATTACTTCAAAGGTGAGTATGAAAGTCATTGATGCAATGCTTGAGTAGTATTGGTGATTGTATTCGCTATGAATGTGTGCAGTTGCTGGATACAAAGGCGGTGGGAGTTCGTAGAGAGAAGATGTATAAGATTGATGATCATGTTGCTTGTGCTGTTGCTGGCATTACCTCTGATGCAAATATTTTGATCAATACATGTCGCCTTCAGTCGCAGCGATATCTTCTGACGTATCAGGAGCCTATTCCAGTAGATCAGTTGGTTCGTGGGATTTGTGATTCAAAGCAAGGCTACACACAGTTTGGAGGCATGCGTCCATTTGGTGTCTCCTTGTTGTATGCTGGTTGGGATAGGCTTCAGGGTTTCCAGCTGTACCAGAGTGACCCAAGTGGAAACTATGGTGGTTGGAAGGCAACTTCAATTGGAGCGAACCACTCCTCCGCTACTGGAATATTGCAAAGTGATTATGAGGAGGATATGAGCCTGGACCAGGCAATGCGGCTGGTCATTAAAGTCCTTAGTAAGACAATGGATAGCACAACTCTGTCTCCGGAAAAGGTTGAAATTTCCACTTTGACCATGCAAAATGACGTTGTGAATTTCAAAATTTATGAAGACTCGGATCTCCGGCCTATTCTAGATGCAGTAAACAGCGAAGTTTTGAAAGAGAAGGAGACTGCTCAGTAGAATTACTTTGGTGTCATGAACTTACATGTAAATTCATCTTCTATATTTTGACAGTATCTTTTTCGCATTATCTGATAGGTCTAAGGACTGCTCTGAAAGAGCAAATTCTGCGAGGCTTGCCTTAGTATCATTCTGCAAACCTGCAATAGCCTGGGGCAGAATGTTGTTCGGCAAACGTACAATTACTGGAAATGAATCTGGTGCAGTCTGCTGCGCTGCCAGAATCCAGCCTTTCCACTGAGAATTGCTCGTCCAAATTTGTTTTGACACAAGATCTCCTAAAAGCCCAACAATGAAACTCTTCAGTTTGGGAGCCAACGAAATACTTTGCAAGACAGTTCTCATGAAAAGCTGAGGCAGTGGGATCCTTGTGATCAGCTGGCTCAGCGATGCCGCCAGGACTTCAGGGGTAAAATATTCCCTCATTTCAAGGCACACATTGATTGCTGCTATTGTATGCCGGAGAGTTGAAGACTTTTTGTCATCCACCATGTGTAATATTGTTAGAAGTTCTGCTGGTGTGATGACTGGATCACTTTGCCCCTCATACACTGTTGTACAGAGTCGTTTTACGGCATCTGTAAATGAACTGACAGGTAGAAGGATTAAAAATGGGATCAGTTTGATTGCCTCTTGTTTCTTCAGACTAGGTAAGATTGGAAGGATCAACAAAGGATCATGGCACGTCTCAAAAAACTTGAGAACTTTCTCCACTAGAGCCCTTGGTGGCATACTCTCAGATAACGCATTAATGATTGCAGTTACTATATCTTTGTGTTCCTCCGGAGATGTCTGGATAATACCCAACAAAGTATCATCATTTGGACCCAGCACCTCAGCTATGTTTGCACATTTTTCACTCAAAACCTCCTTTACTGCTGGCTGTGATGCACCAAAAGTTGTAAATAATTCTGTTATCAAGCTGGCTTTCTTGGTGCAAAGTGCGCTATAAAGGCTTGCAAGTCTGTCAGCGTCAGCCTTTGTCTTCTCAGCATCAGATTCTTCAGTTGGCAAAATCTTCAGAAAATTCAGTGCAGCTGATTCGATTTTATCATCTAATGATCCATGGCCAAATAATTGATTAGTGCACATTCGAATTGCTTTTGTTCGAAGTTCCATTTCTGTGGATGTACATGCTTCAAGGGCCAATTCCAGTATCCTGTCTCTGATATGGGGTCTGGATAAAATGACATCCCTAGCAATAATTAGACCAATATTTTCCCATCCATTCAAGTCCTGCAGACAAGACTGCACAAGAGGCTCGATCAATTGTAAAGGTAGGACAGGAGCTTCTTGAAGCAAGGTTGGCATAGACTTATCAGTGGGAGGCAAGTTCTGACGCATCCCCTCAATGATGCTCTGCAGTGCTTGCTCATACTGCGAGCCTGAGATCAAATCAGTCATATCTACATCTTCCTCTTCATTTTCCACTAGTTCAACAAAAAGCATGGTCAACCAGAGGCAAAGGATATCATGGCCATGCCTGCCAACGTAGTCATTGAGAAGGCCACTAACAGCTACCTCGCAACAGTTATCCCTGTCTGGAAAAAGTGTCAGCAATCTAGCGATTATCCTTTCTCTCAGTTCAGTATTTGATGACGAACTTGCATATAATAAGCGACTGAGGGCTTTCAGACGTTGTTCAGATGCTAAATCATCATTCATGTCAATCGGTGTCAGAGGATCCTTGAAGACTCTCATGGGAAGGGCAATCTCCTTCTGTTTTGTATCTATCTGACCGTCGCCACTCTTTAGCGCACCGATCATTAGATTACATACTCTATCTGATATAAGATCAGCATGGTGCGACGATTTAGGTGGTTGCAGAGTAGATAGAACATCGAGAACAAGATCAGCTATGACACTTGATGATGTTGCGTGAATGTGCTGGAACAATCCATCAGCATCATAATTAAGCAAGTAATTTTGAATCTCCATCTTTTCAACCTCTGATGCCTTCTGATCCCCATTCGCCTGGCCCGATCGCTGTCGAACCGAAGGTGCAATGTCGATTTTGTCACCCTCTCTGGGCCTTTTCAGTTCATTCCTGCACCTCACATGATTGGATGGACTACCCTTGCCTCAAAAGATTACTCACATATTTCATCTTACCTTTTAACTATCTTCTGTAATGGGTCCAGGCCCATAGCCGTGAGGGCATCGCTAATTTTCTTTTGCCACGGTGTTGCCAAGGAAATGTCTGATTCTCCAAATGTCCTCAGGCACTCTTCAAATGTTTCTATTGATTTCCCTTCTCCTCCCTTCTGCACCAGAGCATTGAATTTGATTGCATAAAATACACATTCAAAAATCAAAGTACGCACCTGAAATGCTTCCTCCTTTGTAAATGAGAGCAGCACAGGAAGAACTCTCCCAGCAAACTGTGGCCTAGCCTTCAAAATAGTAGACACCACGCGAAAACAACTCACACTCAAAGGTCCACTGCTTCCAGATTTTTTCAGATATTTCAATAACTTAATTAAAGATGCTAGAACCCCATTGCTTGACTTCAGAGCATCCTGTTTTGATACAATCGAACCTTTTAATGGCAAAGGGGTGGGTGTATCCAGGACTGGTGAAAATGCAGGGATCTTGTCACCAGAAGCAGCAATTAAAGCCTGCTCAAGAAACTTTGCCCCACTCAGCTTGAACCCCGTGCTAGAGTTCTCATCTACAACCATGCTTTCAACCATCTTCACAGCCTCCTCCACCTTATTCCACAGTGTCCCTCCCTCTCCACTCTCCTGCTGCCCCATCGACGCGCTCAAAGCCAGCGTCAGCTGGTATATTGATATCAGGGAACGCACACAGCGCTTCAACGTTCCTACATTATCATCCCTCAGCAAAAACACGACACACTCTGCTCCAAGCAAGAGTGTGTCTGCCGTCACAGCAACAGACAGAGATGCATCATAAAAGTCCAGAACAGCCTTCCGAACCGCCGGCGATTTGTCGATCTGCAGCTCCAAAACCTTGCCCACAAAAGTATCAATCAACCGCGGTTCCCTCCGCACAACGATTTCCGTAAGACTCTTGAGTAGTTTGGTCTGCAAGCAAAAACGCAACCCCAGTGATCAATACAGTATCTGTATCATACAATCAAAGAAATCTACCTTTTCAGTAGCCCCATGCTCTAGCTGAATCGTGTTAAATAACTCAACAGCTTCCTCCTCAGCCAAACTCGTCGACATTGTCCTCGGAATCCAATCCTACTGTGATATAGACACACAAATGGATCTCATCTTACTCAACAAAGTAATATTCAAATTATTTGGACAGATACGTGGTATCCGTGCATTCACATGTACTAATCGTCCTGCCATGGCCATAGCCTGCAGCTCCATGGAGCCTGGCCAGCCTAGGCTGGATTAATCTCAAGCTCAAACAGCCAAATATTTGGCAATCATTATTGCTGGAATTCAGACAGTTCTATTCTTGAATATTTGATTTCAATATCCAATATGTTTATTTCTAAGGGTACAAAAGGTCTATAGGGTCGTGAAGAGTTTATTTCATTGAAATGTCGTCTATAACGACTCAGGTGTGTTTCACATATGGATGCGTGACTCTTATCGCCCAACATGGTGTTCATAGCTCTTGTTCTATTTATTTCAGGCAATAGAAGCCAGAGAAAAGGCAGCTCAAAGGCTAAAGGGTCTACTGGCAACGTCGGACGACTTGGCAAGGTTGCCTTCCTTGAAGGAAGAGAACGAAGTGGAGAAGGCCGTGCGTGTAGATTGATGCTCGACCGATATGTAGGGTTACTTTCATTGCGGTGTTTAATTGGTGTAGGGTGCCCAGAGGCAGCTGCGAGCAGTATTTGGTGCGAATACAGAGCATATTTTATCTGGTCTGGAGAGTTTGAAGAGAGCACACGCTGCTCTGGTCAAATTCGATGCTGTGTTTTCTCAAATGAGTACTATTTGCTCTAAATCTATAGAGGCGATAGAAACAGATGATACTTTACGGCGACTGGCCACGATGCACTCGAATATCTCAGAGACACTTCAAAGCACAGAAACTGTAGCCGGGCTTCCAGAAGCAGCATTAAAGGCAGAGAACATGCTGCGAGATAGTGATACAGCAGTCGGTTTGATTGAATCGCATGCATATTTGTCCCAAGTCGAAGGAACTATGCACAGGGTAAGAAGTACACTGGAGCTGTTGCAAGACAGGCAAAGTTCTCAGCTTCCGAGTCTGGAGACATATTTTGTGCAGGTGAACAATGCAATGTCAAAGATAGAGTATCGCCTCTGGGGCATCGTTAGATCTTTCATCGCATTAGGTAATTCGCGACCAGAAATTCTTGTCTCGGCGCTGAGGGTTATCGAGACTCAGGAGGTTGTTGATGCAAAACTGTTGGCAGATGGCATGGGTGACAGTCCACTGAGAAAGGGATGGCGAAGGCGTTGTATTCAGAACATGTCAGCATCTATTGCAGAATCTTTCTCTGATATTTTACAAAGGTGCTCAAAGCTGCTTTCATCGGAATCGAATTCCGGAAGATTGTTGAGGTCTATTTTAAGCGATGCGCATGAAAAGTTGGTTCAGGTGCATGCATCTACAAACAGGTTGATTCCGTGTTTCCCCCCAATTTATAATGTGGAGGAGTTTTTATGGCACGAGTATAGAGGGCAAATTGATAATATTTTGGAGATAATCGGTGCAATATCGGCCCAGTTGTCAAACAATGATATTCTGTTTACACTGGATTGGATTCAGAGACATGATCAATTTTTGCTACAAGATGGATCTGGTATCGAGCAAATGAGGGGAGTAGACGCTCTTTTAGAAACATATGTCACTAGAATGGACGATGCGCTGCGAAACTGGCTCAAGAATATCATGAATGCGGATTTTAATGGCCAACCATCACACGATGGAGATGGACGCCTGTACACACCAGGCCCACAAGACATGTTTAGATTAATCGAGGAGCAGTTGTCAGCAGCAGAAACGGGCGGTGCAGTTTTACTGGGAAAGGTAGTTTCTGTTATGGAAGGGATCGTTCAGGACTATGCCTCACAATACCAGTCCCGAATTGCTACTGAATCACATGCTCTTGAGGTTTTGTGTGCTGTTGGCAACAATTGCCTACGAATCTGTAATCTCATCTCAGACTTCAACGAACTAGTCAATAGTGTACTCAAAACCAGGGAGACTGAGGGCTTCACAAAGAATCTGCAATCTCATTTCCAGCTGATTGCAAAACAATCCTCGGAAATGTGTGGCCAGGTTGTCTTCATGGACCCTGGCTTTGGAGAATTATTTTCTCAATTATGCTATAGTGATGATTGGAAGCGCGGGATAACGACTGGAAGCATGCTTGCAACCTTGGATGATTTTCTGTCAGACTTCAAGATATGGCTTGACGAATTTCTGCTGAATGTCCTGGCAACATCGATGTTGATCGAGTGTGTCTCTTATTACATGGCTGCGCTCCTATCTCAGACCCGCCACGTAAATACCGAGACTTTGTCATTTCTCAAACGGGACACAGATGCCATACGAGATTATTTCAATCGTTACCTTCCGAGCGATGTTGTCGAGAACGAGTGTCAAATTTTAGCAGATGTTGGCGATTTTCTCGCATCTGACTCAGTGGAGGCATTTGTCCTTTCGTACAGCGCGTTATTGGAACAGGCCCCTCTCTCTCCGATGCTGTTGGTAGGGATATTAAACGCAAGGGTTGCATCCCAGCATGACATGACCAAAGCAGACGCAAAAGAGGTATGCTGTACTATTCATTTACATGCTTGACTTTGAATGAGAACAATCACACACTTCAAAAACATCGCGCAGGTTCTCGCATCATGCCGGGAAACGTTCGGCGATCGATCTTTAGTGGCGAAGTTTACGGCGAGTCAATCCGTGAACCCAGCGATAAAAAATCCAGCATTCATAGCTGCTTTGAACGCAGTAAGACAGCGTCGTTGAACGATCGTATAGTTTAGAGTATAGGGTATAGATTTAATTCCTACTTAGAGCCTGCGCACACAGCATTTGCAAGGCATTCTCATGGAGGGTTGGGAAATCACATAAATCACTCTTCTTAGCTATCACAGCAAGCGTGCTCCATAAGTCTAGAATCTTTTGTTTCTGCTCGAAGTCGTCATTATCAGAACTCAACATCTGTAGAATCGACGCCAATAATCGCGGGAAAGTTGCTGTGATAGTTCGCACTGCAAAGTTTCCGCAGGTGAAATCAATCTCGCGTGGACCTTCTAGAGATCCTGATTCCTACAGGACAAACAGATGCCATGTTTACGTCGTTAACTTGGAATACGTAATTTAGTTTCTCAGCCACGTACATGAAAGTAGCCTAGCACACTAGGAGATACCCCTCTGTTACGGAAAGCATTGTCGATCTCTACACCTGGAACACCTGCAATAAGATATGCATCAGTGGCGATCTTCTTAAGTCGAAGTCTTTGCAACAAAACCTACCTTCAAAAGATCGTTGCAAGTACCGCTCAAACACGAAATTCTGAGTGGTATCTTTATATGTAATTTGTCTATCTGGTTTGCTCTCTCCAATTTTGATAGGACATTCAAGATACTTATTCGACCGTACATCTATCTGATCGATAATCCTTTGGTGTGTCGCCAAGGCATAAAAATGACGCAAAGCTTGTAAATGAACTCTATTATCCGAGGACGTCACTGATAATGCTGGAAAGATCGACATCACGAGATAGGCAACTGCGGCAAAGAAGAAATGTCGATAAAATTTTGGATGGTCGCCAAACAAAATGAAGTGTACATACCGTCTTCTATTGATGTCCCAAAAGTTCGCATACCACCTGACAAAAAGAGAAAGCCTGTGGCCATCGACAAACCTACGTATGACCCATACGTTATCGCATTTTGATTGTTGGAAGTCTTTGGGACCCTATTAAGCAATGCTGCATTGATCACGATCGCAATTGTTATTGATCTATGTATCCACTATCAGACATATCAGTCAGACTCACCTCTGCAGATCGAAAATGAGGATAAATCGCCCGAGCCTGCCATTAAAACTGCTAAAGACAGGGCGCAGTCAACAATGCAGCTTTCTAGAATTTCTAAATTTTCTTTTCGGTCTCTGTTTCCCTGGCATTCTGACTTCCTTTTCAAGAAGTATTTTAGACGCTCTTCAATCAAAACCTTTGCAGCGGGATTCTCAGAGCCAGCAAAGCGTATTCCAAGTGCCAAGCAACAACCTGATATAAGAAAGAATCGTGCCTGAATGCGAAAATGGATTGAAGATTCAGGTTCAGAAGGAACACATCGTTGAAGTATTGCAAGAGCGTACCTGGGAAAGCAGATAGATCTCTGCTTCTGAATACTTCGACAAATCCGCCGTCTGCACAAAGAATGAAATGGCGAATATATTGGAGGGATACTTTATCGACAAATTAGCGAACATACCTCATGCAGAAATCGAGGAACCTGGGCATTGATCCAATTATTAGATGGATCAACGTCATCCCAAAGAATGAGATTTTTCATCAATACCCGCAGGCATAGGTGTTGGGGATTGCAAAGACGCAATTCGAAAATTGAATCTGGAAGAACAAGTGATAACATCAGGGGCAATTTGTTGGCCATAGAGGACCGTTGGGGTATGTGCGCGTACCAGGTATATGAAATATATTCGCAATGCGTCTTGTTCCGCTCTTGAGATACATAAATCCAAGAGCTACGGTAGCTGCAGGCGAGGTGGTGTTGAGGTTAATGAGGTCTCCCTCCATTATCGTCCTTGCATCTGCCTGAGCAGCAGCCAGCTCCTCTGCCACTCCTGAAGACCTATTCGCATTTTTACCCGGATTTTGGACGCTTGAAGATATCAATTCATTGATAAAGTCCTCTGCAATGCATGTTAATGGACCTGAATCTCCTATTATGCGAAAACATAAACCCACTTTTTGTGAAGCATACCTTGGCAATAGTCACCATTGACATCACACACTTTTGCAAGAGTAGATTTCCTCGCCACATTGCCAAATCGGGTCCCACCAACCATAAGATATCTGCACATAATTTGATATGATATTATTATTGTTCACCCGGGAAGATTGCATCAGGATCATAGTGACATACTGTAACTTTGCTTCCATGTCGGGGTCTGCCCCTTTTCCCAAGCACACTAAGCCCAGAGCAAAGCCGGCACAAAGAGAATAACTCGTAAAACTTTTGGTGGAATCCTGTAAGAACAATAGAAGTAGACATAGATTCTCCTCGTCGTCATTCACTGAGAAAGCAGGTACTTACGTTGACTTGTTTCTTGTCCTCTCCGTCCTGTCTTGGACTTCTTTCAATTTCTTGCAACAAAGTTTCTACAATCGACCTACGGGAGACAATGACAGAGAGTAAATCAGATAGCACACATACACACACACATATATACATATATATATATATGAAAAATACCTTTGTGCTGAGCCTAAATACAATTGCCCGAGCCCAATTAGAGATGCACATTGCACCACTGGGGAAATCTCCAAGTCTGGATACCCTATTGGATGTCGTGCTGGCAAGTGCAAAAATAGCATTTTCGTCAGAGTAGAATCCATTGAGCACCTTTTCGACGAGCTAGTTCCTAACAGGATGCCAACTAATGTGGGGTCATGCTCATGGCTTAGATAGCTATAAAGATCTGTCATAGTCAAACAGGACAATTGCCCTGTCAGCCCTAGCCCCAGCAGGATACCTGCGTGCTCATACGATGGTTCATCGGACTTATTGTAGACAATCCACGTTCTACTAAGCGTTCCACCGGGTGCTATCCGGAGGGCAGACGCAACACCATTGTGAAATTCTGGCCATGCTGTCAGTTTGCAGGCAGCACCTCCTCCGGGAGCAGGCAACTCCTGCGCCAGGTCAAGATTGACAATAGCATCGTTCCTATCAACAACACGTCCGGAGAGATTTACTCGACAGAGGTTAAGTGGCTCTGTTGGGAGAGATTGATGGGTGCAGAGTGCCATCGCACCCCTACCAATACAAACTGCAAGAGTTCTACTACTGAGGAGCTTCAGCTGTTGCTGCTGCGTATCTGCTTCTCCCGCATGTGTGGATTCATTGAGGAAAAGCGGCACTGGGTCAGAAGAGGAAAGAATTTTTCTAGCTTCGAATACACGGGTATCTCTGCCAAACCTGTGCTCCATCATTTCTTGTGTGAGGTTGTCAACATAGCCATCAACACTTTCCAATATACTGTTGACGTCTTCATCCATCCTCGGAATGATCACATCCTCATGGAACATGTTATAAGCTGGGTCTTGTAAGCTGCAGATGTTTGACTGTGCTGCAAAATCTGGCCTATCCAGAAGAACAAAGCCAGCTGCAGTCTGCACTTGATTAGGATCATTTGCCGCAATCTTTAAGAGGAGTAGCACCGGTATTGCAAGATTGAAAGGGAGTTTCTGAACGTCTTCTAAAGTCCACTTATTTCTTACTAAGTAATCAGTGATTCCTTTTGCAATTGACAGAGACCCATTCCTTAAGATCTCTGGACGCTCTTCATCACTGAATAGACAACACAGATCCTTCACATGCCTGCAAAGCTCAATAGCATCTATCATGCGCTTGCCGGTCCCATTACCATGAAGTAAATTATGACTAGATGAGAAGCCTACACCTTTCTCCGCAAGATGCGAATCAAGAGCATTGAGACACAGTTCACACGAACAGCTCTCTGAAACCTTACTTGACTCACAGCGTTCTCTGAAAACGCTGTGGAGAATACTTGAGTGCTCTTGAGACTTCTGCAAAGTATCATATGAATTTTCGATCGCACGGGTGTCAATTTCCGCGGGTTTTAGGAGGTTTTCCCAATCAAGAAGATGATCATTCATGTGCCCTGCTTGGGGGAAATGTACGCTATCTATATTCTCCCGCATCCATGCTGAAAGTGGCAAAATAGAAAGGCGAACCCTTGATTCCTCGCCATTAGATGATTTGACAGTAGCGTTAGAGCCCGAAATATCGGCTATATCTTCAAATGCCGATGCTGTTGACAATGGGGCACGATGCCCTGGTGTCAGGCAAATCAATCCGTGTTCCTCTTCTTTTTGTAAGACCAAGTCAAAAAGCCTTCTCTCTCCGTCTGAACTCCAGAGACATAAAGATCCGTCTCTCAACAGGACCAATAAAAATCCAATGGACACGTCCATGTGCAGAGGGAGAGCTTTCAGTATTGATGCATCCATAACCTTCTCATCAACAAAGACACAGTCTTTCAGGTACCACAGAATCACAGACGATTCTTCGTTAGATCCTGAATCTTGTGCCGTATCATTAACTACAAGAACGTGGTTTCCAGTGTGGCTTTCCTCGAGCATCTCAACATGTGCTTGTCCACGGATTTGTCTCTCCTTCAATCCTTCTAAATGAATCTCCCCGCTGCGATCAACCGCAACTTTCCACAGTCGAAATGACATGTATTGTCCAGTAGATACACAACTTGCTATTATAGGTAGACGAGACGATGACCAGATGACATTTCCAATTCTTTCCCCATCACGGGTGCGAACATCAACCATTGGCTCCTCATGATGAGTCAAAAAGGAGATCTTCTCTGCAGAATGATTCACAAGTAGCACACCTCGATACGAAGGAAAGATACTATCATAGTGCTCCAGGAGAGGAATTGTCTTGTTAGAGGAAGCGAGATCATAGATGTACAGCAAACGCCCTTTCAGAAGACATGGTACAGGCCTGGATGAACTACAGCTCTCCAAAAATATCCACGCTATCTTGGTTGGAGAAATTTTGGAGGAGACGTCTCCCGCTTCTTGAACTGTGATCTTTTGTAGCAGCCATCTATTCGATGACGTCTTATTGCTACACCACAAGTATTCCTCCTCCTTGATCAGTTCCTGTGACTGAAGCTCTCTGGCAGTTGAACCAGAACACCTGCACCGCAGTGTGCCCCGGTCAATACTGATTTTTATGCATTCATAATACATATATTATCATACGGATATACAAACTGACGCGTACCAGTCAGAAGTAAGTTCTCGATACGAAGGATGAACGACTTGCGATTCAATCCATTCGTCGTCCTCTATCGGTATTGAAGCTTGGTTTGGCGTAGATAAAGCAGCGCGACGAACATCGTCAGGAAGATAAACCTTAGTTGGGTTACCTAGAATCATTTTAATGGAATTAGTCTGGCGTTACAGTATTGCCGATGTACATTTTCTAGTGAGATGGGCATCCCTCTGGATGCATACAGATCTCAATTTCGTGACATGCTTGTAGGATTCATGACAAAGGTAGCGATGCCGAAAGAAGAATCACGCACATGCTTCACCTAGATGGTCTTAATGATGTATCATATTATACGTGTCAAACAAAAGAATGTTGCCCAAGAAAAGAAGGTTTGAATGAGGACGCCAACTCAAGCACATTGAAGAGCTGCATCGATACTGTTTGCTATATCTTGCGTATCAAAAGAAAATCGATTCAAGGCACTGCCTTTCTCGGAAGTCTTGCGTGCGTTGGTAGCATTATTGGCAATCCAAGCTTTTAATTTTTTCATATAAGGCCAGACATTGAAAAATTTGTGCCGGCCACCAAGCTCATTCACAAAGAGGCGCTTGCTTTCTGCCTTGGAAGAAGGCAAGTCGTCTATAAGATGCCAACCAAATGCTCCAATTTCTCCTCTCACGTGTGGAGCGAACAACGTGTCTTCTGGGACATCCTGCACTATGAATAATTTTGTCGCTTGGTCTCCTAGTGTCAACTGAATGTAGTGTTTCTTCACCAATTTATCCGTGATATCGAATCCCGTCTCTTCCAAGACTTCTCTAATTGCACATTCTTCGTCGGTCTCGTTGAGAGATAATTTGCCCTTGGGAAAACCCCAACCAGACCCCTCCTTGAAGCCTCGAACCAAGAGGCATTTTCTCATCTTTGGATCCAAGAGGATTGCACCACGCACAGGAACTGTTCGCTTGTACTCATTAAAAGCTGTGTATATCTGCTCCAAGGACCCATGAAATGGTTCCAAACCAGGACATTTCTCGAAAATGAGACCAGTAAACTGTTTCAACCCAAGCGACCGAAGACCATACTTGTGACGAACGTGGTCTTCGTAGTGCCACCACGCCTGCTCCACTGAGAATAGAAGTCGCTCAAATGACCTATAACAGTAAAAAATATGTAAGATAAACTGCGAGAGTTCAGAATCAACGTAGCAGACGCACTCTAACTCTGTCGCTGGAAGTGACAATATAAAACGGACACAGAGCTCGTCTAGGAGATCTGGAGAAGGATCTGCCATATCTATTTTACACTACGAATAAAATATTAAAATTTCGGAGTACTAGATGGTCGTGAAACTGTCGGATAGACTTACTTCATGAATGATCCTGGGTTTGCTGAGACATAAGCATGATGCCATAATGTAATAGTGGCCAAGTTTTGCCACTGTGGCAGCTCCTGTGCAATTTGATATGTCTCGAATTTTGGTTTTGTCTCACAAGGCCTTTATTCAACTCGTTTTCAAGTGGTTTTAGAGTAACATAGGGGTTTCCAGATATATAAGTACTGCAGGAAATTCATTGTGACACCTCTTTGACTCATTCAAAGGCAGTTTAGCTGGTGACGAAAGTCGCGTAGGTTCGAATCCTGCAGGCAGCGACGTAACAGTTGCATTAGTGATTTCGTCCGATTGGACCGCTGCTTTGGCCGAGTGGTTAAGGCGCCAGCCTGCTATGATTTCTTTTTGAATGTCAGACCATTTTTTTCCTTGTCCAGTATTATGAGTTACTAGTCTGCGTTGTCAACTCATTTGCATATTCGTTTGACATTTTGCACTATAGTAGTATCGGCCACTCGTAATTTCATCATAGAGGTGCTCGCTTGCAACTCGCCACAGAGTCGTTCTGGCGCACGTAGTCTCGTTCGATCCTATGGGAACAAAAAATATCGATACATCGGTTGATAGCCATCATTATGAGTTCTTTGGACCAGTGATTGGGCCTTTGGGGATCATCTTGGGATTGCCCGCTGTTTGTTATGGCCTGGTTTTCCTGTGCCACGCTGAGACTTGTTTCAGTCTTGGCTCGCCTCTTACGCCTCTGGCCTGGGATTTCAAAATTTTCACGTGGGAGGCTGTCCTTGTTTTCCTTGGGTGGCTATTGTTCCAAGTGGCATTGCATCTGATTCTACCAGGAGAGAAGACGGAAGGAACAAAATTGGCAGATGGCTCAAAGCTGACATACAAGCTGACAGGCCTGAAGAATTTCATTATAACGGTCGGTTTGGCCCTTTATTTTGGATTTGTGAGGGATGATTTAAATTTATCGTGGGTGTATGACAACTATGTTCCGTTGATGACAGCTGCAATAGGTTTCTCTTTCTTTTTCTCTGCCTACTTGTATGCAAGATCATTTGTGCCTGGTAGGCTGCTTGCTTCTGAAGGAAGCTGTACCGGAAATGCGATTTATGAATTTTTTCTTGGGCGCGAACTAAATCCTCGTATCCAATCCTTGGATTTGAAAGAGTTCTGTGAACTCTATCCAGGGCTGATTGGTTGGGTAATCCTCAATTTGGGCATGGCGCACAAGCAACTTTCAATGACAGGGACAATCTCTGCCCCCATGATTCTTGTGAATATCTTTCAAGCTGTATATGTTTTAGACTCTCTAGTATTTGAGAAAGCCATCCTGACGACAATGGATATTACCACAGATGGATTTGGCTTTATGTTGGCCTTTGGAGATTTGGCTTGGGTGCCATTCACATATTCTCTGCAGACAAGGATACTGGTGACACGCTCTCCTTCGCTGTCTTGGATAGCTCTGCTTGGTATAATTGGCCTAAAAATACTAGGCTACTTAACATTCCGAGGATCCAATTCTCAGAAGGATGTGTTCCGTAGAAATCCAAATGATCCTGCAGTAGCACACTTGAGGACTTTGCCCACAGAGAGGGGTACAAAACTAATCATCTCAGGGTGGTGGGGAGTCTCAAGGCACATAAATTATTTTGGAGATTGGCTGATGGGTGTTGCATGGTGCCTTCCTGCTGGGACAGAATCTGGCATCGTCCCATACTTTTATGCCATATATTTTGCGAGTTTATTGATTCATCGAGAATTGAGAGACGAAGAGGCATGTAGAAAGAAATATAAGGCTGACTACGACAAGTATTGCAAAATAGTACCTTACAGAATAGTTCCATTTTTGTATTGATAAGCAACTCTGTAAATGTGGAGGTCTGAAGCTCAACCAAGATGTTACACATAAAGGTAATTTATTCACTTACTCTATGTAAGCGTAATCCTGAAGCCTCTTGATATCTTGAAGCATCAGGTGAATGAAAAAGTATGTTTCCTCTGGATTGGCTACCCACAGAATTGGACAGCAGTCCCTCGTGGCTGAATCATTCCCAGAATCAGTAAAACGATCTCCAACGTGCAGTACTTGTTCAGGTGAAAAATTCAGATAATTCATCAGAGCCTGTAAACCCAGTAGTTTGTTTCCAACATCCACAAAAACATCATTACCCCCGTTAAAGGCACAAAATGGGAGATCACTCTCAAGTCGAGTCTGAACTACAATAGCTAAATCCTCTAATACCTCATAGATTGTCGGGCCTTTGGGAATAACTCCCACAGCTCTCTCCTTTCGAAGAACATCCACAGGAAGTCGTAATCGTGCTGCGCCATCCAACAACATGGACTCTGCTTTGGTTAGAAGATTGTTTATATCTTCCTGCTTCCAAGACATCATATAGCTGGATTTCCACTCTTTCTCTGGAACAAACTCCAATCTTCTTCGATACGTCTTATCACACGTTGCTACTCGCAAAAGGTAGTTACATTCCCCTCCCATAATGTGGAACCTATCAGTCACTGACTCGGGCAAATCTAATCTAGAGAAGGCAGCTAACAATCCTTCAACACGCTGCTCAAATTTATCTGCATCATTCGGATAGCCTGCCGCTGTCACAATTGCTACATGTACGCCTCTCTTCATCAGAGATATTATTAAATGAATCATATCGTTGTCATGCTGCATATGAGCTCCATCAGCATACAAAGTTCCATCTGCGTCAAATGTCAAAAGCTTCAAGGTATCAGCCGATGAATGTACCTGGGCAATATTCAAAATATGCCTGATTTCAGCGAAATTCGGTGGGACATATTGGCGCCTAGAGAGGGCAAAAAACTCGTCGTACTCAAGGAAGGCTTCAACCATACGAAGTGGCGTGTAAAAAACCTCCACTGTTGGGACCATTCGCCTGAGCTTTGACGCCCTTGGCTCTCTTCTATGTTCAGATATCCATTTATCCAACTTTTCCATCACTTCCAAACTAGTATGGGTCTCATGCATATCCAATAAAAATTGGATGAATTTATCTTGCTCCTTCAGGTGTCCCTTTCTGCGAAGGACACCAGCATCCGAGGCACTTCTCGCTCGGGGACCAAATATCTCCGGCTCAGGAGAAGATAACAATTCTTCCCACACAAGCATGTTAGTCTCCATCAATTTGGGAGCGATATCCTCATCGATATCACTCTCTGAAGCTATGTGGTCCTGAGAACTTCGACCTGTCTCTCGACCCTCTGCAGAAGATGCCCGTGTTGCACTCAAACATCTCTCAGACCGATTAAATCCGCAATTAAATTGTCTAGAATGAGCAAAATCTGTCCGGTGCCTCGTCAAATCAGTGCAACGAGTCTTCACGCCGGTGCTTTGCATTGAGGAGAGAGCCATTGCAAAGGACGTGTGTTCTCTGCTCAGAAGTCCTTTACATTTCATATAGGTGAATGTACATACAAAAATCACCTGTATTTGACGAATACGTGCTTAGGCTCGATTGAAGTGGCTATCGCTCAAGGCATTTTCTAATGGTCTCGGTCAGAGGTGGTGGTTGATCGACATAGCAATATTCTTGCAATGCTCGCGTATCTGAGGTCATTTTGTCCTCCCATGACACGTGTCGTCATATATTTTGAACTTAAAATTCACAATGTACGCTTTCAGTGCTGGTCAGAAGGCAAATGGGGCTTGCAATCCTTTCCCTTCGAAACGCAGCTTGAAAGGCTTCCGTCCAAGCGCCGGCTACTCGCCAAATTTTGGCGGAAGTAATTTCAATGACAACAAAAGTCCAAAATTAGTGATCCCAGGTGAAGAAGGGCCCATGAAGCGTCAAGGGGGAGGGTCTTTGATTCTTCCTGGCGGTAGTAGTGACGGACCAAAAAGTCCGGAAGCGCCTGGAGTTGCCATTAACCAAAACTTCCGGCCGCCACCAGGATTCATGGATGCAACAGATGATAATGCCCCAGTCGAGCAGAACTTATCGGTGGACGAAATGTTGAGGAATTTGCAGTCTCAGTCAGGCCACTGGCACCAGCTTGCAGGATATTTGCCCAAATTGCAGCGAGAAGGAATCGACGGTACTATTATCGAGGAGATGACTGGAATCGATAGGAGAACGCAAAATACGTGGGTCAATAGCAGCATGGTCTACGGATCATTGAAAAAAAGTGGAGAATTTTCAGATTTGAAGTACTTTGACCAACCTGGAGCCGAAAATCTTCTGCACGAGCTCAGGTTCCTATCAATCAGTCAAAGAGTCTCCACAGCAAGGTATATTTCAGAAAATCAGCTGAATGATAAGGAGAGTGAAACCCTTGCAAGGGCTGTGAAGGAGCAAGAGAGAAGGAAGGGTGAAAGGGAAGGATTCTCTGATTCCCCTGCAGATTGTCTTGCATTCAAATACTATAGAGATGCTTTGGAGAACAGCAAAGAGGAAGACGTACAGGATTATATTGCAAAGGGTCTGGAAGTGGCAGAAACTGAAACAGCAAAGGAAGCCCTTCGACGATTGGAGTCTGACAACAATGAGGAAAGTGTGCCTTCTGCAGAATCTGCCAAATTGGACGTCTTCAGGCTGATGAAAGAGGAAGTAGGGTACCGCCCAATCCCTCTTGTTGGAACATTGCAAAATTTGGAAGCCGAATCAGTGAAAAATGCCCCCAAAGTAACATCTTCAGGAGTCTTTGGCAAATTTTCGATTCCACAGGAGGGTGTTAATTCAGATTGGCTGCCTCTTCCTGCTTGGTCATCTTTGTCACTGGCATCACATCCAGTCGCTATTCAGGTACCCAACTGTGCCGATATCAAGGCATTACGCCGGGTAACAGGAATTCAGACTGACAAGGATGCACTCAAACTGCAAGGTCAAGGTATTATCGTCATGGACATTCATCCAGAAACTATTGATGATCCAACATCATATTACGTAGGCAATGGAGCAAATGGTGGCTCTTTTGATGTACTGGAGCTTAAAGAGATCCCGGACCACTCCTCCATCCTGGGGAAAGTCCTTTTTGCCTGCAGACCACCCTCCAGGGATTCCATTGTGTTTAGTGCTGAGATTTAGATTTGCTTTACAAGATGCATTATTTTATCGTCATTATTAGCATCTAGCCTTTAATCTTTATCGAGGTCATAACAACATCCATCAGCAGGAGAACCAGCTGGTACTGCAGCACAGAAGTATTCTATTTCACCAGAACTCCCTGCTGCCCCTTCGAGCCTTCCTTCTTCTCGGATCCCTGAGCTTCCCCTTTCTCCTTAATTTTGATATTGTACTTCTTTTCAAACTCTCTCATCTCCTTTGCTTTCGCTTCCAACTGTTGCTTTGCGTTCTCCACGACCCCCTTCAAACTATCCCTATTCTTCTCAATCTCTGGTATAACGGATCTCACATCCCTTTCTACAAGAACATCTCCTACTAAACGCCATGCTTTCTTGTCCTGGTCGCAACCACGCAGGGTCTTCAAAACCAAAACATGCTCATCTAGGTCCCCCTGCCTCTCAAGAATCATTCCCGCAATCCCCTCCCGCTCATCTAAAAGCCTTCTATATACTTCTATTATCTCTTGCTCTGTCTCCAACATTCTCTAAAGCTTCCCCTACTCGGTCAAAACTGAATTGAACCAACCTGTTCGTATTATGTTCTCCCAGATCAGCCTCCTATGACTAATATATACGTATCAGCGTTATAAATTTATTATTCTTTTGAAAACGCAGGTCTCCGTCATGAACCGTCATTTTGATTTCATGCCGGCACTGCCCACTCAGTGCCTGGGTGCCGCATGCGCATTGAATCTTCAATGCGATCCCATCCAAGCACTCTGGAGACTCATTACAATCCTCTGTTGTATTTCCAATTGTATATGATCAGTTGGTCAAATCAGATACAGGATCGTATCGACTTCTTTAGATATTTACCTGTAGAAACAAATGGTGCAGTGCCAGCGCCACTCTTTACTTGGTGATGTGGTGAGAGTGCCAAATCAGCAATCACTTGGATTAAAATCAAACAATATATTCTACCAAAAAGGGAAGAAAAGCATGACACCATCAGTGCTTCATAGAGTTGGTATGAGGCTCAGGTTCTCTATGGCTGTCTCAGCACAGTATGACAGGAGTAGCATGTTCTATGGAAGATTGAGGGATTCTTCGAGAAAACATAGTTCTACAGTAGTATATTCTCAGGCTGAAGCACAGGGAAAAGGTAGCAAAAAGCAGCAGCAAGGGAAAAAGAAGGATAGCAGTTCTGGCGGGATTACTTCAAGGGAAGAGGACTTCTCTCGCTGGTATCTAGATGTTGTGAGAGAGGCTCAGTTGGCCGATTATGGTCCAGTTCGAGGTACCATGGTGATTAGACCATCTGGATTCGCACTGTGGGAGAGTATTCAGTCCCATCTTGATGCAGAGTTCAAGGCTCATGGAGTCCAGAATGCATACTTCCCTCAGCTTATTCCGATTTCATTTTTGCAAAAAGAGGCCGAGCATGTAGAGGGATTTGCTCCGGAGCTGGCCCTTGTCACTCAGGGAGGTGGAAAGGAATTGGAGGAGCCATTAGCTGTCAGGCCAACCTCTGAAACAATCGTGAATCACATGTTCAGTCAGTGGATTCAGTCATACAGGGATCTTCCTTTGTTGATTAATCAGTGGGCTAATGTTCACAGATGGGAAATGCGCACGCGACCATTCATCAGAAATTTAGAATTTTTGTGGCAAGAAGGACACACTGCTCATGCAACACCCGAGGAGGCAGAAGAACAAACGGTCAAGATGCTCCGAGTGTATGAGTCATTTGCCAAAAATATTGCTGCTATGCCAGTGGTTGCGGGCAGGAAATCGAAAAGAGAGTCGTTTGCTGGGGCCAACTGCACATACACAATTGAAGCAATGATGCAGGACAGGCGGGCACTTCAAGCTGGTACGTCCCACAACCTCGGGGACAATTTCGCAAGAGCTTTTAAGACACAGTATTTGGATGAAAATGGAGAGAGGAAATACGTCCATCAAAGCAGTTGGGGAGTGAGCACCAGGCTTGTTGGTGGTGTCATTATGACTCATGGGGATGATCAAGGATTGAGACTTCCTCCCAAGATGGCACCAACTCAGATTGTTGTCATTCCAATTGCAAAGAAAGGAATGGATATAGAGTCCGTTTTAGATACAACGAAAAATGTGTATTCCACTCTGACAAAAGCAGGGTTTCGCACATTGTTAGATGACTCACTGGACCGCACTCCTGGATGGAAGTTCAACAATTACGAACTGAAAGGGGTCCCAATACGCATTGAGATTGGACCACGTGATGTAGAATCTGGATCCTGCGTTGTAGCTCGTAGAGATATCGTGGGCAAAGAAGGGAAAACTTTTGGTGTCTCAACAGAGCCTGATGCCCTTGTGGGACATGTTTCCAAGGTTTTGGATGAAATACAGGAGTCTCTGTTGTCCTCTGCTTTGCAATTCCGCGATGAAAACATCGTTGATGTATCATCGTATGATGAATTGAAATCTGTGATCGAGTCTGGCAGGTGGGCGAGAGGATACTGGGCAGGAACAGATGATGACGAAGTCAAAGTGAAAGAAGAGACAAGTGCCTCACTTCGTTGCTATCCCTTTGATCAACCAAGGGAGAATGGAGTGTGTTTCTTGACTGGAGAAGTAGCTACAGAAGTTGCAATTTTTGCCAAGGCATATTGAATGTGTAAGAAAGCCATGTACATGCAGATGCAGTCTGTATTCGTCAGCTAACGCAATATAGGCCGGTCAGTAGATACGCTTGATGGGCCATCTCACCCTTGCAGGAACATGGCCGACTTGGATTCCCTTGTAAGGGAATCACGGCCCCCTGACTCGTCCTTTCGAGATTGTGAAGTTAAATTAAAGCAAACAACACTACGCAATTAATTTACAAAACGATCTTAACAATGTCTTTCGCAATCGCAACACAGTCTGTCAGCCTCAGATTCAACAGGCTCTCGACGAAGCCATGCCGTGCAAGCTGCTCTCGCCGCACATTTGCTGTGCGTATGCAGGCATCTGCTGCTGCTGCTCCTCCAGCATCTGGAGAAATCAAGGACAAGAATGCTGAGTTGGCTATCAATGGTGCGTATGATTGTTTGTGGCTTCGAAAAGGGCTGACGCACATGATAAGGTTATCCAATTGTCTCGGGCGGACAAGCGACAGACGGCCACAGAAAATGCCGTCAGTACTGATTTTGTCCAAGACTGGATCCTTTCCCATATGTGAATGAGGGAATGCGTGTCAGCGACTCTTTGTGGGCGACTGTGTCTGTGCGTGTTGGAGGTTGCCGCGATACCCTGACGCTTTCCCCTGTCAAGGAGGATGCGGGATGGGAAGGCGGAACCAAGGCAGACGGTAGTGCCCACGTTTCTCTTCCACTTTTGTTCCTGTTTCTGTGGAATACAATTCTAAGAGTGTCAAATTTTATTGCAGCCATTCGTTTTCTTTCTATCGATGGTGTGAACAAGGCCAACTCTGGACATCCTGGACTTCCTATGGGATGTGCTCCAATGTCTTATGTCCTCTTCAAGGATTTCATGACAGCCGATCCAAAAGACACAGCCTGGTTGAGCCGTGATCGTTTTGTGTTGTCTGCTGGACACGGATCTATGCTTCATTACTCTCTCCTTCACTTGATGGGATATGACATGGGAATTGAGGACTTGAAGCAGTTCCGTCAGTGGGGATCCAAGACCCCAGGACATCCAGAGAATTTCCTGACCAAGGGAATTGAGGTCACAACTGGACCATTGGGACAGGGAATTGCAAATGCAGTTGGACTTGCTGTCGCTGAGAAGCACTTGGCAGCTCGCTACAACAAGCCTGGAATGGACTTGATCGATAACTACACATATGTCATCATGGGGGATGGTTGCAACATGGAAGGTATTTCTTCCGAGGCTGCCTCTCTGGCCGGACATTGGGGACTTGGAAAGTTGATTGCTTTGTACGATGACAACCGTATCTCCATCGATGGCCACACTGATATCTCGTTCACTGAGGATGTGGCAGCCCGTTATGAATCCATGGGATGGCATGTACAGCATGTGGCTGATGGAAACCATGACATTGATGGTCTCAGGGCAGCTATTGAGAATGCCAAGAGCGTTACTGACAAGCCATCTTTGATCAAGGTGTCAACGTTGATTGGTTATGGATCACCAAATAAGGCCGATTCTCATGATGTCCACGGAGCTCCTCTCGGACCAGATGAGACAGCAGCCACTCGTGAGTACTTGAACTGGCCATACGGTGAATTCGAGGTTCCACAGGAGGCATATGATGAGTTCTCTGCCTTCGCCAAGCGTGGACAGGAAGCCCATGCTGCCTGGGACAAGATGGCTGCTGAGTATGCCCAGAAGTACCCAGAAGAGTGGGCAGAGGTTCAGAGCATTTCCACAGGAAAGCTCCCAGCCAACTGGGAGGACTCTCTTCCTTCTTTCACCTCTGAGGACAAGGGACTCGCCACCCGTCTTCACTCTCAGACCATGCTTAACTCTCTTGCCCCAGCAATCCCAGGATTCTTGGGAGGATCCGCTGATTTGGCTCCATCAAACATGACACTGATGAAGATGTTCGGAGATTTCCAGAAGGACTCTCCAGAAGAGCGCAATATCAGATTTGGAGTCCGTGAGCATGCTATGGGAGCCATTTGCAATGGTCTTGCTCTGTATGCCCCAGGACTTGTTCCATACTGCGCTACTTTCTTCATTTTCAGTGATTACATGCGTAATGCTATGCGTATGTCCGCGTTGTCTGAGGCTGGAGTTATCTATGTGATGACACACGACTCTATTGGATTGGGAGAGGATGGACCAACCCATCAGCCAATTGAGCACTTGGCATCCTTCCGTGCCATGCCAAACATGTTGACCATTCGCCCAGGAGATGGTAACGAGACTGCAGGAGCCTACAAGGCAGCTGTTTTGAATGCTAATGCCCAGAATTCAAAGGGAATCAGGAGGCCATCTACTCTTGTGTTCTCTAGGCAGGGTATGCCAAACATGGACACCACCTCCATTGATGGAGCCATGAAGGGAGCCTACCCAGTTGTTGAGTGTGCCAACCCAGATGTCATTCTCATCGGAACTGGATCAGAGCTCTCCATGGCCGTTGAGGCCGGAAAGAAGCTCGAGGCTGAGGGCAAGAAGGTCCGCGTTGTGTCCATGCCATGCTGGGAGCTGTATGAGGAGCAGCCACAGTCATACAAGGACTCTGTCCTCACCCCAGGAGTTCCAAAGGTCTCCGTAGAGGCAGGATCTACCTTCGGATGGCAGAAGTATGTCGGAGAGAATGGCATTACCATTGGAGTTGATGACTTCGGTGCATCTGCCCCAGCTCCAATCTTGTATGAGAAGTACGGAATCACTGTTGATGCCGTCGTTAACGCTGCAAAATCCCTTTGCTAAGCCTTTACGATTTAGGTTGTCTTAATTTTGTAAAAGAAGCATATTCTATCGCAAAGATAATCATTACACACAAGAATTAGCTTAATGTTTTAATCACAATGTTCTTGACCACATCCCCTAGCTCATCCACATCTGAAGTGCTCTGAGCTTCAGTATATATCCGAACAACATCTTCAGTTCCTGATGGTCTCACAAACGTTCTTGCTCCTGGATACTTGGCAACTGCCTCGTCAATTGCTTGCTGGAGTTCTTTAGGGTGTGCCACTCTTCTCTCTGCGTCTTCGGTTTTGATTACGCTTCGATCCTTAATCTGAACTTTAAGTTGTTTAGATGGCAAGTCTTGGTACAAAGCTGCCCATTCAGAGAGGCTCTTGATCCTTCTTTTATTCAAAGCAGCCTCCACCAATAAAATATCACTGATAGCATCCCCAACTGCCTCATTTATGACTCTAGACACAGCAAGAAGTTCTTTTGCTGCTTCACAGTTTTCATTTTCTAATGCTGATAGGAAGTTGTCTTTGAAAAGGACTGTGCCATGGCCGTTTGCTTCAAAATAAATCCCAATATCAAAATTGTGTGCAGCCTTGTGCAGATGTTTCACTCCCGTGGGAGTTATCGTGACATGGCATCCAACATTTTCTTTCAAATATTTTGTACTACTACCATTGGCATATGCAGTCTGTACAACTCCAATGGATGATGCGCTGAGAGGCTCAGGAAGATTACCCACCAACTCTTTGAGCAGGCCTGCAACCAGAGCAGCAATTTTGTCCCCATCCAAGAGAACAATACCGTTCGATTCGCTGGATTTTCGGAAAAAGTAAACTAGTCTATCTGCATCTCCATCCACAGCACAGCCAAAATCGTTGATTCGCATATCCATCATGCTGGAGGGAAGAATCTTATCTTTCTGTATGTAATCTGACCCACACTCGTGATTCAAAACACCGTCACCAGTATTGTGCAAAATCACTCGAAGGCCAACTTTCTCCAAGAACGCAGACATCTTGTCCAATTTCAAAGCACCCACCCCATTCGCGCAATCTATGTGAAGTTGCTTTTCAAACCCGTTCCCCACAAGAACTGCAAAAGAATTGGACAAGAGCTCATAATATGCCTCCTCTGATGGATCCATCCCCTGATTTGTACGCATGACAGCCCAATGTAACTGTGGAGTTGTCAGTCTCCCGAGCAGTCTGCATGAAATTCCCAGGCATTCGACCCCAGATGCAGCATCCGTTGCAAGGGACTCCCCACTTGGTCGTGTGTCAAAAGCAATCAAAACTTCACAGTTTCCCTGATCACCAGAGATATTCTCAGCTTCAATAGCACCCTTGACAATCTCCAATAGTTTCTCTGGCGATTCTGCCATAGCCATCTCATCCGCAAGGCTTTCATATTCCTGAAGTAACATTTCCCCGCTGGGTTCAACCAACTTGACACCGTTGTCAGGAGCAGGATTATGCGATGCAGTAATACATATTCCAGTTGTCTTATTCGTTTTTAAGGCTCTCATTGCCATAAGAATCCCGCATCGGAAGACGGTTGAAGACAAGAGGTCTGCCTTTGCTCTGAAACCAGCTGTCCCATAACTGGGGGAAAAAGATTCTGGCTTGGGTCTTTTAGACGCTGCCTCTAAGATTTTTGCATCCATACTATTTTGATATCTTTATTTCTGACCCCCAATCGGAATGCATCGCATTCTTTAGAATCCATAGCTATGGACGGAATGAAAGTGCCTTGATGATCAGGGGAGATTATGATGGATCGATCCATAATTTATAGATGATGGTTTGCATTGTTGCCGAGTATACTGGATATGATATATTTTCAGTAGTATTGGTTCGTATATGGATAATTGTATAGGATGCTATCGAATCAGCACAAGAGGGAGTTGGAAGGTGTAGCAAGCAGGAAGAACCTTGAAGTTTTACAAAGGTCTGACAAGGTGGATTGCGTCAGCGTGCTGGTCGAGTCCTTTATGACTCCTCCTGATCCGATTGCTAGGTGGATTTGCTCAAGCACTGAGAGTCTGTCAGACCGTGACCTCGAAAAGCGAATGAGAAAGACTCTCAAATATGTCATGAATTGCATTTGTGAAACCTGTTTGGAACATGGGATAGTCTTAGGCGCTAGAAATGAAGAGGGTAGGCTTGTTGGCGTCATGTGCTGTCGAGTCCCTGGCCATGCGTGGGCGACAAGGAGGGAAGCGGTTGTAAATTTTTTCAAACATGGGCTGCCGCCCCCATTTGTACACGCATTTTCCTGGGGATCTCAATCTATTAAACGATTCCAGTCTTTAGATACCATGAAAGAAACGTCAAAGTATCTAAATAGGAAAGAAAAAAAACAGTTTTGGTACATCGAGGCTTTGGGTATTCTGGAAGAATACCGAGGGAAGATGGGTTTGTGTACAAAATTTGTAGAGAGTGTTTCAAAAGTTGCCGACGACCATGCAGACGCTATATTCCTTGAAACCCAGTCTGCTTCCAATGAGAGTTTGTATAAGAGATTTGGATTTGAAACCGTAGAAAAGAAAAACGTTGCATCAACAGCTTGCACAAAAGACCAACACGTGTGGTTCATGCGCCGGGAATAAATCTCATCTAGTGATGTTAAACGAAGAACATATTAATTTATTTTCGACCTTTCTTTCGGAGAACGGAATATTGTGAAGATCTACCTAACATAATGTACACAATTGCTGTCACAAAAGCTACGATGATGAATGCAAATGACCAAGAGGTTCCACTTTCTGTTGATGTACCCTCCTTCTTGTAAACTGCTGACAATGTAGAATCTACCATGGTGACAGTTGTCCCATTGTAGTACTTCATCAGAAATTTGTAGATATTGTCTTCAAAATAATCCGTATCTACAATACAGCTGCGACAGTGCTCCTTGGAAGGCCATTGTCGGTGAGGAAAGACGGGGTCTCCCTTGCCAACAGAATCTTGCTCCCTTGACAACCTATCATTGACAAGATTATGAGTCTTCCACAACCACAAAACACCGTCCCTTTTTGAATCAATAGATCTGGCATCTGATTTATTGGCATACTCTAAAAAGTGTTTGGCACAATCACCACACTGAAAAAAATGTTGTACAAACCCCCTTATGATATCCAGCCATTCCTGTCCTGACTGACTGCCATCCCTCTCTGGCATTCTAACAGACAAAGAATGAAAAAGCATCCAGAGCCCGCATGTATATCCTCTTGATTCAGAAGTAGATCCCGCACATTGATTCCAAGGCTCGCGTGTCAGCCCTCCACATATTTTGAGCCTTTTAAACATGTCCAGATCTTGGATCTCCTGTGAAGACTTGTCCCACACCTTATTCAGAGAGACAAGAGCTGCGTCTGCTCCCATGGCACATTCTTTGACAGGATGAGAGCTAGCTAATAAATGCAGCCATTTGCTGAGAGCCTTTCGTGCATCAGATCCTTTCAAAAGGGCACTGGATCCAAGATATTCAAAAGACAGGACAGTTGCTCCAACAATATCCACCTTATCAGCGTGCTCGGGATACATAGCAACCTCTGCATCATCCCTTGTCTTTGGAGGACTTTGATTACTCTCCTCCTGCTGTAAGTCCATGGCGTCATCAGACACTTCCTCCTGGTCGTCCTTGGGCTCTGGCAAAACAGCACTCTTCAAGTCCCTATCAATAAGCTTCTCCAGTGCAGAGATAACTCCACCAAAATTTCTTCTTTTTGGCTTCACTTCACGAATCGCATCCTTTGTTTTCGTCGAAAAATGCACTGGGCTGTCGAGAAACATCGTAGGATAGCTAGTAATCCCAAACTCATCACATAGCCGTGAATTCTCTGGACAGTCAACTCGCCCTACAGCCAAAGTTGCGGGTTTCCCATCCTTCTTTCCCTTCCATGCCCTCTCTTCTTCCCCCATAACATTGAAAAAATGTGTTGCAATCTTTTTATAATCCGGCTGGAAAGCCTTGCAAGCAGGGCACCAGTGAGAATAAAACTCAATCAAAACCCAGTCGTAATCCTGGGCAATCTCAGTTACTGTCCCCAGAAAATTCGTCTCATCCAACTCAATAAGGCCTGGTGTCGCATCCTCCTTTTCCTTCGCAGCAAAGCAGCCCGGCAACGATAGAGTCAAGAAAATGACAGCGATCTGACACGAGCACCTTGCCTGTGCCATCGTATCCTCCCCGATTGCACACCTCAATGATCATATGAATACACAATAACTGTGAAAGTAAATACAGAGACAAGCGCGTATATCTCAATCTACCAGCATCTCGAATATCCTTTTTACAGTGCATCTGATGAAGCATTCATGGGTTCAGCAACCTTAACAGGCGCACGTTGATTGAAAAAATTCAATAAAATTCAAAATCAATCTTGAGTGTTTCTCTGTGAGTGGATTTGCATCAATCTTGGGCATATGGGTACGTTCACAGGCGGGGGGCGGTTCTACGAGCACTCGCTATAATTCGATACGCAGCCGTATTCTAAGATTTAATGATTATTTATATCATATGCGTAGGGTATATGCTTCTCCTGATACTCAAACAAGAATATACCTTCTTTAGAGCAGTAGTGCGCCATGCCTGTAGACCATAGAGCAGCGTGTATGATCTCATCTGTCGACTCGAACTGTAATTTTCCTCGTGATAAAGGTACTGTGTATCGAAAGAAGGTTTCTGGTGTTCTGCGCAAGCGTGGTGGGGACAGTGGGCGAAGAGGCTTTGTCCCATTTCTCAGAACGAGGACGTTTTGTTCATCGAAGGGTTGCCACTTTGATAATCAAGGAGTAACAAGCACGCAATCGATGATCAGCATGCGATCTTTGGCGAAGAAGACGAGACAGTTACAGTGTACTGTAGAAAATGTTGCTCAGGGTCTCCCTGGTACATCTCAGTCCTCATTTTGGCAAGAGAGGAGGTATTCGAGTCGAGTACGAGCTAGTGGGAGGTGGGATCAGGGTGAATCGGTTAAGAGTGCATACAGTAAGAGGTCTGCTGGCTCGTTGCAAGGAGATGGCATGTCACAACAGAGGAAGTTTGGGGACCATACAAGCAAGTTGAGGCCATCTATTAGAGATCACAGGGATATGATCCAGGGTCTTCAGGAAAAGAATGCCGAAGAGCTGAAAAGACATAATACTACGTCTAGGAGTAGAGCCAAACTGCGTTATGAGCAAAAGATTAGAAGAACATCTGTAGGGCATCCTCAGCATGATGACATGCCTTTACCAGGCAAAGCCATCAAAGCTAGTTTGCACGTGGAGAAGAAAGAGGCCAGGACGGAACAGGGTTCATTTAGTGGATTAGAGCCAGTGTTTGTGCCATCCACAAAGAAGGCCGATGAAAGAGGGAAGGAAAGCCATGGGGACAAGCCTCGGCCGAATCGATTGCGGGATAACAGGACATCAGTGACACCTCGTGTCAAAAGGGAAGCAGCGGCTGTCGCCTCCCTATCTGATGATGAATCTGGAAGCGCTTTTGATGAAATACTTGACGACGATGCGATCAAGAAATTCTATCACAATGAACCTCCAAAGGATGTGCATGTAGTGGATACTCTGGCAGAAGCAAAGCGCATTGCCGCATTGTTGATGGGAGCAGAAATGCAAGAAAGAACATTTGCATGTGATACCGAGGTGATGGATATTGATGTTACTAGAGAATCCCCATGTTGCCATGGAGTGGTGACATGCTTCTCTATTTATTGTGGATCGGATGTCGATTTCAGTCAAGGGAATGTCACTGGCGACCCAAAGAAGACAATGCTGTGGGTTGATACATGGCTGAATGGTGAGGATGAGAGGGCAGAAGAAGCTAAGGATATCATGGAAACTTTCAAACCTTTTTTCGAGTCCGATAGCCATAAAAAGGTTTGGCACAATTATTCATTCGATAGACATGTGATGGAAAGAATGGGAGTAAAATGCAATGGGTTTTATGGCGACACAATGCATATGGCAAGGCTTTGGGATTCTTCCAGAACAGGAAGAGGAGGCTATTCCCTGGAAGCCCTAACAAGTACGTATATATTTAAAAGATGCTTAATACAGAACGACACGTATGAATTCTAACACTTCGATAATAATTGCAGCTGAGGAAGATCTTATGGGACCTCTGGATATGACCGATGCCAGAGGCAAGATATCAATGAAGAAAATTTTTGGCAAACCAAACATAAAGAAAGATGGTACAGAAGGAAAACTGATTATTCTTCCACCGATAGAAGAGCTTCAGTCATCCGAAGAGACTCGATGGGACTGGATTAATTACTCAGCATATGATGCCAAAGCTACCTGGGACTTGCAAGAGGCGTTGGTTTTAAAATTAATGGATATATATACAGCACCAGATTCTTACGTAAATCGTGCATATCATCATTCTGGAATTGAAATTAAGAGCCTATGGGACATTTATTGCCATGTTTGGAGACCCTTTGGTGATTTATTAACAGATCTTGAGGCATATGGAGTAGCTGTTGACGTGGACCATCTGTCACAGGCTGAGAAACAGGCTACAGAGGAAGAAGCAAAGTCCAAAGCAATATTCCGCGAATGGGCCGCCTCTAAAGTTCCTGATGCAGCCTACATGAATGTTGGAAGTAGTAGTCAGGTGGTTCAGTTATTATTTGGAGGTGCCAAGAACAGAAATAAGGACAAGCCTGGCGTGCCACTCTCAAGGACGTTCAAGGTACCAAATGTGTTGCCGCCTGAAGATGGTAAAAAGCCCAAAAAGAATATGGATATCACCATACATAATGTATGGAGCAAGGACGTGCCCACAAAACTAGTTCCTGAGATTTACACTCCAGCTGGTCTCCCTGGGTGCAGCACTCAAGTGCTCAAGACAATGGCTGGAAAGCCAGGGCGGGCTAGAAAAGCACTTGCACAGCTTTCAAAAGATAGAAAAGATGGTGAAGACGGCATTGAATCAGTCAGGAGTGATTTTGATGATGTATGGTCGACTGACGATGCAGAGATATCAAAATTGCAGGAAGGTATGAATTTGGCCAAAAAGGAAGAGCCAATTGAAGTTCTCGACGAGATTGCAAAGCAGCAAGGTTTTGGGAGACTTTTCTCTCTTTTCGGAAATCGAGAAGAAGGCCTCAAAGCATGCGCTGCCGTAGATTCGTTGATTGATGCATCTGCGATAGATACCCTTCTCTCCAACTTTATAGTGCCATTACAATCAGACGCCATTTTGAAGTCTGATTCATCAGGAATCCAGAGGGTACATTGTTCGCTAAATATTAATACAGAGACTGGAAGACTATCAGCCAGGCGACCAAATTTACAAAATCAGCCAGCTCTGGAGAAGGATAGATATAAAGTTCGCCAAGCATTCACTGCTGATAGGAACAAATCTAATACTCTCATTGTGGCCGATTATGGGCAGTTGGAACTTAGAATCCTGGCACACATGGCCAACTGCTCGTCAATGATTGATGCATTCGAATTAGGAGGAGATTTTCACTCCAGGACAGCTCTTGGTATGTATGATCATATCAAGAAGGCTGTCGATCAGGGAGACTGCCTGCTCGAATGGGACGAGAATGAGGGTAAGGGAGAACCTCCAGTCCCACTCCTCAAAGACATGTTCAGCGCCGAGAGAAGACGAGCAAAAGTTTTGAACTTTTCCATTGCGTATGGCAAAACAGCGCACGGACTGAGCAAAGACTGGGGTGTAACTCTGAAAGAAGCCGAGGAAACTGTTGAAAGGTGGTATGCAGAGCGAGCAGAGGTACGAACCTGGCAGCACGAGCAACATGCTTTGGCTCTCTCCGAAGGCTACGTGTGTACAATTCTAGGCCGCCGAAGACAATTGCCCGATGCAAGGAGTAAAAATAAGGCTCTCAGAGCCCACTCTTTGAGAGCAGCAATCAACACACCAATCCAGGGATCAGCTGCTGACGTTGCAACAGCTGCCATGCTTCGTATCAACAACGACCCAACATTGCGACAATTAGGCTGGAAGCTCTTGTTACAGGTTCATGATGAAGTGATCCTAGAAGGTCCAAAGGAAAGCGCAGAAGAAGCTCAACAAATTGTGATTGAATGTATGAAATCTCCCTTTGGAGACGACTGTGGGCCAATGCCTTTACGAGTCGAATTAAGCGTTGATAGCAAATACGCAGATACTTGGTACGATGCAAAATAATTTGAAGAATTGTAAAATCTGAATTATATGAAACGAGATTGCAAAGTCTGCGGTGAAGACAACTCTGCGTACGTCTGTCCCAAATGTAACGGACCATATTGCTCGCTTGTCTGTTACAAGCAGCATTCTGCCGCATGTACATCTACTTTTGAAAGGTGCGTTTTTATTTCATCATAATTAAATACTATACGTCGATTGTGGGGCTTTTACAGCGACGGACTGGATGCCTGCAGTGAACAAGTCCAGGAAAACCTGAGCAGCGTGGTGTCTACTCTCGATGACCAAATTCACATGAAGGATGTCCTTGTGCGATTGCACCGGCAGAATCTAGAAGATGAGTCTGTATCTATCGATGGAGAGGATACTTTTCTGGGTGGAATACCATACAGTAGGGCAATTGCATTTGCTGAAGGGGATCTCACACTGGAGGATTTGACACAAGTTGAAAGAGAGTTTTTACATTCAGCTGTGTATTCATCGTTGAAAGGGAATGATTGCATTATTCAAGCTTGGTCACCATGGTGGGAAAGTGAGGAGGCAAAGGACATGACGCTGTCTGATCAAGGGATGCCAGTTGTCCAAGAACTGGAGTCCACTGGAACACCGAGCGAGGCCATGACCTCCCTTCCAAAGGCACCTGAAAGTCCATTACCTGCTTTATCTAGCCTGACATCAAAACAGCCGTCGCCATTATTGATGTACCATCTGGTTGATTTGCTCTTCTGGTATGCTCTGATACTAAGGGCCCTGAATGGTGATTGCGAATCTGCTGAAGCTGATGTGGTATGCCTCTTGTTGTCTTGTTCCAGAGCCTTGAGTTCAGAAAAGCAGGTAACCGAGGATATTGGGCTTGAGAATGTCGTCATTAAGATTCTAGAGACGGCTTGTACAGGTGTCAAACCATACTTTGGAAGCATACCGAGGGGAATGGCAATTGGTACTGTGAAGGACGTGGCGGGCATTATTTCATTAGGTCGCACTGGAGTCATCTTGGCGCTTTCAGATCTCCTGCGGACAATTATGCGGAGTGAAGTTGATTTAATAAACAATAATGTGGATGGAAAGAGATCCTCCGGAAAGCAAACACTTGCGAAATTTGAGAGAAAACTGGTCTTCATGCTTGCATGGGCCAACGAAAGCATCGACGAGGATTCAAAACATGTCATGTCCAATCGGCTCGAAACAATTTATAGACAGCACATGTCATCTTTAAATAATGAGAATAAATCTGATGATATATTTTTCACAAGTAAATGAATGCATACGTATCAAAAGAGGCCAAAGGTCAAATCATGAAAGTTCAAGCCAGTTGCAACAATCAGGATGATCCAACCACAAGAACACATACATATAAGACATAACTTCTCAACAATGCCGGATGAACTCCAAGAAAGTTTTAAATACGCCATCGTGGGTAGGAGAAGACTGACAAAGATACTACAAAATCCACCAACAAGTCCAATGATGGAGCCAACCTTTTCTCGCAATATGACAGCAATAAACAATGCAACGGAAGTAATGATGAGTTTATACGACATATACCGATGATGTCCATTATTTTTCACTGATGACATCGTATCCAGCATGACCATGACCAATGCAGGCAACTTTGCTATGGAAGTTACGAGAACAAGTGCTGATAGGAGCACATGTACCTGGACAATGTGCCACGGCCATGGGCTTTGGGAATCTGTCGAGAAAGCGGAATGATACACAATATCCGAAAGAACAATTGGAGACACTTCATCGCCCCAATAGTAATAGCCACATGACGATACCAGGACATATAACACTCCCATGGATACAAAGGACAACATCACAGACTTTGAAAAATGCACAAGAGATGATGACATATCCTTTCTCACAGAGGCAAGCGCTGTGTGGCCACTCAATGAAGTAGAAAATATTGATACTGACCTAAAAACTCCAATCCAATTGAAAACATCGTACGAAATATCCCCGTATCCAGAGGGGATATACTGCCTTTTGGCATCTCCAACTGCAAGTGTTGCGACTGAGAGGACCAGACATATCGTTGCCAAGACAGCTACAAAAGAGATATGCCTAAGAGATCGTAAATCTGGAAGAAGCAGCAGCAATCCCGTAATGACACAGAACAAGGCAAGTGCAACATGAGATTCGTAATGACTGACTATATTTGACATGAGAAATTCCAACTGCTGGAGGCAGACGATCGAGCACAATATCATATTTCCGCCAAGCTCTAATTGCATCATCACGTACAAAATCCTACCAATACCCAAAATCTCGCCAAGTTTATACAAAGGAGTGAGACCTTCTTGCCTGGTCTCCAGTACCCGGAAAGATCGAACCATGAGCACAGAGCTACCATAAAACAGCAGACACATACCAACCAGGAAAATTTCGGCAACCCAACCCCCCCTGGCTACAGCATACGGCAAAGCCAAGATACCCAGCCCAGCATAGATGGATACTATGATGTACACTGTGTGTAAAACCGAACTGTTCCCACGTTCCCTTTCCACATGCTCAGACTCCACAAGCGCCTCCTCTAGGGTTGACTCTGTTGGATCCCTACCAACCAATTCTGATGGCATCTAAATTCTACAATCGATGCAATTTGCTAATGTTCTGCGTAATAGCGGTGTTATCCTTCTCGATAAGGGAAAAACCCTGTCGTGTCATAGCCTAGTCCCCTCGACAAGGCACCCAGATGCCATGCTGAGACATTACTTCAGCTAGAGAATGGAACGTATCGACTGAATTGTATAAGAATATCCCATCGCGAGTACTGCCATTGTTCATGACACGGTCGAAGAGTCGAAATCACTGCCGAATAAGGTGGCAATGCAGGGTTCAAACATGATTCATGTTTGAATTTGTTTCTTCATACAAGGCGGTTCTAATACACAATGCGGAACATATAATACTACGAATAACAATGTATAGGTCTATGTTAGTCTGTATAGTCCTTTGCTGCCTTGTCCTACGTGGGTACCCAAGTCACGGGCATTCGATCCTCATTCAGGTATGGCCTTCTATCCCATATCAAACGCATCTCATAATCTAAGTGGGTTTATAATTTGTTGGTTCAGGGAGGGACTGTGGTGTCGGCTGACTCTATGGAGGAGGCTGACGTTCTTGTGAGGGACGGTGTTGTAGAGGAGGTCAGAAAAGGCATACCGGTCAAGGGAGTGGACGAGATATTGGATGCCTCGGGAAGGTATGTCATGCCTGGGGGTATCGATCCACATACGCACTTGTCTATGCCTTTCATGGGCATGGTTGCCTGTGATGACTTTTACAGTGGACAAGCTGCAGCCTTGGCAGGGGGGACAACCTTTCATATTGACTTTGCATTGCCTGTGGATCACGATCTCATCGCAGGATACAAGGAGTGGAGGAAGAAATCTGAAGATTCTGTTATGGACTATGGGTTTCATATGGCAGTGACATCTTGGAGTGACAAAGTAAAGGATGATATGGAAACATTGGTTACATCTCATGGCATTAATTCGTTCAAGTTTTTCATGGCCTATAAGGGGGCCCTTATGGTGACTGATACGGAGCTTTTGCATGGATTTTCTCAGTGTAAGGAACTTGGTGCTATTCCTCAAGTCCATGCAGAGAATGGGGATGCTGTGGCCCATGGCCAGGAATATGTTGCGAATACACTAGGGGTGACAGGTCCAGAAGGACATGCCATGTCTCGACCTGAAGTATTAGAAGCTGAAGCTACTTCTCGGGCGATACGATTGGCAGAATTTGTTGGGTCTCCATTATATGTTGTGCATGTCATGGGGAAGCAGCCTGCTGAGGAGATTGCAAGGGCACGCTTTCGGGGAAGCAGAATTGTTGGGGAAACAGTGACTTCTGCAATTAGTCTCAACGAATCAGTTTTATGGAATTCCAACTTTACGGAAGCTGCAAAGTATGTGATGAGTCCACCCATTCGATCTGCTGAGAGTGGAGCTGCAGTCAAGGCTGCCCTGGCAGGAGGCATCTTGCAGGTTCTGGGGACCGATCACGCGGTGTTCAATAGTACCCAAAAGAAAGCCGGCATTAACGATTTTAGAGCGATACCAAACGGCGTCAATGGAATAGAAGAGCGGATGCATGTTGCATGGGAAGAACTCGTCAATTCGGGTGCCATGTCCCCCATGGATTTTGTCAGAGTGACAAGCACAGAGGCAGCCAAGATTTTCAATATTTACCCTAGGAAAGGTATAATAGCACCAAAATCGGATGCAGATATTATTATAATTGATCCAAAGGTTAGACACACCCTACATGCCTCAAGTCATCACTCTAGAATGGACACCAATGTATATGAGGGTAAAACTATCACAGGAAAGGTAGTCACGACGATCAGCCAGGGTAACGTTGTCTGGAACCATGGGAAATTAAATATCAAGAGGGGTGCAGGGCGATTCATCCCTCTAGAACCATTTGGAAGCTTGTATCATGGAGTTCATCAGAGAAACAATCATAATGCAGAAAGTTTCTCAAAGCAGCATGCGTCAAAAGTCCACGATACCTCTGAACTTTAATCTGTATCATAATTAGATTCTATTTAATGGCATTTTGAATATGTTTGGTGCAAGATCATGGAGCATCTCCGTCTCGGCATTGCATGGGCTACACCGCTTATGCTCTACTGGTGGAAGGCAAAGGAGATTTCAGCATCATAAGACCCAATCAATCCGATCATCAAGTATAAATTCAAGTGTACGTATGTATATCGACGTAGATTGCTGTCTGAAGGACTAGTCTGCTTTTCTGAAGACATTCCTCCTGTGGCACCAGAAGTTGTATGAATGATGTGATGTTGTGTAGGTTTCAACTGGGATGAACCCTCTCTTAAAATCTGCCATCATATCTGGATCTTTGTCATTGGCTGGAGACCTGGTGGCTCAGCTCTTGCAGAGGATGGCTGATGGTACAGCAACAGAATATGACATATTCAGGGCAGCCAGAATGGGCTCATTTGGTCTTTTCCTGTACGGTCCCTATCAGCACTACTGGTATCGTGCATTAGATAGAGCTTTTAATGCGAGAACCACGAAAAATTTCGCTATTAAAGTATTCATGAATCAGACATGCCTTGCTCCCATTGTAATCTCGGCTGTTTTTGCATGGACTCTGGCTCTGCAAAACAAGCTGGACGAATTCCCCGAAAAATGCAACAGAGACTTTAAGAATACATTATTTACTGGGTGGAAATTTTGGGTGCCGGCCTCCAGTATCAACTTTGTTCTTGTGCCGCTTCAACATCAGGTGCTGTACATGTCTTGCTGTGGTGTGGTTTGGACTGCATTCTTGTCCTATTCTAGTTCTAAACAGAGCACACGAGTCGAAGGGAAATAAAATATTACACACACATATATAACGATATTCAAACAGAGTGTAAAAGTTTTTCAATATCAATGCCATTGGCTTGAAGAATATACAGGATTGTCAAGACTGTTCCATTCCATGTTCCGTGGATAATCATAGGTGTGAGTAAATTGCCAGAGCGGACGTATGAAAATCCTAGCAATAGGCCAAGAGCTGTCAATTGAGGTGTGTCTCTTGGAGAGAAATGCACCAGGCCAAATGCCACAGAAGACAAGAAAACAGCCAACGGAGTAGGCATGTACTTTGCCAGAGAGGGCAGTAGAAAGCCTCTAAACACTGTCTCTTCTAATAAGGGAGCCAGAATGGCCGTTGTACCGAACAGACAGGCAAATGTAACCTGATCTAAAGAAAGAATTTGAGAGATGGCATCTGCTGTACCCTTGGCCTGCAAATCTTCCGCTCCTATTGCTTGCCATATGCTCGACGCCACATAAACCACCTCGGGAGCAAGAAGGATTCCTATCAGTGCCCACACGAGCCACCCATCGGGCTTTCTAAATGGCCCCTCTGTATCCAAACGAAGCATAGAAGGTTTTGCATTGTACCATGCACCTGCTGACGTCGTAATTATGCCTATACCTACTATAGTCTCAACAATCTGATTAATAAGAGCAAATTCAGCCTTCTGCTGCTGGCTCAAATCCATAAACCCTCCATCCCCCCCAACAAGCTTGGCAATAGGCAGGAAGGTCAGTCCAACTAATAAAAACGACGCTCCCCACCCAACCATCCCCATGACAGAATCTTTAAGACCCCAAGGTGCTTCTAAGGGTACATTGTATCTCTGAAGATCAAAGAATCTGTACGATGTGTCAATATCGTTATCAATGTCAGCCTCAGCCACAGACTCTTCATGTTCTGGTATAGCCAGAACAACCCTCTTCTGGGTCTCAATGGCGATAGATCGCTTCACATGTAATCCATGATTCAGTAATTGGCAGTGCCGTGACCATTGACACGTCCTGGCGTTGGAAGGGTGTCGAGTGGTTGAGGCCACGATACTCGAATGCCTAAGAACACTAGTAGTTGAACTATACATATGCATATAAATAAATTTAACTTAGAATTTTAGACATGTAAGGGCCATCTAATTCAAAACCCAACTTTCTGTAGTAATGTCTGGTCCCTACCCCTGCAATCACTGCAAGCTTGGTGGATCGATGTTCTTCTCGAGCAATTCTTTCTGCCTCTTGCATCAGGAGAGTTCCATATCCTTGGTGCTGCCACTTTCCTGCATCTCGTAAATGGACCCCTACAGCTGTTCCATACACATGGAGTTCTCGTACCATGGAAACACGTCCATGCAGCTGCGGTTGCCGAGTCTTCTGCTTCCCTGCTAACTTTCTCAATCGCAACAGTCCCACCAAGATATCCTGTCTCGGATCTTCATATGCCAAGAAGGTTTCCCACCCTCCGTTCGCCGCGTAGTCTCGCCTCACCAACTCTACCTCCTCGGGCTTTACTTTCTGGTGAATATCTTTGATGCCAACTTCTCTGGTTCTCACGTCTCTGCATCGCAATCCCAGCTCTTTGCATCGTGCAAGAGCTAATTCTCGTAGATTTCCCTTTTCAACACCACTTGATACCAGCGGCATTGGTATATCTCTCTGGATCCTATAAATTCGAACCCAGGGAGGAATCAATGCCAGGCACCTTGCAACAAGGTCCACCAACTTATGAGGTTCGTAATTCTTATACAGCCCCTTTTTCCATAGCTCATACAATCCAGTCCCTCGAATAACAAGAGTAGGGTACACTTTCAGACCGTCCGACCTGAATGCTGGATTCTCAAAGAACTCTGTAAAGGATTCGACATCTCTCTCCCATCCAACATTAGGTAAATCTGGCATCAGATGCGCAACTACTTTAAATCCTGCATCTTTTGAGAGTTCAAAACATTCCCCTACCGCTGCCACAGTGTGACCTCTATTTGTATCTCGAGCAACATCCTCATATGTGCTCTGTAGCCCAATCTCCAACCTCGTACATCCATACGACAACATGGCTGACAAATGAGGCGTGAGACAAAAGTCAGGTCTTGTCTCAATCGTCATACCAATGCATCGAGTAGAACTCTGCTCCGAAAATGCCACAGCCTCTGCTACATTTTCAGATGAATGACCTGACAAGGCATCATGCAAGTTCCTAATAAAATAATCCCTATACTCTGCAGGAAGAGACATGAATGTCCCCCCCATCAGAATAAACTCAACCTTGTCAACAGAATGCCCTAATCTTCGCAACTGATCAACTCTCGCCCGGGCCTGAATGTATGGATTATATCGAGCCCTGATGGCCCTCATTGATGTAGGCTCATATCCAGTGTAACTCTGTGTGGAGTATTCAAAGTCTGAATCAGGACCCCCCGGACAATACACACAAATATTACCAGTCGTCGCAATATGAGGACATCGATGGGGTTTTGACATCACAGCCACCACCGCAATGCCCGACGCCGTCCTGATTGGCTTTGCCCTCAACTGAGGAAGCAGAGTCGCCCTGTGCTCCTCAGGAAGTGCTGCAATGATCTCCACCAACTTTGGTATCCTTGCAAGCGAATATTTCATACCAACATGTTTATTTAATGTATTCAGATTCACATCCTTGCCGGATGTAATGCTCTGGACGAGAGCATTGACAATGTCAGAAATAGCTCGCATGCGAGCCTGCACATCACCAGAAACCCCCGTATACTCTACTGTACTACTTCAAGCATCATAAATCCAATATAATACCCGTACCTCGCCCTCACTGTAGACTACATGACCGCGTTTATTCTTCTTGGGGACATGGGTTGTCCGGTGCCCAACCGCGAGTCCCTCCCGTTCTCGAATTGTTTCAGTCTGTACACTCATGCATGTATATAATCATTTAGAATTGACCATAGAATAAATATATGATATATTTGACCATAGAATAGGGGAATACGGCTGTCTGTTCTGTTCTGTCGTCAATATTGACCAATTAATTGGCATGCCAATCCTAGGCCTAGTCCAGTACTGGAATGCATGCCAAGATCGTGCGATGATGGCCTGATCTTCGTATTCCAAAGTATTTATATAATTTTACAAGGATATATTGATGAATTGCACAGTGCATCATACCAGATTGGTTCCAGAAGGTGCAAGACTGGAACGTCAGGTCCATTTGAGGCACAGGTGGGCACAGAAGAAATCTGCCTGTGGATTTCATCAGAATCGTTTACATACTATCAGACAGAGGCATCCAGGAGGTGTGGTGGTGCAGGCGATGAGTGCAGGTACGCGTGCAATATATTGTCTTGAATGCATGACTCTCTCGGGTTTCCTTATCCGCCTATTGGAACATCGATGCAGAAATTATTGATGGAAAAGCTACTGCTGCTACTATTCGGCAGGAGTTGAAGGTGGAGGTGGATGCGTTGAGAGAAAAGTATGGCAAGTCTCCTGGGTTGGCGGTGGTGTTGGTGGGGGAGCGCAAGGACTCTCAGACGTACGTGAGGAATAAGAAGAAGGCATGTGAGGAGGTTGGGATTGTGTCTTATGGGACGGATTTACCTGAAACTGCGAGCCAGGAGGAAGTTCTGAAGGTGGTGGAGGAGTATAATGCTGATCCAAATGTGCATGGTATTCTTGTGCAACTTCCTCTTCCAGGTCATATTGATGAGCAGGTCATTTTGGATGCTATATCAATTGAGAAGGATGTTGATGGGTTCCATCCATTGAATATTGGATGCCTGGCGATGCGAGGGAGGAATCCAAAGTTTGTTCCTTGTACACCAAAGGGGTGCATTGAGCTCTTGAAAAGAAGTGGGGTAGAGATGGCCGGAAAGAAAGCAGCAGTTGTTGGAAGAAGTAATATTGTTGGAATGCCAGCTGCTCTCTTGTTACAGAGAGAGAACGCCACTGTGACAATAATTCATTCTCGTACGCCAAACGGAGCAGAGATTTGCTCTGATGCAGACATTGTGATTGCTGCATGCGGTAAGGCAGAGATGGTTGATGGGTCTTGGATCAAGCCAGGTGCTGCGGTGATTGATGTCGGGATCAACGCTGTCGATGTATGTTGTTTGCTTGTATTCGTGTGCATGGTCAAGCTCAAATTTGGATGCCGTATCATCATGTTGAATGCAGGATCCAAACGCAAAGAGGGGATATAGGCTTGTAGGTGATGTCAACTTTGCAGAGGCGTCGGAGAAGGCCTCTTATATCACTCCTGTTCCAGGGGGTGTTGGTCCCATGACCATTGCTATGCTTCTCAGGAATTGTGTTGATGGGGCACAGACTGCATTCAGCCGGGCATGACATAAAATGCATTTACAAATCATGAATTAAACATATACATGGAGTGCTCAGCATCTCATCGTCTACTCACACATGCAACTACTGATATCTAAAACCTGTTTCTTGAATTCATTTCTTAGCGATAGGTATTCATGAAGTTCTCATGGAAGTTCTTGAACTTTTGTACAAAATCCGCAATCTGGTCCTCCTGTGGTAAAATAGTTGTTCTCATATGGAATGTCCCTTCTTCCTGGCCGAATCCAGCTCCTGGAACTGTTACGATACCAGTCTCTTTCAACAGCTCGAGGCAGTAGAAGGTATCTGGTGTTTTGCCAGCTGCTTTGGCAGCATCAATTGCCTTCTGAGGCAGGTGCAGCCTTGGGAAAGAATACATTGCACCCTCTGTGAATGTGCAAGACACTCCCTCGAGTGAATTGAAAGCATCAGTCATGACGTGAGCTCTTCTCGTAAGACTTGCAAGGCCCTCATCCATTTCTTTCTTGTATTCATCATATGATGCCTCTCCTGGCTTTGGTGGATTTGCCATGAGACTCATCGCCAGCTGTCCAGTTGTGTTAGGGCTCAAATTGATAGAGGCAGCCTTATACATTTCTTCGATAGTCTTTGGATGGAAATTCACAAACTCGACATATCCTCCACGTAATCCACATTCACCCAGGACTCCCTTTGATACTGTGTGGAATGATGCCAACTCAACCCCATCCTTGTATGGAGCACCCATTTCAGACAAGATCTTCTTGGCAGAAATGAATGGCTTCTCTGTCTGGTAAACATTTGGCTGATACACCTCATCAGCCAAGAGAACCAACCCCTCATCATACGCAAACTTGACAATGTCTTTCAAGCCGTCCGCTGTCATGCACTGCCCTGTTGGATTTCCAGGATTAATAAAGACAATAGCACGAACATTTGTACCTTGAGCACGAGCCTCATCGATCGATTTCTTGATTCCCTCGAGGTCCATTCCCCAGCCCTTATCCTCCTTCAGGTAGTAAGGAAGCAAGGTACCCCCATACAATTGAATAGATGCCGAATACAATGGATATTGTGGAATTGGAACCAAGATGGCGTCATTCTCATTTCTAATAGCAGCATTCAGCACATATCGCACCGCCACCGAAGCACCATCGGTCAAATAAATGTGCTCTGGATTAGCTGGATGTCCATCTCTACGCTCAATGTAGTCAGCCACTTCCTTGCGAATGCCAGCTGCTCCTCTGGAATCCGTGTATGCTCCAAGTGCCCCTCCAAACAACTTGTTCATCTCCTTGGCCCTTGCAATCACGTCTTCAGGAAACAATTCTGTCACCTTTGGATGGTCCATCAAAAATGGTGCTGAAACCAAAGCCTGAACCTGTCTGTTATACGTGATTGGCTTTTGTCCTAATTGCTGTGGATTTCCAACTGCATAATAATATACTATTGTCACACCATGGTAATCTAAACGGACATAGTCGATGTGCCCCTCGGACAACAACAACAACAACCCTACCACCCTGATCTTAGGGTAATGGTAGTAGTGGTTCGACCCAACAGACAACAACACGCACCATTCGTGTAAATAATATCCTTCCCTTCCGCTGCCATATCCTGAGCCTTGTTATAAAGCTCACCACGAACAGCATACTGAGCCTTCAACAGATTTTCATTCAGGGTCGTTGGATGCAATACATACCCATCCACTTTTGTTGGAGGACCCTCCTTTTGGTCAGTCTCCTGTGCAGGCATAGCACCGTAGAACCGAGGCATCATCTGCTGCGTCGCAGCAAACTGCTTCTGATTTGTCTCATGGAGAGCAGATTTCGATCCCATCAATCCTCGAGCGAGGAGAGAGCCAATGCTCTTGGAAGATTTGCGAGACATGTGACACAATACACACATGATGACAGATGAACAGAGATTGTTCTCCCTTTCTTCGTTACTAATGAAAATAATCAATAGATCAATCGACTACAGCCTCCATCCTGGGTATTCTGATCATATCTGGATTGTAGACATTTCAGCATCTGATCAGAGGACGCGCTCGAACGCGATGACGTGGCATTCCCATGCACGTGGAATGGCCGGGATGAACATCGATGATCACCCAGACAGGATAGCATACTGGATCAAATCATTCGACGTGGTCTTTGTTGTATGCATGATGTCGCGAATCTGTCCATGTCTCCTCAGAGATCTCCGCATCCACTAGAGATCTTGCCACTAGAAACCAAGACAAGATCCAAGTCTATTCAAGAGCATTCCTTATTTGCCTTTATCTATCGATTATTGTATTAAATTCTTCACTGTAGTATTCTGAATGACCGTGATGGTATATGACGTGCATGTCGAAGCATGAGCACGGGTCTACGGGTGAGGCGAACTGTATATCTGATGAACGCATCGGAATATTATTATGCTACTCATGATACTTGTATATAGATTGCTATTGAGGGATGTGGTCACGGGGAGTTGGACAAGGTGTACTCGTCAGTGAAGCAGCTGGAAGAGTTGGGTGGGAAAAAGGTGGACTTGGTTGTGTGCTGCGGGGATTTTCAGAGTATGAGGAATCTAGATGATTTGGAATGTATGGCTTGTCCTGTCAAATACAGGAAATTAGGGGGATTTTACGAGTATTACTCTGGGGTGAAAAAGGCTCCATATCCGACTGTGTTTGGTACGTTATATGTAGGACAGTCATCATCACTTGTGTAGCAGTGTCTTTGACAGACGATTCATTATGTATGTAGTTGGGGGGAATCATGAGGCGATTAATTATTTGAGGGAGCTGTATTATGGGGGGTGGGCAGCACCGAATATCTACTTTATGGGGTATTCTGGGGTCATCAATTTTGGGGGGATTCGTATTGCTGGGATTTCTGGTATATTCAAGGGGCATGATTACTTGATGGGGCATTATGAGGTTCCTCCATATGACAATAGTAGTATGAGAAGCGCATATCACGTGCGATGTATGGAGGTGAGCAAGTTGATGAGCGTGCAGGGGCATGTTGATGTATTTTTATCTCATGATTGGCCGGCTGGCATTACATCGTACGGTGATGCGAATGATCTTGTGAGGAGGAAACGATTTTTAGCGAGGGACATAGAACAAAATTCGCTGGGATCTCCGCCACTGATGTCTCTGTTGAAAAAGATTCAACCATCATACTGGTTCTCTGCACACCTTCATACAAAGTTTGCAGCTCTCGTTCCGCATTCGAATACGTCGTTCACGCGATTTTTATCATTAGATAAGTGTCTCCCTGGGAGGGACTTTTTGCAGATTGTAGATTTCCCAGAGGTGAGTGGGCCAAAGGAGTTCTCATATGATGAACAATGGCTTGCCATTATCAAGAAGACTCATCCCACACTTTCATTTGATCGATCACCGATCACGCCTCCTCCTCCTGTCGACATACAGGAGGATGATCTGCGTCATATACGAGAGGTATTCCAAGGAGACTTGAAGATACCTGACAACTTTGTATGCACAGCCAAACCTCATGATGCACTGACACGTCAGAGGAAGGGATACATGCCTATGCAACTGTTAGAAAACCCTCAGACAACGTCTTTGATGAATACATTAGGGATTGAATTCCCTCCTCTAGATGCTCCAAACAATACAGTAGGAAACAACCCACCACCGAATCCAGAAATGATTGACATTGATGACGATGACATTGATCCAGCTATTCAGGCAATTTTACACTAGTACATATAAATATTGTATTTATGCTGCTTTAGATGCTTTTTGCTCGACAAAAATAGCAATTTGCTGCAGCGCATCCCGTCTCGACTGAATAATCTGAGACAGCTGCTCCACTCTATCTTTGACCAGCATGACCTTTCTTCGACAATAGTCAATCCCAGCATCCACATCTCTCTGCACAGAAAAGTATAAAATAAGCATACATCACAATCATCCACACACAGACACATGCCGCGAGACACACCTCTATATAGTACCCAGTGCCAACTTCAAGCAACACAGTTTCCACACTCTTCAATGTACCAGGGACGTACAAAGACTCTGTCATCGGGAGCATCAGAGTATCTCCTTCCTTTGCATCTTTTAATCCCTCAACACTCCGCCCAGCCGCAGCGAATCGTGCAGCTGTCCGCTGTAATGCAACAAGGCTATTCACAAAGCTGTTCACTTCATTCGACAACTGTTGCTGTAGTTGCTGCAACTCTCCCAAACTCAGTTGAGAAATATCAATCTGCTGTTTATTAGACATGGATAGATTCTATAGTCGCTGCCGTCGGTGCCTGAAGTCAAACAGATACAGTGCCGATTCAACTCGCCTCTCTCTGTTCCACCAGACTGATGTTAATACCAGAGTATATGAATACTAGTATTTAAAAAATAGATATTGCCTTACCCAGAGGCTTCCTTTGGAAGCAAACAAAGGCACATGCTTGCCTTCATTAAGATCTCCGGAGATCTTGAATTCAAGTTCATGTCTCAAGATCTCAAAATCCCGAATGAAACATCCCACTGAAATTGCATTTGTTAATTTTTTATTTTTGAAAGCAGAGTATTCCAGTAGAGTCACTGGGAAGAGGGCTGCTGGGTGTGTGTCATGCAGGTGGTTCGAAAGACAGCGCTCACTCCCTATAGTAGGAGGATGGGTTGGGATGATATTGTCGATACTTGTAAAAGTGTAATTGTATCCTCAATGAACGGGTGCCATTGGGACTTGGGTGGTACAGCTACACGACACCTGCAAGAGAGGTCTTTTCTTGTTTCTTTGCCTAGTCTTGTGGATGCTGCTGCTGGGAAAGATTTCAAGAGCGAGTCATCGAGTGACAGTGAGAAAAGGCCTAGGAGAAAGTTGAAGAAGGGTGAGAGTACGTTCGACGTTGGGGGCAGAGGACGTCCCAGGTCCGGGACAGGCCAGAAGGGGTTTGGGGAGAAGAAGGATAGAAATGATCAAGAAGGAAACAGAGTATGGTCTAATACGTGGAATTCACAGCAGAGAAATGATTCACAGCAAAGATATAGAAAAACGGGTGGTGGCGGTGAGTGGCAGGGAAGCAATACGAGTAGGCAAGGTCATCGTGTGCCACGTGCTTTTTCACAAAGACGTGCGCCACAGGCGGATTTGGCCCAGGATAATGCTGGTGATACTGGAGGTGATGCAGATATGGATGGGTCCTTGGGTTTGGCTGAGGGATCTACTCTGCGGAGTAAAAAGAGTTGGTCCAAGCAACATAAGGGGAGACCTCAAGGAAAACATAAAGGGGCCACGCGGCACAGTCAGAGTGAATATCCGATCAAATCGTCCAAGCATAGTTTTCTAGAAAAGAAGACCCTTGATAAGAAGGCGGTGAAGAAGAAGGCTAGCGCTCCTATTATAATACATGTGCCTGCTGATGTTCCTGTTGTGAAGTTTGCAAAGTTACTTGGTACGCCTTTGTGTGACACATGTTATGCATGTATGATACGCGCATAATTGAATCATTGTCTTGTAGGGATTTCCTATTCGCAAGTCGAAAGAGTGCTGGGAGATATTGGAGAAACTTTACAAAGTGATGAAGAGAGTCTGAGTCCAGACTTGGCTGAATTAGTTGCTATGGAATTAGGCAAGACTATTGAAGTAGTAAAGGGAGATAAAAGCCCAGAAATAGACGCTATCATGCACCCACGGCCTCCTGTAATAACAGTCATGGGTCATGTTGATCATGGAAAGACTAGTTTGCTGGATGCATTAAGAAGCACGAGTGTTGCAGCAAGGGAGGCTGGAGGAATCACGCAGCATATTGGGGCTTTTGAGGTGTCAATGCCAGAATCAGGGAGCTCATTAACGTTTCTTGATACGCCAGGTCACGCTGCATTTTCTGCGATGAGGGCCAGGGGAGCTGCTTTGACAGATATTGTTGTTTTGGTTGTTGCTGCAGATGATGGCGTCATGCCACAAACTAGGGAAGCGTATGCTCATGCGAAGGCATCTGGGTGTCCAATAGTTGTTGCAATCACCAAGTGCGACCTTGATGGGGCGGATGTAGATAGAGTGAAGCAAAATCTAGCCGACTTGGGATTAGAGCTTGAGGACTTTGGAGGAAATGTTCAAGTGGTAGAACTCGCAGCACCTAAAGGTATCGGTCTTAAAGAGTTAGAGACTGCCTTGTTACTAGAATCAGAGGTCATGGAGCCAAAAGCACCAGTGGATGTACCGGCGAGAGGTATTGTAGTGGAAGCTAGGGTGGATAAAGGCCAAGGGCCATTGGCAATGGTGATTGTGACAGGAGGTCAACTAAAAAAAGGACAATCGATCGTCGTTGGAAGTGAGTGGGGAAAAATTAGGAATTTAAAAGACCACAGCGGGAAGCAAGTTGGTCCAGAAGGTATCTCCCCTGGGAGGCCAGTGGAGGTTGTGGGACTGCGAGGTGTGCCAAATGCAGGAGATGAGCTTCTCGTGGTGATGAGCGACGATAGAGCCCAGAAATTGAGTAAAGCGCGTTCTATAAAGGCAGAAGCAGTGAAGCAGTCCATAATACAAGCAAGTAACGTACCTGAACCAGTAAAAATTGAAGGTGAATCAGACGACGAAGACTCAATAAATGATGGCCCCATTTCAATTCCAGTGATTGTAAAAGCTGATGTTCACGGCTCTGCAGAAGCTGTGAAAGAATCAATAGTCGCTTTGGGAAATGAGCATGTGAACATCAATGTAGTGCACGTAGGAGTTGGGCCGATCACATGCTCTGATATTGACCTTGCAGTCCCATTCGGAGGTCGAGTGGTTGGATTCAATGTCAAAACCGCATCAGACGCAGACGCTCTGGCAAAGTCTAGGGGTGTTATGATCTTGAATAGGCGAATTATTTACGAGTTGATGGAAGACATCGAATCTATAGTACATGGAGCCACTCCAAAGCCTCCAGAGGATGTTGTCATAGGCAATGCCGAGGTACTAGCCTTGTTCAAAGTTCCTGCAAGGAAAGGAAACCCTGCAAAAGTCGTTGCTGGATGTAGGGTCTTGGATGGAAACATTAAAGCTGGTCTCAAAGTTCATGTTCTCAGAAGTGGAGAGATTATCCACGAGGGTCACCTGGATTCCTTGAGAAGACACAAACTAGATGTCCAAACAGTGGGAAAAGGGACCGAGTGTGGTGTCATCCTTGAAGAGTTCGCAGACTTTATGGTGGGTGACTCATTGTCATGCATTGAAGTGCAGTGATGCATGTGCTATCCATGGTAGTAAATCAGATCCCTCGAGACGTCGACGTCTCTGGGTACCTGCAGGGCCTCTCAATTCCAGAGCCTTGGAAGATGTCAAATCCCAGAGTTTGCTTCTTTAGGACCTGATCCACAGTTCATACCCAGTGTAAAAATTAGATAGTGTATTATTCGTAGACTAAAGAACGCACACAGGGTGCAAGAGATTCTCTGAGGTGTTTATTCGCATGTTGTCGCCCAAGGCCGTACCTGCTGCTCCTGCAAGACGATCCGTGAGAATGTCAGCCTCCAAGAGTGATACAAGTAAGATCAAGGTTGTAGTCACCGGGGCAGGTGGCAGGACTGGGCAACTTGTTATGAAGAAGCTCCTCCAAGATCGTAAAGAGTTTTTGCCCATTGGTGTGGTCAGATCCGAGGCTAGCGCTGCCAAATTGAAGGAGTATGGTGCATCAGATGATCAGATAGTTATTGGAGATATCATCGGTGAGAATGGGAAGGCCACTTTGGAAAAGGCCATGGCTGACAGTCAGAGACTCGTGATCTGCACGAGCGCTGTACCTCAGATTGTCAAATTATCCCTCATTCCGGTAATCATCGCGAAAATATTCAGAAGGGAGGGTGTTAGGCCCAAGTTTACCTTCAAGAATGATCAAACACCCGAGCAAATTGATTGGTTGGGTCAGAAAAGCCAAATAGACGTTGCCAAGAGTTCTGGAGTTGAAAAGGTGGTTGTGGTGGGATCCATGGGAGGAACTGATAAGGATAACTTCTTGAATACGATAGGCGATGGCAATATTTTGGTCTGGAAAAGGAGGGCAGAGAAGTATTTGATTGACAGTGGCCTCAACTACACAATCCTTCATCCAGGAGGTTTGAAAGATGATTCTGGGTCAGAGAGAGAAATCTTATTGAACGTTGATGACGCCTTTATCAACGATAAGTCTGGGCCTAGATCGATTCCACGTGCTGATGTGGCAGAGTTGTGTGTCCAGAGTTTGACCATGGCAGACAGACGGTCCATTGACTGTGTGGCAAGAGATCCGCAGGATGGTAAGCCCACAACGGATTTCCAAGCTCTTTTTGCCAGTATGACAAAGAACTGTGACTACTCTGATATGAATGATGATCCTATCTTGGGAGCTTCATTTGCTTCCAAAGCATAATGTTTTGGGTGACAAGTCAGTGGTCAAGGTGGTGGGAAAGTACAGGAGCCAGAACGTCAATGTAGCCTCCTGAGCTATCACTACGATATTATTTGCACATTTGTTACGTGTTTACTCATATTTGATGGAGTTGATGTAAAAATTAGCAAGTTTTGAATGCGGTAGTCAATGGTTCCCATTGGGGTGGCCAAACAATGGGAACATCGATTGACGTGGGAATTCAATCCTACAACTCGGCAAGGCGAGAAGCCTTATCCGATTGCTGCTCGTCCGGCAAGGGTTGTTTCTAACTTTTCAAATCACAGTTCCTCCAATAGCATTCAATTTTCTATAAAAAGATAATGTTGGCCCTCTCCTCAGCACACTCCACCAGGCTTGCAACAGTTGCCTCGGCGAGGAGCTCCCGTTCCAAGCCCGTAAGGGTCGCCAATGTCACTGTTAGAGCTTCCAAGTCTTCCGAGGTGAGTGATTTGCCTTTTGTATGTTTAGATGATCTAATTTTGATTGTTTTGGAGGCAGAGGGGCCCTATGCACCTCCCTGATGTTCTTGAAATAAATTTGCTCACGAGGCGGTCGCGTCTATTCCTGGATCATACGTGGCTGTATGGGCTTTCAAAAGCCAAATAACATGATTTGGGGATGGAATCTGCACTAGGATCGCCTCAGTGTTGCTTTTTCTTCCAGAACGGCGACCTGACATCGGGGGTTCAGGATGAGATTGGGATTCTCCCAATAGTTGTGATAGTTTCATGTCATGTACGGGATTCTAATGGGTTTCTTATATGCGCAGGCCGATGATCTGACTAAGACTATTGCTATGATGTCTCTTGCTACTCCTCTGCTCTTCACAGAGTCTGCTAGTGCTGCCACCGAGATGATGAGCGTTGCCGGTGGAGATGGCCGTGCCGGACTCCTTGCCTTCCCTCTCTTGGCTGCTTTGGGATGGGTTGGATTCAACATTGCTGGACCAGCTTTGAACCAGATCAACAACATGGGAGAGAAGAAGAAGGCCTTTGTTGCCGGTGGAATGGGTCTTGCTACTTTGCTCGCTGCCCAGAATGCTGATGCCGCCACCGAGATGATGAGCGTTGCAGGTGGAGATGGCCGTGCCGGACTCCTTGCCTTCCCTCTCTTGGCTGCTTTGGGATGGGTTGGATTCAACATTGCTGGACCAGCTTTGAACCAGATCAACAACATGGGAGAGAAGAAGAAGGCCTTTGTTGCCGGTGGAATGGGTCTTGCTACTTTGCTCGCTGCCCAGAATGCTGATGCCGCCACCGAGATGATGAGCGTTGCAGGTGGAGATGGCCGTGCCGGACTCCTTGCCTTCCCTCTCTTGGCTGCTTTGGGATGGGTTGGATTCAACATTGCTGGACCAGCTTTGAACCAGATCAACAACATGGGAGAGAAGAAGAAGGCCTTTGTTGCAGGTGGAATGGGTCTTGCTACTTTGCTCGCTGCCCAGAATGCTGATGCCGCCACCGAGATGATGAGCGTTGCAGGTGGAGATGGCCGTGCCGGACTCCTTGCCTTCCCTCTCTTGGCTGCTTTGGGATGGGTTGGATTCAACATTGCTGGACCAGCTTTGAACCAGATCAACAACATGGGAGAGAAGAAGTAAGCTCTGATAGCCACACTTGATTTTGCTTCGAACATAATGATGAGATATAGATACTCCTTGCGGTGTATATGTAATTTATAAATAGATCCACCTCAAGAGATGAAGAATCACCCAGAGCCTGGATGAAAGCAGTGCCATGATTGGCCAGTGGCCAATGGCCACTCAGACGTCATCACAGGGAGTACCACGCCTAAATGTCGTCGAATATATATAGAAATATAGAGATATGAGTGACGAATTCCATATGTTTCAAGATGAGAACTCTCATCACGCTGTTGCCGGTAGAACAACGACCGTTCAACCGAATCAGCATCTAGCTTCTCGCACAGGTCACGAGAGTCTCATGCCCTCTAAAAGCGCTCTATCAGATAGAAAAGCATTAGGAAATATTACAAATAATGGCAATATTCACACGGGAAGTAAGCCACAGCAGATATCTGTCCGTCGAATCGAAAACAACGGACTTGGCTCCCAGGGCAGCAACGTTCTTGGAGATGCAAAGCAGAGTATTGCCATAGACAGTAATGAGAGGATTGAGTCTTTAGTACAGGGAGGCGTGGAATGTAGCGCTGGTCCGACTTGGGAGGAACAGCAAGTACTACAAGACCTGGAGTCTGTAGACACGCTCAAGTATGCTTTGGCTCACAATAGTATGATACAGACACATGTGTCAAACCTTTGCAAGGAATTGGGGGGAGATACCCAGGTATGTGATTTCTGAATATAGATATCATGTATGTACTTCCTACACGAGAGTATTGGCGCACGAGTATCTTTGTATTGTACAGGCGAGGAAAAGGATTGTTCAGGATGTGATTGCCATGAAGAATAGGGAGGCCTGCACCGATATACCTGTCGCATCATCTCTGACTAGGAGGGAAACGAGCACATCAGAATTTGATATTTATTGCTCAGATGATGATCTGGGGTCATCTGAGCTCCCTTGAATCAGAGCAAAGATGCATTCTCAATGAACGATTTCTTTGCTTTTTGCTGATGTAATGTGCACACCGTCGACTGTCCTGTATCAGGGTCATATGATGCAAGGTATTGTATCATTTGGCCGGATGGGTCAATTTGCAATTGAAGCTCCTCACTGATCGGTGCCTCTCATGATGAGGGCCCCTGCAGGGGATCAGCTGATCAGAGAGACGTGTTGGGATCATAATCGGTCCATGATACGTCGAATTTCAGGGATCTACCCATATTCTAATCCTGCGTTTATATTATTGTGAATTAGATATTTGCAGTAGACTGTTTAGAGTCGCTCCTGCTATATATACGAGTGGTCACTCGTGCGTAGGACACCGACAACTCGGTGTGCTTTTTCACAGTAACCTCGGAAAGCTCTTTCAGCTCATCAAGTATCGTTTGTATACAATAATATATAGGAAAGATGGCAGCTTTTTCGGAAATAATGTTGCGTACTGACGCTATCATCAATAAGTGAGTTGTTGGTTGCGCTGTCAGGTTCGCCCGGTGTCACACCAATGGAGGCAATGGCTGTCTTTGGTTACGATTCCTTTGGCTCTAATTTATACACATGGGTGTGGTTCACGGTGACCCGGGGTATTGGAGGGAAATACTGCCAGTTTCTTTTGTAGGTCTTGTCTTGCGACGAGCGTGCACTGACATGTGATTGTTATCGTATTGCAGGTATGGGCATTATGATGAAACATCAGTGAAAAAAGGCAAGAGAAAGAAGACAGACGATCCATTTACAGACAAGTACTTTGAGATTATGGATGTTGCTCAGGAAATGGCTCTGGTATGTTGTTGAATACATGTGTCTGTGTGGTTGCTGCATATAGTATTCTGTAAAGTTATGCCTGTTGATACTCATGCAGAAAGCTGAAGCCAACGCAGGAGAGAAGAACAGAGCTATGAAAGCTGCTCTAAATGCAGAATTGAGAAAGGAGAAGATTGAGCTGCAGAATGAAGTCAATGAATTGTATTCCATGATTGAGAGGAAAGGATTGTCTGCCGAGAGTCTGGATGAAAGACGTCAGCAGTTTCAAGAGGTTCAAGAGGCTGTTGGTGCGATTGACGATGGTCTTGGTTCTTCTTCTTTCAAGCATCCCTCTCGGGAAGGCTTTGGTTCTCCTGGGTCGATAAGTAATGGGGCCTCTGCACGGGAATTAAAGGGTTCTCTGACGTATAGTGGGGCGTATGAACATACAGAGCAGACGAGGGAATTCGTGCGGCAAGCTACTGTGGCACAAGAGCGACAGGATTCCCAGTTAGAAAATATAGAGCGAGGTGTTGAAACTCTCAAAGAGATTGGAACAGCAATGGGAGAAGAGTTGGAACGTCATGATGTCGTCATTGATGAGGTAGGAGAGAAAATGGAAGTTGTCACTCGAGAACTCCAGACAAACAACATGAAACTCAAGGGAGTGCTCACTCAGGTGAGAAGCTCTAGAAGGATTTTCATCGACATCATCCTCATTTGTATTTTGTTGGCTGTTGGATTGTACATCTACAACATGTTCAAGTAGTGTAAGATTTCTTCTGATACAGACTCTGTAGTTGCATCCACGCAAGGGTCTCTCTTGAGAACCCAGGCATTTTTCAAATTCAAGTCTTGCATCAATTTTGTAACCCACCCTCATTGGTGGTCAACAAGGGCCGTAACCCACAGAAATGGTATTATTATTACTTGAAATGAATTTTTAGTTCTAATAGCATGTCTGATGATGGTAAAGGGTCTGAGTTGCCTGTCCAGACGGACATTGGTGAGAAAGGACAATCTCCACAAGAGACACGCACGTGGGCTACTTTAGAGGTATGAATGAAAGTATATGCTTTTATAATATATGTGAATAGCCTTCAATTGCGATATATTGGTCGAAATGGCACAGTTGAGTGGAGGTTTACCTTATTTGGTTGTTGTGCAGGAACTTGATCATGACGAGAGCATTCTGTCGAATGATAGACGAATCCAAGAGACTATTTTGAAAGAAATTGATAAAGATGAGTCATCTCCACCTCCAATAGTGACTCGAAGTGGTTTATGGAACTTTTTATTGGCCATTGTTGCCTTGACATCTTCCGCTCTAGTCATCCTTGCATTGGTGGTGGTGACGTACTTGGTGGTAACTCATGCATTTGCTCCCCAAAGGCTGCATTATTCGATGCCAATGCTTTTGGAATTACAAGGGAATGATTTGGTATCAAATATCTCTTTGAATTCTCTTTCGCAGTACTACACTGATGGGCAGATACAAAGTATGCTTGTCCTTGATCAGGATGGTCAGGCAGAATATCAAAAGGCATTGGTGTCACCAGGACAGGTGATGGACATTTGGATGGAGATTGAAGTGCCATCAGAGTATGAGAAGTTACATCCGGAGCGGCGATATGCTCACGTCTCTGCAAGTATGAGCACATATGGAGGAAAGCTGGTTGGGAGAGCTGCAAAGCCTGTCTGGTTGAATGGCAGGCAAAGTTCTGCATCGTGCGTAGTATTTGGCCCTACAAAGTACCGGTAAAAATAGTTTTGATGACATTTGTTCTGTGCAGTGCGCTATTATTTGGTCCTTGGAGGTGGGTTGGCTTGTTACCCAGGAGCCACAAAGTGCTTGTGAGTCTCTTCTCTGGATATGTAGAGAAGCGAAGTCAGCCAGCACTATTCTTGAGCTCTGAGATTAAGGCAAGGTCACCGCCTGGCCCAGAAATCTTGGGAGTGTCTATTCATGTTGCACTCAAGGCGACAGTGTTGCAGAAAATTCTCTTTTATGGAAGACCTCAATCCCTTGTAGGTAAAATGATGGGTACAGTATCTGTTGTTGTTATTATTGGTGGGCTAGGGGTTGTCTTTAGTTGTATTCAAGCATATAATGGTTCTAAAGACACACAAATCCAAGAAGATGCCGATAGTGAGACCTCTAGCTTACTGGACGATGTTTTGAGCACTCCAAGTAAGAGTTTGCAAGGGGATACCGACAGATTATACTCTCCCTGGAAGGCAAAATCACCAGACAAGCCATCTCCTAGAAAGGTTAAAAAATCTCTCGATACAATGTATAGATCTCCTCAGAAGTCTCCAAAAAAGACCATATAATCAAATATGTTTGGAAAATGCAATATTAACAGCAATGGAAAGAAAAAACCATGTACATGATTATCAATCTGGGTATTAACAATGAAAAACTTTACTAGTAAATCTATGACCTGCCTAGACCAGAAAACAAGGCATCAGCTTCATCTCTGATGGCATCTTCCTCGTCCTCCTCGCTTTTATTAACCAAACTGGAGTCATATCGAGAAGTGTTCAATCTTTGTGTTGAGGAATACTTTGATGTGCCCAACTCTACTGATAATGTCCTCCTATTCCAATATTTTCCATTGCTCATCTTTTCTAATTCTGCATCGGTGGAATTATCCTCCAAGTCAGATTGCATTCCAAATACATTGCATCCTTCTCCAAGGCTACCTCCTCTGTTCAGGTTTTCATGCTCTACTGCAAGCAGTCCCTGTCCTTTCGAAGAATGCTCGTCATCCGCGTTCTCGGAGTCAAATCTTAATTTCCGAGGAACGAATACTTTGGTAAAGCATTGTTCAAAGATACCAGTCGTCAGGATGGCAACATAGACTACCATGACGAGAGGAAACCAAACATTAAATCTAGCACCCAGTAAGGGGACATCTTCCATTCCCATCGAGTCTACGAAAACCATCGTTCTCCCTCCACGCTGTTTTCCTGTCATTCGTATGACATGCAAATAATTAAAGCATAAAGGGGCAGCGAAACGAGAGAGGAGAGAAGCATTGAGCAGTAACGACCAAGACCATGTTGCTCGTTGAACCATGTGATATGGTCCCAGACTTCCAAGTTTGAATAGGGAGAAAAATGTACATACACATACATATCCCAAAGGTGCAGCTACAGAAAATTGTATGAGCCACTGTGAATATTTGAGACTCTGTTCATGTATCAGCTGCATTCAAAACACAACAGTTAGTCACCATTGCTCGTACGAACGACTCCCAAAACAATGCAAACGTACAATGGAGAATGGCGACAAATCAGGATGCCGACCAGAGGCAATGGTTGCTTCGCACCATACAACTAGAGCTGATGCTGCTGCACAAATGAATGCCCCCAAACGCTGTACATACGGTCTTATCCTGCACTTGTAGTGCCACCCAACTTCACCAAGCCACCCACCATTCTCAATTGTCATTGGTTGATAGACACCAATCTGCCTGGATTTGCATAAAGCTTCCAATTCAATAGCTTTCTTCAAATACGCTATATAATCACCTCTTGATCCCACAAATTCTGCAATAGCTCGTTTTAATCTCTCCCTGAGGGACGCAACACCCTCTCCATCCCCTGCATAATCTAGATCTCTTTCTTCCAAGCTCTCAACATCAATCTTAGAGGACTGAAGTGCCTTTAGAGGAATGGGAGATGCCCTATTCGCAAAATTCATCAGTGATATGGCTTGCTCCCGCAATTCCGTCTCAGACCTGGGTATTTGTTGCATTGTTATCACAACAATAATCAGGCACTGTTCCAATTCCTTTGATGCCTTCTCAAGCCTATCACACGACTTTCCAACCCTATGAAGGTGCCATTTCAATCTACTCTCAGGAAAAGAGCGTCTCCACAAAACTTTTGGAACCTCTACCATTCCATATCCAAGCAGCGCCATGATGGCAACCAACCCATACGTATTGGAAAAGGTTACAATCAATTGTGGCAGTGTCGCAAGTTCTAATTTTCCAAATGCAGCTGCAACAAGCACTCCCAACACTGCCAACACACCCACAATAGCATAAAACTTCCACATTCTATTCAATGCATATCCAAATCTCCCGAGCACACTTGGTGCCCCGGAGAGAGAATAATGCTGCAGCACAGGAATGGCCAGCCATGTGAGCAATTGGGTGGACCAATACGACACTCTCCATAAATATAAGACTACTGTATCGTTCCCTTCACCAGATAGAGTTGTATACACATCTAGAGGAACCAACGCCACCACACTGAACGACGTCAACCATCCATACCACGATATCAGAAGTACCAGAAAACTGACCCTCTTTGGAGCAGCATATCTATGCAGCAGAACTGCTGACATTATCGCCGCACATGCCACACAGATACCATAAAAGATATATAGAACCATGTTTCTATTAAAATACTACACACATCCCTTCCTGTCTTGCTTTTACTGGGTAAAGTTGAAACTACAGTACAGTTGATTTTGAACCGTCTCTCTTCCTTGTTACGAGTATCATTCTTGTTCCCTTGTATCCTATCACAATTGCGATGAATTAAAATATGTTCATGTATCAGCGGTAAGGCTATCGGATAATGCAAAGATACCAAGATACCAAGAAAAGACATTGTGCCTTAAATAGATACAGAAGTTTGATCCCGTCTGGGTTGTTGTACCGCTAAAACCTAACACTCGTTCCACGGGAGAGCCATTTATTTCAGAATACAATGGATAGAGGTGGTCCACCTCAAAGTCAGCCTGCTCGGCAGGAGCAGGACCAGACTTCTCTGTGTCACTCGCTAGGCAGTCCTGGGGTGCAGCACCCGACAGGCTCAGTAGGGATTCCAATGTTTGCTCATAATAATTTTAATGCTAATAACATGGGACCTGCGCCTCGTCCCATCATGGCGAGTGATTTAGAGCGCCTGGCTAGGTGGGAACAAGCACAGAGTCAAAACAACCCACAGCTGCAAGTACCGCCTGGTATGATCAGGCCTCCTCCGCCAAGGTCCACGTTATTTTCTGACGAAAGGATCATGCAGGATATGATGCAACCGCAGGACTTTCGACGAGATGGCATGTTGGGGGGTTACCCTTTCCCCATGCAACCCAGTGGAGAGAGGTATATGGGGGGTGTCGCCCCACTGCAGCCACCACCTCAGGTTAGAAATCATAATCAGTACCCTTCACCAGTAATTGCGTCTCGCGAAGAAAGGGGCGCTCCGATGACTCAGCAGGAGGCATCTGATGCTGTCATTGCAGAATCAATAGCTGCATTGTTGAAATCCAATGTGCGCTTGGATGATCCGCATGAGAACCTGGCTCCCATGGGTAGGAATGAACATTTGGATGGCCGGAATAGATTCGGAAACAGAGGAATGGAGTCGGAAATACCAGGGAATAGGAAGCATCATGAACACCAGGATGGTGAAGAAACCCTCGATGAATCCAAGAAGAGCGACAGACCGAAATTTCAATATCAGCAGAGACAAAATAGGTGGGTCGATATCATGGATCATCGACATGATGGCAGGAAGCCCGTGGGGTCAATGGCTGTACTGAATGATGAGTTGCTTGCGATGGCTGAGGGATTGAGCCCAACAGCAGAGGATAGAAGGTCATGGAGAACTGCATTTGAGTTTGTTGAGAAACGCGTCAAGGAATTATTGGGAACTGATGTGAAGGCTCAATTATTTGGATCAACAGCAAATGGTCTATGTGTCAGAAGCAGTAACGATATTGATGTCAGCATACAAGTTGTCCTGCCAGAGGGGGAAGAAGGAGAGGAGAAGAGAACAGCATTGATTGAGTCAATTGGAGAAATGTTTGAGGAACTTGGAATGAAGGATGTGCTCATTCTTGGACATGCCAGAGTGCCAGTTGTGAAATTTGTATACCCAGTGACAGGTACACATGTAGATATTACCATAAACAACACCTTGGCTTGCTTAAATACCAAGTTACTGGCCGATTATTGCGCTATAGATCCTCGATTAGCTCAGCTAGTCCTCATTGTGAAGAATTGGGCGAAGAAGAGACAGGTCAATGATCCATATCAGGGCACATTATCCTCATATTGTTACGTGCTCATGTGTATTTTCCATCTTCAGACGAGGAATCCACCAATTCTACCGGTTCTGCAGGAAATGCCAGCAACCATCTCGCAAACAGTCGGTGAATGGGAGGTAAAATACTTTGATACAGTGTCCACTCTGAGTCAGTACGGTGCAAAGAATACACAGAGCGTAGCAGAACTAGTCTGGGAATTTTTTGAATATTGGGCTTGGAGACACGATTACTCAAACAGCGTGATAAGCATAAGACTGGGAAAGTCAATATCAAAGGAAGATAAAGGATGGACCAAACGTGTGGGCAGAGACAGGCATCTCTTGTGCGTCGAGGATCCTTTTGTCCTAAGTCACGACCTGGGGAGGACAGTCGATCGGCAAAGCAAAGACGTGATGAGAAAGGAATTTTTCAGAGCCGCAACTGTTTTACGGGACTATCAGGATCCAGCCAAGCTCTTATTCCGTGCATATATCCCACGGACCAAAAATCCCTCGTAAAGGTCCAAGCCATGCAGTCTGCATGAAGGATTTTACAAATCCTACCGTAGCCTTATGTATGGCTCACATTGTTGGATACCTCCATACATATTTTTAATATTAAAAATTATGATTAAATACTTGTAAAGGTATTCCTCTGCGTATATCCGCTGTACCTCTCATGCAAAACACAGACGTCAAAGTCTTCGTTAGAATCAAACCCGAGTCCTCTGGATCTGTGGTTGAATTCAATCAATCAAAAGTATCAGTAACTTGTAATGTATGCAAGTCTCAAGACATCAGGAAGGAGGAATACCTCAGTACATACTCCCTGTCGTGCCACGGGGTTATAGCTGCGAACAGATCCACCATTCAGGCCTGCCAAGACATATCTTTGGAGAAGAACTATATAGAAGAATGTTTAAGAGAGAAAAAATCAGCCTTGATCTGCTGTTATGGCCAGAGTGGCTCTGGTAAAACGTTCACAATGTTTGGGACTCGCCAGCACCCAGGTCTCTTGGAGGTGGCAATGGAATATCTTCTATCGAAGGGGCATCAGGTATCCTTGGGTTCTTTTGAAGTATATAATGACAAGATGATTGATCTGATCCCAGTTGGATCTTCCAAAGGGAATAGGAAACCAATTATAAACTTGGATCATTTCAGAAATGTACTGCAGCACATCCAGATTCAGAGGTCATCTGGCTCGACAGGTCTCAATCAGTCTTCGTCGAGATCGCATGGACTCATTCGAATCTATATAGAGCCATTTGATTCCGGAATTCTGGGAGACCAGGACTCGTCGATCACGATTGTTGATCTTGCTGGCAGTGAACGATGCATGAAAAGCAAAACATCTGGCCAGGGCATGCAGGAAGGGATTCAGATCAATAAAAGCCTGATGACTTTGAGAGCATGTATACGATCTATTGCATCTAATGATGGTGAAAAGAAGCAATACGTGCCTTGGAGAGAATCCAGACTCACCACAGCAATGAGGCCATATCTTCACAAAGGAAGCAATGTGTGTTTTATCCTGTGCATCGCATCTGATGCGAGTAATGCAAACGATTCTGTATCAGCACTTCAATTCGGTGCTACGCTCATGAATGTCACACTCGAGGAGGACGCAGTCAGAATCACTTGCCCCCCAAAGGATGCATGCCTGTGCAGGGAGGAATTGTCACCATGCAGAGATGAACTGCACAACTGCCATGTGGCTCATGCCTCTTCACACGAGCATGGATACCATATGGTCCTCGTCATCTCTCTTGGGATCCTGAGTATATTGCTCTTTGTTCTATATGCTATGTATTGGGTGACGATTGATCCTCTTGCTCCCCTTCATCTCCATGGAGATCTGAGGTCTGGCCAGACTTGTAAATAATCAAATCACGATGACTGATGCGTGCTTGCGCACTCATTCGAGTTTGTCTTTATTTATTTTTACCTTCTATGAATAGTAGTACGCCATGACATCTCCTGGAAACGGTGCCGTCGTGCCCGTGGGCGAGGTGAAATCAAGCTTTGGGACAGGAGCTGAACAGGTCGATACTCAAACCCATGAGATCGGTCTTATCATTCCCCCACCTGATATTAAAGCAATAGCAGATAAAACAGCCCAGTTCGTGGCAAAGAATGGTGCGTATATGTTTGGCATGAAAGACTTTCGTGGAAACATTTGCTTGTGCGGTGGAAAGTTTGTAGATTCTCTCTTCCAGATTCACCTGTCTTTATTTGAATCGATAGAATTAAATTTGAATCTCTTATTCACTCGCAGGCGAGGAGTTTGAGCAGAAAATTCTAGCAAACGAGTCGGGGAACCCCAAATTCAATTTTTTAAAGGATGGGGATCCATATAATGCATATTACAAGCGGCAGATAGAGAGAATTAGATCACCAGATGAAGAAGCGCGAGTGGAAAAGGTAGATGAGCAAAGGCCACCTTTGGCAGAGGTGCCTCCACCAAAGAAGCCTGTTCTTCCTGCTATTCAGCCAGTGGAGCCACCAGAAGACGAGTTCTACACATTACATGTTCCTGATGGTATTACAACTGAAGATTTGGATTTGATGAAGATAACAGCTCAATTTGTGGCGAGAAATGGCAAGTCTTTTCTGACAGGCTTGTCATCTAGGGAGCATGCAAATCCCCAGTATAATTTTCTAAAGCCCACGCACTCCTTGTTTCGGTTTTTCACAAAGATGTGTGATAGCTATTCCAAGGTATTAATGCCACCAAAGGATCTTCTTCCAAAGCTGAGAAAGGATCAGTTGAGCAAAATGCATTGTTTGAACAGGGCTTTGAAGCGCTTGGAGTTTGAGAGGATTCAAGACAAGGAGGAGAAGGAGAGGAAAGAAGCCGAGGAGGCAGAACGTATAGCAATGCTGTCGACGGACTGGCACGATTTTGTTATCGTGGAGACTATCAATTTTGATGAGGGTGAGGAACAAGGTTTGCCACCTCCCATCACATTACAAGATGCCATGAGGCTTGCAAGGGATATCCAATTCCAGGAGCAAGAGGCACCGGTGAAAATGGATGAGGAAGAAGCCGAGCTGATTGCACAAGGGCAGCGTGCTATTCCTCCTCCGCATGTAGAGGATGTTGAAGTGCAGGGAAGCGATGATGAAGGGCCTGGTACCATCAAAGTGGTCAAGAATTACAAGCGCCAAGATACAGTAGCACAGACTGGCTATGATGCAACCAAATTTGTCATTTCGCCAATTACTGGAGAGCTGGTGCCTTTGGAGGATATGGCAGAGCATATGAGAGTCTCTTTGATAGATCCTAAATGGAAAACTCAAAAGGAAGCCATGCTGTCAAAGATTAAGGAAACTGCCAAAGCTAGCGATGATGAGATTAGCAGAAACTTGTCTTTATTGGCGAGAACAAAGCCTGATGTATTTGGGAATACCTCAGCATTAGAAGATGCGCTTGGGAAGCAAATGCATGATACTGTGCCACCTGTTTCTGCTCTTTCACACCCAGTTCCACCACCACCATTAATGCCAGCCCCAATAGTGCCTCCACCGTCGATTCCACCGCCGCCTCTTTCATCTATTCCACCACCTCCAGTTCCTCCTCCACCTGTCTCATCTATTCCTCCACCACCTGGTCCTGGTCGCACAGGAGGGCCTGCCAATGCAGGTGAAGGTGACGATGAGGAACAGAAAAGCAAGCGCCAGAAGACTTCAGGCACTCTTGTTCTAATGGACGAAGATGAATTTGCAGAAGCTCATGAAGGTCCCATCACAGTACATGTACAGTGTCCAGAAGATGACAAGAATGATCATTTGAATGGACAGGTTCTGCAGGTTGAACTGGATTCTGTGAGAGAACAAGTGCAGACACTTGGAAACAAAATTGCCGAAGTCTTGGGTATCGGACAGAACAAATTCAAGCTTCAAAGACAAGATATTGGTCCGCTCAAGGACGCCTTTTCATTAGCACATTATAACATTGACTCAACAACGCAGGTTCTGTTGAAAATGAAGGCACGTGGTGGACGAAGGAAGAATAATTGATTGACATACAGTGGTTGTTTCATGGAATGTAACATCTAATGTTTGTCTAAATATACATGGAGGACATTCTAAGGCAGACCTTTTGTAGATAACGCTCTCAACTCATCCATAAGTGACTTCATCTCCAACACCTGATTGTGAGCTTCTTCAGCAATCAATACAATCTGCCCAGCCTCCAGTGATCCGAAGCAATCTGATTCTTTTACCAATGGAAAGTGCGTTGCAAGAAAATCTAATGATACAGCTGTGAGTTGGCCCAAGGAAAGAGCTTGTCCCATGATGAATAAATTGATTGCAACATCACAGCACTCACGAATATGTGTTTCAGATGCAGCGGCTTCCCTCAGTATATCAGCAAGGACATTTTCACAATGATTCACCATCCTGGGGACTCCGTAGTAATCAGCCATCTCACACACCTGAAGTGCCTGCTCTGAATGTACATTCAGAATGTCATGGTACATGTAGTCATAGAAAAGGGCCTTTGCAGCATGCTCGTTGAAATGTTCAGGGACTGAAATTATTGAAAGGGAAGAGTCTTTCATTCCACTCTCTGACTTTGCTTTAAAATATGCGCACCGATTCTTCAACACAACTGAATGGACATGCAGGCTCCATCCGCTACCAATCAGCATGCAGTCTTTCTTTCCCAAATTCGATAACACGCGAGTGGCCTTTGGAGACGAACTCGGAAAGCCTTCAATAACATCTTCTGGGGATACCGACATGGTGTCATGTTTTTCTAGCAACATTTCATGCTCAATATTAACTAAATCTTGTTCATATGTGGAAGGCATTTGAATAGCCCTCAATCGGTCCTTTCGTCTCGATTTCAACACAGCTTGCATAACCTCTATCTCCGATGGTATGTCAAGACTGGTAAATCTCACTTTTGTTATCTCAGTGACACGCGGCACGTTCCTTGGAACTAGGTCAACCAGTGACAATTCACTTGGTGCAATGGGTACGATAACTTTACCTCCATGAGGTTTCACGAATTGGAAGAAAGAATGCAACCTTGTTACTGGACAAGATGCCCCCACGAAAACTCTATCGTACTTTCCTCTGTGTTCACTCTCATAACATGCCACAAATGCATCTTTCTGCACGATCTGTGTCTGGGCAGCAGTTGCCCTAAAGAGTTCTGATGACGCCTGCAACTCATTTAATACGTTTGTCGACCAATCCACGCAACGCTTATTAATATCCATGCCAGTGACATGGCCCGTCTTTCCTGCCATCATTGCACAGTACGCAGTGGAAATTCCGCTTCCGCTCCCAATGTCTACAACTGCCATTCCCTCTTGAATATCCAACTCTGCCAAAAATGTTGTGTAAATATGAGGAGCACTGATATTACTATCCCAATCTGTGACATGAATCGGTTGATCAACATATGCCATATCCTTGTACGGTGAAGGAACGAATTTCCTTCTATCACACGCCAACATGGCCTTCTTGATCCGGTCATCACTGATGGCACCACCTGAAACCAGCTGCTCAATCAAGTCTTCATTAGATTCAGCATCTCCTTGATGTAGATACACTTGAGATCCAGTAGCTCCTAGGATCCTGAAGCATAAAAAGACACACGTCAGCCATGGCGTCACATTATGATGAGAGAAAAAAAGGCCACAGCACCTGAAAAATCTTTCTAGGGTCACAGCGGTGCTCGTGTCCCGCGTTCGGGGGACAAATTCCTGCATTTTTAGGTACCCAATATTATTTAATACACAAGCAAGGCGCGGTTCAACGATACAAAGAACAAACCTCCTCGGACTCGTCCGACTGAGACATTGTCGGAACTTTCCCTTAGTTCCCTCTACAATGTTGTATTCTGGCAAAAATGCTCTCTATTTCGTCCAGAATTACACAACAATGTATCTAATTTGTTTATAATTGATGGAACACATGGGTTTTAGTCCAAAAGTCCTTTGAATGGATCTGGAGTAGATTCTTGGGTGGAAGGGCGCGCTGGTGGATGGGCTGGTTCTTCTACTACTGGCAGAGCATCCGTCTCAAACGATGCAAATACGTCCATATCATTGGTTTGATTTGGCTGTGCGGATGTCACTGGTAGTGAAGAGCCATCACCCAGGAGGTCGAGAAGACTGGCATCGCCTTGGTCTGCTCCTCTCTGTTGTGGAGCAGCATCCTCATCTGCTCCTAGGTCCAGAAGATCCAGCGAGTCTGGAGTCGGCTGCATTTTGGACGACAGATGGATTCCAGCTGGCGCCGTCGGTCCAGATCCAGTTCCAAAGAGCGAGGCAGCAAGAAGCTCCTGCTGTGGATCCACATGCTGTTGAGGCATTGTATACGTTGATGTTGGAGTCGTGTCTTTTGCGCGGCTCTGCCGCTCGTCTCTTGTCTCGTTCGGTTTTGATGATGATGAAGGAGTAGATGTAGGACCCCATCGTCTTTGGCTCGAACTTCTACCGACATGTAATGTTTCTGTGCTCGATTCTGGCGCAGGATCTTCCAACCCTGTCGTCCTCGAGTCACCAATGGCAAAGTCTCCGAGCAAATCATCCATCTGGTGTGGTTGTTGATTATCAGATGGCTTCATGACTGCTTTCTGAGCTTCTTGTCTGTCATATGCCTCAAATTTGAGATCCCTCTGGAAGGGTTTGACAACTCTGGTGGGTTCATGCATCATGCCCATAGATTCCCTCTCTTCTCTACTCAAGTACTGCGCAGCCCCCTCTCGAATTGCTGTGTTGGAGATATCATCCAAGAAAGTAAATGAATTGCCTGGCAGTACCCGAAAGAGGGCTTTGCCCTGCAGCTGCGAGCGCTTCTCGGCTACAGAGCAGGCTTCAAAAGCAGCTTGCCTGACTGGTAAAATTTCGGACGAGCCGAGTGACCGCAATAATGCCATCGTTTCTTCAGAAAGTCCTCTTTCTGTACGGATGCTAATCTTTGATAATGCCATAATGCAGGTTTCTGAGAGAGCAGCAGACGTCGTGTGTGATTCCAACATGTCAGTAAGGGTAGAGCAAATAGATTCGGCTGACAATCCAGCATCAATACCATATTCTCCTAGAGTCCAGCAGATGACTTTCATTAGAGGTGCTGACAACTTCTTTCCAGAAAGCATATCAAAATATGTATGGGTAGTTTTATTGCGAAGCATGAGGTCTGCAGCAGGATCTGTGCCCCCACTGCCATCCTTGAGTGCACGAATCAAAGAATGCTCTGCTTCCACTGGCGATAAATTACCACACTGCTGCAACAAATTCGTGATAGAATCGACAAACCAGGACAGCGATGGGGCAAATTTCTCTGCTACATGTAAGAGCGAGGAGGCAGCAGACTTTCTGGTCTCTTCATCAATTGAGTCATCGCCGATGAACTCGAGCACTTCTCCTAAAACAACATTAATATTGCTAGGCGTCGTCATCTGAAAGATCAAATCCACCGTCCTGCCCTTCAGCGTGACATCAGGAGAGCGCAGTGCTTCCACTATGGCCATTTGATGCTGCTGAACTTTTCCAGCATCCCCATCCCTGATCATCCTACTCAGTATCTCTATACCAGCGCATTTCAGGTTATTATCTGTGCTATTAAGGAACACAGCCGCAGTATCTAAACATAAACTGTACAGGGTATCTGATGGTACAATTGTTGTCGCTGTCTTCATGCACTCAAAAAGAATGGCATTCCCTGCTTGACTCATCAGAGCCTGTGCCCTCTTCCACACATTAACTAGTATAACTTGCATATCACTGCTCACCTGAGCATTGTTCGCCCCAAGAAGTCCCAACAAGCGTAATAAAGTGATTTGGAGAAAAGGGGCTGGGGCCCTATGAACCACCCAACTCCTACCAAGCTTTCCTTCCGACGCCTGCTTCAGTATATTCGTGAAATAATGCACTAAACCTTGATATGGCTTGGGATTCAGCTTGATCAAATCGTAGAGCCCTGGCAGCACAGCAAACATCACCGCTGGTTCCTTGTACCCCAATTTCTCAACAAACACCTGACCAATATCATCCCCTATGGATGGATCCACCAGAAGAAGACTATGAAGCGTAATCAATGCCCTCTTCTTCACCTGATCACGATCGTGCTTCACCAAACCCACAACTTCAGGGAGGAATATATTTGCAAGCTCAACATTAGCAATTGTGGGAATAGCATGCAACGCCGTGCAGATTGTCAGAAAGTTGTCACTCTTCAAATCGGCTTGAATTGTCGCTGTCAATAGAATCGTCAACTCGCTCACAGGATCGATGAGAAGAGACGCAGTCAGATATCCAGTCTACACACATACACACACAAGGGTGACTCAGTCTTGGAAGCCACACAGCAAGCACCATGGCTCAACCAACTCACCTTTTTAACTTGTAAATTCTTATTACCACACAGTTGTATAACCGTTGGAAGCGCCCAGGAGGTGTCGTGACCTAACATATTAATATACAAGAGGTAGACTAAAAAGTCCTTCATAGCCCTTGCATTCTGAGCCTTGCTCGAAAATCCAGCCTTAATCTTACTCTTGCATATTTCAATCATTCTCTTGACCAAATCATCCTCCTCAGCCTTTGATTTTGCCTCCCCAATCGACCTGACGAGAAACTCAAAATCACCGCTGAAGGTTGCTGCCGGCAATCTCTTGGCCAGACCTGCTATCTTGGTCGATATATCCATTCTATATCATTTAAATACCTCTCTATCGCGAATTTGTACTCGGAGTTGCGTATATACAGGCGATCGTCAACATGAACTGAAAGATTACAGCAATACACTCATTGCAAGCAATGTCAGGTACGTCATGGACAAAAAATATACTTCAAATACAAATTTGGGGGCAAAGAGAGCCCAGGCATATAAATGGCGCTTTTGGATCCCAGCGCTGATCATGGAGCAGAAACAGACGAGTGATCTGATGATCCCAAACAGTGCTAGTGTGCCTTGTATTGGGGGTTCACTGTGTATGTGGGATGCAATCATACCTGGTAGGTGGGTGAATACATATCTGATGGAGGAGGCAGGCCTGGTGCTGGGTATGTGTTGCTTTTTTGTGTAGTTTGTTCTGCTGGGGGGAGCCAGAATACAGGCCAATAGTATTGTGACTATCATCCATCCGCATGTGTCGAATCCGAGCAGTATTCCTGACCGGATAAGATTGTAGTCAATTTGGCCTACAAAAGCAGCTGTATAGAGCAAGCCTGAGAACTCGCAGAGATGGCCAGAGACAAAAAATAGCTGAGACTGTACGAGTGCAAGAGATCCGCATGTGGAGATCCAATCAATGGGTTTGGTGTCATTCTCTCTGAATATTGTTTGTAGTCCATAGATTTGTGCGAGAATGCCCACGGCAATCAGCGGTGTCGCCACAGGAGATATGAGCAGGGCAAGCTGAGCCAGGGCAATGCACAGCGCTGTTGAGGCATCTGTGAAACTGACGTATCCTCTAATTCGCTGGATTATGGAGGATATGATCACGATGAGAATACTTCCAAAGCATATGTTTGGCAATGCAATATCCAGAGGGAGTTGGAGCAGGAATGAAGGGAGGAAATATGTTGGTAGAGAAGGATGAATGCTACCCACCACATGTTTCACTCCAAGTGCTTCTTCTTCTTCTTCTCTGTGAAGAATATAATGGAAAGCAGTGCAGCATGCAAATCCTATATATACGAAGAACCTGGAGGAAGCAGAGCAGATGATGCTTTTGAGCATGCACTCATACAGGTTTGTATGCAATACAAAGTTGACTCACCTGAAAATCCTCTGGGAAAAGACATGTCCGCCCTCTTTTAATCTTTTGGATGAGACATAGACTAAAATGCACATGGGGATGGCATAGTGGATTAGAAATGAGACATCATGGGGGTCAATAGCATGCGTCAAGGCTTTTGATAGTGGTAGCCACTTGGGGTATCTCCATGATGCATGACTACTATCCAATTTGTTGTTTTCCGATGAATCATGTTGAGTCAATCGCTGCCAAAAGCCAAACCCACTGTGCGCCTGTATCCCGTAGTTGGATATAACGAAGCAGGACACAACTGACAGGAGGGCTCCCCTGACCAGACGCCGCACATGTGTTCTCCTGACTACGATTTCAAGTATCGCCACGAGCAGTACAAGTGCAGAGAACAAGTAACTAATACTCCATCCTTCGTTCAGAAGGAAGAAGAAGGAGAATATTCCCACAGGATGCACCATGTTGGCCAGCCATACAAGTGTCGCCCTGCCTGGTACAGTATTCTCCATCTTTCCCTCTGACGCCACTCTTTCCATCGTTTGTATGACCTGTACCAACACTGATAGAATGAAAATGATGATGGCAAGGTATAAAAAACCGCCGCCGATCATCCAGCCATCATGAAATTGAGTCCAGGCACTCCGGGCAAGCCTTTCAGTCATTATCAAAAACTCTGTGTGAGATACTTCATCATCGTTCAGCGAGTCGTACGCTTTACGCAACCGATTCAAATCTCTCTCCGGAAATCTAGCGCCGGGCATACCAGCATACGTTCTCAGATACTGGAACACTTGCTGAGAATTTGTTTTCAAAATCTCTTTGTATGACGAGTCACCACATCGTGCTGGCCCAGCCAATGACCAAAGCTGTTTCGAAACCTTTCCCAAGTTGATGAATGGTATTGGAATGCGCATGAGTCCCGCCAGAGTGGGTACAAGATCAATCTGCAGTAAATCATCCACACATTGATTTCCATCTTGACCGCATGAGCAATTCTTCTCACACTGCTGCTTCTCCACCGATCCAGCACTATAATCTCTATATGAATTTATATCTATGGCAATAAGAGCACTATCCACCTCCTCGGGACTGCCACCTCCATGATCCCCTGTGAGAGTCTGACCATGATCTCCTCCAATAAGGACCAAGGTATCTTCAAAAGGACCCCCTGGATACGAACCTTGGCGTAACACGTCTACCACATCTTTCACATTTGTATCAATCTGTTTCAGTTTGTTCATCATAGCCTGGCTTTCCACCCCGTGCGCATGCCCAGCATGATCCACTCCCAAATAGTGGGCCACTAGCACATCCCAACTCTGATCTTCGATCGTAGGGATCAGTAAATTTCCTATTCCATCATCCACCGTGTGTAAATCCATGATATTATAGCATGGGAATGGGTGCGATACATTGAACTGTGTCGGATACAGACCACTCCATGTTGAATCACCCATAAAGACAAGCCTCTTTCCAGCAGACACAAACTGATCAATCAGATTATCTTCGTCCATTGCTGACGCTGAAAATGCATTTGATATATCAAAAAATATTGGCAGGCTCCCTGATGTCATCGATTTCAATCGCTGTGTTGTTGTTGTAGGGGCATCTGCTACATATCTGAACACCCTCGAAACTCCTGGCTTTTCCACAAATGATGAGAGAAACGGCATCTGATATTTGTACGCGCACGCCCCTTCAGAACCTTTTTTCTTATCATTGCAAGGATATCTGGAGTCATGAACGACAAAATCATACCTGCATGTGGGCAACAAGCACAGATTCCATCGAGTTATAGAGTATTTGGCAGAAACTCATGAAAAACCCCTACCTTAGAGCATCAATAACCAACCAAACAAGCTTCTTGTACGGCTTATCACAAGCATAGTCTTGATCTTCCATGACACTGGTATCTTTGAGGTGAATCCTGGTCAGTAGAAAACCATGAACAAACAACAGCACAGCAACAGCCTGGCCAAGGCACAGAGCAAAGAGAAACGTCCTCAAAATCCCTCTCCCCATCTTTGCAAACATTTACATAAGATGATTATTCAATGCTGATACCCCCGCCATCTAATAGATTTGCATTCGACCCGAACATTGGGTCATGCTTTTTAAAACTGTCTTTTTACAGAGATTTATCTGGATACGTCGTTCCGATTGAAACACCGATCTCAGTCCAATGGCTAGAAAATGAATATTTAGAATATATCTGTATTAGAAATCATAGCGAATGAGTGCGAGGGCGAGCATGGGCCAATTGGTTGCACAGGCGGAGAGCCAACATGCCCTGAAAACGACACTGCGTGTTGCTCGATCTGATTTCATCTCCCCCGTACTGCTTTGTAATAGAAGAAATACGCAGTATCTCAGGGTTATGGCTCAGTCTCCGAGAGAAGGCTCTGCTGGGGAATTTTTTGAACCAGGGAGGGAGGGGGAGTCCAGACAGAGGTTGTTCAACACAATCTCCCCAGTGTACGATGATCTGAATGATAGATTCAGTTTTGGATTACACCGCGTATGGAAAAGGATGGCTGTGAAGTGGTGTCAAGCGAAGCGCGGTGATACGGTGCTGGATAGCTGCTGTGGAAGTGGGGATTTGGCACAGATTCTGAGGGAGGTTGTGGGGAGAGATGGGCAAGTTGTTGGTTTAGATTTCTCTCAAGATATGCTCCAAGATGCTCGTACGAGGGATTCTAGTAATGGAAGTATCGAATGGGTGCAAGGAGATGCGCTTGATTTACCCTATCCTCCTGGGTATTTTGATGCTGCCACCATGGGGTATGGGCTGAGGAATGTATCTGATATTCCTCGAGCACTTCGAGAGTTGCATCGAGTCTTGCGCGATGGAGGACGTGTTGCAATCTTAGATTTCAATAATAGTGATGATCATATCGTAGATGGACTACAAGAGTTCTTTTTAGAGTCATTAGTTGTCCCAGCCGCAGAGGCCGAGGGGGTTGGTGAGGAGTACAGATATCTCAGGCCGTCAATAAAAAAGTATCCCAAAGGTGCTGCATTGGAAAGGATGGCGCGGGACAGTGGATTTTCATTTGCGCGATACTATGAAATAGGTTTTGGTCTCATGGGATGTCTCGTGTGTTGTAAATAATAATTATTATGAGGATGCATGGGCAGCAGTGTCTTCTCGGTGCTTGTGTCCCAAATGGTTGGCCAGGAAGAGCTCCCCAGCTCTGTACGATGATCGGACCATTGCTCCTGATGCGCAGTATAAAAATCCCATATTTTCTGCTTCTTTCTTGTATTGCTCAAATGCCTCGGGTGTCACATACTCGGCCACAGCCATGTGTCTCTTCGTTGGCCTCATGTACTGTCCAAGGGTTACAACATCAACGCCTACAGCACCACATGAATTATTCACCTGGTGATGACGATATTCAATGACATAATAAAACGTACCATTTTCTCTCAATGTTCGCATTGTTGCAAGAACTTCATCCGGGGTCTCCCCACATCCAAGCATGATTGAACTCTTTGTCACTCGTGCTCCCATTTCTTTTGCCATTCGCAGCACTGACATACTCTGATCCCACCCAGCCCGTCGATCGCGAACTGCACCTTGGAGCCTCTCAACAGTCTCAATATTATGTGCAAACACATCCAATCCACTATCAACGATTTGCTTGACACAATCCTTTCTCCCCTGGAAGTCTGGCACCAGTGCCTCCACAAGGAGTCTGCCATCCGTATGCGTCTTCAACCCTTTAATAGTCTTTGCGATATGTTCGGCACCAAAGTCATCCAAATCGTCTCGATCGACAGATGTCAGAACAACATAATCAATCCCCCAAGCTGCTACAGCTTTTGCGGTATTCTCAGGCTCATCTGGATCCAATGGAGGAGGAGCCCTGGATGTTTTGACTGCACAGAAGCGACAGCCGCGAGTACATGTATCTCCCATAAGCATAATTGTCGCCGTCGCAGACGCATCTTCGCCACCCCCCCAGCACTCACCGATATTTGGGCATCGTGCTTCTTCACACACAGTGCTCAGTTTCAGCTCTCGCAGTTTGGATTTGATACGAGTATACTCTGCCCCCCCTGGAACCTCACGCTTCAGCCAGTCTGGCTTCCTCATCCTCTCTTTGGGCTTTGGAGCATACACAGAATACCCTGCATCACCGCTATTCAAGATGAAATCATCAAGTCCAGGCCCTTTATCGAGTTTATCTTTGAAGGTCGATGCTCGACTGGGGGCATTGGTCGCCATGGCACGAGAGCCCTTGGACCAGTCACCCATATTCTCCAGTCCACTTGTCGCGATGCCCTTTGGCATGTTTCTCCTTGCAGCTTCCTGGTCATTAATGCTACTACTTGTACTAAAATATGATGAATGTAACTCCTGGAAAGAAGCAACAATGCTGCCATTCGCGAATCTGGAGGATAGACCCGCTGACCTGGTGGGTTGTAGTAGTTCCTTCAGAACCTTCACCACTGCCTCATTATTCGCTCTCATCATCGCCATATCTCCTTGATGTTGCACTATTCCATCGGAAATATCTTATACAAGTACATTGTGCCCAGTGCCCACCGATTGATGAACAGGATGAACAGGACAAAATTCCTGACCGACGTCCGTATTTAAACATTAGTACAGGTAACTTTTTATTATGGCCGTCTGTACTGGTTTTATTGAATAATTTATATATATATTGTAATTTTGATGGAAACAGCCACTGCAATATAGCCATTGGTTGGTTTCAAGTCTTGTAGTACATTTCATGCACACATGCAGCGACTGTTGACGTGTCAGAAACAGCGATTCAGGATATACTTGTGGATATAATTTAGTTACATTAATATAATGGCGGATTCGGTTCGACGTGTGCTGGAACAGATGGTTCCAGAGCTGGAGGAGCTTGAACAGAGGGGCTACTTCTCCAGAGGTGAGATACAATCCATCATTCAAAAGCGTCAGGATTTTGAGTATAATTTGCAGCGACGAGCTGCTTTGAAGAGTGACTTTATCCGTAGTATAGAGTATGAAAAGTCTTTGGAAAGGTTGCGGGTGTTGAGGAAGAAGGAGAGAAACATAGTGACTGATGAGCGTGGGTCCTCAACATCATCCTCAGAGTATAGTATTGTCAGGAGGACTCATAGATTATATGAGCGCATGCTGCGCAAGTTCAAAGGGGATTTGTCTTTATGGAATGAGTGGATACAATTTTGTTCAGCGAGCAAAAGTGCAAGGCACATGTCAAAAGTATTGACACGAGCAATGCAGTTGCATCCGACATGTTCTGCAATTTGGACTTATGCTGCTGCGTGGGAATTTGAGCATAATCATAATGCTACAGTTGCAAGATCTCTGATGCAGCGTGGATTGAGAATGTGCAAAAATGATTCGGCCTTGTGGTTGGAGTATTTTAGGATGGAATTGCTGTATGCTGCAAGACTTGGGGCAAGGCGTCAGGTGCTGGGGCTTTCTGAGGCATTGCTTGATGAGGCGACAAAATCTTTGCTTTCAGGAGCTATTGCTAAAATTGTGTATGCGAATGCAATCGAGAGTCACCCAGATGACTCTGGTATGAGAGTCAAGTTTTTAGATGTTCTTGCTCCTGTGCCAATCCTGAACAAGAGTGAGTTGGAGGAGTATATCACTGCGGATATTTTGGAAAGCTTTCCTAAAGATTCATTTGTTCTGTTCACCCTGTCTCTGAAAAAGTTTGAAAGAGTGCATCACCACGGTGATGTTTCCATGGAAGATGCTGCTGAACAAGCCATGGGGATTTTCCATAATTTGTACGATTCCAACTGGAATCATGTAGAGCAAGAAGAAAAGGAAGATATTTTAAAGGCACACGTGGATGTGTTGGAGAAAATATTGGTCCAGGCGGTCGAGGGTGAAGAATCACATGGTCACTGCATAGAGTATGTGTGTGATGAATGTATTAATCTTGGCAGGAGAGCTCTAGAGGATGGGGTGGTACACGAAAAGATTATAACCTGTGTTGAAAGAGCGTATTTGAGAACTGGACAATATGAAGAAGGCTTGAGGTTTGTGAAGCAGGCATCCTGTCCTGCGGGTGAGGTCCACAGGCAAAGGATACATTTGGAACTCTATCAGTCACATGTTCTAGACAATTGGCAAGCAGATGAACAACAGGAGTTTACAATAGATACAGAATCATCAGTTTGGATCGCTGCGATTGAGTGCTGCAACAACGAAGAATCTCTGATATCCTTGGGAGACAGATTTGTATCATCGCAATTGGCATCAGTTACTTGTGCAGAGGATTCTGACAGAGGAATTGTAGCGTCGTGCATCACTTCAAATCTATGGCTGCGTGTCGGTATAGAAAAAGCCCGAAATTTTTACAACCGCGTGCAGAAATGCCCCTTGCCTGGAGCAAACTTCATTGCACATGTGGCACGCTTGGAACAGTCATTGCTCCGCAGCAATGCATCAGATGCTCTATCAATAGATGCGGTGAGGCAACTTTATGCAAGTGGAACGAACATATATGGGTCTTCCTCCATCAAATTATGGTTGGAGTACTATCTCTTTGAAGTCAGTCTTGGGAATCGTGGCAACTGTGGAATGGTTCATTGGAAGGCAAAGGAATACTTGGACGATGCGGATGCTTTCATCTCCGAATGTCATATGATTGTTGAAAACATGTCACTCACAAAATGGTGAATATACGCAATACATAACAATGTAATATCATGGTTCTTCTTCCTTCTTCACATCTTCTGTTTTGATGTCCTCTTGCTTTATTTTAGCCTCCACACTTGGACTCCTTCTCCTCCTCCTCCTGCCGCTTCTACTATCGCTTCTACTCCTATACCTACGATATCTATACTCATCGTCGTCATATGAGCGACCCTCTCTATATCGTCTTCCTGATCTATACCCATCATCATCATCATCATACTCTCTCCTCCTCCTCCTGCTGCTGCTGCTGTCATAGTCTCTTCTTCTTCTGTCTCTGTCATACTCATTATCATCATACTCTCTCCTCCTCCTTCCATTTCTATATTCTCTATAACCATCATCCCCAGCAGGCTCTTGTTTAATCGCTTGCACAAAAGCCCTGGGAACCCCACCAGTCTCAGAAGAAGAAGATGCATCTATCAACAACGTCCACAACTCTTTCACAAATACACCAGTATTCTGCTCCAAAAACCCAGTCAGTGATATATAAATTCTACGAGGGTCTAATACCTTCTTATCTTCGACCATATCGATGATAAAATTGATTAGAATGTCATCTTCCAAACCACCTAGCAACTCTGTCGTCCTCTTTGCAATCCAGGGCTTGATCGACTCCCATTGTACCTTTGAAGGGTCAACCTTTTTTCTAATTTCCAGAGGAAACTCTTTATTTAAAGCTTTAAGCTGCCGTTCCTCTTTATTCGAAAATCGAGAGTCCTGCTCAGCAGAAGTTCCTCGAAATTGACCACCAGACATCAGTTTCAGAATCTCTATGTACATAAATATTAATAAATATTATTTATATGTGTAGCTTGACCAACGCAATGTCGTTTTGAGAAAAATCAATTCTCAAATTCAGCGTTTGCCGAACATCCAGGCTGGTGAGTTTCCATGCTATATTCGAATCTCCAATCAACTCTGTCGCTTCTGCTGCGGTCTCTACACTCAGGACGGTTGCTACTTGCTGCAATCGAGAGAATTTGTCACGCATTGATACGGTGGTACTCTCAGAGAGACCGATGATGAGGGATCGTACATCCTTCTCCAACTGCAGACCACCTAATTGGCTAAACTGTTTCTGTGCAACGGAGGCTTCCATTCGCGAGACAATCTTATCGACTGACGATTCTATAACTTTATCATACAAGTCGGGGGATAACACGTTTTGCAACCAGGTGAATGCCTGATCAAACGCCTGGATCAGGGACACACTCCATCCATCATTGACTGCTTCATCATCAGAGAGTTCATAGCTGTTGGCTACAAATGCATCCAGGATGGGTCTTAATTTGGACATGACAGATGTGCTTAATTGTTCTGTGGCCTGCTCAGCCAACTTTTTCGTATCAGCTGAAGTCTTGCTTAGATCTGCCAATACAAGTCGCACTCGTTCATAGTCATTGCTTGAAGATGCGAATACTCGCCCAGCAATGTCGTCCAACTGAGCCCGTAATTTATCAATGTATGTAGCACTTAAATCTACATCATTCATGATCATGGCATACTTCTCTGCATTGGGGTTGTACTTCTCTTGCTGTGAAGAAGGGGCACAGGATGCCAACTTGGAGGGACACCCTTGCAGCTTTTTCACCAAGCTGGATCGGTACAGGGAGGAAATGACGGTGTTCAACTGATTCAGAATTGCAACAGCGGAGGGAGCTCTACCAGTAGAAAGTGCTCTTTTCCCTGACGATAACAGGATGTAAAACGAATCATCCACCATGGAACTCGTCAAAGACCCATGGACAGCCTCATCAATCTCAATGGCTTTGCTGACACTCTCTTCAACGTAGTACTCTTCTAACGAAATATAATAGCTTAATATCTCTCTCAGCGATGAGCCAAAGTCTCCTCCTCGGACAGACGTTTCCAACGACGGAGACACATCGTTTGGCGCAGCAGCATCAGCCATGCATTGAAGCACAAATTGAATATACTCTTCCCCTCTGGTACACATCACCAAGAGATCCATCAACAGAGGCTCCACCTTCCTTGCATCAATCATTGTATTCTGATTCATTGACCCATCTATTCTATTATTGATTTGGGAACACATCTTCACCAGCCCCTTCTCTTCAATAAACCTCTTCAACACCCTCGTCCCCCGAACATCAGCCTCCCTGTGGAGTGCATGCACTCCCTCCAGCGCATACTCTGGACCAAACGCATCCCGCATCACCTCTACATATTCATCAACACTCTGAGCAACATCCTTCAACACATTGCTCAATGCATCCACATAGGTCACTTTAGCCCCTGTCAGGGAAAACCCATCCACCAAAGCATCATACTCTTGCTGAGCTCGAGCACCCACCAAACCGCCCACGTACTCTTCCAAATACTTCAAACCCTCCTTTTGAAGCCTTAATGGGCCGAACATTTGAACATACGTCGTGAACATATCGTGATTCTTCCCATCCACAGCCTCTCTCGTCTTTTCCCTCACACGCTCCTCACATATCCCTGCATATCGCTTCATCATTTCCCTCTGTTTCTCCATCTCCTCATCCTCACCACCTTCTTCCTCTACAATATCCCAGAACTGCGACACACAACCCACCGCCACCCCAACATCATCCACATCCAATGCCTTTTTGCACCCATCAATAGCCCTCACCCTGTCCTGAATCGCATCAATACGCCTCAGAGCCTCCCTCACCCTCGACTGCTTCATATCAACATTTCTAATCTTAAAAGACACCGCATCAGCCATATCCGCAGTCTCCCGTGTCGTCCTACTCAACTCATGAACCCCCTTCAAAGCCTTGCTAAGTCGATCTGCAGTCACCTGCTGCAAACGCGTCGTCACAGACTCCAATACATCCTTCCCTTGAGTAACAAGCAATTCATCCAACTCCTCATCGATTTTCTGCTCCGTCGCAACGGTTTCTCGCAATAATCGATCCACATCTGCCAGAGTTTCAATTTGTGCAGTCGCTGTCGCCCGTGGATGCGACATCCTGGCCTACTACTGTCTCTGTATGCCTATCAAGATTATTTATTCGAATAGACACAGGAAATGGAAAGGGAAGAAGACATACATACATACATACATACACAAGGGATCGATCAAATGCCTCGTTTGATGGGATGCATGTACCTTCTCCAACCCTACCCCGATGCTGCTCATATTCTGTACCATCCTCTGCCTGCCATCAGTCCTGAAGTACATTTAAAATGACGGAGGGAGATCAGATTGGTGCTACACCTCGCCTAGGTACGTTGGTATTGGGTTGTACACAGACATCGACATGAGAGCAATCATCTTTTCTGTCTGTGGTAATGGTTTGGGATTGATAGTCGCTGATATTGACTATAATTCTGCAGAGTATAAAACTGTGGGGGGTGTGGCTGGTCCTTTGGTTGTGGTGGAGCGTGTGAAGAATGCCAAGTATGCAGAGATTGTGAATATTCGACTAGGGGATGGAAGTTTACGCCGTGGACAGGTTCTTGAAGTTGATGGAGATAGAGCGGTTGTTCAGGTTTTTGAGGGCACGTCGGGTATCGATAATCAGTCGACGGTGTTGGAGTTTACTGGTGACGTGTTGAAGACACCTGTTGCCAAGGACATGCTTGGGAGGGTGTTCAATGGGTCTGGGGAGCCTATTGATGGTGGGCCTACAGTGATGGCAGAGCATTATTTGGATATTAATGGTGCTTCTATTAACCCGGCAGAGAGGACGTATCCAGAGGAGATGATTCAGACTGGTATATCGACAATTGATGTGATGAATTCAATTGCTCGTGGGCAGAAAATTCCATTATTTTCTGCTGCTGGGTTGCCTCATAACGATATTGCTGCTCAAATTTGTCGTCAGGCTGGGCTGGTGCAGCATGGTGGGGAGGAAGAGAAGGAAGGGGGGGACTTTGCTATTGTGTTTGCTGCCATGGGAGTGAATATGGAGACTGCTCACTTTTTCAAGCAGGACTTTGAAGAGAATGGTTCTATGGATAGGACAGTCTTGTTTTTGAATCTGGCTAATGATCCAACGATTGAGCGTATTATTACCCCTCGTATTGCTCTGACTACAGCAGAATACTTGGCATATGACTGTGGGATGCATGTGCTTGTGATTCTGACAGACATGTCTTCGTATGCCGATGCGTTGAGAGAAGTGTCTGCTGCGAGAGAAGAGGTTCCAGGGCGAAGGGGGTATCCGGGATACATGTATACAGATCTTGCAACGATTTATGAGAGAGCAGGGAGGATTGAGGGGAGGCCTGGGTCTATCACGCAGCTTCCAATTTTGACAATGCCTAATGATGATATTACACATCCTATTCCTGATTTGACAGGATATATTACAGAGGGACAGGTGTATGTGGATCGTCAATTGCATAATCGTCAGATATATCCTCCTATTAATGTATTGCCTTCTCTGTCTCGTTTAATGAAGAGTGCTATTGGGGAGGGAATGACTAGAAATGATCATTCGGAGGTTTCTAATCAGTTGTATGCGAATTATGCAATTGGTAAAGATGTGCAAGCGATGAAGGCTGTGGTGGGAGAGGAAGCTCTTTCGCAGGAAGATCTTTTATACCTGGAATTTTTGGAAAAGTTCGAGGATGGATTTGTGAATCAAGGGTCCTATGAGAACCGAACTATTTTCGAAAGTTTAGACTTGGCATGGAGCTTATTGCGTATGTTCCCTCGTGAGTTGTTGAGGCGTATTACAGCAAAGACGCTGGATCAATACTATGATCGAGAGGACGCTCAGAATGATGTGTAATTCGTCGTCTAGATACCATTAATATTCCTGTAAGTTTTGTCTCATATCGATTTAAGCATATGTTACTTTTTTCCCCATGGTATCGGATGGGATTTCGACTGTTCCGTCCCTGAATCTCTGGTAGATGGATTCGAGCCGTCCCTTCTCAGCTTGAGAGACGGATGGTCTTGCATCATGCATTGACTTTTGTATATGGTGATTTTTGATGCATAGACTATCCTTTGTATGATTGTGAGTGTCCTTCTCTTCAAGGGCTTCGTGAGCAGCGATGAGCTGTGCATCAGACAAGAGGGCTCCCAAGTCTGCACCTGAAAAATCTTCAGTGATTTCGGCAATCTCATCAAGGTCCACATCATCCGATATTTTGAGACGTCGAACCAGCGAGAGCAATATTCCTTTTCTCTCCGGGGTAGAAGGAAATCCACAATAGAGCATTTTATCGAGTCTCCCTGGTCTCAATAATGCAGCGTCAATCAAGTCAGGTCTCGATGTGGCCCCAATGACTGCAACTCCTTTCAATCCTTCTACTCCATCTAATTCCGTGAGGAGTTGATTGACCACACGATCACTGACTCCTGTATTATCGTGTCCTCTTTTTGGAGCGATGGCATCGAATTCATCGAAAAACAGCACGCAGGGTGCTGCGACAGCTGCACGCTGAAAGACATCACGGACACCTGCCTCTGATGCCCCAATGTACTTGTTCAAAAGCTCCGGTCCATTGACCACTATACAGCGTATATCAGCAGCTGCAACAGCTGCAGCAACAATGTGAGTTTTACCGCATCCAGGCGGTCCATATAAAAGAGATCCAGTCTGAAGTCGAAGAGGAGCAGATGCAATCAAGTCAGGATAGCGCAATGGGAGTTCCAAGGATTCTTGCAGAGCTTCCTTCACATGGCTCATACCTCCAACATCTCCCCAGCCTTCTATACCCGAGTGAATCTTTTTCTTTGTTCGAGAGCCCCACATTGCAGCTGGAACCATGCCATGAACAGCATGTTGCAAATCATCCCTGGAGATTTTGAGAGGAAAATTCACCATATTTGGCTCATTCTCGTCAAGCCAATGCTCAGCAAGTGTTCTATTGAAACTGACAGAAATTATACGTTCTACCAGCGTATCAATATCAGATCCATCAAAGCCATCAATCTCTGGACCAATGGATACCAGGTCAGATGACTGGGCAACGGCATCACGTTCTGCTATTCCTGCTGCAAGCATAGCCAGCCTACTGTTCAAATCGGGAGACTTCAAAGTCAATACCGTATCAAATCGACCGATGAATCGCAAACATTTGGGCAATTTCGAAACCTGTTTGCATGTAGCTATAAACACAATGGGGGCCCAGCCTCCACAATGACTAATGGATGAATCTCCTCGAACTTTCCATTTGTCACCAGCCTTGGTCACAACGTCCATTCCTTCACACAAAACTCTCACTAGCTGTGTTACATCTGGGTCCTGTGGAACTTCATGTCCTGCTTCGTCCTGTGCTGGCTGACTGAGTGCTACATCCAAATTATCCAGGACAATCACTGACGGGGCATTCTTTGCAGCCCAAGAAAACGAGTAATTTAGCATGGAGAAAAATGATTTTGGAGATACCACACTCCTACAATCGATGTATTTTGTCGCAGCCAGTACATGCCCTTCGCGATGAAGTACATTGCACAGTGATTTTACCAAGGCTGTCTTGCCACTTCCTTGGGGTCCTTCAAGCAAAAGTCCACCTCTGCGAGGGGAGCCCCAATGCTGTAAAACAGATCTACATGTATCACTTAGAATAGGAAGAGCAAATTTTAGGCACTCTTGTAGCGTCTCCATATCGCACGGCATTCTTTTGATGGCTTCATCAGCTGGATCCTTGGTCACATGTATCTGAGAAAGAGAAGCAGAGTTTGATCTCCTCAAGTAATCCTCCATGAACAACGGAGGGAAAGATTTCATATTGAAAGGCTTGATCTCAACATGCTGAAAATTTTGAATCCCACAGCGCTTCAGCACGGCCGTGAAAATACTTTTCGGGAAAATAGCATGTCCATTTGGCAGACTCTTAGCAGAGCACACACGTGCCAACATGTCAGTTTTGAACTTGGCACCAGAGCGGACCCCAACAATACTACCATCCTCAATTGGCGAACGGCTTTGTATTTGCTCCAGAGTACTCGCAGAGATGTACACCCGTGGCTCATTATCAGAGTTGTCCTCATCTTTGACAGTGTCCAACATGGATACCCGCAGCAGTATAGGAACACGCAAAGCTTCATCTTTTGAGGGATCTTCTGACGCTGCTTGCCGAGGTCTAGGGGCTATTGAAACTTCAGTTCCTGCGACAAGCCGCACTACATCCTGGTTTGGGTCTGTTGCTGTGATCTTTAGCGCAATCATCTGCCCTTGTACCCAGATGGGCAAGGACCTATGAACACTCACAACCCCACATTGCTCCAGAAGACGACTCTCGATATCGTTCGCATTCAATTCTACTACTTCCCAATCATCCGAGGATGCTGGTTCAAGAGTGACATTCTTGGCCACATCAACTGCTGAGAGAGGTGTCAGCATGACTGATGCACCCTCAGGAATCTGCAACAGCATCCCAAGTCTGGATGATATACTCACCTTTCCATTCTGTGATACAGACCCAGACCAACCAAGATAATGTGGAGCTCCAACAGGTACTCCTGGTCCAGCAAACAATTGCAATCGAAACGTCAGAGGCAAATTTCCTTCACTCAATAGCCTGCCAGCTAAAGACGGAGGCAAGCCGATCCAGGATGAATGCTCCCCATGATCGTATTCAACAGTCAACCTGTGTTACAATGGGAATAATCATATTCAGATTTGGACTCCGGAGAGGGTATCAATACGAACTGGGTGTCGTTTGAGTCAGAAGAATTCGCACCTGTGCTCGGACCCTGTCGACTCAAAGCCAACGAATTCATCAGTAAACATTACTTAAAACTTTATTATTCGAATTAATCTGCCTGGCAGGGATGGGCGTATTCCCCATGTAGCTACATGCCTAAATATAGGCTATTTTAAACAGAGATCTGAGATCTGTTTGGACTAATATTGATACAGTTGAATACTGTAGTATATTTCTTTTGTTTTTACACGTATCTATCAAATATATATTCCTGATGCAAGTGATTCATCAACGTAATGCGTGCATTAACTATGGGATCCATGCATCAATTCAATCTTCTTTCATACTTCTGTTCTGCTAGCTTGGGCTGGACCTCAACATGCAGCATTGATGTGCATGGATTCCGCCGCCAAAGAAGCATCTTCGTATCGTTTATCGCCTCTCGACACCATTTTGGATTCATTTCAGCTTGTGCTGGGGGATTGGAGGGGTTTCTATATTCTTCTTGTGGAGCCTTGGGATCAACGGATCTTGGCGCCTGGGAATGTCTCGTTGACGAGCCTAGCGGCCTCGTTGGCCAGGGCATGCAGCATGGAGAAGTCTGCATCTGAAGGTTTCGAGGGGGGTGATGCCCTTGGGGTCGCCCTTTTGGCCCTTTTGGTCCTCTTGGCCCTCTTGGCCCTCTTGGATCCCTGCTTTGGAGCAAGCTTGATGGCAAGTGTCTCCTCTGCCGTGGAAAGCAGTGCCATGTCGGGATCGTTTTGGCTTGCGCCTGCAATATTAATTGCTATTGAGGTATCGTACATGAAAGACTGCAGTATAGAGGCTGCTTCGCTCACATCCATCTCCTTCTTGGTCTCGTACTCCCTCACGGCGACCCTCGTGTCCTCCTCATCTCTAACGTCGTACTTTGTCCTCTTGACTCTCTGCCTCTTCCTGGATGTGGGAGGTGTCAGCTCCATCATGGCATATGCTGCCTCCTCCATCATGGTGTCTACTGCACTTTCGATGACTGTGTGTGCTGCCTCCTCCATCATGGTGTCTACTGCACTTTCCATGACTGTGTGTGCTGCCTGTGTGGAGCATTGCTGCCATCCTCGTTTGTTGCGGCATGATCGCCGTGGTGGTCGAGCCTTTGATGGAGATGATGTCACATCGGTGTGTTCGGGCACCCCCGGGAGCGATGGTGTTGTGGTCGACTCTTCCTTGGGGGCCTGTCCAGTCGTAAGCCTCCTCGTGACTGATCGAGTCGTCATCCTAGTTGTTCTTGCTGTTTGTTGCCTCTTCCTCATCGTGCCAGTGCCACCCCTGCACAATCATGATCGTATGGGATGAAGGCTCAGAAAATACAATGCCAGGCGAAACCGCATTCACCGCTCAAGAGGTGACTGGGCCCCTTCCGCTTGGGTACCTTGAGCCACCGAATTCAAAATCTCGCAGCGTCAGACAGCTCTCGAGTCTTTCTGACTTTGGTCGCGTTCCGACCCATGGAGCGTTCCAAAATACGACAAATATACCTAATAGCAACAAGAATCTCGCTGAAAACGTACGTTGGTCAGCTTTGGCCCGATATCTGGGTTTTGCGTGCGACCGAGCAGTGGGTGTGACGGTGGGAGTAGATCTCGGCTTCGTGGGGGTATGTATTCCTTCAAATACGTAAATTCTATGTAAATAATTAGACTTTGGAGCAAAGTCTTTTCAATTGTTTGGTTCTGTGGCCTTTTGGATGATCGTCGTGTCGTATCGTCAGTTTAAAATTAGGTGGGGAGAGGGCGCCACCAATCGTATTTAGATACATGGGTCTCTTGGGCCCTAGAAGATTAAAAAAAGGATGAATAAAGGCTTGACTTGGCTTAATAATCAATTCATATCTTGAAATATCTCACAAAAAACATGGTCCTCCATGTTGCTAGTGCTGTGAGACCCTCTACGGTTGGGGTTGTCTCAAAGAGGGTATCTGTTTAAACCCCTAGAGAAGAAATTCTCTCTGATATCGTAGGAGTTATGGAATACGTAGATTATAGAATTTCACTCAGCATTTTCCACAGGTTGCTCGACAGTATCCCTGCATCCAAGACTCATTGCATTTGCCCCATGCCTTCTGCTGCTGGCACGTGTATTGTTGACTTGGTGGAATGTCAGAGCACTGCTTTTTTGGAGGCGGATTACCTTGTTTGGGTGGTGGTGGTGGGGTTGGTGTGGAGCATTTCCCGCAGGTTGCTCGACAGTATCCCTGCATCCAAGACTCATTGCATTTGCCCCATGCCTTCTGCTGCTGGCACGTGTATTGTTGACTTGGTGGAATGTCAGAGCACTGCTTTTTTGGAGGCGGATTACCTTGTTTGGGTGGTGGTGGTGGTGGGGTTGGTGTGGAGCATTTCCCGCAGGTTGCTCGACAGTATCCCTGCATCCAAGACTCATTGCATTTGCCCCATGCCTTCTGCTGCTGGCACGAGTATTGACTATTTGGTGGAATGTCAGAGCACTGCTTTTTGGGGGGCTCAATGATGTCTTTTGGAGGAGTTCGGCTCTCGTCCAAAGAATTCATGTACCCATACTGCTTGACAACAGAAGCCTTGCCATCGGTGTCTGGGCCAACGTAACCAAAGACATATCCCTGTCCATCATTGTATCCATAATAGGTATATTGGTATGGAGTTGTTGGATAATGAGAAACTGCCCATACCAATGTGCAAGCATATCCTAATGAATTCACCTGATCATGAATGTATGAGAATAATTTGTTCCTTGTGGGCAGATATCCTCGTCTCATGCCATACTCTTCCAAAATAATTGGCTTGTCCATTGAATGTGCAATATCTCTTCTATCCTTGTAATAATTCTCTCCAAGCCAAGTATATCCACCATCTGCAGACATTCCCCAGGCATCAGGATAGGAATGAAGGGTGGCAAAGTCAGCATACTGCAGATTGCATACAAAATCGACCCCCTCATATCCATTATTGATCCAAGAATGTGGCTCTTTTGACGGCCCATCCGTCCTCATGCCTTCATCACCAATCGCAATCATATGATTTTTATCAAGCGATCGAATGTATGCAGTCATTTCTGCTGCCCAAGAGCAGATGGTCTCTCCAGGCTTCTTGCCAATCTTTTTATCATACCCTTGAGCTCTGGGTTCGTTGGCTAATTCAAAGGCAAAAATGGTCGGATCATCATAATAACGAACTCCTGTAAACACATTCTTGCGATTGATAAGCATCTTGATGAACTTTTTCCACTCAGACTTGACCAATGCATCTGTGTAAAATTCCTCGACCGGTCGATTCTCCCCAGGATATGCTTTGTTCATCCAATCAGAAAAACCTCCGAGGAATGGCCAGTAGTTACTGAGAACAATAATACCTCTCAGACCTTTCTTTGCCATCTCTGCAAGAGCAAAATCGAGCCTCACCAGAGCCTGCTCATTATACACACCAAAATCTGGCATCATTGAATTTGGCACAGAGTCAAAAAAGCTTGTGAATATTCTGAGAATTGTCGCTCCTTGAGCTGCTTGCGCATCCATCATCGCTATTACTTCATTTGCACTCATAATATAGTCTAATCCAGCGTAGAATGCATTTGTTCCACCGCAGTAGTATGGCTTCCCATTCACTGTAAACTCGGTGCCATCTGGTTTGACAAAACCAACGTTGTTGAACACCTTCCCGGGCTGTGGCTGAAGGGCTGGATTACTTTCCTTCTTATACTCTTGTAGATATACGTCATAATCGTCCATCGACGATACTTGCGCTTGCGTCATTGGCAAGCCTAGTTGGAACTTTTCTGCAGCATACTTGTACTCGTCTATTCCTGGCTGTCCAAACGCCAGAATTGCTGTCAGTAATAGTGTGGTAACAAAAGAAATCATTGTCTCTCCAAATCTACGATGTATGAATCAAATTGTGACGGGAATCAGTCCAAGCAGAATAACCGTCGTCTAACAGGAATCCCTTCTATGTACAAATAAAAACTCCCTTTAATGCCGCATTGACATGAATTTAAAGCATAGAAATGATTTAGAATTCATTCGAACAAATCAAATTGATATTATCGGGCGATTCGCGGGAAACTGATACATACACGCATCAGCCGTTGTGCCTCTCGGAAGAACAAACTCTGGTCAACGGCTGAGTTGACCAGCAGTTCGATTCAGCTCAGAGGCTCCTTGTCAGGGGCCCTGATGGTACAATGCGTACCGTGATAACAAGGGTGTACATCCTCCTCGCTTGTCTCCTTTTTCTTCTTCTATTCTGAATTGTTGTTTGTCCCTTGGGGTGACAGACTTGTGGAATTTGAATTCTCGGTCCTGCCCAGAGCTCAATCCTTTGCCCCTTTCTAAAATTGCGTAGAGTCAAAAGACGTCTGGCCGGGCTATTTAACGTGTCAGCGTTCCTAGAGCTCAATTCTTTCCTTCAAGGTGGCAGCTAACATTGTTAAAACACACGATTTGGGAAGCTGCCTGAGACCAGGTGTTGTTTAGGACACGGCAGCTGCTTGGCCAAGCACCTATATGGGCATGCATGGGTCATGTCAAAGCCTCGTCATGAAAAAATTACAGTTACATATATCTACTTTGTTTCTGTGCGTCATGAAAGAAAAACGTGTAACAATGCGACGCTACTGTCGAAAATAGAACAAGGTTACAGAGTACTACTATTGCTACAATAAGGCTATCTATCTTTGCTGCACGAGTTCAATCATGTTGACAATCTCTGCCATTCCGTGGGAATGGTCAATCATCTGTGCTTCATAGTCCACTGGATCTGATGGGATATCTCCAAGCTCATACGCTGTATATCCATTAACAGCAGGATCCAGCATCCATCCGTTTACACCCTGTGCGTACACTGCCACCTTGTTGTAGCCGGCATCATGAGCAATTTGAGCAGCCCATGTCGCCCGTGCGTGCGTTCTCGAACACATAATCAACAGCATGTCCGGAGACGGTTTTGGAAAATGATACATCTGCTCGAAAGCAGAGTCGCTATTAGACAGAGCGCTACACAATTCATCCACTGGAATATTTCTAGATCCAGCAATCCCACCAAAAAGTATAATTTCATCCCTCCTCCTGACATCAATCAATACATATGATTCATCCCTTCTCAACACCTCCATCGCAGGATCAAATGCCTCTTCTGATAAAAGCAACGCTAATCCATCCCTACTGATGTACTGCAAATTCGATTGCACCACACTATCCTTGTAAAATGCACCCAGAGATCCCTTGACGCACACAGTTCTCTGATATCCCAACGCATTCAATGCAGACGCAGCTTGAAATTCTTCATACTCATTCGATCCAATCACCACGAATATTTGGAATATATCTGGGAATTTGACGTGGGGAAATGTAGATTCCCACGCCCGAGACTCTTTCAAAACATCCCCAACCAGATCAAATGGCAACCGCACTGCCCCCTGTAACTCGCTAGGCAAAGCCTCTTGCTCAGAATTCATATCATTATCATCCTCGCTCATTGACCCCATACTAGTAAAAGGCCTCACATCCATCAATACATATTTACAAGCCCTTGTTTCAATCAGTCCCAGCAGTGTGGCCACAGATACCTGACAATGATACGGACTCAGATCATAATTATCCTTGGCACCCACCCCATCATTCTCTTTTCGCTTCATCATCTCTGATCGCACCCATCGAGCACCCCATGCGAGCAAGGTGAGAATCACTGCACTCCCTAAAGACCCACCCGCATTTGAAAACGTCGGCATGGTCGTCAATTCTCCTCCACAATGTGTCAATACATATAGAGTGTGTTTAAAATTGTGTTTTAACTCCTGTACTTGGGTCAATCAATGTCACTGTCGCGTTTTCGTCTCGTCTTTATTCAAAATTGTCAACACGTCCCGTCGTTTGTTTCATAAACCATGTCAACAAGTCGTCATATCAATAAATAGAATATATTGAATTTTTAAACACCGTGTAGATACTCATGCATTCATCAAGGCACTGTTTTCATCTCACGAATTTCATAAATAGCAACATTAAAAACGCAGAGAAAGCTCTGTCATATCAGCACCGAGAGAGAAGGATCCAAAAGTCTAAAATATTATAATATAAAGGTTCCGAGGACATGCCACGGGCGAAACGACAACGGTCTGCCAGCCACAGCGGGTCTTGGTACACAAACAAAGGTATGTTTTGACGACCCACCTGGGCTACGGCATGCCTATGGAGTATATACACTAGAAGAAACCCAGTCACGTCCTGGGGAGACTGGAGATACCCATTCCATCTCTGTATAGCACATGCAAGGCTTGTTCCCTACTGCTGATTCTATCCTCTGTGAGTGTGTGTCGGTGCAGGTGATGAATTGAGGAGACAGATACAATCATGGATGAATGATGTAGATGGGTTGTCATCGGAGGAGGGTGGGCGCGTCAAGGCAATAATTGCACCTCATGCTGGGTATGCATACAGTGGTGCGACCATGGCATTTGCCTACAAGCACATTAAACCAGAATCCATGTACGTGTACCTGTCCGGCTTTCATTCACATGCGCGATTTCATGCATGAATATATGAATTTGCAGCAAGCGAATCTTCCTGTTGGGTCCGTCCCATCACGTCTTCTCACGTGCCTGTCTCTTGTCAGAATGCTCGGAGTACTCGACGCCATTGGGCTCCATTCCAATAGACCAGGGCGTGTACCAAGAGCTGAAAGAGACTGGTGCATTTGAGTCTATAGGAATCGATGAAGATGAAGATGAGCATAGTTTAGAGATGCATCTCCCGTACATTGCTGAAATCATGTCTGGCAGGGAATCACAGTACACCCTCATCCCAATTGTTGTTGGAGCTGTCACGCCCGACTCTGAAGCCATGTACGGGAGATTGCTTCAGAAATACTTGGATTCAGAAGATTCATTGTTTGTTATATCGTCCGACTTTTGCCACTGGGGGTCGAGGTTTGGCTACCAATTCCGTAGACCGAATGAAGAGATTCACGCCAGCATTGCCTGGCTGGATTCAGAAGGCATGAAGGCAATCGAAACAAAAAGCCCGAACAAATTTTACACGTATTTGGAGACATATGATAATACCATCTGTGGTAGACACCCAATTGGCATTCTATTGCAATCAATCAATCATTCTACTGATGGGGAGTATTCCATCAAATTCACTCGCTATGATCGATCAAACCTGGTACATTCCATGTCTGATTCATCAGTAAGCTATGCATCTGCCATCATCACAAGGATGTAATGTAATATAGAGTACCTATTTCTTCTTCTTCCCACCCGATGCTTTCTTTCGAGCAGGCAACGATCCGACACCTCCCGAGGCAGCTGCTGGCTCTTCACTACTGCTTCCCTGCCTCGCAGGATGCTTGGGCAATAACTCCGCCACTTTGATCATCAGAGATTTCCTTGAACGCAATTCTTCCTTAATATACGACCCACTATCATCTTTCAGCGACACTCGAACTCTCCCCAGGTATTTCCAATCTTTTGGATGCCGATTCCGCTGCATTTCTGCAGGCAATTTGAGAATCTTATGGACAATATCGAATATCTGGGGGGTTGTTGGGTTCTCTACTGCCTTATCTTTGGGTATTTTCCTGCCTTTGGAGGCACTGACGGTGGAATTCAAGTAACATGGATAGATGCATATTCTAGAGTCCTCTCCTGCACTTGCGGCTGCCATTGTGTATTTTTATTGATCAATATATATTCTGATATGGAGCAGAGAGTGATCAGAGTATGGGCATGGACGCATCTTTGAACATCGATATGGAGTGTCCTATCAAAGTCAATCATCAACGGTGGTTGCAATGTCGACGTCGGAGTGTTCAAATGTGTATCCACCATGTATCCATGGACCGACTGGATACCAGAAAGTAGGTCGAATTAATGATATATATCTTCTACTGTGTGAGTACTGTGTCTTGAATCTCTGAAAGAGAGAGGACAGTCGTATTCCATTTCTAAACTAACAATCAACAACTGCGACACTGGTTTTGATTGGCTGTGCGGCGTCTTGCGTTGATTCGATCTCATTATGAGTTCAACAGTCATGGATAAAATGTTCGAGGGGATTGAGGACGAGGATGTTGTCGTTGGAGAAGGAAATGGACATGACACATCTGCCGAGAAGGAGACTGTTCGAAGACTGAAAAAGGCAAGGGATTTGGTAGATAAGGTGGATACGCCCCCTTCTATAGGAGAAGGAAGGCAGAACGACGACGGCGGCGGTGGTGATGCTGGTGATGGCGAGGAGGGGTACTGGGATGAGGAGGATGAGATTGAAGAGTACTTGCAGCAGGGTGGAGGCGACGAGGATGAGGGTCACGAGGAAGGGAACGATACTAGTGAAGAAGAAGAAGAAGAAGAAGGGGAGGAAGAGGATGTTGCATTGATTGCTGGGGATGGGACGACGCGAGGTGATATGGATGCAGACACGCAGCGTTTGTTGAGAGAGGTGGCAACAAAAGATAGGCTTGGGAAGGGGCATAAAATTCAGATCAAGCCCCTGGAGGGTATTGTAGAAAAGTTGAAGAAGAAGAAAGAGGAAGTGTTGGGTAGAGCAGCAGAGTTGAGGGCCCCTAGTGCTCCAAAGTTTCATGATATTTTGAACGAGGTTGGCCTGGGGGATGACAAGGTGCATCAGGATGGCGATGGTGATGCCAAGGGAGATGAAGAGGGCATCGATGATGGAAATATCGTCGTAACACCACGAAAGCAGAAGCAGAATGCCTTCTGTGACGATAATGATGATGGCTTGGAGGTTGTTTCAGATGGCGAGGATGATGGCAATGAATTCAAGTTGATTGATGTTCCCAGACAGACTCCTCAGAAACCTTCACCATTGGCATTCAATCCATATAATAATACGCAAATAGAAGATTTTGAGGAGGACAATATTCTTGATGATGGAGCAGAGTCAGAATCTGACGAGGAGAGTGATCACAGTTGGGCTGTACAAGAGGGCGACGAGAATGATGATGATGATATTGTCTCGAGCAAGGAAGACTCTATTGATCACTCGGTGCCCAACGAGGAAAAGAAACCGAATCCTTTGGAAGAATTGATGAAGCATAGAGAAGATAAAAAACAGCAAAAGGAAACAAAGCGATCAAACTTTGTGGATGAGGAAGCAGAACTCAGCGATGAGGAAGGTATGGGGGCAGCTGTTAGCGATGATGAAGAGGAGGAGAATGCCGATGTGGATGTAAACGGAGAATTGAAAGATCTGATAGCAGAAGGGCATGAACATCACCAGAAAGACGAAGCAACGGAGGAACTTCATATCAAATGGGCCCGACAGCAGGAAAGCCAGCAGTTGAAAGATATATTACGCGGCCTTGAAAATGGATTCGGTAGACGCAATCGAGGAGCACTCGATGAATATGATGGAGAGCTTACAGGTCGTCAACGACGAGCTCGACATGATGATGGCAGTCTTGATGACTTTGGTCTGGGCACATCGTGGCCAGATTTGTTTGGAAAGCCCAATGCTGTGGACGCAGATGGAGAAGAATGCGAGGATGAAGCCATGCTGAGGAAAGCCCAGCAGCGTAAATTGGTCGAATCACAGCAGTCAGATATCCTGGCTGGATCTAGAGGTGTACCCCTTGATGAAGATTCACAGCAAATTCTAGAATTATTCGCAAACAGTGCATCTGAAAACCAAAACTCGAGTGGATCCGAGCCACTCAAGCGAAAGAGTAAAGATATGATGGCGGGATCTGATGGACTCTCATTCATTGGAAGAAAACAAAAGATTCATAGACACCACTCTGTCTCGAATCTTGGAATCTCTGCTGGCAAATCCTTTGTGTTTGCAAGGAAAGATTCCTACAGTCGCCAGGGAACCGAGGAAGCAAACACAAACGACAACGCCAGCGCACCGGTTGATTTCTCAGACCTACAAAAACTTACACAGCCTAGCTCTCAAGAAAACTCATGCTCTGTTGGAAACCAGCAGACAGGCTCACTCCTGCTAAAAAAACTTCCCCGATGGAACAAACCATCCAATTTTCAGAAAAAGGGCAGTGCACGTGTCATTGGAGCAGTATGTCAACATATTGCTCCCAAAAAAGCAAAACGATAAACAATGTAACTACTTTACATGAAACTAAATCGCAGAGTAAAACCCACCACCTGACCTCTCCTCCTGAGTGATATCATATGCTATCAGTGCACCACCCATGAACAACACTGCAATAATCTCCATCCAAAGAGCACCTAACGTAATCTTACCAGCATGATACAGTATAGAAGGAACAGCCACCGTCGCAACGCAACTCGAACCAGTCAAAAACTTGCCTGCATCCACCCACCCACTTGCAAGACCTCCATATGAATCTCCACCGAAGAAGAGGTAGGGCATGGGAACTAAAATATACGCAAACGCTGTCAACAATGGCCACCAATTACTCCACAACCAGCAACCCTGCATCATCATACATATACCCATGAGCACCACTGTAGTACTCACTTTCACTGCCATGAAATGAGCCACATGACACAGTCGTACCATGAACTGGAAAATCACTCCCAGGGTGAAAACCCCTCCTATTATACTAAATACTTTCCCATCAGTATCCATAGTAGGATGAAACTACACGCAAGACGACAACCTCGCTGTAATTCAAAACAATGTCTTATGGTGTTGGGGTCTTTCTCTGGATTCACGGGGACACACCAAGACCACTCAGAGTGACTCTATTTACTTTTTAGATAATGGCATTCGAACAGGGGAAGGACACAACTGTCTTCGCCACTCAAATTCCTTACATGAACATTAAAAATGATCCATCAGAAGCCCAATTCAGGTCTTAACCCTTGAAACAACCCCGATGGGGAACAGAATTATTATTGATATTTAAGAATGCTTAGAAGAATTATTTCCAATCGCGCATTCGCGCCTCTGGCTACACTTAGTGGAGGAGCTTTTGCAGCCACTCAGACTTCCTTTGCAAGATCTGCCGAAACCGCAGAGGAAATGAAACCAGATTCATGGGTTCCTTTGCGATTGATATCTAGAAGAGAATTGACTGCGGGTGATAGGCCGACTCATTTGTTTACGTTTGAACTTTCCTCAAAGCAGGCTGACCTACCAGTGTCTTCCTGTCTGTTGACGAGGGCTCCTGTGGGCGAGAAGAAGGAGAATGGCGAACATAAAATGGTCATGCGACCATATACACCCGTCTCAGCGCCTGATGCAAAGCAGTTGGATCTTGCAATCAAAGTGTACCCAGATGGGAAGTTGACCCAGCATTTTGCATCCCTTAAACCAGGGGACCACCTAGACTTCAAGGGACCAATTGTCAAGTTGGACGTGGCGGATGCTGCGAAGAAAAAAGCAGGGATTGGTATGGTTGCTGGGGGGACTGGAATCACGCCAATGCTTCAAATGGCAGAGCAGCTTTTGAAAATGGGGTACACCTCACCAATCAACCTGATTTATTGCAATGTTTCTCCATCTGATATTATGCTCAAAGATAGATTGGATAGCCTGGCAAAAACGCATGGTAACTTTTCAGTGCATTACATGGTTGATGCAGTACCCAAAGGCACAGCGTGGAGCGGTGGAGTAGGGTATGTGACAAAAGATATCTTGTCCAGCAACATGCCCAAGGCTAACAGCGACTGTATGGTTCTTGTCTGCGGTCCACCTCCGATGATGAATGCCATATCGGGAAATAAAGTGTCTCCTAAAGAACAGGGTCCTTTGTCAGGTCTGCTGAAAGACATGGGATACACAGAATCTCAAGTGTTCAAATTTTGATGCATGTAATTTCATCGACTCAAAATGAATAAATTTCCTTTATTTCCTCGAGATATACGCAAGGTATCGTCCAAGTATGTGATTGTCAGCTCTCCTCGTGCAGAATCTGGTGCCTTGATTGGGATGACACTGCCAATATAAAACGTGTCAAACTTGACATTCACTTTGGATGAATTCACAGGCTCCAACGTCGCCTCTACTGCATTGAAGAAGGGCCACGTCTCTTGATTTCTAGCCTCCAGCTTCTCAGCCCTAATCGTTTGAAATATGTCCCCAAAAGGCCTAAAAAATGGAGGCCTCTTTGTGCCCAGGATGGAATCTGATGTCGTGTACTCCAACTTCCATTTTGCACTCAACTCTGGTCCAAGAACATTTTTTGTCGGATTCATCCGTTCAAGTTCCTTTGCAAGACTATTAATACGCTGCTTATCCTCATCAGAGGCGTTCAACCCACGTCCAAGGCCCTGTAAACTGGTCAGTAACTGCACACGCGCACTCGTTCTCAGCAACTTGCTCACCCCTCTACTCCAATGATGATACCGTACCTCTTCCTTCTTCTCCAACCTCTTGGCACCCGTTGTTTTCCCCATATTCAACCCAAACAGGGACCTCACCTCAGGTTGCCTTCGAGTAGCCGATCGTCTCCGAACAGACGCTGATTTGATCTGAAATTGCCTTTGACTCTGGGATAATTTCATCATTGTATTGCATTTTCAGCCACCTCGACGAGAGACTCTGGTTTAGGCTGGTTTATTTAATGTATCAAATAAGACTATGCATCATCTTTTTTCAAGAAATAAGATAGCTGAGCATCAGAGAGCACGTGCATTGTTGTAAATATTGATAGAATATCTTAATATTTGTGTAGAAGGTACCATCAGATACGAGTACAAGGGTGGAACGATGCAACAACAGATCCAACAGGTGTTGGGACAGACCCTTGCACCTGATCCGGTGCGTTTGCGTACTGATTAATTCATATATATATATGTATATTGGTTTTATGAATGTAATGGAGGGGATGCTGATGTGTATGGGCGTGTGTGTAGAATCAGATCAAGAGTGCAGAGGCTGCACTCAAGTCGTTCGAGGCGCAGCCTGGATTTGGGGTTGAGCTTTTGAAGGTTGTGTCGTTGGATAGCATTCCTTTGGAAATACGACAGCAGGGGGCTGTGCAGTTTAAGAATCTGGTCAAATATAGCTGGGAAAAGATGGATGAGACTGGTGGGGTGGAGCAAGTTCGTGTGCTTGGGGATGATGAAAAGGAGCAGATTCGGCAGCATATCGTCGAGCTTATGTTGAATGCTCCTGATAAAGTGAGGGCTCAAATCAGCGAAGCGCTGACGATTATAAGTGAGTTTGACTTCCCTGAAAAATGGCCCAGTCTGTTGCCCAGTATCAAGGATCGGCTCGAGAGCAGTGATTTGAAGCAGTTGAATGGGGTGCTAATAACGACTGATTCTATATTTAAGAGGTTTAGAGGGCAATATATTGATAATATATCCAATGAATTGGCGTATTGTCAGTTTATTATCAAGCCCTTGCTGAGTGTGGCGACCAAGTTGACTGGAGCATGCCTGGAGCTTGGGCAGGTACAGTCACTGCCTGATACTGCTGGTTTAAGTCTTTCTAATGCTAGGCTTGTGCTGAGTGCTTTCTATTCGTTGAATTCTCCTGGGTTGACAGATGAGTTTGAGGAAACCTTGAAAGAATGGATGGACTGTATACACAAGTTGCTCACGTTGCAGGTGCCTGCTCTGAAGATGAGCGACCCTGATGAGGAATCTCCATTGGATGCAGTGAAAGCTGTGGCATGCAAGTGCTTGTCTTTGTATATGGAGATGAACGAGGAGGAGTTTGCGCAGTATCTTGAGACATTTGTTGGGGATGTGTGGAAGCAGTTGGTGGATGTGGGTAATGGTGTTGGGCAGGATGCACTTGCGATGTCTGCTATTGCATTTTTAACGACTGTTGCTCGAAGTGTTCATTATAAGCTGTTTGCTGGAGAGGATATTCTGAAGCAAGTCTGTGAAGGTGTTGTTATTCCAAATATTAGGCTCAGAGAGGGTGATGTAGAGCTGTTTGAGATGAATTGGGTAGAATATGTTAGAAGGGATACGGAAGGATCGGATTCTGATACGCGAAGAAGGTCGGCGTCCGAGCTCGTGAAGGCGCTTGTGGAGAAGTTCCCTAATGAGACAACACAACTGTTTACTGGATATGTCAGTGCGCTGTTGTCTGAAGCTGCCGCAGATCCCACCAACAAGTGGCAGGCGAAGGATGCAGCAATTTACTTAGTGACTGCGTTAGCAGCAAAAACAAAAACATCTGCTGCTGGTGCAACGACAACCAACGAGCTGGTCAATTTGAACGAATTTTATGCAGCTCATATTGCTCCAGAATTGGAGGATACGAATGTAGAGCATAGGACAGTCATTAAAGCGGATTCTTTGAGGTTTGTCACAGTTTTTAGATCTCAGTTATCGAGAGAGATATTGCTGAGCATGTTTCCGAAATGCGTCAATTTGTTGTCAAGTCCAGATAATGTGGTCCATTCGTATTCTGCCACATTGATAGAGAGGCTCTTGGCAATGAAATCAGATGGAAAATCAGTGTTCCGTACGGCTGATCTGGAATCTCTTCTACAGCCAATTCTAGAAAAGTTATTTGCAGCGCTCAAGATGCCAGATTCTGGGGAAAATGAGTACGTTATGAGAGCGATTATGAGATTTGTTGCATTTGTCGGTACTGCTGTGGGGCCGATAACATCTGCAGCATTGTCAGAGCTTTCTGCAGTGTTGGGTGCAGTTGCACGCAATCCAACGCAGCCTAGTTTCAATCATTATCTATTCGAGTCCATCGCTGCCCTTGTGAAGTATGGTTGTGATGGAAGTGAAGCATCATGCAGCTCTGTCGAGTCAGTCATTTTCCCCCCTTTCCAAATAATTTTACAGGAAGACGTTCAAGAGTTTCATCCATACGTGTTCCAAATCTTTTCAGAAATGATTGAGAAAAGAGGTGGTGGTGGTCAAAATATTCCAGATACGTACATGCAATTGTTGCAGCCACTCCTGACTCCTCACTTCTGGGAGCGCCATGGAAACATTCCAGCCCTGGGCAGGTTACTACGAGCATACATTCGAACGTGTCCAAAGCAAATCGAGCCACATGTGCAAGGTATTTTGGGTGTTTTTCAAAAGCTTGTTGCTCTGAAAAGCCAAGATCACGAGGGAATGTATATTCTGGATTACTTGCTTGCATCATTGGATCCTAGCACCATGCAGCAGTATCTCGGGGCCATTTGGAGTATTATTTATCAGAGACTTCAGTCCGCGAAGACTTCAAAGTTCTGCAAGAGTTTCATGTACACTGGTGCTCTTTTTGCTGCACTTCGTGGTGGTGATATCGCCGGTCAGTCTATGGACTCTGTACAACCTGGCATATTGCTCATGATTGTGCAGAATGTATGGTCGCCAGCTTTGGCTGCGCCAGGAGCAATAACAAGCGAAAAAATAGCTCTTGTAGGATCTGCAAGGCTTTTGACTGAGTCTTCAGTGCTTCAAGGATCAAATGCAGACGCTGCAGCTGCATCTTTGCTCCAAGCCATCGCTGCTCGCATTGCTGGTGGGACACATGCACCAACGCAATCTCTGGATGATGGTGGTCAGGACGTTGAAGAGTTCTCCGGATACTCTGCTGCGTATGCGAAATTGCACTATGCCTCTACTGAAGAGAAAGATTGGCTTTCTAATGTACCTGATGGCAAGGTTGATGTAGCCCAGCGTCTCTTACAATACAACTCCCAATCATCTGGTCGCCTTGTAGCGCTGGCAGCAAAGCTACCAGCAGATGGGCAAGCACCTGTAGCTCAGCTGTTCAAAAACATTGGTTTACAATGATTTCATTATTACAACAAACTATTTAAATTCCATTGTATAGACAGTTGCATGCATATCAGTTTTGTAGATCGCTGATCATGTCTTGACATCTCTGAACGAGTTTACTCAAATGACGATCTGTTGCAAGGCATGGAATGACCACTTCCTTCACCATTGATCGCTCAAATGCCTCATCTCCCATGAAAAATCCTTGGAAAAGCTCGTCTGCCACAGCTTTCAATCTTAATTCATCCTTATGTCCGACCAAGAGCTGGCAGTAGGACTTCAAAAACGATTGAAACTCTGTCTTGGACTGCAGCACTGCTGCCGCAGCCAGGTTGCCCTCTAAATGACTTCGTGAAACGTAGTATCGAGCTGTATTTGAAGAACTATTCCGCCCTAACAGTATCGATGAATGTATACTAGAATCCTTCCTCGATTTGCTCTGCAAATCGCTCACATCTCCCTGCCCGGATACATTCGCCAAGGGATAAAAGTTGGACATGCTCGTGGAATCATCCAAGAGTTTTGTCCACGATTTCAACATGGGGTGCCAGATGTATGCACTCGAGTCTGACAGTGATACGAGTGGTGATCCAGAAATAGACAAAGATATATCAATCGCAACCCTTTTGCCCTCAAGGATGGGAGCAAGGTCGGCAGTGATGACCTCTTTCATGTCACACGCATCGTACACCTTCAAGACACCAGTGGTACTAGCCACCAAGAACAGGCTACACGTCGCTTCAGAAATCGCCAAATTCGCAATACTAGATCCAATACATATTGGAGAGCTTTTTCGCCTACCGTTAGGAGTGTACACGATAACATGGCCATCATCAGTGGCCACTGCACAGAAATCCTTGGAGCCAACTACACCAACAACATCGGCCGAGACCAAATCTTGCCACAAGACGCGCGCTCCTGATGCTTTAATCTGTGCAAATGAGTACCCAGAGACACTCATATATCCATTTGTAACATTAATGTTGACTCTTCCTTTCTGCATATGTTCAATACCCTCTGCAAAATCTCTAGAAAATGTTGCTGTCTCCTCCATAAGGGACCCAGCCGACTGCCAAGATGCTGTAATCGACGGCAACACTGGTATTGGTGGCAATCGATTCATCGTCACTACCGCTGAAGAAACCGGAGGGATACCGTTCGGCTCACCTTCGGCATGCTCGCCGTTCCTTTCTGTCGTTGTCGTCTCCTTCCTCTTTTTAGCACGAGGTGGGCTATGCAGCACTGCTGGCTCCTTTGGACTCGCTGGACCAAACCCAGTCTGCGTAATACCAACAGCAGCGCCACTAATACGAGCATCTAAAGCCTGTATAGTAGACGCAGCAGGTGTAGAAGACACGCCCGCATTCTTCTCCAAGGCAAGGTGATCTGCACTCTCAATCAACACTCTCCTCGTCTGCCTACCACCACTGGACCCATACAGCGTCTTCATCACACTATCCATCTCCTCTTTCGTTGCAATCAGACCTAATTCACGTTCCTCAAATTGAAAACAGGCAACAGACTTGTCCGCTGAACATGCAAAGAGGGTTCTACCGTCTGGCGTCCACGCCACATCCAGGACTTGGCTGTCAAAAAACTTCTTCCCTACAAAGTAAGCCCTCTCCGTTGACGCCGCCCACACACTCACCTTACCATCCTGAGCTCCTAATGCAAACACAGAGGTCAAACTCTCGGATGGCGTCCCACCGCCCAATGGAGGCACATGATACAATCGTGGAGCAAAGCATGGAGACACAACAGCCCCACGATGACCACAAATCAACAAATAATCCTCCTTTTCATCCCATTTCCCTCGAGGCACAGCAACTGCAACATGCGTACTCCCCTGATAACTATTCCCTGCCATTATATACTGACCATCGGGCGACCACGACAACCTCATGGAGAATGTTGTCGTCACCATGGACCCATGAACTTGAAATGGACTCGTCACTGACCCAGCAATGGACCAATCATCTCGTTTCAAAATAACCACCGACGAATCTTCCGACTGCGTCGCCAAATACGTCCCCACAGGGTCCCATGCGACCCCTTTCACGAAAGACGAATGATGCATCAGCGTTTTGACTGCCTTGCCAGTCCCTATATCCCACACAATCACTGAATTATCCAAGCTTGCCGTCGCAAGATACGCTCCATCAGGAGACCAACTCAAATCCACGATATTACTGGTATGCCCCTTCAAGACATATTTCGTCCGCCAATTCTCCACATTTGCCTCGCCCCCCATCACACCCCCACCAGGACCATTGTGTAATTCATACACACAGGCAACACCATCATCAGACCCAGATGCCACCATGGACGCCACTGGAGAAAACCGAACCACATTCACAGGACCATTATGATCTGTCAGAGTTGCTAGCAGCGTCGCACTCGAGGTATCAGACTCTTTGCGTACATTCACAGCCACAACAAGACTCCAAATCTTGACACAGTGATCCCCACCTCCAGTTGCAAACCTATTACCGTTCTGTTGTGTATGAATTGAGAATATTAAACTCACTACAATACAGTGGATCAGTTTCATGAACATACACAGTATCCATCCGTGAAATGAAAGAGAATCGGCAATACATGTAATCACTCCACCCGCACCTCCATGACGACACCACGGGAGTTTATCCACGAGCATGGTACTAGTCGTTTCTAGTCATTAATTAATTAGATATGAACGAATTCTTTCTACTTTCGTAATCACAGGGAAGATGAATGGGAATACGACGAGAAATTGGATTGAAATTCAAAAATACGACGATCTTCTTCACCCAAGTACAAATATACCCAGATCTTCTTCTGTTCAACACCTACTATGTATTTTTAAATATACGTGCACAGAGTAGGCGAAGAGATCACTCGTATTATGATGCTGATGATGCCCATGATCTCTTTTATTTTTTTGAACAGAGATCCAAGATTTCAGATGAGATATCAAGCTTTGATATGTATAGCAGAACACATGCAATCTATATAATACTTCATTACATCCATCTATACATATTATAATGGCTATGATTAGTAGGTTGATTTCTTTGCAAGGTCAAACATAAAGGCCACATTTTCCTCTGGTGTACCGACCAAGACACCATGGCCAAGGTTCAGAACATGCCCTGTTGTTCCTGCACTCTTAATGCAGTCCTTTACAGCGGCTTCAATAGCATCCTGGGATGCAAACAATACTGCTGGATCTACATTACCCTGTACTCCCAAATCAGGTCCGAGTCGAGCTCGTGCATCTGCCATGTCCACAGTCCAATCCAGTCCGACAACATCCACACCTGATGTGGCCATTCTCTCGAGAAGGCCGCCACTTCCATTCGCATACAATGTCAGCGGAACATGTGGGTACTCTGCTTTGAAGCTCTGAACGATTCGTTTGATATATGGGAGGGACCATTGCTCCCAGATTTTGGGTGGCAACTGCCCACCCCAGGAGTCAAACATCATGACACAGTCTGCTCCACTGGCTGCTTGGTATTTCGCATAAACAGCTATTTGATCAGCTATGTGGGATAATATACCATCAAGGAGATCCGGTTGGCTGTAAATCATGCTCTTGATGTTCTTGTACAGGGCAGAAGATGCGCCCTCTACAACATAGGTTGCCAGGGTCCATGGGCAGCCAACAAACCCAAGCACAGCAGCCTGCCCCTTGACTTCCTGCTTCAAAAGAGACAAGGATTCTCCCACGAAAGACAGCTGATCCAGGTCGATCGGGGTCAATTCCTTGAGGCGATCCATGGATCTGAAAGGAGCATCAATCAATGGACCCTTGTTGTCATCGATTTCAAATGGAACACCGCATGCTGGCAATGGTGTCAGGATATCAGAGAACAGAATAACACCATCGGGCTTGAACGAATTCCACGGTTGCAAGCTAATCTCAACGATCAAATCTGTCTGCTCAGATCGAGCCCTGAAGGATGGATACTTCTCCGCCAAGTCTCTGTAGGCCTTTTGATACCTCCCTGCTTGTCTCATCATCCAACACGGAGGCCTCTCAATTTTCTCTCCTCGAGCAGCTCTCACCATGAGTGGAACAACATCATTATCATCAGTTGCAGCAGCAGCAACAACAACTGGAGAAGACGATGCAGACATTCTCATCCTCCTCCTCCTCTGGCTGCTCGCAGTCATACTACCACTAGCACCGTGCTGTGCAAAGGAAGAAGACGCTCCCATGCGATGATCTCTTCTTCCCACTTGAACACGACACCCACAGGAAGAAGAAGACATCATCATCATCATCATCATGACTCCTCTCCCACTGCTTTGAATGTGTTGGCCTGAACAACAGACCAAAAAGAAGAAGACCAAGAAGCTCCGACAGAGGGCCAGGAACGACAATCTACACCAAGATGAACACAAATGACACATACTCTACCATAGATCGCATGACAAGGACACCACTCGAGTATACAAACAGCGGATAAGGATTCCATGCCAATCTCCCAGATGGATACCATCAAGGATTATGGATATTTTACACAGATACACTAGTTTTAATATTACTACTACTGTCCATCCATGACTACCCAGTGCGTATCGAATCCGCCGTTGGCAAAGTGAGGTTTGTTCACACACATGGAACTGTGAGGAATGCCCCTCTCGCTCCTTGATAGTATCATAACGTACCCTCTCTCTTCTATTACAGTATTATTATTATTACAACAACAAGATCAGAGGGGCGCTGATCCTTCTTCATGCCCTACACGCCTAGTTGATACATGTACTTGTACGTGCAGTGCCCCTGATATGTACTCCATTGCATTATGATGGTGCATTCATTCATACACGAATCCATCAACTGCTATCAATCCATCCATCAACTCCAATCAATCATTCTTCTTGGCGGTGGGAAACTTGGGTTCAACAGGAGGTTCCTCCTGCTCCACTGGAGGAGGCTGCTCCACGACATACACAATGGTCGGATCATTTGGATCGACCACAGCATTCGCTACAAAAGGAGGAGGCTTGTACACCTCATCATCAACAACAACAGGCTCCTGACCACTCTCTCCCGCCTGCCTCTGCGATGCCGTCCGAATATAGGCAACTGTCGAGTAGAAAAGTGGCACCATGGTGCCCATCCCACCATTGATAAAGCGAACCTTCCATTTCAGCATTGGACTACCCATAGGATCATCTACTCTCCGACAGTGCCCATGTAGATAATTCGCCCCCAGAATGGGCTGACATACGTCGAAGTCTTGAATAAATAAAAGAGGGAGTTCAATCCCTCGAAACTCCCCCTGTGGAGTGTCTGGCAGATATATCAATCTATAATTCGTCACAAATACCCTTCCTTTACCAGAATGTTTGAAACTAGCATCACCCCCTCCTGATATAGAGACATGACAGGAGTCTCGAGAGGCAAAGAAGAATTCTCCGAGGTAGGGGACTGGGGCAGGCTTAGGCCTGTCCCTCTCCCTCGTGGCGTATGCCATTGCTGGAGGCATGAATACATTTGGGTTTAACGCCATCTTTTTAATTAATTATATTAGAATACAGACAAGGGCGGGTATTTTAGAATTTTGAACCGCGTTTTCATCACGAATACTTCCGTATATAGATATATAAAGATACTTTTCTTTTTCAACTAGTACGAATAGCCTACTGCAGTGCAGTGCAGTGCATTGTGTCTGATACAATGGGTAGACGTAAGAAATATTATCATAGGCCAATCGGGGGAGAGAGTGGTGAAGAATGGGCGTATGTGAAACCAAGGCATGGCGGACCTACAATGCATCTCATGGTGACTGGTCCTCAGCCCTGGTTGAGTAGAGTGCATGATATTGTCAAAGATGACGATGGATTGCATGCTTTGTATATATCTGATGTACTGACTCCGGAGGATGTGCATTTTTTCATGTCATTTGGGTCGAAGGAAGAGTCAACTGCTGCCAAGGGGGTGGTGGAGGGTATGAATGATGGGTTGATTGCTCCATCTTTTACTGCCACTGAGATGATGGCAGTACCTACACATAGTAGCAGTAGTAGGTATGATGCAATACATCAATCAGAAGAAGAAGAAGAAGAAGAAGAAGAAGAAGAAGAAGAAGAAGAAGAAGAAGAAGAAGAAGAATCAGAAGAATCAGAATCAGAGGGTATTTGTAGTACTCATCAGAAGAATCCTAGGATGCCAAGGATTGCTGTGCATTATGCAGAGATTGACGTGAGGGAGCAGAAATCTCGTGGTGGTGAGCCAGATGTATGTAGGGCTGAAATGGACGCGGATGCGTGTGGTATTCCAGGGTTGATTGTGGTGCATGATTGTATTTCAGCGGAAGAGGAGCAGGGGTTGTTGGATGTGATTGATGGTGGGTGTTGGGATTGGTTGGCTCGGCGGCGTGTGCAGCATTATGGGGCAAAGTTTTCATATGTCACGAGAACGGTTGATGCAGCGTCCGAGGTTCCTCCTATACCAGAGGAAATGTCGTGTCTGTTGGACAGAATCACACAACAGGGAAATGTATCTGATACTCTTGATCAGATCACTGTCAATGAGTATCCTGTGGGGGTGGGTCTGTCGCCCCACGTGGACACGCATTCTGCTTTTGGGGATGCGATAGCCTCACTGTCTTTATCTGAAGGGGTTGCCATGGTATTTAGGAGGGGTGGAGAGCAGCGAGCTGTATATTTGCCCCCGAGATCATTGATGGTGATGGGTGGAGAATCTCGATGGGCATGGGAGCACTACATCCCTCATAGAAAGTCTGATGTGCTGGTGGATGGACATCGGATACAGCGGCAAAAGAGACGGGTGTCTCTCACATATAGAAGTATACGGCATGGACCATGTCAATGCCCTTTTCCAGAGTACTGTGATTCTCAGCTTGGAGAGATTCCTCCCACCAGGATGGCATTGGAACATGTCCATGCTGCGGCAGAGCCAGCGATTGAAAAGGGCCATGTCCAAAAGGTGTATAACGCTATTGCACCGCATTTCTCTGCGACTCGATTCGCTATATGGCCTCGAGTCAAGCAATTCATAGAATCAATCCAATATGGAGGCATTGTGGCAGATGTTGGCTGTGGTAATGGGAAATACTTTGGCATCAGACACGATCTCTTTGTCTGCGGAAGTGATATAAGCAGCGGACTCGCCACCTTGGCATCCAAAAGAATAGCTCCAAACCATCTATCTCATGGGATTATGGCGTGTCCAAAAGCGGATGTATGCATTGCGGATGGACTGCATACCCCATACCGTGATGCCTCCTGTGACGCTGCCTTGAGCATTGCCGTCATCCACCACTTGTCCTCTGTCCGTCGGCGAGTAGCTCTTATTGATGAAATAAGTAGAATACTTCGAGTTGGAGGCCGGGCCATCATCACCGCCTGGGCAACAGAGCAAGAGAATATGAAAAAGTTGACCACATGGGAACCAATTGATGCTCCAGATCCACAGCATGATATCGATGGATACACAAGTACCAATGATTATCTCGTTCCATGGCATGTTCCTATGCATAGAGTCGAAGCAGCCTCATTAAAAGACGCAGGAGAGGTTGATCGAGATAGAAACTCTATCAAATTCAAGCGGTACTACCATTTGTTTGCACCAGGTGAACTGGAAAGGCTGGTGGAATTAACCAAGCACTCGACCCTCGTGGATTCATTCTATGACAGAGACAATTGGTGCATTGTGATTGAAAAGAAATCAGCTGTAGATTCAGATTCAGATTGATTGAATGGACACCATCCATCAGGTGTCCAGTCAGCATATATACCATGCTGATCTGATCTGCCAGATATCAGCTGATGATGGCACGCGGGAAAGAATTCTTGGAAGAAGAAGAACCTGCTCTCCCTCTTCTTCATCACACATGAATATAAAATTACATGACACACGTGTAATAATAGAGAGAGAATCGATCAATCAGGAATCAATCAAGAATGCAGATTATCGCTCAAAGATCCCCATCGTCTTTGCAGACTGGTATACGTTCGCAGACACATCGCAGATCTGCATTAAAAACATCTTCCATATGTACAAGAATTTCTAATGGATCAAGGTGCGTGGGTGATATGCATCAGTATTGAAGAATAGTATTCTTCTCTCTTTCTGTCTCTCTCTTCTTCAGAGTCAGTATACCAATGATGTGATATGCAGTCATCGTATGGCGTCATCGAGAGGAATGAAGAATGCCGAATTCATGGTAATGATGCGAGCAGCATCAGGTGGCAGTGGTGGAGGTGACGGAGGCAATACTGGTGGGGACGATGGCAATACCAATGGGGATGATGATGGGGAGGAAGGCAATGACGACAGCGGTATCATGTGGAAGGGATGGAAGGATCGCGTTGCTGCTGATCCTGAATTCGTGTACAAAGTATTAGTGGAACAGATCATTGGGGTGGGTGCATCCGTGGTTGGAGACATGAGCTCCAGACCAAACTGGGGACTGAATGAGCTTGATTTTGTCTTTGCCACCTTGGTTGTTGGCTCGATTGTCAACTTTTCCCTCATGTACCTCTTGGCTCCAACAGCCAGTGCTGCTGGATCCACCGGATTTATCGCTAAATTCTTTGGAGACTACTACATGAGAAAGTGGGCCGCCCCAACAGGCCACATGTTTGAACCAGGATTTTCTCTTGGAAAGAGAGCTGTCAACCTCTTGTACAAGGGAACTGTGTTTGCGAGCATAGGTATTACCGCTGGACTGGTGGGAACTGCCATCTCCAATGGACTGATCATAGCTCGAAAGAAGCTTGATCCAGAGTTTGTGCAGCAGAATGAATCTCCAAACGTCATTGCCAATGCCTCCTGCTGGGCTCTCCACATGGGTATCTCTTCCAATATCAGATACCAAATGCTCAATGGCCTGGATATGTTGATCCAGCCAGCCATCCCTCAGTCTGCATTCAGAATTGTGACATCAGTGGTGAGAAGCGCAAACAATGTGATTGGAGGCATGTCCTTTGTCACCATTGCCAAGGTTCTCGGTGTCCAGAAATCAGGCGATGCAATTGCCCCTGAAGCCGAGCAGCAGAAGAGCAAGGATGGAAAGAAGAAGAAGAAGAAGAGCGGATAATACTGCTATACGAATATGCGTTGATTTTTGTAATTAAAAATAATAACAGAACATACTACTATACGAGTCTTCAGTGAAGAGAGAAATCTTGATATTGCATGGCATGTCGAATACAAACACGTGCGACGACGATGGTTGGTTAGAGGACGATACTGGATCTCCATCCCATCATGATTTACATAGAGAATGGAATGCGAGAAGAAGAGAGTTTAGTACGAGTGGAGTACGGGATGGGTACGAGGCTGGGAAGGAAGAGAGCGTCCAGGATGGGTTCAACCATGGTATGTCGTTGTATTCCTCATGGCATGCTCTCGAGATTGATAAGATGCATGGTATGTCTGTAGGATATGCTCTTGGAGCTACGGCAGGGTACGAATGGGGATTGTTGAAGGGGGCAGCAGCTGCTGCCCATGTCAACAGTCAACAGCACAGTCTTGTTACTGAGGACAATGAGAATGCGAGGTTGATCGAATATGCGCACGGGTTGTTGGAAGAGTTGGATCAGAATGATATTAAGAAGCAGGAATGTGGGTCATTGTGGGAAGAGCATGGTGAAATGAAGGATCGGTTTCCTGAACGGGAGTCCCCATCTGTGGTCGCTCAGGCCTCTCGTCGACAGGGGGAGATGAAAAGCAAGGCGGTGTCAGCGTTGGAGAATGCTGGGATTCGAATAGAGTTTAATACTTTTTAAATATATTAATGTCCGAATTAGCCTCGTCTTCGTCACAGGAGGTTGTGACGTTGAAGATTAAATTCAAAGGGAAGGAATTGTCAGTGTCCTTATCAACGTCCGAGACTGTTGGTTCTGTGAAGCGAGTATTGGAGAGAGAAACTCATGTGAATGCAAAGAAGCAGAAATTATTGGGTTTGAAAGCGGTGCATGGGCGGTTGGATGATGACACGTTGCTCTGCAACCTCCAGCCTCCTCCAAAGGTGGTGATGCTGTTGGGGTCTGTGGATTCTGAGTTGGAGCAGATGCGGCGACAGGAAGAAATTTCACCTTGTTTTCAGGATCCAGAAGACGGAGATGAGGTCATGCCGGTGGGTCCTGTGGCGTTGAGGGACAGGCCAGAGATTATGGCAAAGCTTGAGCGTCGGGTACTGCATGCAAACATAAAGGAACTTCATCCTCCGCGTGAGGGAAAGAAATGCATCGTATTAGATATTGATTATACATTTTTTGATCTTGGATCGTCGAGTGAGAGGCCTCGGGATTTGCTTCGGCCGTATGTGGAGCTCTTTTTATCAAATGCCTACACTCAGTGGGACATTGTCATCTGGTCGGCGACGTCTATGAAGTGGATTGATGTCAAGCTTAAAGAGCTCGGTCTTATTGATCACCCAGAATTTCGTATAACAGCATGTATGGATTATACAGCAATGGTGACCGTGGATAACACGGGGATGAAGACGAGTAAAAAGGTGTTTGATTGCAAGCCCCTGCATGTATTGTGGAAACGGTACCCGCAGTATACGCGCTCCAATACACTCATGTTGGATGATTTGCGCAGAAATTTCGTGTTAAATCCTCAGAATGGTTTGGTTATCAAGCCCTTCAAGCACAGTACAACAGAGCGTGGACGGTCTGATAGGGAGTTTTTGAAATTAGATGTCTACCTGTCCAAACTGGCCGAGCTCGAGTCGTTGGATCATTTGGATCATGATGAATGGCAAGAGAGTATACGGGAAGAGTGGCGCGAGATGAAGAAGAAGAAATGATTGTTAATATCATGATGGAGTCTTCTTGGGTCGCTGCCCACCAAACCAACTGCTCAGTCCTGAAGACACCGCTGTGCCCATTCTCTTTTCATCTGTAATCTGTGTATCTACTATTCGGCGCATCGTATCGGCAATATGCGCAAAAGAAGGCCTCTCGAGCGCATCAAAGTGAAAACATTTTCGCAGGAGATCGCTCAATTCAAATGGAATGATACTCTCAGGGATGTCTGGTCTGAGCTTCCCATCCAGCACTTGTAACGCTACTTGAATAGGCGTCAGATTATATCTTTGATAGGGATATTCTAATGTCAAGATTTCTACCGCAGTTGTCGCATACGACCAGACGTCCGCCTGAGTTCCATACACATCGTGGGCAATGACTTCTGGTGCCATATGGAGGTACGTGCCACACTCTGGAGTCAACTGCAGCACCGCTTCCCGTGTCAATAGTTTTGCAAGCCCCATATCGCTCACCTTGGCCCTCATGGTACCATCCAATAATACATTGCTTGGCTTGAGATCTCTGTGAACTATGGGAGGCTCTTGCCTCTCAAGTGCTGCCATGCCACTGGCAATATCTGCTAAAATCTGATATCTGACACTCATTGGTTTCTTTGACAATCTAGTATTCCTATTATTCCCGCGAATGGCGTCACTCAGGTTTCCTCCCGACATGAACTCGGTCACCAACCAACATGCCCTGACCTTTTGGTCCACCACGGCACCAAGAAACCCTAGCACATGGGGATGCCGGACTCGCTCCAGCACCACCAACTCGCGTTCAAAATGAATCTGTATATCTCGAGACACCTTGATCTTCTTCACCGCACAGACAGCCCCTTTCCAGTTGGCCTTCCATGTCTCTCCAAATGAACCAGACCCTATACGACTACCTAGCTCAATCTCTGCAGGATCAATCCTCCACTCTTTGTTCCCCACAATCCTTTCCAACCCCTTCCAATCAATCGTATCATCATCATCATCATCTCGAGCTTCTTCTGCTTCTTGTTCTCCTCCTCCTCCTCCTCCTCTTTCTTGACCTTCTTGACCTTCTTCTTCTTCCTTAGAGGCAGAGATGAATTCCTTCTTCTGCCTCTCTAAAGCCAAATATTTGCCCAATTTCTGATTCAATCGCACCACATGCTGCTTATAAGACTCGTTCTCACCCCCAAGCTTTTCTAGTTGCTCTGCCAAGTGGACATTGACTTCCTTCGTTACCTTCAGTTCCTCCTCCAACTCATCAATCTTGGCCTTGAGAATATTCAAATCCTCAAGACTCCCCATATCAATTTAAATACATTACGAAATCAGTCCATACAGAGGGACAGTTCCATAAAATAAGTAGACATTTTAATACTTCAATCAAGGAGAAATCCTTTTTTGAATGCATCATCATCATGATGGCAATCAATCCTCCATATGGGTCGTCATAAAAAACCAATCAATATCAATGCCAATATTCGACGAACAACGAGCGAAACAATACGCACCAGTCGGCAAGAATGTCGTCATCACTGGCTGTACCAAGGGCATTGGCAGAGCCACATGCATTGAAATGGCTTCTCTGGGGGCAAAAGTGCTTGGATGCGCCAGAAACGCAGACGAATTGAAATCATTTGAAGATGAGTGTCAGTCCAAAGGCATGGATGTGACATGCGTGCCAGCAGACGTCGCAACAGAGGAGGGACGAGCAGTCCTCTTGGATGCTGCTACAAGGACATTTGGTGACTGCCTCCACGTCCTGATACATAATGTCGGCACAAACCTATCCAGACGGACAACACTCGACATGACAGACGATGATTTCACAACCCTCATGGATATCAATCTCAAATCCAGCTTTAGCCTCTCCAGACTCTTCCATCCCATGCTCAAAGCAGCAGGATCAGCGTGCATCTTGTGCAACAGTTCTGTCGCAGGAGGACCCACTGCCATGAAATCTGGATGCCTCTATGGCATGAGCAAAGCTGGTATGAATCATTTAGTAAAAAACCTAGCATGCGAATGGGGAAAGGATGGCATTCGGGCAGTCGCAGTTGCTCCATGGTACACAGCAACCCCCCTGGCACAGACAGTACTGAAGAACAAAGAGTACAGGGACATGGTCCTAGAAAGAACCCCCATGGGTCGCATCGCAGAACCAGAAGAAGTGGCTCGAGTCCTCTCCTTCCTAGCATCCCCTGCATCCAGCTACATCACCGGTGTCACACTTGCTGTCGATGGTGGATATTCAGTCATGGGACTGTACTAAGCCATAGATACACCCACTGGCGTACTATAGTATTAAATATTCATATTTAGATATTAAAACTCAGCATGTCGGCATAGGTGGATACAACACGCGTGTGTTCCAGTGAATGGCTGCTGTTGGTCCTCATCAGACACGTGACTCTGAGTAGCGGATACATCTCTACGTAATTATCTCTGATTCCTAGTAGTCATTAATTTATAATGTCAGGTGGAGACCGATTTAGCTACTCGAGTGCTCCTGTACGGAGGATTTCGTCCATTCAGTTTGGGATTCTGGATCCTGACTTTATTGTGCGTGATAAAGACATTATGTATTTATATAACACGTCAACGAATGCGTTTTTGGAGGGTTGGGTGCTGTGGGGGTCTGTGGGGGTTGATCATCATTGCCATGTCTTGTCGCGATTGGCCTCTGTGGTGTCTATATCTGGGGATATTGTTTTATATTGAAACATGTATTCTTGCAGAGGCGCTACTCTGTCGCAAAGATTGATACAGCGCAGATATATGACAAGGGGAGGCCTCGAATGGGTGGTCTGAGTGACCCAAGGTTGGGGACGATGGATCGATCCTTAAAGTGTTTGACGGATGGGTGTGGTGTGTTGGATTGTCCTGGGTATTTTGGTCATATTGAGTTGGCAAAGCCCATCTTCCATGTGCATTTTCTGAAGACGGTGGTCAAGGTGCTGCGGTGTGTGAGTTATCGAACCTCAAAGGTGTTGGTGTCAAAGGAGGATCCGTTGTACAGGAAATGTATGAGGATTCGTAATCCAGAGTACAGACAGCGGGCATTTTTAAAGCTGTGTCAGCCAAAGAGAGTGGATTTGGATGGAAATCCTCAGCCTTCGTACAGGCTTGTTCCTGGGACGATGACAATTATGGCTGATCATCAGGTGTCTAAAAAGGTGCAGGAGATGGAAGGGTTGGAGGCGCTGGAAGGGAAGCAGGAGTTGTCCCCGACGGAGGCTTTGCGGATATTGAGGGGTATTAGTGATGAGGATTGCGTTGCTCTTGGGTTTAATCCAGAGTTTTCGAGGCCAGAGTGGATGATTTTAACTGTGTTTCCAGTGCCTCCTCCTCCGGTGAGGCCCAGTGTTGCAATGGATAGTTCTGCTCGATCTGAGGATGATTTGACGCATCAGTTGAGTGAGATTATCAAGGCGAATGTTCGGCTTCAAAAGCAAGAGGAAAGTGGGGCTCCTCAGCATATTATATCTGAATTCTGCCTGCTGCTGCAAATGCATGTGACTGGGTATATTGATAATTCGCTTCCTGGTTTGCCTACTGCCAAGCAACGAAGTGGTAGACCGATCAAGTCAATTGCACAGCGATTGAAAGGAAAAGAAGGCCGTGTGCGTGGGAATTTGATGGGGAAGAGAGTGGATTTTTCAGCCCGTACTGTGATCACGGGTGATCCAAATCTTGCATTGGATGAACTCGGTGTTCCTTGGGCGATTGCGTTGAATCTTACCTTTCCAGAGGTGGTGACTCCTCATAATATGGAAAAATTGCGCAAGCTTGTGGAGAATGGTCCGCATCCCCCGCCAGGTGAGACTGGTGCCAAGTATATTGTGAGGGACGACGGCTCCAGACTGGACCTTCGATTTCTTAGGTCGGATAGGGACAGACACTTGCAGCCGGGGTATACTGTTGAACGTCATATGATTAATGGAGATGTGGTTATTTTCAATCGACAGCCTTCCCTTCATAAAATGTCCATGATGGGTCATCGAGTACGCATCCTGCCGTACTCCACATTCCGGTTGAATTTGTCTGTCACCTCTCCATATAATGCGGATTTCGATGGAGATGAAATGAATATGCATTTGGTGCAAGGTCAAGAACCTAGAGCAGAAATTAAAGAAATAATGGCTGTGCCACGGAATATTGTATCCCCACAGGCAAATAAACCAGTGATGGGTATTGTGCAAGATTCGCTTCTTGCGTCTCGCCTTTTCACCAAGAGGGACACATTTATCGAGTACGATGTACTCTGTAATCTCCTCATGTGGTTGGAAGATTGGAATGGATACGTTCCTGCTCCAGCAATTATCAAGCCTCGGCCTTTGTGGACAGGAAAGCAGATTGTGTCCTTGTTCCTGCCACCAGTGAACCTCAGGAGGAGTGCGGCCTGGTATAAAGATGGTGAACCAGATAGTATGTCCCCAGTGGATTCTCAAGTTATAATTCACAGAGGGGAATTGCTTGCGGGGACCCTGTGCAAAAAGTCTCTTGGTGCTGCAGCTGGTGGGCTTGTCCATGTGATTTGGATGGAATTCGGTCCTGAAGCTGCCTGTGCATTCTTGAGTCAGACGCAATTCTCGGTGAATTATTGGCTTCTGCAGCATGGGTTCTCTATTGGTGTCGGTGATTTGATCGCTGATCCTAGAACAATGTCCATCATCAATGAAATCATGAACAGAGCAAAATCTGACGTGAAGGGCTTGATTGAAAAAGTCCAGGGAGGAGATCTCGAGCAACAGCCAGGGCGCTCTATTATGGAGTCATTTGAGAATCAAGTGAATCAAGTTCTGAATAAAGCTCGTGATGATGCTGGAAATATGGCACAGCAATCTTTGAGAGACACAAACAATGTCGTTAGAATGGTGACTGCCGGGTCAAAAGGATCCTTCATTAATATCTCACAGATGATTGCGTGTGTGGGTCAGCAAAATGTTGAAGGAAAGCGAATTCCGTTTGGCTTCTCTCAGCGTACCCTTCCACATTTCACAAAGGATGATTTCGGGCCAGAGAGTAGAGGGTTTGTAGAGAATTCCTACCTGCGAGGCTTGACCCCTCAAGAGTTCTTCTTTCACGCCATGGGAGGTAGAGAAGGTCTGATCGATACAGCAGTGAAGACTGCTTCGACAGGGTACATTCAAAGGAGGTTGGTGAAGGCTATGGAGGATTTGATGGTGCGATATGATGGCACCGTAAGAAATGCCTTGGGTGAGGTCATTCAATTCTTGTACGGAGAGGATGGTATGGAGGGAACATCTATCGAATCCCAGAGGATTGATTATTTAAGGTTCAGTCCGAAAAAGTTTGATCAAGCATACAAGTGGAATTTGGAGGATGAGAGATGGACTCCAGAGTGGATTTCCAACGAGATTTTGGAGAAATTGAAGATGGATTTTGATGGCAAGTCTTTGTTGGAGGAGGAGTATGAACAATTAAAGAAGGATCAAGCAATATTGCAAATGGAAGTGATGAAGCATGGTGATCCAGGCTGCAAACTTCCTGTCAACTTGAAGAGACTGATTGAAACTGTGCAAAGAAAAAATGGCTGCAAACCATACAAAATGGGTCACACTGATCTTAACCCTCTGGTAGTAGCACAGCGTATTAAAGACATTTGTGCCAAGCTTACAGTGGTGGTTGGAGATGATGCTCTCTCCAGAGAAGCTCAGACAAATGCCACCTTGCTGTTCATGTCCTTCCTCCGGTGCACAATGGCTTCAAAACGCGTTCTTGCCGAATACAAGCTGAATTCAAGAGCATTCGAGGAAATCGCAAGAGAAATCGAGCAGAGATTCATGGCTTCCTTGGCATCCCCTGGTGAGGCTGTCGGGACTGTTGCCGCTCAAAGTATTGGAGAACCCACAACACAGATGACATTGAACACATTCCATTTTGCTGGTGTGTCAGCAAAGAATGTCACATTGGGTGTTCCTCGTCTGACTGAGATTATCAATGTCTCTAAAAACATCCGAACGCCATCTTTGACTGTATATTTGCTCGGTGAAGCTGCGAGAGACAAAGAGGCTGCAAAGTCAGTACAATGTTCGCTGGAGTACACGACTCTCAGGCGAGTGACTCACGCAACCGAGATTTACTACGATCCAGACCCAAGAACAACGGTAATTGAAGAAGACAAGGAGTGGGTCGATAGTTACTATGATCTCAATGAGGGTGAGGTCGATCTCAATACACTGTATCCATGGCTTCTCAGGATTGAGTTGGCAAGAGATATGATGGTGGACAAAAAGCTGCTTCTCAGTGAAGTGGCCGAAAAGATTGGGAGCATGTATTCGGACGAGTTGCATTGTCTATTCAACGATGATAATGCAGATAAATTGATTCTGCGCATCCGTGTTGTCAATGATGAGCCTATCGCAAAGACTGGGGATGGTATGGGTAGGTATGGTGGTCCAGGTGGAGAGATGGGTGAAGATGAGCAACTGGCTTTCATAAAGAGGGTGGAGGGTAGTCTCCTCAGTCTTGTTGCCCTTCAAGGAGTAGATAACATTCGAAAAGTCTTTTTGCGTGAGGCCAAAAAGACCACGTTTGACCACTTGAAGGGAGAGTTTGTCAATGATACTGAATGGGTGTTGGATACTGAGGGTGTCAATCTTATCGAAGTAATGACCCACCCAGATGTAGACCACACGAGGACGGTCAGTAACGATATCATAGAGGTTGTGAATGTGTTGGGGATCGAGGCTGGAAGGAATGCCCTGTTGAAGGAACTGAGGGGAGTCATCGAATTTGATGGTTCATATGTGAATTATCGTCACTTGGCTGCCCTTGTGGACTCTATGACCTCCAGAGGATCCTTGTTGGCTATCACGAGACACGGAATCAATAGAAATGAAACGAGTCCAATTCATCAGGCATCCTTTGAGGAGACTGTAGATGTATTTTTCAGGGCAGCAACGTATGCTGAGAGAGATTCCATGACTGGTGTCTCGGAGAACATTCTTGTTGGAGCTTTATGCCCAGTCGGAACAGGAGCGTTTGATTTGCTGGTGGACGACGAGTCTGTCATGAACGCCCAAGAAGTCGTTGATTTATCAGAATATATGGCTGAAGGCATCGTCCCAGGTCTCATGCCTTGGCAAGCTACTCCAGGACGGTCTCCAGGAGCAGCTACCCCAGGAAGATTGATGAGTCCTTCGCAGCTCTTGTCGCCAACTGCCATGTCTCCGTTCAACGATGCTGTCCAATTCTCCCCTATTGCTGGTGGTCTAGCATCGCCTGGTGGCATGTATAGCCCGACAAGTCCCGGGTACAGTCCAACAAGTCCAGCCTACAGTCCGACGAGTCCGGCATACAGCCCGACCAGTCCAGCGTATAGCCCGACAAGTCCAGCGTACAGCCCAACCAGTCCGGCCTATAGCCCAACGAGTCCGGCATACAGCCCAACAAGTCCAGCGTATAGCCCAACMAGTCCAGCGTAYAGCCCAACCAGTCCRGCSTAYAGCCCRACRAGTCCRGCATACAGCCCRACAAGTCCAGCRTAYAGCCCRACAAGTCCAGCRTAYAGCCCRACMAGTCCAGCGTACAGCCCGACAAGTCCAGCATACAGCCCGACAAGTCCAGCATACAGCCCGACAAGTCCAGCATACAGCCCGACAAGTCCAGCATACAGCCCGACAAGTCCAGCATATAGCCCAACCAGTCCAGCGTACAGCCCGACAAGTCCAGCATACAGCCCGACAAGCCCGGCATACAGTCCGACGAGTCCGCAGTACAGTCCAACAAGTCCACAGTACAGCCCGACAAGTCCACAGTATAGCCCGACGAGCCCAGCATACAGCCCGACGAGCCCAGAATATAGTCCATCATCTCCACAATACAGCCCAACCAATCCTGAATACAGTCCAACAGAGGATACTACAAAAGGCGCAGATGACAAGTAAAACAGCACATATTTAAAAAACAAAAAACACAATATTTTTTCCCATTCCTGACAATTGAAAGACTAAAACTGTAAAAAGACCTGTTCAAGAGTGCAGACAAAGCAATATCGTCTGAGCGCATTGATGTGGTTCAGCTGACCAGATCGCTCATACAATATGGAAAGATGACTGTTGACGAACGTGTTCGTGTAGAGACTTCACCTTGTGATCCCTTCATTCGAAATGAATTCAATCGCTCGCTGAAACCATAATTTACCAACAACAGGAATTCAAATCACCTGTCTTCCATTTCTGCCATCCAGTGCCACTAATTCTTTGAATTTATTGTTCAAAAGTTTAATTTGAATAGAAATAATGATAATTCCGATCCATCCGAATGGCAATGAGAAAGAAACGCTCGAATGGGCCATGGTCGAATTACAGGGAGAAATTATTCGAAAAGATGGAGATCCCAACACGGGTGGATATGACCTTGGGTCATTTACAAGATCAAAAACAGTGCGTATTTATATCACTGAGACAGTTGGTGTCTGCCTGGACCGAAGATGAAACCATGATTGCATTTTTTCTTGCAGGGAGGCTTGGTACTGACTATTGGGTATCATCAGTTGGAAGGGGCAGAGGAAAAGCTAAAGAAGCCCTTTGCCATCATTCAGAAGAAGAAGACGGAACAAGATGAGGCGATTTCGTATCAAGTGATTGGATTTGTTACCAAGAAGTACCTGTTCAAACAGCGGCCTAGAGCTTTGATATCCAAGCCAAACTAGTTATATTGAGCGATGGATTCTGTTCATTCCTCGGATAAACTCCTCGAGACAGATATCGTAAGGCCCTTGTCCGAATCCCTTGGTCAATGCAAAGGCTACCTGGTCCTACATCGCACGGCGCATGTGAGTTAGTACACATTTCAAGGTGATGCTGCCTTGGAGAATCAAGCCGTACTTTGCCGTATCGTAGATGAAGGAGCCTGCGGAGCTCACTTTCTACTAGAATATTTGATGATCGTGAGAAGATCACAAAAAGAATATAATTGTACACTTGTTGTGGTTCTCTTGCCTGACTATCCGAGATACATCGTTCACATGCTCTGTGGAATTCTTCCCATGAAAGCTTGCCATCATGATCTTCATCGATCTCCCATATGGCTTCTTGGACTTCTCCAGACTTTGGCTTGTACTGCATACTGCGGAGGAAGGTAGAGAGCGATTTGGGATCAATTTTAGACGGACATGGCGTGGTGGTTGACGAGCTTCGAATCCTGTCAAAGACTGTTTGGAGCTCTGAAAGGACTAGGCTTGAAAAGAAGCAATCCTGCATGATAGATCATCGGATTTTACATGGGATATATACCGAATATATAATTTTGGGTACATACCCGTGTTTCCTTTACAGCGATGTGCGACATGTGTTTTGTATGTGGTTGTTGACCAACACGTCCTGAAAATTGTCAACCTTTGACCCACTCTTATATGGAAGCTACAGGATAATAATCTATGCACATGCCCTGGTACTGATAAGAAAATTATGTGTATCGTATTCCTACAAGTTCATCCTGTGTGAGGCGCCGAAAGAGATCCGTATCTGGATCATGCCTCGATTGTATCTTCATCGAAACTCTCTCATACCAAAATTGCTTCGATGTTTTCATACCCTGGGAAATTCTTTCTATGTACATTCCAGAGGTCTCTTGCACTATTATAAAAGATCTCGTGATGATGGGATACCTGCTCCTCGGTTGGAAGCTCACCATGCAGACATGGTGGTTCTATAGGCTTTCCAATGATGAATTTCAACCCGTCCCGAGATGGAAAAGGCAAGACGCCAAACTTCCCCCCAATCAAATACGGCAACGGAAAACCTAGTATCTTATATGTCCATTTATGCAGTCGCGGGGTATCAATAAAATTCCTCAGACTGGTTACTTCTCCAAACACAATGATTGGGACAAGGTGTGCTCCTTCCTGTAATGCAAGCCTTACAAATCCCTTATGGCCACTGTAAAACGCACAACGACCTAACGTACTGGATTTCTTCAGCCAAGTTTGCCGGGGGAATTGATGTGTTTCCACCAGCTCTGCTTGCCCACCTGGAACAAGAATAAGAGATTTTCTCTCTCGAAGCGTTCTTCTGAATGTTGACCTCGTCACTTCGCGCAGTCCAGTCCATAAAAGCAAGTCTCGAAGTATTGGTAGTTGAAATACAATTGATGCTGACAGCGTGGCTGGTTTAATATCTGGCAAGAGCTTTCTAAAGGATGGTAGAATTGGTAAATATGCCGCACCTAGTGGATACAGGCCATGGGGGAGATAGCCAAACACATATGATCGATCAGGATGAAAGGTTGCACCTGATTCTACTTCCACACTCAGACTACCAAACCACATGGGCAATACCCTCTCTGCATGGCCACCCAACCAGTTTTGAAATGCAGGCCATTCTCGCGAACCAGTCTTTTCAGCAAATCCAATTCCTGTTGTCATGTAGTATATCGGCAGTACACCGATCCACAATACTAGAGCAGTGAGTGGTTGTAATATGAAGAATGACGACAACAGCACCGCCAACGTGATATGCATGGGAATATACAGAATACTCATCACAAGAATGTGCTGAGCACCCAATGATACTCTATGCCATATTGTACTGATTGGTTCCTTTCCTCTGACTAAATTCCTTGCGTTAAAAAACAGCAAGGACAATGCTAGGACAAATTCAGCAATGAGCGCAGTGACACCTGCTGTTATAGTGAGAGAATGCATCTGGAGGTGGATGAAATTTTGAGCAAACTCTGCCGTTCTGGTTATTGCAATCGCAATCATGACAAACAGAACCGCAAGGGCAGATGATATTAGCACCCACCCAGTCGCCTGTGTAGCAACAAAGATTGCACCACCCTTGAATGGCATCCAGAACTTCCATTGACCATCTCTGCTCCCTTGGGCCTCCCCAATAAGAGAACCACCAGAGCCATCATCCGATTCAGAATCTACTTTGGAAGTATGACGTAGCAATCCACCCAATCCATGTATTGTAAATGCTGATAGGACAAAGCAAATGACAGAAAATATATAGCATGCGGTGCCCAAGGGTGTCCCCAAGCCACCATGCAAAGGCTGAGCAAACAGCAATCCTACGCCAACTATGGACCATAACAGCCCAAGAATCACAACAATATACGATGATGCTAACTTTGAGGGAAGACACGTCACATCCCATTCCATTGTCTGCCGGGCATCCTTCCACAAGCCCCTGGTACCAGTCACACCTCTTTCATGCAATCCAGACTTTGGTTCGAAGACCAGAATAGACTTTAACATGAAAGCCACGCTCATGGGTGCGGTAAACAAAGCCATCGCACCCAAGACGTTGTACACATGCAGGCTAAAGATGTCATCATCTGTCCACAACCCACACCTGGGAATCTGAATCCCCTCTGGCGAGTACCCATCCCAGCAAGGAACTTGAATCGCCCCCTTTCCAATCAACACACTAGTACACATCAAGATCCAGCTCAATGCCTGAAACACCAAGGTCCTAGGCCCCCCGGCAAAGGGAAATTGAAACCCAGCAATCACTATGGTCAAACTCCTTTTGACAAGACCTGCGGACCCATGCTTTGGTGTCGTACACAAAGTCGCAAGCACGTGAAGAAGAGGAACCAAGCTCAGAAACACCAACCACACCACAGACAACTGAACCTTTTCATTCATCGCCAATAAATCCCACCCGTGTACCCTTACTGTACAGAGAAACGAAAGTCAAACCTCAAAATCCACTCAAACTGAACAGATCCCTGCTTCTAATATGTCATATACCCAATAAAACTCTACTTGTATCATGAAATATAGCTTCAGAGCCCCTGATAGTCAGAGCCAGGCGTCAAAAGAGGATTGGTCAATTTGGTTTGCCCTTGACATGCCACGTGTGGTCTCGTATATGTATCTACTGCTAGAATATGGTTTTAATATAATGGAATAGACCGAATATCAGTACATACGAGAGATATGAGACGCGAGACATGCCACGTGGCTTTCTTCAATTAATTCTTATTTACGGAGATTTCTGGTCGTATTCCGATCTCACAATATAGCGCACCGATGGTCCTGTCCTATGCATAGAAAATGTAATATTTAATGACAGATATGGATTCCAAACAGGTGGAAACTGCGGGTCCATCTGGGCCTGAGCAGCGAGTGGGAAAGAGGAATGCGGTGGTCCAGATGGAGATATTTCAGCGTGAGGATTATAGAAAAAAGTTAAATGACGTTGTAGAGTTTTTGAAAGGCTCAGTGACCGAGTTTTCCTATGATGAGAGGAGTGTGGCAGTGTTGCTTGGGGGAATGCAGCAGTTTTTGGAATCTGCTTATGGAAAAGATGCTCTTAGTAAGCCTTTTCCGAAGCTTCCTTCTAATTTATTTAGAGATGTTCGTCCTGGAGGAGCTGTGGCTGCGATAGCGAAAGTGTGTGCTGGGTCTTTGAAGCAGAAGAAGCAGAGAAGGATTGACTGGATGTCTCCGGCAAATAGGAAGGAGAATATGGAGCTGATATCACGTGTGAGGCAGGAGCTTTTGCGTGGAGGGTTTATGAGGAATCCAAAGGTGTATATTCATCCTGGTTTACGGCCTGATTCGTCGTCACGGTTGAGAAATATTGTCGTGAAGATGGGTGCTCAGTTGGCACAGTCTGAAAAGGAGAGTGGGATAACCCATATTGTGTTTCCGAATTCAGACACGGTGGCGCAGGAGGATGCTGAAGAGTATTTAAGGACACTTGAAGTGGATGGTGATCTTGCGAGAATCCATTGGTGGTTTCTTCCCGATTCGTACAATGAATGGATTCCTGTTGGTGCAGCGCCGGGGGATGTGGATCCTGATGAGCCTCCTCCGAATTCGAGGCCATGGCAGGTGTATGAGCGCTGGTTGGTAGATAGTGAGAAATATAATGAGTGGATGAATGAAGGTGACTATGAGACTGAGGAGTCGGCGGAGATGAATAAGAAGCTGCGTGAGCAGCAAGCCCAGGGGAAGGGAGTTGAGACTGGACATGGGGACATGGGGGAGGGGCCTCAAAGGAAAAAGACAAAAAAGGAGATTCGATTGGCAGAGATTGCTGCTGAGGTGGCTCCTGGGGCGAAGCGTGTCATTTCAGCTGGTGTTATCGAGAGAGAGGTTGTGCATGTGAATAGAAAGGCGATTGAGGGGCTTGGGCCTGCAATTGATTTGTCTCATGGATATCGACAGCAATGGATGGGGCCACCATGCACTGTGGGTGCGGATGAGCCATCAGATACTGTTGAGAAGAGGCACGTGATTCCATTTGCTGCATCATGGTTTGATATGGCGAAACTTGATCAGATTGAAGTGAGGGAATTCTTTGAATTTCGAAAGAAATTCTCTGGATTGTGGTGGCCAGAGTATCTGACCATTCGAAATGCCATTATTTCGCAATTTCGACAACTCCCGACACGAAAGTTATCTTTTAGAGATGTATCGTCGAACTTTCATGTGGATGCGCTGATTGTATTGAAAATTTTCAAGTTTCTAGAAAAGTGGGGCATCATAAACTACTTTGATCTGGGTGGGACAGGATACCATCCGGGGAAGAAATATGACATGTCACATCATGCGGGTATGGAAGCTCTTAAACTGCGTCAGCAGCCAGTGTCTATGGAATGGGCTCTCAATACATGGGTATCTGGTGGCAGAAGTTCAAAAAGCAAGCTGCGACATGGTACCCTGTCCCGACCAAACATTCTTCCTACTGGCCAAATAATTCCTCAGGAAAAAGGCATCTTTTGTGCCGTACGTCCATGGGTCGACTGCGCCTCTGATAGATATATACACAAATCTGATGAGTCGGTATGCATCTGCCCAGACGCATTCGATAATGGCGAGTTCCCGCCTGGGACATCAGCAAGGGATTTTAAGAGGTGCCAAAACTCCAATGCATCCTCCGTCACTTCCTCTGGAAAAAAGCCGTGGAGTCCACAGGATGACTACTTGCTTTTAGAAGCAATTTTCAAGCATAAAGAAAATTACAACAATACCACGCTGTATAATTGGAGGGAAATTGCAAAGGCAGTTGGTGGAAAGTCAGAGGCAGAATGTGTCCAACGGTTTTTAGAGTTTCCCATTGAAGAATCACTCATAACGGCTGCGTTAGATCTCGAAGAGCATTTTCCTTCGCTTACATTAGGTCCTGATGGAACTCCTTGTATCCCAGAGCGATACCATAGAGCTCCAATTAACAGCCGTGATATTGAAGGCACCAAGGATTTGAACCCATTGACCAGCAATCTCATTATTCTTCTCAACGTTATTGGTCCCGAGATTGCCAGTGTCGCTGCTCATCAAGCCCTTGAAACAGTGTTAACAGAAGAAGAAACCCAGGATGGCACAGATGCAAAGGAGAAGAAGAAGAGCATGCGATTTGGAGTGAACATTGACATTCTCCGCAAGGCAAGCTTTGAAGGCATCAAAAAGGCCGCCATCAGAGCGCAAGATCTGGCTCACGAGAAACTCCAAGGAATGCAGGCTGCCATTTTAGATATGGCAGATGTGCAGTTACAACGCCTGTGGGAAAAGTGCGACTATGTAGCATCTCTTGAACAGGTTATTACAGAAGAAACAGACATGGCAGTTGCCAAAAAATCAAAAGTCAAGGAGAAACTGGCAGAATTGAAGAAAAAAACCCACACATCATCAAAAAATATCAAAGAAGAACCCTCTTGATCATCATGTACTACTACTACTACTACTACTGTAACCATTTATTGCTCTTCTTCCTCCTCCTCCTCCTCCAGGACTGTTGTCTCCAGAATAGCCCTGGTGTCAGGTGACACCTGACACACCACTCGACTCCCCTTCCTCTCTGGTCTATTCAACGCATCTAAACCAACCTCAGACACCATCCACGTATTCTGATGCACGCTCCCATCCACACACGGATAGCACCCATACATGGTATGTAACCATCGTTTCAATACATAATAAAACCTCGGAGGCTCTTGCAAAGACTGCGATATACACGTGGATCCCATCAATGGTACATCCTGACACCTCGTACTATACGTCAGAGCATCAGCAACAATGGCCAATGCCCTGCACAACAATGTCTCCACCGTCACAGCACTGGAATATGCCCTGTTTACATTGCCCCCACCCTGCCCAAGAAGCCTCGGAATAATCGCATGCGAAGAATCAACAATACGCTCAAGTCCATGAAACAGTATCGCTCTCGGCATCACCCCATGCTCCTGCACCTCCAACATGTGCAACGCAGACCCCAACCGAATCACATCATACAATGTATCCACATACTTGATCCTAACCCTATCCAAAATCCCACCCCGCATCGACTCTATAATCCCCGAATCACTCTCTTTCATAACTCCTTTGGATGTAATAATCCAGATCAGCTCCCCGCCATCTTGCCGGACTCTTTCATATGACTGACACACCCTCACCAACAACCCCAACAGTACTCTCCAATCAGACCCACATAGGACAAAGGAATCCATCCTATGGAATCCTAAAGGTACAGAACAAGGTTCTGTGTCTATACTAGCCTCATCTGATGCTCCTGGGCCTTGTTCAGAGGATGAATGAGAGAGTTGTCTTGCATGCTTTCCCGACTCTACTGCTGCCGTATCAAACCATGTTGCATCCATCTATGACGTATTTGTTTTATAATTTTAAATCAAGAAGAGCCTGTGAGTACAAATTCAAATTCCTGTCCTGGAGAATCCGTATCCAACTAAATAGATACATTTAAAATCTGTGATGCAGGTACCCACCCGGGTGGGTACCCTGTCGCGCTCGATTGACCGACACCCACCAATGCCCATTGGGTTCACTTGACCCCCACAGCCACACTAATTTCTATATATATTGAATCAGGAGATACACGGACGTGACAGATTGAGTAACAAGGCGACATTGTTGGTGTCGAAGAAACCCTGTTGTTCACTCAGTCACTCGTTCGTTTGGTTCAACCAGAGAATACACCGCATTCTGCGATACAGAGTTGTATTATAGGAAACCATAATTCATAGCACTGCTTTGGCGAGGACGACGGCATTTACAGGTGTGTCCGACTGGAAAGAACAACAGCACTATGCCAGTCGTGTTCAAACAGTTCCTGTCTGGGGACTCGATATATACGTGTGAATCGTGTGGAACACACACAGCAGATCATCAAGAGCTAGTATCCAAGGCATTCCAGGGGAGACATGGGAGGGCGTACTTGTTTAGTAATGTTGTCAATGTGACAGAGGGGACGGTGGAGGAGCGAATGTTGATTACTGGATTGCACACCGTGTGTGATATTCAGTGTAGTACGTGTGGGAATGTGTTGGGGTGGAAATATGAGACGGCGTATGAGCAGAGCCAAAAGTATAAAGAGGGCAAGTATATATTAGAAAAGGCCAAGGTGGTGATGGTGGTTGAGGAGGAGACTGCACATGGGAATGGCCATGTGCGGAGGGTGCTAGATCATCACGATGATGATGACGATGAAGACGATGACTTTTGATGATCGTTGTCGTATTTCATGATAATAATAATACCAAAGCACATATAAATTCTTGTATTCATTCATTCATTGTTTGTTTGTTGTGTATTTCATCAGTACTACTACTGCTGCTATCTTTTTGTCAACGTATGTGTCGTGCTCGTCTCGCCTGCCTTTGTCGCTTCTGTACGAAGAGACGCCAACTGCGCTTCCAGCGCATGTATTCTATCCTCCAACCCAGCCAGAACGTTGCTTGGAATCTTTGTGGAGTCTTCTTCTGAGGTGGTTTCCTGCCTCTCCTCCTTCCCCTCCTTGTCCCTATTTACAGACACTGTATTTGCATTCGAGTCTACTACTCGCTGCTTCACATCGCCATCATACTCATGCGTCGATTCGATGTACTTTGCAGTCAGATAAATACCAAGCGCTGGCAACGTAGCAGCAATACTTTGCCATGCATGCCATTTCCAACTCTTCCACGGTGCCTTGCCCCCATCCTCAAGAACAATATCCAAGCTCTTCATCCCCCCATACAGGCGTTCATCCCGTGCTTTGACAGCATCATCATGTCCATTCCTAGACTGAGACGGACTTGGTCGTGTAGACCCAATTGGTGTATGCACATGTAGTCGCTTCAACCACCGATGAGCCCGCATTCTGTTTTATATCTGTCTATTCAAGGATACCATGCATACGAAGGACGCATCCAGAATGAAAACTGGCTCTGCTCAAATTGGGCAATTCGCCAAGTAGCCCGTGTAGATGCTTCTATACAACGATAGTCGATTAAAAATTAAAATTACGATAATTATTATGATAATTGGATACTGCAGATGCCCTCTTTGCAGGATTTCAGATTCTCATTCCACACCCGTTCCCAATTCTGATACCACCTGGTGCCATTGCCCATGCCATACCTATCAATCAGTCTCACAAGTTCCTGCACATCAGGTTTCACCTTTTCTACCAGCCTTTTGTACACGGTTTCTTTAATAGGCCATCCTTCTGGTTTAATACGACAGTGCCTACAGTTGGCATCGCCAAAATCTAATTCATTTGGGAGTCCATCAACAGACACACCAATAAACTCCTTCAGTCGAATCAATTCCTCAGACTGCTTCTCTCCCACCAAATCTTCATACTGTACTAGATGAATCTGCTCCTTGGGGAAATTATCCAGCCACGCTTTGAGCGGATGCGAGTAGTATGATTTCTTGGGGTTGCCCATGATGGGAGTCGTATCTCGAGTCAGACAATGCGTCAAGGTATTATTCGTCATGCAACTGTCAATCTGTTTATCCCACAGCATCACATATTTGGATATAGAGCGACTGATCGGCTCTCTCATGCTCGAGATAAGTCTCACCCATGGCATGAGGTCGTACAGGGTTTCTGCAAACACTGGCCCAAGATCCATGATTCGCGGAGTTGCTTCAAACACAGCGCGCTGGCCGCGAGACTTTTGACTGAATCCTTTTGCTCTTAGAAAGTCTTGGATGTATTCACGGACGCGCTCATCCGGGCAGTCCATTCTCTTTCCTTCAAAGGAACACCTGTCAGTAAACAGACTCGCCTCCTTGACCTTTGGCACAATCACCTCTGGGTGATGGATCAGGTACTTGTACAAACTCGTGCTCGCCGATTTAGAATATCCAGCAATAATGAAATGTGGAAAGTTGAACCGCGCATCGCCATGAGGCTGAAGATGAGCATCGCGAACGCATTTCAACGTCTCGCATGTTGGCAAGGCCTCCAAAAAAGACACCTCTGGTGCAAATCTCCACGTCATATTCTTCCCTCCCGTGACATACTTGGTGTCATCTACCTGTACTCTGCGTACAGAGGTATTAAATGTTGGCCGTATATTCTGTACTGGACCCTCCTCGAAGCGACCATTCTTGTTCCCAACAAACGGAGCTGTTATGTATCGCCCAACCGTCTCTGTCCTCTCCAACGTCAGCACCGACAACCTACATCCACACGCATCCATTAAATATATACATCGACTTGAATAATGAATAAAATACCACGCACCATATCACTACAATGACCATAAAGAACAATTGGCCCATGCCCGACCGAGCCGTTCCCACGCCACTGGGAGACTGGGCACCCAATGGAGACCCGTATTTGGTCGGTGACCCCATCCAAGAGGTTTATATGTATAAAAGACTATGTCTTGGTGGTGCACTCTCCAAAAAAGCCACCCAGGTGCGTCACCTCTGTCGTCAGATCTCCCTTGCGCTGAAGACCCCAAGTATCGTGATCTCAGTTTGTATACGTATAATTTCAAATACAATTCATATATAATACTGAATTTCATCGCATCAGGAGGAACACGACGGAATAATGCATTATTGTTGACCTGATGGTTGGTTGCGCCTTCCTTGGTACCACGAGCTGGTGGTCAAAACGGGGGTGGAGGAGGAGGCGGATCATAGTCTGTCGCCGCAAATGTCGAATCTTTAACTTCTGGAGCTCCAGCAAACATTTCATCAAACCCAAGAATTCTGGGAATGGCAAACTACATCACCACCACACGATGATGAGAGAGACCACGACACAACAACAACAACAACAACAACCATGTGATGCACATGCACGACACACACCTGAAGAACCTGCTGGATAACTCGCAGTTCTGCAGTAGATACTGCAGTATCAAATCGAGATGTCGCACCACTCGATTTATCATTCACATAGAGACTGTAAAAATACCCAGAGTCCCTGGCAGGTGAAAACTTGAGGGTCTTGGTCACAGCCCCCTGCGCAGCCCCCATTCTGTTGGGATCATGGAAGAAGGAGCGTTCAGTCGACGTCTCGATAGCCTCCAAAATATCACCACATTCCACCGCATTCATAGCAAATGTCCCCTTATTGTCCCAATCGTACACTCGCTCTCCCTTGGACTGAGCAAACTCCAACAGCACTGTCCCTTCTCTGGATACTCTGATGCCACTCCCAGTCGATATTCGCTCCCATGTGGGTTTGATAAGCTTGAGAGACATGGCACCTCGTCCCTTGTATACTGTATACGCCGTGTATACGTTGATCTTGCTCAAATCGGCATCGAATGCCGCTGCCCGAGTCGTAAACAGTCTGGTCATCCTACCGACAGTGCGGTGAGCTTTAGATGGACTCTGTAATCGCAATCGTTGAATCAGTGATTGCGCCATAGTAATATATACTAGACTACTCGGGGGCTCTGTGTGGGGTGGATGGTACAAAGGTTCAATACTGCAGTTGTAATGTGCCAATGATTTTCAATTACTGAATCATTTGAACTCGAACCTATTCATAGGTGACTATGAATTAATCTTTCTACTACAGATAATGTACTATTAGAATATGATGAGACGAGATGGTGATTAGGATTCTTGAATCTCAAACCATCGCTTTGAAGATGGTGCCTTGGTCCTTGGTGCAGATGTTGCAGCCGTACCGGTGAATGCCTTTTGGATGCGTTTGGCAGCCACGTGCTCGACAGCATCCATGTCACTCTTCTTCTTCTTTTTCTTCTTGATGGTGTCGTTGACACCGGAGGATGCGAGGGCGGTGAGGATGTCTGTGTCCTTTTTTCTCTTTCTGAGTTCTCTGCGGCGCTGGGATTTGGTGGTCTTGGCAGCATCATCCTCGTCCTGCTCTTGGGGTGGAGAGTTCTTGCCTTGCATCGCCCTCTGGCGCTGCTTGAGCATGGATCTACGTTCCATGCGGAGTTTTCGCTTCGATTTTGGACGGTCTTCTACCGGTTTTGGTTTTGCTGCTGGCTTGGCAGGAGGAGCAGTCTCTGTGGATGCATTTGACTCTGGGAGTCCATTGTCTTCAGTCCTCTTCCTCTTTTGCCTCTCGAGCAATGCTTCTCTCTTTTTTAATACCTGTACATTATCAATGGCGAATTCTATTATGGGTCGATGGTCTTTCCCCCATATATCTGGATTGTTGTTGAGTTCTCGGAGGGCACAGAGGGAATGGTCGTGCGATTTGAACTCTATAAATGCAATCCCTTTGCTAGGTCCGACAGTGTCGGTGCTCTTTTCCCTCAGTATCTTAGCTTGTACTACCTTGGGGTTCTCCTTGGTCGCTCGTTTCTTGACGGCGCTGATGAAGAGTTTCTTCAGGCGGTCTTCATTCCATGATTTTGGAACGTTTCTCACATTGAGTCGAGTGGCCGAGACGGAAAAGTTGGGGCTCTTGAGCTTTAGCTCTGCTTCTTCCATGGCCCTGACTCTCTTTGATTTGTCAGATGTTGATAATTCATTCCATGCGGCGCTTCCAATTGGTATTGTTCCTTCTTTTGATAGGTAGGTGTTGCGCCTATCTCCTCCAGTGCCTTCCTCTTTCTTTTGGATGGCAAGATTTCGAATCTCATCCCCTCCCAAGGCAATGTGAATTTCTACAGGCATGCCAGCGATAATGACTGGTGGGCCTGTTTTTTCTTTTGCTTTACGGGACGCCTCGGCAGCTTTTTCTGCACATTCGACTGATTTGAAATCAACAAAGGCAGTTCCTTTGGGCTTTCTGGTCGACTTGTTGAGGACAAGGCGGGTGGATTGGACAAACCCGAACTTTTTCATGGCTAAAAAAACTGTCTTTTGCGTGGCATCGACTGGAATGTTTCTTATAAAGACGGTGGCCCCAGGATCTACGTGATACTCCTTCTTTTCTTTGCCTTGTGCAAGGGCGCGCTGCAGCTGTTCTGCCTTCCTGTTAAGTTCCTCTACTGCACTGTGTTCCTTGTACTCTTTCTTCTCTTCGCTGTCTTCGATATCACCATCATCGTCGTCTTCTTCTTCTTGTGATGGTGAAGTGGTTGCTGAATCAGAGTCTTCATGGGATGAGGATGGCCCCGAGCTGTTGTCGTCAGATGATGACGTCATGTCATCTTTGACTTCTTCCTCTGCATGTAAAATACTATCCAAGACATTATTGACAATGCTCTTTTCCATTTCTGGGTCCACAAGAGCAACCTCTTCTTCTTGGTCCAGCTCCTGTCCAGGTTTGATACGTCCCTCCAAAGCATCATCAGAATCATCAGAATCAGCAGCATCCGATGATGGTGGCATGACATTCTTGGCAGCTTCTTTGGATTGATAGTCTCTCTTTGAGACTGCCCAATCGACTGCGACAGTCCTACCAGCTACATCAGTAGCATTCACACGAGCAATAGCCTTTTCAGTATCAACCTTTGATGTAAATCCTACGAATGCAAAACCCCGAGAATGACCCTCGGCATTCCTAGGAATAGTAACCTCCCACAATGCACCGCAGTCTTTGAACGCCACACGGAGATCCTGCTCTGTTACATTGAATGGTATGTTTCTCACAACCACCCTCCACTTTTTCAAATGCTTGCCCTCACCAGACACCTGACGCGCCCAGAGAAGCACACTCGGCGATTTCTTTCCTGGACCTAATCGCCTCTCTGACCCATGCATCTCTTTCATCGCATGCAGCGCCTGCTTCACAGTTTCATACTGCACAAGAATCACAGACCCAGAGCAACCATCCTGCTCTAAATGATACTGCCTCACAATAGACACCGGGGCAGGATCCACAACCTCTTCAACCTTTCCAAGAGACTTTGCCAACGTAATAGCCCCATCAATGTCATTCGGACCGAGACCACCCACTGCAACAGTCTTGACCAAATCATGCTTCCTCTTGCTCTCTTCCACAGGAAACTGTCGTTTCGCAGGCTTGGCCGCCTGCTCTTCCTTCTTCTCACTCGGTGACTTTTTATTAGACTTGCGCTCATCAAAAGTCGCCCTTTTATGAGCCCCCTCAAGCTTCAACACCCTCCCTGCCAATCGTGTCCCACCAAGCTCTTGAATAGCTCTCACCGCATCCTCCTCCAACGCAAACTGCACAAATCCAAATCCCTTGTGCTTCGTCTGACTCTCCTTCTTCTTCACTGTAAAAGCATGCTTCACTGGACCAATGGCACTGAATGCCTCTGTCAATTCATCATCACCAACAGAAAAAGCCAGCCCCCTCACAAACACCGTCCTCTTATCCTCCTCTTTCACCCCTGACGCATCCCCATCCATTATATATATCTTTATTAAGTAATACTACTGCGTGCCAGTACGATGGGTTATATTTTTGTTCTATTTGGACATGCAAACTCTGTGCAATGGCATGCAGGTATCCAGGAGTACACCAGAGAGGGCAGGGGATACGTTAAGCTATTATATGACGAACATTATCATCAATTATATGTGCGTTTGAAGCATCGGGTGCTTTTGGGATGATGCCTGAGAATTTTAAATGTTCCATAATAAGGGAGCTGCTCGTCCCTCGAGCTCGAGGGACATGTTTCATTTGCGAGACGAGACTGCCACCGTATTATTTTTTAATTCATATTTAGAATACAGAACCATCGATGGATCGGTCGATGACCAACGATGGTCCAAGAAGAAGAGAATGAAACTGAAAGAGTGACGAAAAGGGATCATTCGCCTGACGACAGAACAGAGGCATCTGGGAGTAAAAGAGCGAGAGAGGTGGTTGAATATGAAGAGGTATGTTTATAGTTTGTATTTAATGGGTGTTAGTGCGTGTATGCAACAGTAACTGTGATTTCATTGCATCTAATTCATTCACTCGTACTCTCTCTCTCTATAGGCATTGGCCCCGGAAGCAGGCATCCATGATGCTGTGGATGAGGAATTGGATTCAACTGGAATGCCTGCTGGGTGGATAGCATGTCCGAAAATGGGTAAACCCATTTGGAGGTTTATTCCGATGAAGGTTCCCTTGGGGGCAGCGTTCAATAGCCTTATTCCAAATCCAGAGGATCGGTTTCATGTTGATGATGCGATCCAGGAGGTCAAACGTATACTTCAAGATGTTACTATTCCAATGGTGGATCAGAAAGGTGTACAGGTTCAGGTTCCTGCGCAGTGCTCCATGGTGATTGATCTCACCAATAGCAATAGGTATTATCGGCGGCAGGCGTGGGAGGATGCTGGGTTTTATCATTTGAAGATTCCTAATCGCGGGCGAGGGGAAGTGCCTGCTGCGCAGGCAGTGAATGATTTTGTTTTTGAAGTTCAATCGTATATTAATTCAAACCCAGCGGGGTTTATACTGGTGCATTGTACCCATGGGTTCAATAGGACTGGGTTTATGATTGTGTCCCATTTGATGAGGATTTTGAGCAATGAGACGACGACGGTGGAGAAGGCGCTAAAAATGTTTTCTGATGCACGACGTCCTGGAATATACAAGAGATATTACATTCGACATCTGTTTCGGTATTATCATATGAAAATGCCGGCGAATTTCCCCCATGTGCATGTGCCAGAGTGGAAGGGGGGTGCTGATGATGAGGATGAAGAGAACACTGCGGATGAGGATGTTGAGGAAGAGACGTGCGAAGGCATGGATTTGAGTCATGATGATATTATAGGGGAGGCTGTGTGTGAGAGTGAAGCGAACTGGGTACGGGGGCTGTTGATGCAATATGTGTTGGGCAGAGAGTGTGTTCATGGAGAGGGGGCCATGTTTCCCGGATCTCAACCGGTGTCTCTTGCTCGATCGAATATACATTTGCTGTCTGAGAGGCGATATTGGGTGACATGGAAGGCTGATGGGACGCGGTATTTGATTTTATTACACAGAGCTGGAACGTATTTGATTGATAGGAGTAATGCTGTTCGACGGGTGCAGATGCGGTGGCCTAGCCCTTTGCCTCCTCGAGGGAAAAATGATCCTCAACCTAAAGCTCCAATCGGTGGGCTGCATCAGGGGACTATATTAGATGGAGAGATGATAGTAGATGAAGATTTAGTGTCTGGTAAGAAGACGAGGCGTTTCCTGGCATATGATATCTTGGTCATTAATGGGGAGATTGTCACCAGACATCCATGGAAAGAGCGATGGGGGTTTATCGATAGATTTGTTGATCAGCCGCGACGGATTGAAATGGAAGCTATATCGAGTGGAAGGTGGCAAATGAAGTACGAGTATGGCAAAGAGATGTTTAGATTCCGAAAGAAGTTGTTTTGGCATCTCTCCCACTCAAAGCAGGTTATTGAGAATGTGATTCCCAAAGACCTCTCGCATGAGGCTGATGGATTAATTTTGCAACCTTACGATGACCCATATGTACCATTGACATGCCATGAGTTGTTGAAATGGAAGTTTGCGCATATGAACTCCGTGGATTTCAAGTTGAGGCTTGGGCCTGGCGGCACGCGGCATCTACAGTTGCTTCACCCAACCAAACATGGTGCTGCTGTTGTTAAAGACCTTGAAGGTGCCAAAGTAACGTTCCCTGAAGGTGATAGTCATTTGGCATATGATGGAAAGATAATTGAGTGTACTTGGGACAAGGAGAGTGAGTCGTGGCACTTTATGAGAGATAGACGGGACAAGACATTGCCCAATGCAGAATCAGTGTATCATAAAGTTTGGGCTTCGATTCAGGATGACATCCGCGAGGAAGATTTATTACAAGCTATAGATATTTCATTAAAATCAGATATATATCAGGGCGGACAAAAGCATACTCGCAATCAGTAAACATCAAATGATTTGTCAAGCTCTGTCGTGTTTGATGCAAGCAATGCACTTGCTCTCTGCGAATGCTGAGGAGGTGTAAGATCCTTTGATTGTAGATCACTACCCATGCAATTTGATATTTTATGCTTGTAAAAGTTTTGGATGCAGGCAAGAGCTGCAGCAGCATTCTGCCTTCCTCTCCATGCATGGCCACCCTTGTGTGCCTCATCCTCCCTGAGCTCCTCAGAAAATTGCAGGATTTGCTTTGCAGTCAAATCCCATAAACCTCTTGCAAGTGCGACGAAAACCCTGCTGTCCAAAACAGAGGACAATATCTGTATCGTTGGAGCTGTTTGTTCTAGTGCTTTCTCGATTCTTCTCACAATGGCAGAATCAGATGCTTCCAGGCCAGCTCTGCTGAGCACACTGTGAATTGATGTGCGACTGGATGATGACAATGCGCGAGATATGGATTCTGCCGTTAATGTTATGCTTGCATAGTATTCGGTTCGTAATTCTTTCACAAGCTGAGCCCATTGAACTCCCAGCATTGGAGCTTCTTGGGCAATCCTCTCTTTGTGATGCACAGGAGGAAATGCTCCCAATGACTCTCGATGCAGAGGACTTGGCCCATCAGCTAGTGATTTCGTCACAGGCGTTTCCTGACACCAAGAATATATGGATGACTCCATCTGCGGAATGACCGCCAGTAGTCGCCTCAATGTATTCATTAACAGGGCCTGCTGTACTCTTGTTCCACTCCTGATGGCCTCTGTAACACTGCTCCCATCCTTTGCATTCTCTCGTACGGCAGCCCATTTCCAAGACGTGCGGCGCTTATTGCTGTTTTGGTTCTCTATTGTTTGAACGAGACCACAGTGGCTAGACGCCACCGATATCGCAGAGCGCAGGACATCCACACAGGCTGCCTCCACCTCAACAGCAAAGCAAGGCCAGAAGCATAATAGTGGCCTATACACCTCCATCTCTTTTTGCAATTCTCTCATGAGCACCTCAGCGAATGGAACCACCATATTACCCCCATTATCGTACAGGTCTTTCCATTGGCTAATCTCCTGAGGACCAGAATCATCAATAATTCGGATGCCTCCCTTCAGGCTTGCAGAACTCGATGCAATCCATCGAATGATGAAGTCTCTGAAGACATCGTATGCACTCAACTGAATACCTGCATCAATATATCCATGCCTTTCAACAAAGTCCTGTAGACCACCCACTGCTTGCACAAGGATGATTGCTGACTTTGTTGGTTTTTGGGGTGGACTTTGTGTAATCACACTCTTGAGATGCGCTGCCAAACCTTTGCAGTACTCCAACGACGTTATAGATGGAAGCGAAACGTCTTTGGAGAAGGCTTCAGCGTTCTGTACGGCCTCGTCCGCCCTCACTTCTTCCATGATGGCCTGGCAGAGATCACACAGTTTTTTGTATCGGTTGGGTGCTCTGTCTCCTGCATGCTCACCCAACTGAGTCTCTATAGCAGCTAAAATCGAGTAGAATCTCTTATTTGCTGCCTTCTTGAATCGTACAGATGCCCACTGTATGGCACTATGCTCATCTCCACCAAGCACGAGTTTGAGCAATTTAAATGCAGATCTCAGTACAATTGCCGCCTGAGGACCTCGAATCGAGAGGTATTCTTCGCCGACGTCATCATCATACTGCTGATTCAAGGAGAAGTAATTCTCAAATGTCTTGTTTAACAGAGTCTTGATATCCTGCCGCACATTGGTGAACATGGCAACCTCGTGAGATTCCAACCCCTGTTGACCATTACCAGCATGCTTCATAGCGCCATATTTTGCCGTGATCACCTCAAAACACATCGAGTTGGGTCGTACAATATGCTTTTCGAGTATCCATTGGAGATATGACAACGTCGCATATTCTTCTCGGATGCCATGTCGTGCAGCAAATGTCCTCAAAAGCCACGACCATTCTGGCTTGAGCTCCAAGGATGATGCTGGCGTATCACATTCAGAAGCTTTCAGGGCGCAGTCCAACAAGGCATTGTATACATGGCGCACATTAATGTGAAGATATCCAGCAGACGAATCCTTTCCCTTGGGTGCATCATCATGCAACGTGGCAGCAATGAGACCTCTCTCCTCACTCAAGGAATCCTCAAGAGATGATGCATCATCAGCACTATCAAGCTGTACCAATGGATTCTTCTTCCATACTGTCCCCACATCTCGTGTATCAACCCCATCAATATCAGTGCCTGTCACTACCGGTGCATTCCCCGAGGCACCTCCTACACTGTGCCCCTGCGATGATGGACCCATGACCCCTGCTGCTGACAGATCCCCAGGTATAGCCTTTGCAGACAGCAGGATATGACCAGACGGAGACCCATTATTCCCTATCAACTTCACCCATACCATAGATCCACCAGAATCTTTCCTTTTCCACCCACTCGGTTTGATTAATTGCTTGAGCAAACTAAGAGGCGGCTCTTGCCCAAGAGCATCACATCGTGCTGCCAACCTCTGAAGTTCAGAAATCATCACGGAGCCACATGCCAGCAGTTTTCTATCCATCGAATACACATCAATCTTAACCGAAGAATGCGCTGATCTGTGCGACTGATTCGAAACATAAAGGGTTTCCCCAGACAGGACCCCTCCTGTTGAACCAACCATGCTGGAAGATCTCCTATCATGAGCATGAGCCTGCACAACATAGTCCGCGGGAGACGCATCTGTGGATGAATCATGTTCAACACGTTCCAAGAAAGGAGCTCCAACAATCCTCAGCACTTTGACTTCCACACACGGAACACGCCAGTCATAGGATCCAAGCTGCTCCTGTGCCATGAATACATCAGGCTCTCGAACGGATGTGATCCCAGCTTCCTTCGGCACAACCTTTTCTATCTTCACAACATCCTTTTTCGGCTCGCTTTTCCCAACCATAACCAATCGTTGCGCTTGCTGCTGCTCTACATCATCCCAGAAAATATTCACATGCCGACCCTGCTCCAGCAGCAGCCTCCGCACACCCAACCCATCCTTGAGTACACGACAACCCTCCTCCAAAAACCCTCTCGCAGCACTCGCGTCCTCTCCACCATGTACTACACCATCTATACAAAGATCCTTACACGCATCCAGAGCCAAAAACCGAATCCATGCCTGCCTCCTCGTCATTGTCACAGCACCCTGCCCATCCTTTGTAGAAAGCCCAGGAAACCCACTCTTTCTCAATTTTTCCGCATGCCATGCGTCATTCCACTCTTTCCTTCCATCACGAGATTCCTCAAGAGCAGTCTGATAGGTATGCGTGGCCTCATCACCCTCATACCGCACCTCGTCCTCCCGCAGATGAGCCATGCCACCACCAATTGCATCTTTCCGACCAGGACGGTGTCTCACTGGTGAACTCGCACTCGAACTCTCCCCATCATGATCCCTTCTCTGAGTAGGATGAGCTACAACAAGCCCCCGATGCAGAATACCACCCCCAAAATCCACCTCGTCCACCTCGTTTCTCCCTCGAAACATCCTACTCTGTACCCTCTCCCGTGTGTATATCTATGCAGAAATAAACTCCCTAATGGATATATATCTGTAATCTAGGTCAAATTCAGTGGGTATTTTCAAGAACTCGAGAGACAAAGAGCTCATGGCAACCGCTGGTCAAACGAATTGCGATACATGGTCCTCGCACGCAGATCCACGATATTGTCACATAAAATAGTTACTATACATATAAACTATAGAAATTCAATGATAGGAGGGATATTGAGGCTCTAGAATGAGGACAATTGTTGCTCGGTGCCGTGATCGTCAACGGTTAGTTTGGGCGCCACCGCGGTGGTGGTCAATTCACCCGTCAACTGACTTTGCAAAGGGCCAAACCTGGGTTTGAAGGGACGACCCCACCCCATGCATGGCCGACCGGTCGGCTGTCGTAGGGATGTCATCCATGATCTCCATGGTACTTTACAAGTCTGGAGTCCATACACATATGTGTATGGACATCCATGCGCATGGACTGATTGCAATGTCCAAAGTCCCAGATATTGCTGTAACCAATACTATATACTATACTTGTACTACGAGTATACATACATCGGTGTAGTATAGTATAGTATAAACAGACTGTTGTTGCTGTTGATTCACGTGTCATTTGAGATCTCGAGTACACTGTGTACCGTCCCGTTGTTGTTTCGGAGGGCCATTTTGATCGATCAGAGACCATGTATTATGCATATAAGAAAATAAAAGAGCATAGAGAGAAGAAGAGGGCGCAGGCCGTTGAGGAAGCCCCTGCAGCCCTGCCTTCAGGTGGTGATATTGAAGGAGACCCTTTGGGTGGCAATGATCCAGTTGCAGTGGAAGAGAAGAAGAAGGAAGGCTGGTTGTCTCCTTCTGCAAGTGTTCCGGCGGATAATGATCCTCTCCTGACTGGCATACCAAACTCTGCAGAGAATAGGAAGAGCAAGAGGTACAGTTGGTATGCCCTGTTACTGAGTGGGTTTGCACTGGCAATCGATTTTACAGCGGCTATGATGAGTATTCAGACGTTTTATTATGCTTTGAATGGACCTAAAAGGCTGTACGGGCTGACGTTCGGGTCGTATGATCTCACAGCGTTGCTGGCAGCACCATGCCTTGGGTTTGTGTGTGATCGGTACAGTATCTACAAAGTACTGCTGCTGATATGCTTCCTCTTTAATGGAGCTGGTAATTTGATTTATGCATTCTCATATCTGGGAGATGCGTGGTATATGATGCTGATTGCCAGGTGTGTTGCTGGAATCGGTGCTGCTGCCTTATCTCTGGGCAGTACATATATTGCACAAACAACCACCATGGAGCAGAGGCAAACACGGCTTGTGTCCTATAGGGTTTCTCAAACCCTTGCTCGAATGTTCGGTCCGTGGATTGGGTATTTCTTCCTTGCTTTGCCGAGCGTGAATTCTTCAGCCTCTACTGCACTCAAGGTGTTCAATTGGTACACCATTCCTGGGTGGGTGGCGGTGTGTATCATCGTTCTTGTCATTGGGATTGTTGCGTTCTTGTTTGTGGATCCCTCAAATGAAAATGAGCATTATGTGAGAGAGAATCACTCGACAAAGGACGAGTCCGTGGAGGAGAAGAAGAGCCAGGCGGAACGGAAAAAGACATTCCAGTATTTTGTAGGAATGTGGTTGTTTATTGCATTTGCTTCCGTCTTCCTACAGTTTGGATATTATTCCAACCTGTTTGCCTTGTTTGCTGGTCAGTATCATGACATTACTGACCAAGTGGGTCAGTGGAAGGTCTTTATTGGCATTGGTGCTGGTGCTGTGTATGGCTCAGTAATGTATCGCACTGGGGTCAAGGCTATGCCAAGGATATTTGACGAGAGAATAGTCGTCATTGTGTCGAGTTGGCTCATGATGGTTGTCTATTTGTTGGTAATTCCATACGGAGGAGCGACGTCAGTCCCTCCCGCTGGAACCTTTTATGCATCCACAGCTATATTCGGCATTGCTGTGGTCCTCTTTTTCCCATCCCTGGAAGCATTCTTCTCCAAAAAGATTACCCAATATCAAGATGTTGTTGGAGAGAATATTGGAAAGCTGTTGGGGGTGTATTACATGGCTGTGTCTGGTGGACGGTTTGCAGGCCCTCTCGTCATTGGAGCTGTAACCTTTATTGCCACTCCCAGTGGCCAAGTGGGCTACTGTGCCAACGGAGAGAGCGTTGGAAGCGATGGAAGTCCAATCTGTGATGGTGATACGAGTACGTCCTGTGCCATATTTCCCGACGTGTACTATGTTGAGGGGTGTGTCTTGAAACATGCCATCCCAGTCTACTCTGTCTTTGCTGGTGTGTCTGGACTCTTGGCAATCCTCATCATGGTCATCGTGAAGCGCCATTGGAACTATAAAAATTGAATATTTTCTCTTGTAATACCACTACTGCTATATAGAATGACGAATACAAGACGGGATCCGTTGCTGGACGCGATTGGTGGTTCCGCAACGAACAAACCGACTCTGTACGAAGCACTAGGCCTCACATCGGCTGCTACAGAGCATGAGATACGCAAATCGTATTTTAAAATGGCAATCAAAGTGCATCCTGACAGGAATGCTGACGATCCTCGCGCAACTGAACGGTTTCAAAGTCTTCAAAAGATTTACAGTGTCTTGAGCGACCCAGAAAAGAGACGGATATACGATCAGACTGGTAGATTTGATGATGAAGATGGGGTGTTATCTGAGAAGAACTTTGAGAGTCTGTACGAGTATTACAAGGCAACGTTTAAAGAGGTGACTGTAGATGCTATTGAGGATTTTAGAGAACAGTACCAGGAATCCGAGGAGGAAATGAATGATGTGCTGAGTTATTATGATGAGTTTGAAGGAAATATGCACAAGGTGTTTGATCATGTGATGCTGAGCGATCCAGAGGTTGATTCAGTTCGGTTTCAAGGGTATATTGATTCTGCACTCGAGGATGGAAGGGTCCAGACGTGTTATGAGGCATACGAGGGGTGGAGAAAGGCACTCGCTCGTACGACCAAGGGGCGGCGGAAGAAGACGAGAAAGAGAAAGGACTCTGGAATGTCGTCGTTAGAGGAAGCAATACGAGCGCGTCACGTGGCAGTGACTGGTCAGACCAGTGCCTTGGATGCCCTGGCACAGAAATGGGGGTGCGATGTCATGCCAGGGGATGATCCATTGGCGTCCGAAGAAGCATTTTTAAAAGCACGGGCTCGATTAGAAGAAAAGAAGAACAAGAAATAATGAACGTATTAATTTGATGAGTCCTTCTTCCATGCCCGCATCAGGTCTAGAATGCTTGCTGCCATCTCCTCTGCAGTGTAGTTTTTGCCATAGAATGTAACAAACGTACCGTTCGGATCCAAAAGATATGTGATAATAGAGTGATCAATAAGGTAATCTGACTCATCCTGCTCTGTCGATGTTCCAGTCATCTCTCCAACACCTGCTTTTGTAAAGTACACGCGGTATGCCTTGGTCACCTTGGTCACATCCTCCATGGACCCTGTCAACCCAATCATACGGGGGTGAAACTCTTTCACATAGTGTTTTATCTGTTCAACACCATCCCTCTCTGGATCTAGAGTAATAAACACGGGTTTTATCAACCCCATATCTTTGGGAGCCTTGGCATCAACAACATCAATGGCAGCTGCAATCTTCTCCAACTCATCAGGGCACACATCTGGGCAGTGCGTAAACCCAAAATACAACAGACTAAACGACCCCTTCAACGCATCACTATGAAACGATTTCCCCTGATCATCTGTCAGTTGAAAATCTCCTCCAATCGCCGCCTTCCCTGCAACAACAGATGTGCGGGCTCCCTTCTCTGCGACGTTGCTCATCTTGTCCCGTTGCAATGAATCATAGTACCACCACAGCCCAGCACCAGTCAACACGGTCAACCCAAGACTTTTATATGAAACAGGCTGCATGCATTGATATATACACATGTCAGTAAAAAGAACGAGGTGCGCTCGACCATCAAATCCATCATCATCATCATCACGGGATCACACGTACAGTTGAAGATGGCCCTGGCCCTGCTCTTGGTGCTGTTGAACTCCACCGAGAACCCTTCCCTCTATGCAGCGAGCCTGTCATGAATGATCTGATACATTGTTGATCTGTCACTCTGGACGATGACTGAAGGTGTGCGAGAATAGAAAGACAACGTCGTTGCTCTTGGACAACACTAGGCTGCTGGTCTGAACCAAGTCGACGAAGTAGACTCGCCAACGTCGTCGATGACCCCCTCCAGCGCCCCATAATAAGAAATGAAATTATAATTGAATGCCCACCCAGGAGAGAGGGAGGTGGAAGACGAATTGCCACAAGAATTCCTTATATAAATAAATGCATTTTGCACAATGCAAGAAGAGTCTATTTTGAAGAGCAAAATCCAGTATGAAGGAATTCAAAAATTATTAAATAATAATTGGAGCTGAAAGGAATAACTGCGTCTCTGTCGCATGGATACGTGATTGAAACATTGGCATATGGCAGTCTCACAGGGTACACAAGAAGAAGACGGAGCGACGAGGATACAGCCCCGAAAGCGGAATCTTCGGAAGAAGAGAAAACTGCCCTCTTCTGGTTCAGAGAGTGAACAGGAGGAGCCTGTCCTGGCGACAGCAGTGGGTAGTAAGGGGAAGAAGCAGTTGGGTGATACACGTGCCATGGCATTTTCGACACGGAGGAAGCAGGGGTCAGAGCATCTATCAGGCATGGCGTTTGAGAGTTCAGGGATGGATGCAAGGCATGATTATCTGGTGAACGATGCGACCCGTGCGTTGGATATGGCAGAGGGAGCGACTGCTGCTGCTGCTCGGGAGGTAAAGGATGGTGCTGGAGATGGGCAGGGGTATAAAGGGATGAAAGCGTACAAGGACTATAGAGAAGGATTTCGACGAGAGGATGAGCGAGGGGGCTCGCATGGGCCTCAAAAGCCTTCTGCAAACTTTAGAATGTCAGTGTTGGTGGACTACCAGCCAGATGTATGCAAGGATTATAAAGAGACTGGGTACTGTGGTTTCGGCGATTCTTGTAAATTTTTGCATGATAGAGGTGATTATAAAGCAGGATGGCAATTAGATAGGGACTGGGAGGAGGAACAGCGGGCTAGGAAGGAGAGGGAGCGGCAAGGGTGGGTTGACAATGATGATGAGAGCAATGATGAGAGCGATGATGATGATTTACCTTTTGCGTGCTTCATCTGTCGGGAGCCGTGGGAAAAGTGTCAAGATCCTGTGATGACCAAGTGCGGGCATTATTTCTGCGAGCAATGTGCTCTCAAGGAGAATGCCAAGACTGGAAAGTGTCATGTGTGTGGGGAGCCTACAAAAGGGATTTTCAATGTTGCACATGCAATCATCAAGCGGGAAAAAGCCAAATCTGGTGGATAAATGTCACAATAGATAGTTTAATTTGCGTTTTCAATAGCTTTGATGCATTCATTCACAGGGGCTCCCGACTTCATTGCTTCTACAAGTGCGTCATACTCTGTCTTGTACTTTCTCAGAATGGCAGCAGCCTGGTATGCAGCCCAACGGGTTTGATTTTGCTGCTGCGAATCGCTCATCTTGCTGTTTGATCTCCACATGATTCGTTGTAAATCAAGCATATCTGCATTTTGACCCATCACGTCCTCGTAATTCATAGCCTCTGCTGTCGCCCCGGCCATGGCAATGATGGACAGCCTGTCAACCTCTGATGCCTCCAACTGCTTCTCCACCAACCTCTTTTGCAATGCAGCTTCTGCGAGATCAGTATGCTCTTTCCCAAGCATCAGTGAATATCCGGCGACTGGAACACCGAGCACGTGGGCCGTGAGTATGTGTGCAGCCTCGTGTTTCACAACTCTCTCCTTGTAGTCTGGGAAAATCTTGGAGAAGGAGTCAATAGCCCATTGCAAGACACCAGGACTCGTGGATCCGATGGCCAAAACAGCAATACTGATTCCTCCAGTCAGATATGCTCCCCAAAATCCCCAATCTCCTGGAAGTTGGCCGAGTACGACAGCAAGAACAGACGATGTTCCAACTACAGAAATAAGAAAGGCGGCATCATTTCTCACTGATATCCTTGCTATGGACTCGGGAGATTTTACACCCATCAATCGTAACTCTCCAATCGACACTGGCCGTCTTTCTGGCAAATCTGAGGTCTCTACACCCCATTTCACGAGTACATTGTTCTCTTTCAGTGTCTCACAAGCAGCCTTGATATCCCCTGTGATCTCATATTTGACCGATGGAGGGGCACTTTTATAGTCATCAAGAGCATCTTCTAATATTTTATAGTCTCCTTGGGTGGCTGATGGACGAATGTGCAACTTTGGGCTGCTCTTTCGAACCGAATTGGCCTTGCGTTGGTGCACCAGTGAAATTCTTTGAATACTCGTGTTCATGCCTATATTGGTTGATAGGGACAACATTGTGAATAAATTGATGTTTGGAATGGGAATATGGGTCACATTAGGGGTATGCTATCATCCACTGCTGTGTGTGGTTGATCACCCATGATGAAGACTTGCAATTGAAATGCTGCTGTTGGCTGCAACCCACAATATATTGTGGCAAGGTCAACTGGTGTTTTATCATTACATATTTCAATCAATTACATCACGAAACACATGGTTGTCAATTCATGTGGCATGTCGATGGGACACATGGTAGAATAAAAGAAAAGAAAAAAGCTACGAGTTTTGGTTCTTGTTGGGTGATTGGGCCACGTCGAGAGATCCCCCGCGAGGACTTTGCTTGTGCTGCTGTGCAAGCATTTGGAATGTTTGTAAGGCCGCTGGTGAGCGAGCAAGGGCTTCTTGCCATGCTTTTGCTTGCTGAACAAGGTGTGCATTTATCTTTTGCTGGGCTGCTGCCTGCTGTATCGAGTATAATTGCAATTGCTCTGCTGGTGACGAGATTCCAAGACTGTGCGGGAAATGGTCTGGTGTGTCCTGTTGAATAGAAGGACTACCGGATAAAAAATGATGGCCAAATCCATTGGGAGAGTCTGATGCCATCAAGGATGCTGGACTCATCATGGGGAAGCATGCAGGGGCCACTGCAGGAGAAAAGACCTGGTTCTTATCAGCAATGTATCCCTGATCCCCAGGCATTTTGACTCTCAACTGAGTGGTGTTATTCCTCATCAATGGAGGATCATGCGTATGCTTTCCTTCATATGTGGTGATGAGAACACCCACATTCTCGCTGCATCGCTCCACTTGTTTGCGAACTCTACACCCAGTGCTGGTACACTTGTAGTAACTGCGAGGATGTGGATTGCCCTTGACAACCTTTTGGCCATACTTTCTCCATTTGTATCCATCCTCAATTTGATCACTATCAGTTTCAGTTCGAATGACAGTCTTTGAACTCTCCTGCTTCTTTCTTTCAGTCTTCCTTTCACGGGCCTTTGCAGCAGGCTTTTTAGGCACAGTCTTCTTCTTTTCATCAACCTGTGCAGCTATCATCAGTGCATCTTCATGCTCCATCTTTGTATCATCAATAGATGGGTCTTTTAATTCTCTACAAATATACGCAGCTGCTGCAGCAATAGCAGCATTGACAGTTTCGTCATCCTCGGTGCCAAAATCTTCCTCTGCCATTTCCCACTCATCTTCAGAATTCACTTCACCGTGATCCAGCAACTCGTTAGGAGCCTGATTATTTGGACTTGAATATACTGTATACAGAGTATGTGATTTGACGCCATTCTTTGTCTTTGAGATCAATGGCGACGAACGCAGGGTCGCAGGAAGTGGCAACAGGTTTGTTGGGGTTCCAGACATGCTAGGCCCAAGGGATGGGATATCAGGAGAAAAGCCAGTTCCAAGAAGCTGCAACGCCATCACCGCCGATTCTCTCATATCTTCTTTGGGATGCACTTTTTCAGTGATTGACCCCGTTGGGTCTGTGTGCTCTTGAGACTGCTCACCCTGCCGCTTTGAATCCTCTGGCTCCATCAGTCGAGTCCCATCAAGTCTGTCAGACCCATCACCACTGGACTGAATCGATACTCTCTTTCGCTTCTGCGTCGCTCTTGAAGGCGCATCACCTTGTGTATAGCGGGGCGCTTGAGTGGCACTCTGAACAAATGCAGAAACATCAACTCGAGCAGCATTTGGTCGAGGGTGATTATGCTCCCCTCCCTTCAACAGAGTATTCGAGATGATTCCAGAAACAGGATCTCTCTCCACTACTTTCTTCATTGTGCACCCAGGAGTACTGCATTTGTAGTAACTGCGAGGATACTTGCTGCCCTTGACATTCTTCTCTCCATACTTCCTCCAATTATATCCATCATCATTTGCTGCCATACTCACCTGCTGCCCACCATCTGCTGGTAATGATGCTTCTGCGGTATCACTTTCCGCGACACTGCTACTTCTCCTTCTGTCAGATTCGGGCATTGCACCTGCCTGCGACGCCATCATCTGACCCTGCACAAAGTTCCAAGGATAACACAGTCCTACGTCAGCTGCTGCTCGAGCAGCTATTTGAGCAGCAATGATTGCCTGCGCTTCCGTGAAATAGGTCTGAGCATACCCATCTCCTCCACTATTTTTACTCAGTAGGCTCGTTCCTGTCGGTGAAAACTCACTCAGCGCATTCCTCATGATTGGAAGTAGAACAGGACTCTCTGTTGGAGGGATGACTCCACTTTTCATTTGCAGACGATCCTGAATCACATCATTTCCTGCAGCCACTGCATCCTTTTTACTGCCATCGTCCTCCTTCATAGGAGCAACAACCCCACCAGTATCCATCCCAGCATGCTCAGTCACACCCTCCTCCGTATTCTGCGCCTGTCGAATATCCTGTACCTCTTTACCCTCTTCCTTATTTTTATTCTCCATACTAATATATCCTTTGTAAATATACACGCAAAATCAGACTCCAGTGATGCGCCAAACCTCAACCATGAATGCTAGCAGCAACCGGCAGTGTTTGCAGTATACTCGCCTTCTGCAAGACGATCTCTTTCCTGGAGACGAATAAAAAAATACAGTTACACTATATACTCACACAACTCGTGGAGATATACCGCACAAAGAGTGCGGTCAACATGCCAGTTGACCCCTCGTTGACTACACCACCCGGTCAAGTCAACCCCTTGACTCCCGCGGATTGACTGGACCGATCCATATTGACCACCCCTTTGACCCACCCGCAACCCACCCCCCACGCACGCCCACGCCCACGCATTCCATCGCCCCAACAGTCTTTTTCCACACCAGTCCCCCTACTTTTATATACTATAGAAAACCACCCACACATGGACAATGCACACCCTCAAACCAACACACACCAGAGCCACCCCTGCCAAGGTACCCAGTCCCACAACCACCCGACCCCCCACCCCACCAGCCCCATGTATACTCCCTTGAAAACACTAGACAAAACCCATCCCATCATTCCTCGTCCCCTCCCCCACACCACCGTATGTGGCAGCATCCCCACCCCCACCCCGTCCTCCCCGACAACAATACTACGCTCATCTCTCCCCACGCCGCCACCTCTGTTCCCACCCTATTGTAATACATACCCTATATGCTACCCCACCATCCCCCAATACCGCATCCAATGTGAGAAGACACCTACGGTGTCAGTCCCCCCTACGCGTCATCGAACTACTCTACACCCCACCAAACCCCCATTCCTACCCTATACCTAGTATATTATTCCCAAAGCATCAGTTAAACATCCCATAGGCACCATTTTTCTCCCACGGGAGCAAGTTCAATCTTCGAGGCCACCCCTCCTCGTCAACAAGGCACTCTACACTCACATGGACAATAGAACACGCAACTCACCAAGTTTGTATCTTAAAACGATACAATGAAACACCAGAACACCGTTGTGTCGAGTACTGATGCAGAACCTGTCCGTCTACAACCCTCCTCTCGTCGTCAACTCGTTGAATATCGAATATCTGCGAGGGATACTGCTCTGATGGGTATGTCACGTCCCTATTATAGTGCAAGAATACAAGCACTCTTTTATTTACGCGCGAGTGGTATCGTTGCATCGTGACATGTGTGTGCGCCAGAGCAAACAAGGTGATTCAAAAACCGGGAACAAATCGGCATTTTCATCCTCGGTCAAACAATGGCTTGGAGCGATGATCCATCTAATAATAGCAGGTAGTATCATTATTTCTAATGTATCTATGTACAGAGTTTTCGCTCCTCTCAGTAGTATGGTCTTGTTCCTGTCCATGGACGTACGTCTTCAATAATAATAATAATTGCAAATACTATCACGATATATGTAATAAGAAAAGAACAGAGAGCGTCGTTGTTATTGGTATCCAGTCTACTCGACATTGTACCTACCTAACGACCATTCCTCATTTATTCGCACAGAAAAGAAATTATTTGCATTGCCATACGTGATAGCAAATCACATATAGATACATGGGTGAGGATAGTGATTATCGTGATAATATCACGATCGAGAATCAGTTGACGACCCCTACGACGCAACAGCAGCACCAAGGGCTCGTCTCTGGTCCATTCGAAGAGCATCTTGGTGTCATTGCTGCGCTGCAAGAGAACTATATTCAAGATGCGGATGATAATGATGGTCGGGTGATTCAGGCTATACATGATATGTACGATCATATGAAGGATTTGTGCAAGCAGAAGGAAATGGTAGTGAGGGATGTGATTCAGAGTCTGATGGATGAGGAGCAGGCACTGCAGAAGAATGCTGCGTATCCGAGGGATGTGGAGGAGCATCCTCGTCGGATAGATACGTTACAGGAGGAAAAGAAGCGAGCTGAGACGAGTGTGTCGTCTTTGGAGGCGCAGTTGAATGCGCTGGAGGAAGAGCGGCGTGGCATTCAGGCATCACTCCAAGAGGTGGAGGGGCGATGGAACAAGCTCAAGGAGGCAGAAGGGCAGATGAACAGACAGAAGAACTTGGTGTCGTTGTATTTGCATGTGACGAAGATTTCGTGGAATTTAAAACGGCTTGGGTCGGGGGATGAGATTGCTGGTACGATTGATAACCCAGATGCTGGGATTCTTCAAGATTTTCACCTTCCTCGAGGGGATGATTTTGACACAGTGAATGATATATGGAATATGATTTCTTCTTATGTTGACTAGAGACGATTATTATTCTCCATCCATGGGCGCATTCTTGCGCTCTTTCTCTTGAATAGCCTGCCGCAGTCCAAGTACAACAAACAGATTGGTCAGCGTCAGCATAAACTCTGCAGAGCCGTGCAAGTAATCCACATTTGCAAGGGTTGTCCCGTATACATTCTTGGCATATATCCCGGCAGGTATTGTCGCAAACACAAACACCAAGAGGAAATAAAAGCCAAACAGGGTGAGCTTTGGCGTCTGCTTTGATCGTGTCAAGTGAAACAGAAATCCAGCATACGGTACAATCGAAAAGGCAAACAAATTCTGAGGCAGAGTCTCAGTCAATGTCTTGGTATCAACACCGACGCCCCAAGCTTGATCCAATGGCCACACATGTGTTTTAAAAGCACTCTTGTACTGGTGACTTGGATACTGCCTCCTTCTTGATACCATTCCCGTGGCCATCCATCTATTCGTCTGCACTCTTGCTTCCATAGTAGCAAGGCGACATCCACACTGCATCGCAGTCTCTCTATCAGGCTATTCTATACAATACAGCTGTGCGAGAGCACACAACACGAGGGGGCTATTCTTCTCTCTTCTCTCTTCTTCTTCTATTTCTTGTTGTTGTTGTTGTTGTTCGTCTCGTCTCTGAGAATACTACTGCAGTATTGTTTATACCTCGGATACATGTGATCACATGGACAGATCGCAGGACTATGTCATACACGACTACATTTTATATTACCTATTGAAGGAACCCAGCGTCGACAAACAAACAACACGATGACGTCCCTTCGTGTAGTGGTTGAGTCACCCGGGTGGGACATCCACATTCGTATTTCTACCTATTCTTGTAGATTTATAGTACTACGGTGAGCCATACCATACCATGAGGTCATCCGTCCTGACCTTGCTTCGGGCTGTGCGGGGGTCACCCGTCGCTGGGGTCGAGTGCGCTGTACGTTCTATTCCATTCAGACTGATTTTATTATTATTATTGATGACAACGCTGGTCCATTCATGGACCTAGTCCCTACACACACCAAATCATTCACTCGCGTCATGAGAGAGATGGCACACACACGACGGTATCTTTACGATGTTTTCTTATTCCATGTATGCAGCAATCTGTGCAGCAGAGTCGTGTTGCTCTGTTTGGGTCGTCATCTGTCGTATCTGCAAAGGGCAGCCAAGAGATGCCTCGGCTTCCTCCTCAGTTTGGGATTCCAGGGCGATATGCAGCTGCGTTGTACATGGCGTCGTTCAAGTCAAACTCTGTGGATAAGGTTGGGAAAGAGATTGCGGAACTGAGTGGTTTATTGGCCCAGAGTCCAGAGCTCAAGGCATTTGTGAGCGAGCCTGGTATGCCAGCAGCACGGCGATCTGCTGGGTTGAAGAGCGTTCTGGATAAGATGGGGGCGTCTGATGTGACAAAGAGATTCGTAAATGTGGTAGTGGAGAATAAAAGGACTGCTAATTTGGAAGGTATGTTGAGCAAGTTTGCAGATATTGTGGCGCAGCAGAAGGGTCAGGTCAAGGCATCGGTTACGACGGCCAAGGCTATGAGCAAGACAGAGTTGGACACGGTGAGGGGTGGTTTGAAGAAATTGCTCAAGCAAGGAGAGACACTGGTGTTGGAGGAAAAGGTAGATCCAAGTATCATCTCTGGTATTGTGATTGATATGGGTGGCAAGCATGTAGATATGAGCGTACAGACACGCGTGAAAAAACTTCAGCAGATTATCCGCAATGCGTAGATGATGTTCATTTTGTTTTTCTTCTGTTATGGATGATGCGTGTGTTACCAATGATGTAATCATGCCTTGTTGAAATTCTCTCCAGCCTGTTCCCAGTTGACAACGTTCCACCAGGCACTGATATATTCCGGTCTCCTGTTCTGATACTTCAAATAGTACGCATGCTCCCACACATCCAATCCCAAGATTGGTGTTCCTTCCACATCCACAATAGACGACATGAGTGGATTATCCTGATTGGGTGTGGATGTAATCGACAGTCGCCTCTCACCAGTCGCTGCATCCTTCACAAGCACCAACCATGCCCATCCACTACCAAACCGAGAAGCCGCAGCCGCATTGAACTTTTCCTTCATCGCTTCCACGGATCCAAAATCTCTGTCAATAGCCTCTTTCAATGCCCCAGATGGCCCACCAGTACTTGAAGGATTGCACATGATTTTCCAGAAGAATGAATGATTCCAATGCCCACCACCATTATTTCGCACCGCCGTTGCAATGGAGTCGGGTACAGAGGCAACTTTGGCATTAAGATCTTCAATCCCAAGTCCCTTGAATTCAGGAAAGTCTTCCAAGGCTTTATTGATGTTGTTCACGTACGTGGCGTGGTGCTTTGTGTGATGGATTGTCATGGTCGTCGTATCGACAAACGGCTGCAACACGTACACAACAGATCGACTATTATTATGAAAGAGTAAAAACCCATTATTAATACCATTCGCAATAACCATACCTCGAGGGAGTCGTATCCATATTGAAGTTCTGGGAGAGTAAAGGACATGTGTGCTTCCGTCTTTTTTTTTTAACGATTCAAATGCGTTACAAATGAGTTGTACTTGTAGATTTTATAATACACTCATGGAATGGATTGGTGTGTACAAGCTCGTATTGATTGATGACGAGGCTCTCCAATGCTCAGATCTCCACATCACAGATCTCTACTACCATACCAGCTTTGATCTGCATGCACAGCATGCATGTATCCCTTATTATTCTATAATACAACTGTAGTATCACATATTCCAGAGATAGTATCATTGATCCTACCTGCAGACGATTGATACGAATTTTCATTTGACCATTGTCAATCCACATTCGAGGCAGCAGCATCCCTCGTCGATTCGTCGTATACTGGTACTACAATAATGACTGCATCCTCATCTGCAGAAAAAAGAGCCGATGGGCTGCGTCAGGTACGAATGCAAGAGTACAAAAATCCGAATCTTCTCATCCATGTGTCATCATCATACTGATACGAATGTGCAGGCCATGGAGCGAATGATCTCTGCATTGGATAAAAACCACCTCCGAAATCTTCAGAAAGAATCGTACATGTGCATGGCACGGTGTTGTGATACAGCAGCGACAGCAGCAGACCTGCAGCACTGTTGTCAAGAGTGTGAGAGACGAGTGCAGATTGCAGAAAAGACTGTGCAGGTGAGTATGAATGATTTTCAGGAACGGTTGCAGCGATGTGTGCAGCGATGTCAGGATGCCGCACAGGAATCTCTTCCTGTGAATCCATCCGACAAGGATGTCACAAAAGCTCAGGATGCCTTGGCAAATTGTGCAGCAAACTGTGCACAAGAGTATGAGAAGCAGATTCCTAAACTTCAGCAAACGTTGGCGGATAAACTCCGGCAGGTCAAATAATAATAAAAATAATACGCATGTGTAATACTAATACTTGAATAGACATACTAGTAGAATAGAATAGAAATCGAGCCATGGTGTGTGAGAAATGTGAGAAGAAATTGAGCAAACATCCCTGTCAGGACACGTGGAAGTCTGGATCTCGGAATACGATAGAGTCAGGTGGTAGAAAATTGAATGAAAATAAAGTCCTTAGCACGTCGAAACGATGGAAGCCCTACGGTGCGGCCTGCAAACTGTGTACATCATCGGTTCCCGATAGGTCATACAAGTACTGCCAAAAGTGCGCGTATGCCAAGGCATTATGCGCCATGTGCGGCAAGCAGATGATTGAGACGAAAGAATTGAAACGATACAAGCAGAGTACGGCGTAATCAGACACACAAGGTCGACCATACGACGGATACAGCGTAACATTTACACGTGACTAGAATACTAGGTAATTTATCCATACAATCCTCCCTTTGTCTTCTTCTCTCCTCCAATCTCAAAGTGCTTGCATCGCTTAATGGCATGCATGTGTCTAGTCTTGCAAATCTGGCACTGCAAGTTCAACACAATCTTCTTGGTGGTCTTTGCCTTTTTATGGAACACTGGCTTTGTCTGACCTCCGAAACCAGCCTGCTTTTTATCGTAACGACGCTTTCCCTGGGCATACAATGAAGCTTTACCAGTCTTGTACTGGGTCACCTTGTGCATGGTGTGCTTCTTGCAAGTTTTGCCCTTGCAATAGGCCTTTTTCGTCTTTGGGACGTTCACCTGCAGACACGCACATACAATGAGCTCGGTTTCAACGACATTATTATTATTATTATGAAGGTACAACTACATCCATGGATGTGTATATATATGTAATACCGATACAAGGGGGAGAGAGACTGCAGAAAGGGCGGGCAGTCTGCTCATTGGCACACTCTTCTTCTTCTTCTTCTGTTTTTCTTCTTCTCATCCACCTGGCAGCACCACGCATGGCAATGATATTGATTCAAAAATAGCAGCGTATATGTACTACAACTACCACCGATAAATCGAGCACCATCACCAACGCCGCCTGTCCTACATCCTTGTCCCACAGACAGCGAGCCGCCTCCTCGACTCCCTCCCCACCTACTCCATCATATTCCACCAAGACGCACCATATTGATGATTCTACGTATATAAATATATTAATGTACTCGTTAGAGGAGAAGAAGCGACCACATGTACATGATCTTGCGAGCAGACGTCGGTGGCGAAGGCAGTATCTAATTCACCACGTCGGAATTAGAAATAATTCACCACGTCGGAATTAGAAAAGACACACATTCGGGAAGAGATCAGACTTGGACCGCTCCATTGGATCAATATTTTCGACTGTCATACTCCCATATACTATACTCAAGGTATAGAAGAAGAATCAGTCGCAGTCCGTCTCACATCCATTGTCATTCGTATCCAATCAATTCCTTTGCACTGTGTTGTTCATGGCAATACCCACTGTGCAAGAGAACACATTCTAGTATCCTCGCCAGCATTATTATATAGATCACCATGGGGGTGTCAAATTTTGTAGTTACACTAGGTACGCCCTTTGATGAGAAGAGAGTAGACGTGACATGACATGACATGACATGACATGACATGACATTCAAGAAGAGAGAGCACAAGAAGAACACACACCATCCTACGACCCATCATATGACATATGCAGTGGGCGTTGGCGCTATAGCCATGCTTATGAAGACTGATGTAAGAACATCTGCTTCCATGCTGAGACGGAATTTACGACATATCAGGTCGTGGATGGAAGAGACTGCTGCAACAACAACAAGGTATACGCGTGTTGTGCATTCTGTCATGTATGACGCCATGAATGACGTCTCTGATTATACATGTATATACAATGCAGTGAACAAACAACGACAACGAAGCAAATAAAATCAGGAAAGAAGCCACCCGTGGATGACACCATGTCATAGCTGGACACGTCTTACAGAAAGAAAACAAAACAGAACAACTAGTCACCCTTGGCGGACTCTGCTTGGGTACTCGCTTTATGACCCTGTGATTTATGCTCGTGCTTTTCCGCCTCTCTAAACTTTTGCAAGTAGAGGGTCAACGGTTGCAGATACTCTTTGAAGAACAAGACATCCATCGCCCATAGCAGGTCGTCCCCATTAATCGTCTTTCTCTTCTCCCTCTGACACTTATCACTTGCCCTACACAACATGTAAATATAGATACAAGGTAATAGAGACTCATACTGCACATATATAACCTACTCGCTCGTGATAAATGAGATGAACTCTGAAACACATTCTTGTACGACATCTTTCGCATCCTTGGCGATTTTTGCATTCTTAGGCAACGACCGTTTCATTATTCGACCAATATTCGCTATAGGTAAGTATCTATCCTGTTCTCTACTAGCAACAATGACGGTGGTTCCGTCATCTTCTTCTTGAGCCATCCCTCTTCTCGTATACGTATTCCGATTCAACAATACAACTGTAGTAGAAAGATGTACTACTATAATTTGAATTGTACCACTCCTCAAGGGTACTTGGTATTCGTATCTACGTTTGAGGACAGCGCTCTCTCTCTCTCTGTCTCTCTGTAATTAGTGACATTTAAAATGCGTTTTCTGAATATTCAGTCAGTCATCTGCATGTAGACTTGTCCAACAAAGACAAGAGTCAGTACTCGTGTGCCACAATCTAATACTATTTTATACCACCACCATCACCATTATCATTATCAGTAGTATTACGATAGTGTTGGTATTTATATAGCCCCAGAGAAGGACACGGGGTGAGCATGGGAGTTCCAGCATTCTACCGTTGGCTCAGTACCAGGTATGTCATCACCCGTATTTGATACACGTTGACTGAATTTGGACTACTGATTGGTTTTATAATGACACAGATATCCGAAAACGATAAAGGATTGCGTCGAAGATGTGGCTGATGTCGTGAATGGGGTGCATGTCCCTGTGGATTCGTCTCAGCCGAATCCCAATGGGTTTGAATTTGATAATTTATACCTAGATATGAATGGGATTATTCATCCCTGTTTTCATCCGGAGGATAGGCCTGCTCCAACGACAGAAAATGAAGTCTTTGTAACTATTTTTGACTATATTGACCGTTTGTTTGGGATTGTTCGGCCACGAAAGGTATTGTATATGGCGATTGATGGTGTTGCGCCTCGAGCGAAGATGAATCAGCAGAGATCGAGGAGGTTTAGGGCTGCAAAGGATGCGGAGGAACAGGCGAGGGAGGAGAAAAAGTTGAGGGAGGAGTTGGCAGGGCAAGGGATTCAGGTGCCTGTCAAGGAGAAGAGTGCTGTGTTTGATAGTAATACGATTACTCCCGGGACCCCGTTTATGCATAGGCTTTCATTGGCGTTGCAGTATTATATTCATTTGAGGTTGAATGGAGATCCTGGGTGGGCGAATGTCAAGGTTATCTTGTCTGATGCGAATAGTCCTGGGGAGGGAGAACACAAGGTGATGGCGTATATTAGAGAGCAGAGGAACTGTCCTTCATATGATCCGAATACAAGGCATTGTGTGTATGGTCTTGATGCTGATTTGATCATGCTGGCATTGTCGACGCATGAGCCTCGTTTTGTGATATTGAGGGAATTGGTGTTTCAGCAGCCACCTGGGCGGGATGATAAAAAGTCCATGGCACAGGCATTGATTCAGAGACAGTTGGAGGGGGATGAGGAGAAAAAGCCGGAAATTGCTCGGAAGCCCTATCAGTTTTTGATGATCAATGTGCTGAGGGATTACTTGGAGAGGGAGATGGGTGTTGCTACGCCTTTTACCTTGGACAAGGAGCGTCTGTTTGACGATTTTGTGTTCATCTGTTTTTTTGTCGGGAATGATTTTTTACCACATATGCCAACGTTGGAAATTCGAGAGGGGGCTATTGATTTGCTGATGACGACGTATAAAAGGATGCTGCCGACACTGGGGCACTTGGTTGATGGGCCAAATGTGTTGTTGGATCGGGTGGAGAAGTTTATCACTGACATTGGACGGCATGAGGATGCTATTTTTCAGAAACGAATGAGATTGCTGAAGAGGCAGAAAAATAGGAGGATGCATCAGAAGAACAATAACAACAACAACAACAACAACAACAACAATAATAATCACACGGGTGGGAATGGGTCTAGGAAGGGGCAGAAGTTTGACAGCAGTAAGTGGGGTACGAGGACCCCTGCGCGGGAGGTTGCTGAGCGTGCAGTAGCTGTTGCCGCAACTATGTCGAAAAATGCTCGAATGGAAGCAGCTGTGAAGGGGAATACATCCAACTCGGCAGCTGCACAGCAGTTGAGGGATAAGATGAAGTCCCTGACCGGACAGAAGCGAGACACTGATGCATTGCAGGCAGCAAAGTCGGAGGCAAAGAAGATGAAAGGCGACAATATCTGGGATTCTTTGGGCGTAAAGAAGGAAGTCGACGACGACGATGATGATGTGAAAAGTTTAGCTCCATCTGTGGTTGAAGCAGAGGATCAAGAGGAAGCGGAAGAGCATGTGAAGGAAGTGATTGCACCTGTCCTTCAAACAACCTTGACAGAGGTAGAGCAGGATGAAGCTATTGCCAAGTATAAGGAAACATTGAAAGAGCAGGCAAAAGCCAAGGCGGATATGTTTGATGAGATGGTATCTCACGAGGAGAAAATTGGCCTTGGGCAGCCAGGGTACAAGTTACGATATTATTCTGAAAAGCTTGGTGTTCCAGCTGGTCAGGAGCTTGATGAAAACGTGGCAAGCATGGTCAAATCATATGTTGAGGGACTCTGTTGGGTTATGAGGTATTATTATGATGGTGTGGCTTCATGGACATGGTATTATCCACATCACTATGCTCCATTTGCATCTGATTTGTCATCAATCTCATCGCTAGATATACAGTTTGATTTGGGAGAGCCATTCAAGCCTTTTGATCAGCTCATGGGTGTTTTGCCAGCAGCATCAGCCCATGCTCTTCCCAAACCATACCAGCCTTTATTCAGCGATAAAAGCTCGCCAATTTTGGACTTCTATCCTAAAGATTTTGGTGTTGATATGAATGGGAAAAGGTTTGCATGGCAGGGAGTAGCTCTGCTGCCTTTTATCGATGAAACTAGACTTTTGAAAGCGACGCGGGAAAAAGAGCCAGAACTGTCAGAAGAAGAAACGTTTCGTAACAGTAAACGTCTTGAGAATGTATATGTATCAGGATCACACTCACTAGCCGCAGATGTGTACGAGTTGGCTGCCGAGCTTGATACAGATGCATCCTCTGAAGAGAGGTTTGCAGCCATCCGTGAAATGGACCCATCCTCGTCAGAGGGCATGAGTGGGTACATACTTCCTCCCAATGGAGAGGTGTGCCCCATGATCATTCCATCACCATTTTCTGGTTTAGGAGATGATATCACGTCCAACTCTGTCGTTTGCTGTGCATACAAACTGCCAGAGCACAAGCCTCATAAAACACAGTTACTCCCAGGGGCAGAAGAGGAGCCCTGTATCATCACTCATTTAGATATTCAGCCAGACCCGCAGCTATGGCACGAGGAGAACTTTCAAAATCGACGGGGAGGGTATTCCAATTACAATAATAACAACAGAAGGCCTCAGTACCAAGGCAATGCTCAAGGACACAGACCACCACCACCTATGCAACCATATGGCATGGTACAGCAGCAGCAACAAGCACGAGGAAACCCGTATTCCATGCAGCAGCAACAGCAGCCTCCGTATGGATATCGCCCCCGACCTCCACCACCAATGTATCCAGCACCCGGGGTGAATGGACAGAATGCAGGCACTACAAGTTCTCAACAGTACAACAGCAACAACCCATACGCAGCCCTGCAGAAACCTCGTCAAAATAGACATTAAGCTGTATTACATACAAGGATCTATTATCATAACATACGTATATAAAAAGAATGAAAATTTCTGGATTTTCCTCACAGGCCATGTTTGTCCAACTTGCCCACAATCTTTTCGACCTGCCTTGCCTGTTTTGCAGAAGATTCAACAATAACAGCCGCATCACTCCGCAGTTGCAACGCATGCTTGGATCGAATATTCCTAATTTCATACAATACATCCTTCGCATTCCGTTCCGATCGATGTACTCGAGATTCTAACGCCCGCATCTCCGAGGCAGCCGACTGCAGTTTACTCAAGCCTCGCGCATATTCCTCTTGGGCCATCGTTAAACGTTCTGACAACTTGGTAATCTCCCCTTTCTGAACCTCCAAACTCCCAACCATTGATTTTATCTGATTCTCAAAAGCCACAACCGCATGCTCTGGACTCGTAAACCTTCCAAACGTTGCCCTCCAGAGGGCCCTCCTTGCCGAGGGGACACTCACAAAAACCAAGCCTGCAAGCCCAGCAGACGATGCCACCTGGTGTTCCAACCCATACAGCACCCCTTCCTTTAGAGTTGAAATGATCATGTGATCAGCCATATCAAGCGCATGGAAAAAGTGAGAATACGCAATCTACACCGCCACAAACAAGAGGTCACTCCCCACCAATATATACTTCTCAGGAACCCCAACCACGTCACACAACCCACCTGCACCACCCCCATTGCCTTTGATGCCTCATTCTTTGCTGTCGCAGTAGAACTCTTCAACGCGGCTGACGCAGTGGTCAGACCACCCTCAAAAACGTTTGTCAACGCTTTCAGTTGCTCTTGGACAACGTCGACCGTACCCTTGCTCGATCCCTCTGTGTTCGCCATAACCATGCCAATATCTACAATAGAAAATAGTTTCTATTAAATAGGATTATTGCTCTAGCGAACGAATTCCTACGGGATCCCTACATGTCGCGCTGTCAGATAGAGATCTCTAGAGATCTCTATTCTAAAGTGGAGATCCCCCAAATTTGGGGATGCCAAGAGACCCATCACTCAGAATAAAGCCATCTGCAGAAGATATGGCTCCCACAGTGATTAAAATATACATCAAATAATGCCACCATCATTATCTGGTGCCTTTCATCAGAATCGGATTCGACTCGACTCTACTGGGACGACTCTGTGGAAAAGCACAAGAACAAGAACCATCAGGAGACACCTATGCAGCGCCATGAAGGCGGAAGGAGTTCTCGTGAGTTTCGATGTCGATGGAACTCTGGTTCGGTCGGTGGGTGAGGATGCAAACAAGCTTCACAAGGAAGCCTTTGCCAAAGCCTTTTCTCAAGTCTTCTCTCTTGACACAACTATTGATGTGATTCCACATCATGGGTCCACAGACCCATTGATTCTTCTCAAAGTACTAGAATATCACGGGATAGATGCGAGGCATGCCATGGAGAAACTACCAGACATGCAGACAGCGATGATTGACTATTTTATAGACCACAAATCCCGGGCTGCTACAGGACTCGAGGTACTGCCAGGGGTGGAAAAGCTGCTTGAAGAGCTTCAAAGCATGGATCATGTACACGTCGGTTTATGCACAGGAAATTTAGAGCCAATAGCATGGGCAAAAATGGACGCACTAGGCCTCAAGGATATGTTCAGCACACCCCGCTTTGGCGGATTTGGATCTGACTATTGTTCGGGGTCTCTCGTCTCCACAGACTCGTGGAAGGATCGAGCTGAACTTGTTCGTATAGCATATACGAGAGGGTCAGAACTAGACCAATCCGGTGGTATTCAGCGTCGATTCCACGTGGGCGATGCCCCCATGGATGTCATGGCAGCAGGCCATGCTGGATCTCAGGCACTGGGCCTTCTCACTGGCATCTTCAGCAGAGACGAGCTGAGCACAGCAAACCCTGACGCCATCATTCTAGAGGATCTCTGTGATACAGAAAAGGTTTTAGAGATACTCCTTGGACGTGTATGATCGATATGAGCAGTATATCGTTGGTCCATCCAACTGACAGAACCAGCAGGTTCTGCTGATGTTGAAGATGCCCATTGACGTCATGCCTGGACAGAGCCGCCTTTGTCCTGGCACTCGTGACTCAATAAACCCACCCCAATCGCTCCCATGCCCCTGTATAAATATTTATATTTAAATTATAAGGAATACCAGATCATCAATCACAATGGCACAGGAATCCAGGTACGTTGAGAGAATCCTCTCATGATTTCGTCTTCATTCTCATCGACTTTGCCATACTAGGACCATTTTCATGCATTGATTGCATTATTTGATACATATAGGTTCTATGAGGAGCGTTTTCCGGAGGTGGACGACGTTGTCATGGTGCAAGTTCGTTCTATAGCTGAAATGGGAGCCTACGTCTCTCTGTTAGAATATGGGAACATCGAGGGAATGATTCTGTTCTCCGAGTTATCTAGAAGACGTATCAGATCTGTTCAGAAACTGATCAAAGTGGGGCGTCAGGAGCCAGTGATGGTTCTTCGTGTGGACAAGGAGAAGGGGTATATTGACCTGTCAAAGCGTCGTGTATCTCCAGAGGATGTGGCGGTACGTGTCATCCTGTAGTACAGCAGCGGCAGCAGCGTGCATGTATTGGTGATGATACTTACTATGTATATATATGTGTGTGCAGAAATGTGAGGACACATTTGCGAAATCGAAACTAGTGCATACAATTATGAGGCATGTAGCAGAGACGACTGGGTCAGAGTTGGAAGATTTGTACAAGCAGATTGGTTGGCCATTGTACAAAATGTTCGGACATGCACATGATGCGTTCCGTCAGATGATTACAGATGAGGAATCTGATGCGGTTTTCGAGAGATTGAAGAACGAATACCACGGTGGCAAGGATATTCCAATCCTCACGCCAGATGTGAAGGAAGGTCTTCTGAAGAATATCAGGAGGCGCTTGACCCCTCAGCCAATCAAAATTAGGGCTGATGTGGAGATGACATGCTTCAATTATGATGGAATAGAGCATATTAAAACTGCCATGAAGGCAGCCCAGGCATGCAGTACAGATATGAATGAGATTAAAATGAGACTGGTGGCTCCACCTCTCTATGTCCTGACAACCATGACGTTGAATAAGGCAAGAGGTATTGAGCTATTGAATGAAGCTGTTGTGGCGTGCCAAAAGTCCATTGAAAGCAACAAGGGTCAAATGAGGGTGAAGGAGGCTGCTCGTGCAGTCAGCGAGAAGGAAGAGAGGGCACTCCAGGAGGAATTAGAAGCAGCCGAGGCTGCGAATAGGGAAGTCGCAGGTGATTCAGATTCTGAGGGTGATTATGAGGAAGGCATGTCCATGGATGTCAATGCGGCCCCAGCCTTGTCGATGTAATGACTTGAAACCTGTAAAGAATCCACACTAATTCGTGAGATTCGTCTCCAGGGACGAATATTCGAATTCCGCCATGTCTCTGTGAATGACCGGTCGGACGAGGTGCTTGATGGGAGATGACATACATTTTCAGACAGTCGCCTATGATTATCGGTCCCATCAAATGCATTGTTCGAAAGGGCCAGAATGGCATTGCTCAGGACACTATCCGAAAGGATCAGATGGATAGCCTTTGGCGCATGACCATCTTTGATAGATGATGGCCGCAGCGATTCTCCCCCGTGTATCCTATATTTTAAAGAATTCACTAGTAGTCACGTATATCAACTAAACACGTGTTCAAGATGCAGACCGCCGTTGCTTTCTCCGCCCCAGTTGCTCGTCCAGCCACAGGTACGTCGTTCTCAGCTGATAAGCTATCGGTAGCGTATTTATACGCACATCAGAGTATTAATATGATAATTTACTCTATTAGCCGATACTCTTAATGCCTATTTCCATCCGGTTTCTTCGCAAGTCTCATCCTTGGACTGATATCCTTGATGGACTCGGAGGGTTCGCTTGTTGGATGAATTCCAGCGTATCCGCATTGGATTCAGGCTATTGTGGTTATTGTTGGCCCTATACTTGATGCCGTGGGCGTTTTTAGTTGTTACTGATGTTGAGCTGATCCTATGTTGTAACTACTGCAGTGACCCGTGCTTCTCGCTCTCGTGCCGTTGTGTGCTGCGCTCAGAAGCAGAACAACATCTACGCCAAGGCTGCCGCCGCTGGTGTGTCTTTGCCAGCTCTTTTGGCAGCCCACCCAGCTTTGGCCCTTGTTGATGAGCGTTTGGCCACAGAGGGAACTGGAAAGATTTTCGGAATTAACGATGGAGCCATCTTCTGGAACATGCTTGCCATCTTCTCCACCGTCTGGGCCGTGTACTACTTGAGCCAGAAGGACCTCGGAGGAGACGAAGAGGATGGAGGTATGACATTGTAAATGTGGCAGCGTAGAAGCAATGCCATGTGAAAGGAATCATGTGTGGTGGCATATACATTATATAATTAGTAGCTGCACAGTACATGTAAATCTATAATCTATACATTCAATTGAAAATATTGTATCCGTGTGCATGTACAAAGATTACAGGTGATGTGTGTGGTAAAAAATTCAAATCAGCATAAAAAGGGTAGTACATTTCTGCATGTGTGTATGCATACAGTTTTCTGTATGGTACAAGGCATACTTTTTCTCATCCATTCATAGCACAAATATACATTCATCGCTGGGCGCGTGCAACATCGGCTGTTTTCCCAATCGGTCTGACGTTTCCTTTTGAACACAAGGGTGTAATTTCAATCTCCTCCGGTCTTTCTGCAGAGACCTGTGCGACGATATGCGTGACATCAGATTGTTCCGAACGCAGTTGCAATAATGTATCTGAAATGGGGTCGTCCAAGAGAGCGGTGACTGCTCGACGAATCTCTCTGGCGCCATTTTCATCCGAGAATCCTTCCTGTACAATTCTGTCATAGACAGGATCTGTTATTGTGAGTTCCATACCAGACTCGAGCATCATGGTAATTGTTTTTTCTACTTCTTTTCTCGTTATTTGAGAGATGACATCCTTATCTAGCTTCTTAAATACAACAATGTCATCCAGTCTGTTGAGGAGTTCTGGCCTAAAGTATGCTTTCAAATCCTCCATGACCATGGATCGCAGTTGGTTGTGCTTTGCTTCTGGGTCATCGCCACCAATATTGAATCCTATACCGCCTTCAGTACCTTTGGCAATCACCGATGAGCCAATGTTACTCGTCAAGATGATCAATGAGTTGCTGAAACTGACAGTGCGTCCAGAAGAATCTGTCAGCCTGCCCTCCTCAATCATCTGCAGGAGGAGGTTGAAGACATCTGGATGGGCTTTTTCAATCTCATCGAGTAACACAACACTATGAGGGTTTCTTCTGATAGCCTCCGTGAGTTTACCTCCCTCATTGTACCCTACAAAGCCAGGTGGGGCACCAATCAATTTGGAGACGGTATGTCGCTCCATGTACTCTGACATGTCCAATCGAATCAAACTCGCATCAGTCTCGACTCCTCCAGCAAAATACTGGGATGCCAATGCTTTTGCCAATTCAGTTTTACCGACACCTGTGGGTCCCGAGAATAAAAGAGTGGCAATCGGTCTTTTTGCATGTCCGATACCAGCAGCTGCCCTGCATACGGCGCGAGATGCCACCTGTATTGCATCATCCTGTCCGATGACTCTTTCTTTGAGTCGGTCTTCAAGCTCAAACAGCGATTTTGATTTTTCTTCAGTAATTCCTTCCACTGGAATCCCAGTCCAAGACGAAATAACAGAGGCGATGTCCTCCTGAGTGACGACTGGCAGGAGAGCCCCATCGTGATGCCTGCCACCTAGTCTGGTTCTCAAATCCATCTCCCTTGCGCGGAGCAAGGATGCTTCTTCATACAACATATCTTTGCAAGCCTCATCTTTTGCATCAATTATCTGATCAAGTTCCTCGTATATTGGGCTGTAATAGTTCGCATCCGTCTCATCCCTACTCCTGTTCTTGTATGCCATGATTCGGACTCTGGATCCAGCCTCATCAAGAACATCGATCGCCTTATCCGGCATACGACGATCCGCAATATATCGAGAGGATAAATACACGGCGTCATTAATGGCTTCCTCGGAGAAAATACAACGATGATGCCTCTCGAATAGATGAGATACTCCCTTGAGAATGGTCAGTGTGTCCTCATCGCTTGGCTCCTCCACGATAATCGGCTGAAATCTCCTCTCCAATGCAGCATCGGATTCAATATACTTTCGGTGCTCATCTAACGTGGTTGCACCGATACACACAATCTCACCTCGCGAGAGCGCTGGTTTGAACAAATTTCCAATGTCAGAGCTTCCAGCGACACCACTTCCCCGAGAACTGGATCCACCACCAACCATGGTATGAATCTCGTCCACCACAAGAATGATATCCCCATTCTCCTTGCATGCCTTGATAATACTCGTGACTCGAAGCTCAAGTTCTCCTCGTTCTTTCGACCCCGCAATCAGCAATGGGACATCAATCTCCAAGAGCCGCTTGCCCCGTAAAAAGGCAGGCAATGGACTTCCATCTGGGAGGGCTCCATCGACAATAGCACACGCAAGACCTTCAGCAATAGCCGTCTTCCCCACTCCAGGATCTCCCAACAATATAGGATTGTTTTTGGTCCTTCTAGCAAGGATCTGTGCCACCCTATTCACCTCCTTCAATCTTCCAATAACAGGGTCAATCTTCTTCTCCCGTGCATGTTGACACAAATCTCTGCAGAACTCCTCCAGAGTATCCTCCCCACTCGTATCCTTGCTCTCCTGCCCAGCTCCTACGCCAGCTGGCTGCCTGGCCCCGCCGAACCCACCCTGAATATCTTGATGAATCCGCTTCAAGGCTTCTGTACGCAATGTATCATCAGACGTCTTGAACATATTGAATACCAATCGCACATATGGATTCGGCGAATCAATGAGAGCCAAGAGAATATGCTCTGGAGTCACAAAGGTCATTCCCGTCCTTCTAGATTCCACCTGAGCAGCCTGAAACACCTCCCTTGTACCAGATGAAAAAGGCAAATCCTGTGGAAGCACCTTGCCACCATCAGAAGACACAAGCCGGCGGTCTCCTAGCTTATTCTTCAGCAAAGCCAGCGCTAATTCACTCTGCAACACCAATATAATCACATAGGTAGGCCTCATCTGCATTAAACACGTCAACAAGGAAGGACAAGAACGTACGTCCACTCCAAGACTGAGATATCCGTCTTGCTCCTCTTGCTCTTGCTCTGCCATTAAACCCAAAAGCACATGCTCTGGGGAAGTCTATAGATCAATTCACATCGGTCATACACCCCTCAAAAGAAATTATAACGCATACCGCGCTGGTTATTGACCAGAATCGTCACGCACCTCTTGAGACCCCAAGTCCCGGCAAAACCCTTGAGCAAATATGATGGACTTGATTGAACGTTCAGTAAATTCTTCAAATAAAGCATTTACTCGCACTCCAGACCTACTAGGACGTCGCACTTGTGCGACTGATTTTGTACATCTCTTCGGATCAAAAGAGAGAGACAAAGGAGCCCCTTGGAAACTATGTCGCCTCTGTTCAAGAATACTATTATATCCATTATATGACTTAATGGGTAATAAGCGTCCGTGCACCCGTACACGTCCCGTCTGTAACGTGCATGACAACGTTGGTCCTTGTTGCTCTCGGAAGAGCGATAGAGACTTTCGCATCGTGATTAAAACCATGTAATACTATTTTATGAATAATATTATGATGCATGCAGCTGGCAAGGAGCTGGATGTACGACAATCTGATTTACTCCTCTACAGGAAACATGACAGATTCAAGAGCTCTGGCTGTTCTCACCTCGAAATACACTTTTCGCCTTTCAAAATATATGCCACAGTCCAGTGAGGTACATGCAATGTCTCCTTGAGGTCCACCAGAAGATCCACCGCAGGCTGTGCAGATTCGAGAAAGATGGACGTACTGCCTCTCTGTTCTGTTCAGGCGAGAGGGCAAGACTGTTGCAACAAGCTGAGGGTCTCCCTCGCACGTGGTGCAGAATGGCTTGTTGATCATTGTTAGTCCATCACAGCATACACAATGCCGAGAAAGGTAGAATCTATCTATGGTTTGGCCTCGGGGTACTGGTGTATCCTTGGCACTGAGCACTGGGAGGGTTGACAGTGGCCTTTTGTGAGGCAAATGGCGGAATACTTTGGGCACCTGGGCGTACCATGATCGTACATCTGCGCCAATGAGCGATAAAAATCGCTCAAGGGCGGGTATGATTTGCTTTGTGATGTAATAGACTGCGTGTAATCTCAACTGCCCTCCACTCTCAACAAGCGTCTCTGGAGGCACGACCATATCGATTAGCCTGGCGCCGGGTTCTCCATGTACCACGACGTACGGAATGCGTTCTCCGAATCTTGGCTCTGCTCTCGGGTCGGCTGCCATTGCTTTGGTCGCGATCAAGGCGGCAGGAGGGATGGAGGATGCTGATCCTCGATATGTTCCCAAGCGGACCTCTTTGGCAAATATAAAATCAAGAATCGACACTCGCCCCGAGATAATCCGTTTGAACTGTCTCTCTACGTATCTCCTGACAAGTGATATATCGGCTGATGTGAATAGAATTCGAAGAGACTGCTCCATGATTTTGGCCACAGCTGGGCAACTGTCTCTCCTGACTGTTTCAATTCCTTTGGCATCAAAGTCAAATGTTTTCTGATCTCGAGACTCGTACATAGCGCCTACGTATCTTTTCTTTGATAGAAGAAAGCAAGGATGATAGACCTTTTCGAGTTTCAGAAGAACTGGGTCGGGATTCATCGATGTGATGGTTCTTGCAATCTCCTGACCAATGTCGTGTGCCTGGGGAACACTTCGTCCTGGGAGGCGAACGAATATGCTATCCGTGTCGCCGTATATGACATCAGCATTCCATCTTGGATGATTCTTTATGAACTGGATTGTTGCTTCTAACGTCTCTCTGCCACTCTGAACTATGGCATCAGCTAGCTCTGCCATGGGCATGCGGCCAGAAAAGCCAGCAGCTGTGTATCCATACGTCACATTGGCGATCAATTTGAGGGCAAACTGTTTTGCGTTCAGGGATCTCAATAATGCTTTTGAACCTCCTTTTGCTTTTTTCATCGCCCGTTTTATCATGATTCGGGTCTCTAGAATCTCCCGTAGCAGTCTCGGGAGCACTCCCTTTCTATGAGATGGAGGGACAAAAGCAACTCCATTCGGGGTGATGATCAGATCATCGATGTTTAGTCCTAGATCCATAAGAGGTGACTCAAGTTTGAACTTTTCATGGCACCCTAATCGCTGCTGCTCTTTATCCCCCGAGAAAACATGGCTTGGTCTTCCAAGGCATGTTGAAAAACATAGGTTGTATGCAATGATCATGGAGGGGTAGAGTGACTGGAAATCTAATACACAGACAGGGTCCGTGTACATGCCACTCTCAGGCTCCATAACAAGAGGCAATGCTTCCATGGCGGGTTGTCGAGCAACCTGTTCATTGTTGGGTGAAAGGACAATGAAATTCTGAGAATGTGCGAGCCTGACCATCATGCTTTCAACCCTGTACTGACTACCCCTCGATATAACTGAAAAAAAATCAATACCAAATGTTCTTGCAAGTTCAGAAGTTCTTCCGATAAAATCTAACTGTTCAATCATTTGAAGTGAGAGCCGTGTACAGAGGACACAATGAGACAAGCACTTCCATCTTGTGGGACGATCCTCAAACCAAGCATGCATGGTGCTTTTTTTCACCCGTGGCACTCTGATTCTCAGTATGGATGAGACACAATTCTGGAATGAATATGAGGATAATTTCACTTCCGTTCGAATGATTCTCCACAAATTTAGGATAATACGACCAGGCACATGCAAGCCAGAGTCGTGTTGCCACCCATACTGATCCTCTTCCTTCATTTCATTCAAATCATCTTTCACACCAAAAACCCTCGAAATATCGCCGAGTAAAGATGGGTTTTCAAATGCTACGCATGCTCTATCCGCCAAATATCCTAGGGACTCCTTTTGGATCTCAAACCCCATTAGAATATCTGGATCCACATAGTGAATGAAAGCGACGAAGGTATCAAACAGGTCCTTTTCAGAAGACACATAGTCAAATTCAACCTCCGTTATTCCATCAATGTTGTTAAATACGCTATTGGCTTCTTTCTCGCTCGCACGGCTAAGGATTTTTGTGTAATACTGGCCAGAGTTTACAATTTCTTCATCATGCATGACTGAGATGATTATTGCCTTTACCTCGTCATGCATCGGGTCAGGAAGCAGTCCTGGACGTGTTTCTGCATGCACTTCAATACAAGCAATAGTCAAACCCTCACCCTTACTATCCGATATGTCATACTGGAAACCCATTTGTGACTCTGCTGTGCGACCCTGATAGAATCCAGATGGTGGAGATATTTGACTGATTGACTGCTTTCGCTTCTGCCTCTTTGCAAACTTTGGTGATTTTATTTGCTTCGCACCACACGTTACAATAGTAGGTTCCTCGATACGTGGATTGTTGTAGAATGCGTCAACTTCGTCATATTTGGGAGATGCTGGCCGAATAAAATCATCAGTCTCCTTTTGCAGGTGTCCATCCTCCTGTGGCTCGAACAATTCCTCCGGTGTCGTCTCAAAGTTACTCAATTTCTGCTTATAGCTTGATATCATCGGTGTTCCCATCAGAGAGCTCTGCGACGTATGAGATGCTGCCATTGTGGGGACGAGCCTCCCTGTATTGGGGTCCATTCTTGGAGCAGATGAACCAGATGGCAGGGAGCCACCTTCTCGATATTGTGCGAGTTCTTTAGACCATGCTTCTACCGTGGAGTACAATGGTGGGTCCCAGGATAAGGTAAAATCCATACTCTGTTGTGGAACCGCACCCAAAGACTTTAGTTTGCCTTCCATGGCAATCGTTGGTGCAAATGCTGGCAGAGCATCAACTGCAGTGCTTTTAGCATGAAACGCTTTCCCCGCGAAAACTTCGACCTTTTTCACAATATCCTTTGGATTACTATAATGTGGCCTTTGGTGTACTATAGGTAGCAGTCCAAAGCGATCCCAGCTGTCCTCAATGTCAGGAATGGAAGGGGGTGGCCTACAGAGGGTGAGCACCTTGTCAGCAGATGTTCCATCAGCAGATTCAGCCAGCCCTCTTCCTTCCTCACCCAACTTGTCCTCATCCTGTGATTCAAATTCATCCTCAAAATTCATCTGAGAAGCAGGCTCCCTCCAAAAGTTCAACTTCTCCTGAGAAACTGAGGCAACTGGCAGCTGCTGTTCCTCAGCATCATCTGCCTCAACAGGTTCATCGCCAGAGTCAGAGTCATTCTTCCCAAAAAACATCTCACGAATCTGCGATAGTCTGAATATCGAGTTTCGTACCTCATCTCGCGATACATATGCCCCCATACGATCAGAATCCACCCCAGACCTGTGAGGTTCACCACCTCGCTTGTCACCCTCGTCGTCCAAACTATCATTCCCACCGTCTACCTGAGGGATCTTATCGGTATTGTGTTCACTTAACTGCCTCTCATATATCTGAGAAGCTTCTATGATGTCGCGACATTCGGTCTCGGCGCTCAAAATGTCCTGAACCAAAGCTTGCCTAATATGCTCCCCCATCTGCTTCTGACTTGGTGTATCATCTTGGCTCCACATCCTTTTCAACACATCAGCGCTTCCTTCTATATCTGCCACATCTAGTGTAAGACTACCACTCTCAGGAATATAGCGAGCCAACATGGCGAGCTCATCCTCCTCGTCGCCACCACCTGGCACACCCCTCATGGCGCCATATTCCCTCTGCCTCTCACCCCACTCTGTCATCTCACCAGCATTATCAATTTCCCTCTGCGTGTGTTGAATAATATCCACATCAACCAATGATGGTATATCATCCCTCCTGCGCGATTGGTCTAAACCATCATGGGCAGCTTCAGCAGAAGACCTTTGTATCCTTGGCCCCTCCTCCTCCACTCTACGAGTATCAGCTTCCTTGAACTTTGCTCTCCAAACCTCGATAGCATCGGTATCGAAATCTCTCACATCTCTCTCTACAGTAACAGGAGTTGCATCAATACTGCACGTCCCCTGTCGCCTCCTTTCATCCGCCCATATTGGTGCCAACGAATCAACCAACCGAAGATCCTCTGGAGCATCATTGATATTCACCATTGTCTTTCCACGAATATTCAAGATATCAATCACCAAAGCATCAGCCTCCATGTCACATCGAGTCTGTCCTTTCCTGGAAGAATTCAATCGCCACAATTTCTGACCATACGCTGCATCTGAAATTTTCCGAAACGCAGCTCTTCGGAACCACACCCACCCCATCCCATGCAAGTTATAATCAATCTTCAGCTGCAACATGAACGGAATATGAGACTCATGTGGCTGAAATTTCCTCCCCAACACGGCACCAGAACTCAACAGCGTTGAAGCCCGCTTCACATCGGAAGGATCAATCATGATGACCTTCATCCACAAACAATCCTCACTGTGATATCCATAAAAAGGTCTCCCTCGAACCAACACGATATCAAAAACCCTACTTTTCACCACTTTGGCCGTATCATCCACAGCATCACCCGTCCTTACGGCATGTTGTACGTGCAACGCAGTATTTAATGCCCTGGCAAACCTATGCATATGCGATTTGACTGCACGTACACTCACATGTACATAGTCACTCGTCACCACACCCACATACAAACAAAAAACCCACCTCCTTGGACATCACATACATCCTCCTCCTTCACAGCCACATAAAAATACGGAAACGCCCCATGTACATGCACACACATGGAACAACCCTGTGGTGTCACTCCAAACATCCGAACGACAGGAACCTTGACATCATCCATCACACGCCCTTCCAAAGAGGACCACATCAACTGAAGATCATCTCCACCATGTTTTTGATACTCCTGGCGATCCCTCCCCCCAACCACCGTCGCATGATGGTACTCCCTGTAATAGTCAACCTGAACCAACTTGACCACAACCAATTCCTCCTCATGCTCTAATTCCAACTCTTTCCCAACATGCATAGAATCTAGACCAATATCTACCATAGCAGATACAAAACATGCCCCCACAATGCTTTTACATACCACGCTGGCCCACACACCATGTCTTCACTGCTGAATGGTTCTTGCAAAACACGCAGAGTGGATCAGGAAAGCGCCATTGTCCCCATCATACTGATACTAATACCCTCAAATAGACTATTATGAATTGCATATTATACATTAAATGCGAATAGACCATGGATCTACTGTAAAGAGGGAATTCTACAGTATAGCATCCGTAAATCGTACATTAGATAAAACCCAAGGAAATTCTGTAAAAAATAATAAAAAAAGAGCGCCCCTGACGACACGAGTCTTGGTGTCAGAGAATACCCCATGCGGCATCCGAGACTCATGCAGATTCAATAATATTGTCATATTTTAATTCAGAATAATAATAGGTACGGAATTAGTATGGGTTGAATTGGGAATAGTCTGATACACGCGAAGATGGGGATTAGCACGGAGGATGATTCCATTGCTGTCTCACAGGGTGGGGTTTGCCTTGGTTTTGAACGCGTTTCTATGTCAATTATGGTTTATAGTTTTATTATAAATCTAATAGAGTATTTGGTCGCCCAGTATGCGTGTTTTTTGTGGCAATGGTTGGGGAATGTTAGCCATGTCCCAACCGTGGTTTGGAAATCGTCATTACACTGAAATTTGGATTCAATAAGGATCACCATAATGGTATTATGCAGTTGATTGGGCTAGTCAGGACGAGAAATTCTGTTTTTGTCTCTTCTTCTACGTCTTCCTCATTGTACTTGGAGGCACGGTAGCAAGAGCATGATGGTTGGACAATCATTGGACCTGTGAAAGGATTGGGAAAAAGTATGGGGCGTGCTGGGGATGAGTATGAAGCCAAGGTTGTGGCGTTTCTGAGTCGTGAGGATGTTGTTGACAGGGCCTACAGGTGTCAGGTTGTGTGGGCAAAGATTGGAAGTTATCCTCATTGGCCTGCTCAGATTGTGCGGAATGATGCATTGGACTCCGATCATGTCCTAAAGACGACGGCGCGGGTAAAGGGTGCGACGGTTCCCGTCATGTTTTTTGGGGAGTTGACATACTCGTGGATCAAGCCACAGGGGATTTTGACCTGGTCAGAGGGGGTTGAGAATGGCTTCATGCGGCGTAAGAGTGCTTCTATACGGGAAGGTATAGAGCAAGTGAAGATGTTTTTGGAGGTGGGGCAGGGGAAGAAAGGAAAGGTTGTTCCAGGTTTTTTGGAGCATTGGTGGTGTTCTGGTCCTGTGTCGGTCCTGTGCCCTTGGCCTTGTGTAGAGGATGTGCCTCATGTGCAGCAAGAGGAAGCTAGTGATATATGCTGCATTCCAATTGTGGAAGGAAAGATAAAGATGAGTGATAAAATGAAACAGAAGATGGTGACAAAGTTTGGTGATGGGGTGTTTCAAGGTAAGAATGCATTTCCGGTGTATATGCACCTGAGGCAAAACTTTTGGACTGTTCCAAAGCCTAAACGGTTATCGAAAGAGGATTCATCGGTTTGTTGCTGCTCTCCTGGTATCGAGAATTGCTCGGGCAATGTTGAGGTTGGGTCTGTGTTGTCTGGATGTGGCCATGATTGTCTCAACAGACTGTCATATATTCACTGCGATCAAAAGACCTGTCCTTGTGGGGTTTTATGCCAAAATAAGCCTTTTCATCAGCTTCAAATGCCAAAGATGGACGTGTTTCTGACATCGTCGAAAGGTTGGGGAGTGAAAGCTGCGCAGACAATATCGTGTGGTACATTTATTGTAGAATATACAGGGGAAGTTGTTGATACTATGGAAATGACTCGGCGTATGGAGGAATCGCGGGTGGAAAATTTCCCTCACTTTTATATGATGGAGATGGCTCCTGGGATGATTATAGATGCGCGGAAAAAGGGGAATATTGCTCGCTTGCTGAATTCTTCTTGTGATCCAAATTGCATCACGCAGAAATGGCGAGATGCATCCACAGGGGAGATTCGGGTGGGTATTTTTGCAAAGAGGGATATACGAAAGGGCGAGGAGCTTGTATACGATTACAACTTTGAACATATTTTGGAAGGGGGATCAAAGAAATACACGTGTCAGTGTGGAGCTGTAAATTGTCGGGGTTCTATAGATACCAATCAGCGGCAAAGCTCTACAGATGTGGGGCGTCGAGTTGAGATATGGTGGGATGGTGATGCATGCTACTATGCAGGAAAGATTACAAAGTACGACGCCACTTCAGGGCTCAGTACAATCGCATACGATGATGGATTTGTTGAGAGCATACAGTTGAGAGACCACGAGTATCGCTGGGTGGAAGGGAGGGCGACAAAGAGGAGAAAGAGAATGCCGCAGCCGGAAGAGAGTGTCGAATTGCGTTCAAAACCACAATATGTGTCAGAATCGTTTGATTGCTTTTTGAGATCTGGGAATAGGGAGGCGATTGAACATCTTTCTCTGTTGATTGACCAGGGCACCACCAGTGCCTTGTCAGACTCGCTTGTGGAATCTTCGCACCTGTCTCTGGCAATAGAGATGTATGATTCGTTATCTACATGGTGGCAGAATACATCTGCGAGCCTTCGTGAGTCGGACGTGGTTGCTACCAAGAGGCAGCTGGCAGAAGCTTTGGATAGTCTCACATCCATGCCCCCTGCCCAAATTACAGAGCCTGTTGAAAATCCAGGGGCTGAACAAACTGCAGGGAGCCTTCATGGCAACGGGATTGGAGAGCAGGAATCTGTGTCCGTCAGTTCGAGAGGACGCAAACGTCAGAAGAAAATTTTTGGCAACGACTTTGAGCAGGATACAGAGGCCATGCAGCAGCCCAAATCTCGCGGGGAGGCATCTTCGCCAGCACGAGAGAGACCTCGTGCTGGACCCAAGCAGACCCCTATGAGTCCTGGAATGGAGGCAGCAACAATTATTGCACAGATGTCGAGGACAAAGCCGGATGAAAAGAGGTCTTCCAAGTCTAAATCGGCATCCAAGGGATCTGGACCAACGCCTGCATCATCAGGACTGCCAGCTAGAACTATTCTTGTGGCAAAGAGGTTGACAAACAGTGATGTCACAAAAGGACGAATACTCTTGCCTCGTGCGGCGGTGGAAGCGAATCTTTCGTTCGCTGTAGGTCGAGCGCACTCCCTGGTTGCCAAGGACCATGAAGGCAACTCTTGGGAATTTACTCTACAGTCATGGGCCAATGGCATAGAGACACGCAGGGTTTTTGTACTGGAGCACGCAGGTGATTATATTCGATACCACCAATTAAAAATAGAGGATGTGATTGGAATATCAACAACAGAGGAAGGAGAGTTTATGATTGAATTCAACACAGTTGAAGTATGCTCTGCAGCAGAGTCTCAGCAAGCTGCAAGAGCAGGTGGGCAGACACCAGCTGTGAACACAGCATTGCCAGCAATAATGCCTGGATCGATCAATCCATTGATACAGCAGAACTCGGGAAGATGCACAAGAAGTATTCATTGCAATAAACCAGCCGGTCATCCAGGATTTTGTATGCGGACTCCTGCATCGTCTCGTGGAAAGAAACAAACCTTGCCTAGAGGAAGAGGAAGGGGTCGAGGAAGGGGTAAAAATTTACCACTGTCGCGAAATCCGTATTATTATACCCAAGAAGAGTCAGATGAGGATGATGGGCAGAAGTCTGGGGACAGTGCACCGGACTCTGAGCAGCCAGGATCTGCAAGGATGGGTAGACACGATTCTGGAGAGGATGACATTTTCCGGAGAGGTGGCGTGCTCACGCCACGGTTTCCCAATTCAGCATACGAATATTTTGCTCAAACAAAACCTGAGAATGAGTACGACGAGGGCTACATGGAGGGATTGCATGACAAGCCTCAGCACAAGGAGCAGAGCTCGTCGCGGGGGCCACATCTTCCAAAATATCCTCTACCGCCCCCTCCAGAGCTCGGACCTGGCATTCCTCCAATTTTTGTCATGGCACAGGATTCCACCCCGCAATATCCACCTCAGCTTCGTTCCCCATTACGACCATCCATCCAAGGTAGACAAAGGCAAGGGGAACATCAAGGTGGTCAGGGCAATCCTCCCATTCCATGCTCCCCATCAGCTGCCATTGCCAATGTGCCAAACATGGGCTTGAAAGACGATCTGGATGGGTCATCGCCACATGCATTTCAATCCAGTGCAGGAGCAGATATGATGAAATTAGGGGCTGCAGCAAATCATCCAAATTCATCAGACTACTTGTCCATCCTTGAAGGCGCCTCACCAACCGCTGCAAAATTCGAACTCATGGTTGGAGCCACTACCAAGGGCCAAGCATCTTCATCTGCAATGCCAGCTGCACCACTCCCACTATTTGGTGCTCCACCACCCCCTCTTGGTACAGAGAAAGTACGAGGGACAACAAGCGCACAGGAAACTGGATCATCAGCAAGGGGGCAGAAGCATTTGAAAGAAACTAAATCAGATGCTGTCGATACATAACTATTCCATTTAAGATATTTACAATACATATACACATGCGATCACAATCAATCAACCCTGCTCCTCCATGACCCGTTTGAACAGATCATTCAGCTCTGCATCATCAACCTCTCTCTCCTTGCCTCGCACACGTGCCATTGGCACCGACGCCGCCTGTGATATCGTCTCCCCTGTAATCTCTAACAACACTTGATCTACAGCCTCATCCGCAAGCTCCTCCGTATCATCCATATCAACAGCCCCACTCACCCCCTCATTCAACGTCTCTGACAAAAAGCCAGCATATGCCATCTCCCTCGACATATCTTTCATCGTCTTCTCCAACTGAGGAAGTTTCACCAGCTTATTCATAGACGCCATCATCTTTGTAGAGGACTTGACCGTCTTTGCAAGTCGATAGTTCTGCAAGGCCTCCCCCATTTGAATATTCAAGGCATCCAGAGTGGCCTTATTCTCTGCCAATCGAGCCACAGCCTTGCGCGACCGAACCAATTCTTTCGCCAAAATCTACAAACCACTATACCGCGTGAATACGTATACAAATCCACCAAAACCGCATCAAAACACCCACCTTTGCCGATGCCATGTCGTTACGACCTACAGCTTCTTTAATCGACCGTTCCGCTTTTTTCTGCTCCACCGTGAGGTTTCTAATATCCCTATCAATCTCTAATTTCTGATGTCGAATCTCCCGCCTCCATTTCCTCACGATTTCCTTGGGATCCTTTTGAAGAAATGGAAACCAACTCTTCAACATGATCCTGGTTGATTCTACTGCTCTCAGATGTACATGAGATGAAAATTATTTTAATTAATGACTCCAATAGGAGTGGCGCATGGTCTAGATAGTAAACAAGATGACCCTTCTCCTTGACTACAAGACACAACCAATCAAATTTGGTTGTTTTCAAACAAATGCTCAACACGTAGAGTATTTTTACAAGACGTCGTGTGGTGACGACTAGAGAAACAAAAGAATATGCACTGATTAGTAGACGCGAGGTTTTGGAGGAACATATGGCATCTCATCATCAATGGGTTGCATATGGACTGGCCTGTAGTCAATTTTAACACGACTGTCCTTGCCCTTGTTCCACTCAAACCAGCCCAAGGAGTGCTTGATCCAATTCTCATCATCTCTATCTGGGAAGTCCTCTCTTGCATGGGCTCCTCGGGATTCCTTTCTTGCCTCAGCAGAGTGCATGGTCACAGCAGCATTGATCAACAGATTCTCCAACTCCATGGCTTCAATCAAATCAGTGTTCCACACCAAGCCCTTATCTTTCAGCGATACATCCTTGTAGGACTCGACACATTCATCAATATTCTTCTTTCCTGTAGCCAATGTTTCCTGTGTGCGGAACACAGCCGCATCATTCTGCATAATCTTTTGCATGGATCCGCGCACAGCTGATGTCTTGGAAGATCCCTGCGCATGAAGAAGCTCATCAATGCGAGCAATAGCCTCCTCTCCCATAGACTCTGAGATTGGCTTATGCGCTTGACCTGGTTTAGCAATCTCACCAATTCTATTGGCACATGCTCTACCAAACACAACAATATCAAGCAACGAGTTTGCACCCAGGCGGTTGGCACCGTGCACAGAGGCACTGGCCGCTTCTCCTGCAGCCAACAGACCTGGAACAATAGCATCAGGATCACTTGCTGTAGGATTGATCACCTCCCCATGGTAATTCGTGGGAATACCCCCCATATTATAATGGACTGTAGGAATCACTGGAATGGGCTCTTTTGTCACATCCACACCAGCAAAAATGGCAGCCGTCTCAGAAATACCTGGCAACCTCTCTGCCAACAACTCTGGTGGAAGATGATTCAAATGCAAATAAATATGATCCTTCTCTGGGCCAACACCACGCCCCTCTCGAATCTCCATGGTCATGGAGCGAGACACCACATCCCTCGATGCCAAATCCTTTGCAGTCGGAGCATACCGTTCCATAAACCTCTCCCCCTCTGAATTCCTCAACACACCTCCCTCACCACGAGACCCTTCTGTAATGAGACACCCAGCTCCATAAATCCCAGTGGGATGGAACTGCACAAACTCCAAATCCTGAAGGGGCAACCCAGCCCTCGCCACCATGGCCCCACCATCCCCCGTACACGTATGCGCCGATGTGGCAGAGAAATACGCCCTTCCATACCCACCAGTCGCCAACACAGTATTATGCGCCTTAAACCTATGCAACGTCCCATCCTCCATGCACATGGCAATCACCCCTCGACACACATTCTGCTCATCCATGAGCAAATCTAAGGCAAAATACTCCACAAAAAACTGCACATCATGCTTCATAGCAGCCCCATACAACGAATGAAGCATCGCATGCCCAGTCCTATCCGCAGCGGCAGCACACCGATATGCCTGCCCACCCTTGCCAAAATCCAAACTCTGCCCCCCAAACGCACGCTGATAAATCTTCCCCTCCTCCGTCCTCGAAAACGGAAGCCCATAATTCTCTAACTCTATCACCGCCTTTGGAGCCTCTCTGCACATGTATTCAATCGCATCCTGATCCCCCAACCAATCACTTCCCTTGACCGTATCATAGGCGTGCCACCTCCAGTCGTCTTCTGTCATATTCCCCAAAGCCGCATTAATCCCTCCTTGCGCAGCAACCGTATGGGATCGGGTAGGAAATAATTTTGTTATACATGCTGTATTAAACCCTAGCTCTGATAACCCTACAGAAGCCCGTAACCCTGCTCCACCAGCCCCCACCACGAGCGCATCGAATTCGTGATCCACCACAGTATACGACCCTTTCGTATTCGTAGACAGACAGCGATGAATATCATTCATATACCAAGACTGTCTACTTCTCAACTGCTTTACAGCCTCTCCAAGCACGCGCCTACGCGCAAGCATTCCTGCCACGCTTGTCATTGTTTCTTATCTCTCGCTATACGTATGAGACCCGCGAGACTACGCAAGAATACCAATGCAAATGTATTAATACTGATATTGCTCTCTCTTTCGTCACAGCATGTGGACGTGGATCTGTGAGATCTCTCGTTGGGAGAATATTCTAAATTCCGTAGATGGGGAATTAAAATTCCAAGACCATCTCGTACATACGTATCGATACTCGGCGTTGCGGTGATACTAGCAATATAACATCATGGGTTGTGGATCATCGTCGTTGAAATCGAGTCCAGGGGGTGGACGGGGTGTCAAACATGCTTCCGACCCTTCCTCTGAGGACCATAAACACGGGGATGTTCTGGGTGGAATGCCCATTCGGTTGGGTCGATTGTCCATTCAGGGGTCTTTTAATCAGTATGAGAGTATGTCAGAGGCTCAAAAGGATGATACGCAGGGTCATGGAACTGTCTCGGCTGGGAATGTTACGGTAACGTATGCCTATTTGACTCAGCGAGGGCATTATCCCGATCAGCCTAATAAAGCGAATCAGGATGCTGTTTTGGTGAGGACTGAATTTGGAAAGAAGCCTGAGAGGCACTTGTTTGCCGTATTTGATGGGCATGGGGAGACTGGGGCAGAGTGTGCTTTTTTCTGCAAGTCAAAGCTGCCTGGGTTGGTGCTGGCGCAGGGGGAGCGGGGGTTGGAGAAGGAGCTAGAGAAGAGTGTTCATCAGGCTTTGTTACAAGTGAATGATGAGCTGCATAAGAGTTTGTTTGATGATAGTTTGAGTGGGACAACAGCGTGTGTGATGGTGCTGGATGGGAAGAGGTTGGTTGTGTCGAACGTGGGGGATTCGCGGGCTGTGCTTGCGACGAAAGATGAGGATGGGAAGTTGATTGCTGTGGATTTATCGTCTGATCAGACGCCGTTTCGAGATGATGAGGTTGAGAGGGTTACTGCATGTGGGGCGAGGGTGTTGACCCTGGATCAGATGGATGGGTTGAAGGATCCGACCAAAAAGTGTTGGACGGTGGAGAATGAGTGTGATGGGGATCCGCCGAGGTTGTGGGTGAAGAATGGATTCTACCCTGGGACGGCGTTTACGAGGAGTCTTGGTGATAGTATAGCAGAGAAGATTGGCGTGTCTGCAGAGGCAGAGCACACGACACATGACATACAGGAGCAGAAGGATGCGTTTGTTATTCTTGCAACGGATGGTGTGTGGGAATTTATTCCGTCACAGAAGGCTGTTGATATGGTGGCAAAGCATACAAGCATGCATGAAGCTGCTCAGGAGCTTGCGTCTGAATCATATAGATTGTGGTTGCAGCATGAGAGGAGAACTGATGATATTACTGTTGCAATTTTACAATTTAGTTGTTAATACATGGTTTTGCGACGTCATCGGTCGCCAGTGCTTTGCTGATGTCCTCAGGGGTGGCAAAGCCACCAGCATCGTGTATCAATGTTGGCAAAAATGGCCTGATTTCTTTCAATAAATTAAACACAGTCTGTTCTGCGACACCGCATACGGCGCAGATGTCTTGCAGGGTTGGACTCTTTTTGTCTGCAGATGCCTTGTTCAGCATTGACATGACCCACATGATTGTCCCTGCAATGGTGATGGGGCTCTTCCCGTGCCACTTTTGATCCACTTGACCTTCCTCTTGAGGCTTGATAACATTCGCGAGCGCAATTGCTGCCATCATGTCGGTATTGGTAAATCCAACCGTGGACATGAAACGTCGAAGAAAGTTCTCTGGATGGATGGAGACAACTTCAGATCGGAATTCACCCTGCTCCTTGAGTTTCAAGTCTGCCACGATTGCTTTATAAATCCTCCCGATATCCTTCACACGTGCTTGTGGTACATACGCACGAATTTCTTTAAACGTCCTCGGGTACCCCATCTGGCGACATGCCAAAAACACAACAGCTGCAACCACGGCACTCCCTGCTCTGGTTTTCACAGCCTTTGATTTCTCCAATCCATCCCGATAATACTCATTCGCCTGATGTCGAACAACATCTGGAAGTTTCATCGAACTACATACCCTAGATATATCTCTAAATGCCATCACAAGCGTCTTATCATCCCCACTTGTATCTGTCCTTGCTTGCATTCGTTGCAAATTATTTGCCAGACCTTTATCGACGCCTTTCCCTCCAGAAATCATCGTACTCAATCCTCCATCCTTCAGTAATGCGTTTGTAGGACCACCTACGCGATTAGGATCCGCTCCTTCCTTATCTTTGTCGGAGAATGTCCTCCATTCGGAACGTTCATCAATGACGTGGGATTCAGCCACTCTGCCGCAGCTGCGACATATTAAATCCCCACAAGCATGGTCTTCTACAAAATCAGATTCTCCGCAGTCCTCACAGCGCTGTTCGTATTTCAAACGAAGTGCTACATTACATGCTGAACCAAGCTGCTGTTTTTTATCTCCACCACTCTGTGATGGTCCCTTACCATCACGCGAGAAGGAGGCCATGGTTGTATAGATAGAAAATTTTAGGATACCGGTCGATTGATCGGGTATCCATTGTTTGGCCATGCCCAATGCAATTTTGTGTCAATACAATATTAAGGAAAGTTTTTTTTTCGAAATCTGCCCACTGTAATACTGATATATCCAGTAATCGTGCAACTATATATACTATACTGATAACTTAATGGCATTGAGTGGGATAAAAGCGGACGATGGAGCAACAGTATGAAGATGAACAGAGCATGGAGATTGAGGCTCTTGAATCCATTTTTATGGATGATCTGAGGGGTAGGTGTATCTGTTTCGCAATGATTGATCAATCAACAATTATATATATGAATCAATGCATGCAGTTGTATCCGAGGGGTCTCGACCTGTGACCTGGAACTGCTGCTCTGGGTCGACTGGTTCACAGGCCAGTAGCGAGGTGTATGCGGTGGAGATATGGCCGCAGTCTGATGATGGGATGAAGGATGAGAATGCAGAGTTTGGGGTGGAGTTTATATTCGCTCACACCCCATTGTATCCTGATGAGGCGCCATTGGTTCATGTAAGCAGTATTCGTGGGTTGAGTCGGCAGCATATGGAGGAGTGTGCAAAGCAGGTGTGTGGTGGGATAGAGGACAATATGGGCATGTCGATGATGTATACGCTGGTGTCTGTGGTCCAAGATTGGTTGAATGGGCTTGATATGAAGAAGCAGGAGGCGTCATTGGCGGCTGATCCAGAAGTCCTGGAGAAGAAGAGGCGGGAGGAGGAAGAGGCAAGGATTGCTGCACTGCGGGCCCATGGGCATCAGGTTACTCCAGAAGCTTTTGCGTCGTGGAAAAAGGCATTCGAGGATGAGATGCGGGAGAAGGCTGGTGGCGTCAAAAAGGAGGCAAAGACTACACATGGTCAGGTGACTGGGAAACAGTGGTTCTTGCAACAGCAGGCAAAGGGTGAGGATGTGGATGAGGCTCCACGGTCCGAGGATGATGAAGACTTTTCAATAGTGGATGAAGAAGAAGAGGAGGATGACGATATCTTTGATGACGATGATGATGAAGATTTATTGGATCAGTTGGAAGATCAGCTGCAGGTGAATAATGAATGATGCATGTAATTAATTAATCAAGAATGGCATGCATTTACATGCATGACGTGGCATTTGGTGATGCTTGGTGTTGAAATGACGCGCCTGTAGATTCGCCAACTGGAATAGTTCAGTCACGTGACCTTGGGAAAGATGCCACGTCTTCTCCCACGGACAGGCGTGGGAGACCCCCTTTTGGCACGTGATAGAGGCGATCGGTGGGCTTGAATTCTTCATCTATATATTCAGAGAATCAGTAAGAAATTTACATGCCATCCCTGGGCAGTACGTGAAGAAAACGCACATCATCGTCGGTCTGGGCCGCTGGCAGTTGTTTCTCTTGGACAGGTCAATTGCGGAGAGGGGTCACGTCTCCTCTTGTTTGATCGACATGAGTGATGCATATATACGCATGCTGAGACACTCAGATCCTCATTAATGAATGTTTGTATTCGATCAAACACGACGTGATAATGCGATACGCACCATTGTGCTCTCTTGTGCTCTTGTTAACACTTGGGTGTGTGGTACTGCCACATGCTGCTGCTGCCAAGGAGGCGTCACACTGCCGTGTGTCGCCATCAGCGCAGCACGGTAGTTGCGGAATGCCATATCGTCTGAGTAACTTTCAGGGCAACTTTGAATGTCCTATGGACGTTCTGGTGGGGAAGCCTCACAATTTGGAGCAACTGGGCGAGATTATGAAAGATTTTGAAAAGGTCAAGGCTGTTGGGAACGGCCATTCTTTCAATAAGGAATTCCTTTGTGCTGGCAATACCACTGATTCTGTCAATATTGTCATGACGGAGCTTGATGATACTCGAAAATATATCTTGGCACCACCGTCGCCAGATCTTTGGCTTGACATGGAGATTCCTGACGACTTTCCCATTCAGGTTGATGAGCAAGCAATGACTGTCAATGTCAGTGCTGGTATTACGCAGCGCATTCTACTCGACTATTTATCAGATTATGTGCACTGGGATGAGCCAAACGGATGGACCTTGCCAGCCTTTAGTTGGTTTGTAGACCAAACCATGGCAGGAGCTGTGGCCACAGGCACCCACGGGAGCTCCATGCGATACGGATCTCTGTCCTCCCAAATGCTTGCCATGGACATGATGCTTGCAAATGGAACCATCATCACAGTCACTCCAAGTGACACGCATCTCTGGAATGCTGCTGGGGTGCACGTTGGTCAATTGGGAATCATTACGAGCTTGCTCATGAGCATTGTTCCACAGCAATCTGTAAAGAAGACTGCGTACGAGGGAAAATTCCATGGTGAGTTCTCCGACTATGTTCAAAAGATTTCCAGTGATTATAAAGCAGCACTGGAAATTGGGGATGTCGATCTCATCAAGGAGATTCTCTTTGAACTTGATGAGACTGAGGCTTTCTGGTTTGTCCCAGAGAACTTGGCATGGGTGGTTCGATTCAGCCATTTAATGCGGCAGCCTTGGTTTGTCAAGCAAAATATTGCACCAGAGGAGATTCCCAAGGTCGAAGCATTTGATGCAAACTCTAACATGTTTGTATTCCCTCAAAATGAACAATATATGCCTTTAGAAGGGGTTCCAGCCATGGCAACTGGAGACAGTAAAATGTGGTCCAGGTTTTTCCGAAATGCACTGGAAACATATGCAACTGAAGGAACATTCGAATCCAGAAAGGCATACCTATCCATGATTGATACAGGAATGTCCATGCATGCTGGCTTTGCCCCATACAATCAGTTTGAAGTGGCCATACCATTGACAAACGTCGCAGAATGTCTCCCGCGAGTACTTGATGTTGTATACGGTGAAGAGAAGCTCTATGAAGGATTCCGAACTCCAGGTCTCGTGAGATTCACACCAGGTGAATCCTTCTACCTGTCTAATGCTCAGAGCAACAGTGGACCACACATGTGGATCAATCTGGAAGATTACGTCACCTTCTCAGACCCAACGCAGACTCCAAATGAGAAATTCTTCAAGGTGATTCGATTATTTGTCGACGAGTGCGATGCTCGCTTACACTGGGGCAAGGCGGGATTCCAGGAAGCTGTGGACTCTACCGACTACAATGTTGTAGAAAAGTATGGAAACAATTGGTGTTCCTTTGGCTGCGCTGTCCATCAGCTCGATCCCACCCGGAAATTCTCGAGTATGAACGACACCTTTTGGGAGTTTTACGCCAAAACATCGCCAAATGGCCCAACAGTAGAACTCAGCTCCGTCATGGACACGTGTTGCTTGAGCAATGGACCATTCAATCCAGATGCATGCATCTGTGCCTAGAAGAAAGATGAAAAACTGCCCCGCGATCTTCCTGTACTTGTCTATTACACAATCATCTATCTATCTATCTATCTATCTATCTATCTATCTATATATATATATATATGTGTTTTCCTTACAATGCAATGTCCTTACCGAGAACCACCCAAATTACTCTTCTGCTTCACAGGCAGCCCCTTCTTCTGAGGACTTGGCATCCCTGGAGGCCGTTCCATCATATACACCGGTTTCAAACTCCCCCCATCTTTCCCATCCTGCCCTCCCTTTCCTACTCTATTTAATTTCGCAACATTCATTTGCCAATCCGCTGAATCAAAGTATTGCCCTCCATCCTTTTGCTGTGTTGCAAGCACCATTTTCTTCTTGGGCATCAGTCCACCATATTTCCCTTCCCCTCCCTCCTCCTCCTGCTGCTGACCCTGCTCACCCACACTCTTTGAACCAATCATCTGATCCCCATCCATCCTCAACAACTACACCACCAGCGCTTGAAAATAAAAAGTTCCTTCTCAGACCTATGGTTTCAACCAAAACCACCCTGAATATCAACTGCACTGTCGAATGTCGCGTCGACGAGAGATGAAATACAACTACAACTGCAATCCAATTCGGTGTTCGAATCAGTCTTTGCTACATAGTCCGTGAAGCCGATCTCCTCGACACAACGACCCACTCGAACCAAGCATATCTTTCATACAGACTCGGACGCACCTTGAAACAACTAGATCGCTCACATAGAATTGTACATCATTGCCATTCCGGGGCTGCTTTCCTCTCAAGTAGACATGACATGAATATGCATTTGTGTTTTAATGTTTTTATTACGGCAACAGCGTACCCACGTTCCTTCTGGCCATGTTCCATCGACCCAATTGCCATTGTAGCAGTCGGTATGTAGTATATTTCATGCCTATATGTCTATAATTGGAAAGAATTGATGCATCTTTAGAGCCCAGAGTGGACCAAGGAACTCCGAATTGAAATGATTGCACGTCTGTGCCCGAAAGCCCATCTCTGCATTGATAATGTATATAGTATGATAAAAGTTTGATTCTATAGGAGTTGCACGTGCGTGGGTGCAGTTTGGAGCGTTTTTCAGTTGAGTTGATACCGGTTGATAGAATACACAGACATGGGTGAGGAGAGGAGGCAGTCGCCTGGAGGGAAGAGTGCGATGCATGATGGTTCTACGTCTCATGGGGTTGGGTTGAGTGGTGGGAAAGAGGTGCTGGTGTCTCCGTTTGCATCTCCGACGAAAGTATCACCCCTGGTGATACCACCAGTTATTGATGAGGATGTTCAGGCTGGGCAGAGTGGTTCTTCCTCGGGATCGTCTTTCAGTGGTCGACATAGGTCAAAGCATCATGCTGTGAGTATATTGCCACCGATTGCGACCAGTGCGCTGAATGCTCAGCATCAGCTGGGGGCCATGTCCATGCCAGGGAACACACTCTTGTCTCCTGCATCGGCAAGGAAGTCAAAGTTGGATAAGAATTTCTGGCAGGCGAAAAACCATGTGAATAGAGAGTTGGTCTCTTTTTTGACAGAGACGACTGCAGGGTTGAAGCATGCAGAGAAGGAGGATGCCGTGCATATGGAAAGGGCGCTTGGTGTTGCGCAGCGATGTATTCAAGAGCCTGTGGAGAGGTTTAAAGAGTCTGTCAAGGATGAGGTGGATCAAATTGAGGAATGGAGGAAGTTATGTGAGTCGACTGTTGGGAAGACGTGTTATACCAAGTTGTTGTTCATGTTGGCGCATTGTAGCAGGCTTGTGTTGGGTGTGGAGAATAGTCCAGGTGCAGCTGGTACGCCTGCGTGTTTTCGAGCTGCTCGGAATAAGCGGCATAGCAGTGGGGGTAATAGAAGCTCTCATGGAAAGAAGAAAGGTCATCTTAGTGTGGGAAGTATATCAAAGGCTGATGTGAAGCATCTGAGTGGAATGAAACCATCATTGAGGTCCCCTGGTCGGAGTAAGAGCTTCCAAGAGTTTAAAAAGGCGTGCTCATCTCCTAGGTCGCGTTTAGGGTCTCAAACAAATCGTTCCCTATTGTCGACGTCTTCTGTGAAGGATTCGACGAGGTTGTTGCAAGGTTTACAGTTGGATGATGGTGGTTCTGGGGGGTCTCCACGGCAGGGTGTACAGCAGTCCATGCCATCCACGCCTCCAAGCAGCGCTGCGGCGACGTGCTCACCGTCTCCGCTGGGAAGGGATTCTGTCGTTACTGTGTTGGAGCAGCAATTTGATGGGCAGGATGAGTTGTCCAGTGGAAGTGGAACTGTGACACCTCGTCCTGCTCGGGAGGTTGATCAGTTTCTGCATTTGACACCCCGGCAGATGCTGCAGAGCAAGGTCAAAAAGAGTGCCTCACAAGTTTCTTTGAATGAAAGCGATAGTACGAATACACTGTCGACGCCGTGTACATCCAGTCCTGCAGGAAGACCGTCTCTTGAAGTAGACTTGAAAGAATGCTTGACGTGTCATTTGAGGTTACTTGACAGCGAGTTTGACGAGCATTCCTTGATCTGTTCAGCTTTGGATCAGGAGTATTTTCAAAAGGCAGACTCGAAGAATATTGATTTTATGATTAATAAACTGGGAACAATGGCAGAGGAGAAACTGAACTGCATGAAATGCAGCCTCACCCTGGAGAGTGTCATGGTTGATATTGTTTCTGCCTCCAGGCAAGCTGTAGCACTGCAACCAGATCATTCAATTGTACCAGTGAAGAGATGCCGAGAAGTTGCACGCATGCTCAATGCTGTTGTATCCAATGCAGCTCTTGTGGCTCTTGAAGGTGATGAAAGTGCTATTCAAGCACGAGCGCTTGGATCAAATTTGGCAAAGTTGATTGTTCTTAAAGCAGAAAATTTGGCACTACATAGCACTGAAGAAGACGATGACTCCCTCCTTGATTCGATATCAGCCTGGGGATCTGTATGCATGGATGACTTTGAAATTTTGAAGCCAATCAGCAAGGGTGCCTTTGGGCGGGTGTACCTGGCTCGAAAGAAAGAGTCACAAGATTTGTATGCAGTCAAGGTGATGAGAAAAGCCGATTTAGTCAGAAAAAATATGGTTGAATCCGCAAGAAACGAACGCAACATTCTGGCGATGGCCAACAATCCCTTTGTCATTAGATTCTACTTTTCGTTCACATCCAGGGAGAACTTGTACATTGTCATGGAGTATGCACCAGGAGGGGATTTAGCATCTTTACTTCGATCTCTTGGTGCTCTTGAAGAAAGTATTGCTCGAAAGTACATGTGTGAAGTCATATTAGCTCTGGAATATTGTCATGCTCAGGGTATCATCCACAGAGACCTGAAACCAGACAACATTTTAATTTCCTCAGATGGGCACATCAAACTTACGGATTTCGGTCTTTCTTGCTTTGGAGTTATCGATAGAACGGATCCTATGATAGAGCAGGAGTATGAAGCTCACAACAGTGGCTCATTGCCATCCTCCCCTGTGAAACGCCAGGGTGGTCATGCTCGCAGTGTCTCTGTTGTGGGCCATTTGGATGGAGGAGTCCCGAGCCCTCTGGGCAAAAATGAAACACAAGAACCACGTGCACCATTGAGTGCAAGATTTAATATCAATGATCAGAATAAAAGAGCTGTCGGAACCCCCGATTATTTAGCTCCAGAGCTCTTGTTGGGTATCGGACATGGTCCAGAGGCTGATTGGTGGAGTTTGGGAGTCATTCTGTTTGAAATGACTGTCGGCGTGCCTCCATTTTCTGCAGCATCGCCTGAAGAAATCTTTGAAAATATTTTGGAGAGGAACATTCATTGGCCAACGGATGGAATGCTTTCTCCCGAACTGAAAGATCTTTTGGAAAGCCTTCTGTGTTTGGACCAATATTGTCGCCTCGGAAGCAAAGGTGCCATGGATGTTAAAGTTCACCCATGGTTTGATGGGATTGACTGGTCAGATTTGGCAAGGGAAAAAGCTGCATTCGTACCTCAGACGTCATGCGACGCGGATACATCGTATTTTGTGGGCAAAAAGGACGTGTCAAAAATGTCTCTCACATTGGATTTGGAAAGTGTCAAGTCATCTGTGAGCAATTCACGGCGACCCTCAGCAGCACCAAGTCCATTAGCGTCATCCAGAAGCATCCGATCACTTATAGAGACTCGATTAGGAAGCCATCGCAGACAAGGATCGTCATGCAGCCAGCCATTGAGCAACAGAGAGATGAGTTTTGACGGGCCTGCAGGCCACCAACTCTCTACAGCAGATGCCATCATCAAGGGTGCAGCCCAAGCGTTAGAAAACTACGAAGAAGGATCCTTAAAATATATGGACAATATCTATGCAGAGAGTGAGCAAGGGTCCATGGATAATCAGGTCTACGAAGCCCAGTACTGGGAGGACTTGGCAATAACAGCATCAGGAAATGCCATGCTCACCGAACAAAATCTCCAAGCCCTTGAAAAATTGAAAAAAATTCATACAGGGTATACGAGTGATAAGGACACATCGACTGATAAGGCCACAGAGGCTGAGGCTGTCTGGGCAGAATTTGATCAAATTCCAGATGTGAACAGCATTCGGTCAAGGTCAGCAGCATCAAGTCCTGTCAAACACATTAGAAGTGGACATGCATCAACATTCAGCACCCCAAGAAAAATATAACAACAATGGTGTAACATGTCAAGATAATCAATCATTGGCATCAAAGCTCATCACGTGATCCTGAGCAGGCCGTTCACTCGCTACAATATCCTTCTTCTTTGAATCCCTCGCAGGAATAAACACTGGTTTTTCTATCATCTCATTCTTCTCACTCGTCATATCGTCATTATTCATCACGCCACCCTCCTCTTCCTCATCACCTGTCTTTGACCCTGATGCCTCAAACTGCTGCACACCGCCTCCCACGAGCACAGGCTCATCAAACTCATACACAGTATACCTATCCGGATTTTTCACATAATCCGGCACCGTACTCCCCCCCACATCTCCAGACGCCCCTCCAGACCCTCTCTTATGAGGAGGAACATAAGGCTTCTTAGGCTCTGGAATCCCCGTAAACGACACCTTCTTCTTCCCCATTCCGTCGTTCTTCTCCTTTTTCAACGCAGAACGAACAGGCCGCTTCTCCCCAGACGAGTGGCGCCACTCCTCGTGTCCCCCCGCAGTCAGTACGACAGGAGACACCCCCTCCGCATCATCAAACTGAAGCGACTGTACATCCATTATATCACTCTCCTCTTCCCTATCAATTTGAGAACTAAATGCAATGCTCGGCCGAACCCCTATTGCCGTATCGAACTCGTCATCCCCCAAATCAATGTGAGTCCCACCTGCAGACGTCCGCCGACGCCTCTCTTCCTCTTCGTCATCACTCGACACCTCATTATTACCATTTCTATATATAGGAGAAGACGTAGGCATCCATGGCTTCTGTAAACCCTCACGAGAGTGATCACGGTCTGAACCAGTCACACCTAGAGAGTCAAATGAGGCTCGAGTTCGCCTCTCAAAATCTTCCATACTATCTACTGAACTCGGTATTAGTAGTATGCGTTAGATAAGTTCATATTTAATGCCTCAAAAGAAGGAATACTTTATTCGTATGCGTTTTTGGGTGGAGAGGGAGAGGCCATGCTCAAAATGGGACACCAGGCTGGATCGATCCGGACAGGTTCCAATTCGAATTTACGGAATTCCGTATATAAAATGGCCAAAACAATAAAAAAAACATAAAAAGCGAGCCGTCTATTTTCCCACCTACTGTAGTTCTATTGATGTATAATCTCATTGCAGCATTGAATGATTCATTTACGGAGGAAATAGGAGATAAATGGAGACGTACGTGGCTGTGGACACTGTTTCATTTCAAAATTGTTCAACAAACAAAATTACACATTCTAGTCGTTACATCTCATCTACTCTTCCCCAGGGACGCAGTATTTGTATTAAAATATAACATCATTATGTAGATCTGTTAATTTTGACGAATTTGTCAAAACTGACGCGGGTGGGATTTCAAACCTGGTACTCGAGGGAGACAATAGACCAACGATACAGCGTAAAGAATCGTCATATGTGAATCATGATGGGAGATTCAAGGTACAGAAGAGGGACTATGAGCGTCAGTACGCTCAATTGTACTTTTCAAGGTTGGTCACGCTGAGGCCTCACGTGGTCAAGGCTGCCACTGCGGCGTGGCCCAATGTACCCTGTGTTCGGGTGCTGGATGTTCCAGAGGGCAAGGTTGTGTGTATTGTAGGTACCCTGTTCAAAGAAATGGCTATGAAGCCGAGTATTTTGGATGAATACACAAAGGATGTGGGCGCTCATGTGGGTGGGACTAGGTTTGCGCAGGCTGGGGATGTCTTGGTACTGGAGGATGAAGGTGGGCGAGTGTCTCTCGTGGGGGATGCGCTGGATGTGGGTAGAATGGTGACTGGGGTTATTGTTGCTGTTAAAGGGACTGTTTCTGAGGAAGGTAATTTCAAGGTGGAGGATGTATGTTATGCTGGCCATGCTCCACAGCCTCGTGCCATCTCTTCTTCTGGTGATGGAGAGAGTCCGACGTTTGTGGCTCTGATGAGCGGGTTTTCGTTCGGGATGGATTCGGAAACAGATATGTTAAAGGTTGAAATGATGCTCGATTACTGTGCTGGTATATTAGGATCGGAACCAGAGCAGAAAGAGGCATCCAATATTGTCAGAGTCGTGTTTGCAGGGGGCATTCTGAAAGGCAGCTCGAGTTTGTCGCAGCCAACATCGTATGCGTCAGTGCGTGAGCAAGCAACAGCATTAGAACCAATACAAGAAGCAGATGCTCTTCTAGCCAATCTCTGCGAGACGGTGGACGTGGATGTCATGCCAGGTGTGACAGACCCAGTCAACTATTCCCTTCCCCAGCAACCACTCCATCGATGTCTCCTCCCGCGAGCATGCTGCGTCTCCTCGCTTGTCCGATGCACCAATCCACACGCTTTTGAAATAGACGGTGTGCAATTCTTAGGAACGTCAGGGCAGAATGTGGACGATGTGATGCGGTATTCCACCTATGAATCCCCCGCGGATATTCTGCAAAACATGCTGTCATGGAGACACATCATTCCAACGGCCCCAGATAGTCTCGCAACGTATCCATATAGTGATGAGGATCCCTTTATTATTGAAGAAACACCACACGTGTTGTTCGCCGGAGGACAGGCCGCGTATGGCACAACAAAGGTGCAAGGGCCTGATGGCCAGGTGACGAGAGTTGTGAGTATCCCAGAATTCTCTCGACAGCCAATGATGGTTCTCGTGAACATTCACACACTCGATGTTCAGCCCGTCTATTTCGATACGGTATTGGAGTAATCAGCCGTGACTACTCGTGTAAAAAGAAATTTCTACAAGTCGCGCCCAATTTCATTTTGAATTTTCAAACAATCATCCTCAAAGCAATCGCCCCGTCGTCCCCCAGATACAAATATAACTATGTGTATTGCTGAAATATATTACAAAATAGATATGAGACCTTGCTGATTGCCGTCGACTCCGTATCCGACGGTATTGTTGTTGACAATTGTGACCGCCCTCGAGTTGACATTGAAAGGGCTTTACACGTGACGTATCGTCGATACGAAAGTTGATTTATTGAATAGGAATCGTCGTTGCCATGTTTTATAGTTCACAGTTGCTATCCCGGAAGACTCCGCTCGGGATTTGTTGGATTGCGTCGCACAGCGAAAGTAAGCGGTTAAAACGCACGCAAGTATTTGAATTTAGTATTTCACAATCATGTGATAGTATAATAAACCCAGAAGCGCCTCTTGCGCTTCGGTTGTCTGGGCAATTGTTACTAGGTGTGGTGAGAATCTACCAACGTAAATTAACCTTCTTGGAGGCTGATGCAAAGAATGCAATCGACGGGCTTCAGAGGAAAGAAGGTACTTCTCAGAATGTTGATCTTCCTGATGGTGGTACTGCGCCGGAAAATGCCATCACGCTTCCTGGGTCTGATCCGACAGTTTTCAAAGGGGCGAATGGAGATTTGTTTCCCTCATTTCATGTATCGTCGACGCCGGGTTTGGGGACTGGTGGGTCGGGATCTTTGGCTCGGTTGAGTGGTGGGACGGATTTGACAATGGCTGATGATATATCGGATGTATTTGGGAGCACGAGATGGACAGCGAGTGAGGATCGGTTCGAGTTGGATGGCTCCTTGGACAAGCAGTTTAGCACGGAATTGGAACGTCTTCGATCGGCAGTTGATGTTGATACTGCTCCTGGAGATACTGGTTTGTTTTACGATGGTGGAGATGATTTTGGTCCGATGGATGATATCATGGAGGCTCCTGGAGCAGAGCTCTTTGAGGCACCTTCTGTGCTTGTGGATCCAAGCAAGACGCCAGGGTCGGTGGGGCATTTCTCGGATATGCTGAAAGCATCGCCAAGTGGTGGTATGAGTCCAGGAATGAATGTTCCGGATGATTTCGACATGGGGGACTACGGTGGCGGTGATGATTATTATGACGACGGTCCATTGCCTCCGTCCACACCAGTGGCACCTAAAGCTCGAAAGAAGAAGACATTCCATCTAGATCTTGATACGGATGGAGATCCTTGTATATTTTTAGATGACGCCGAGACGAAGAAGTTGCTTCGCAACCGTGCTCCCTTGATGAAGAAGAGGGGCATGGTTGCTGATGAGGGGCCCACGGCTGAGGAATCGTATACATTAGCGTCCATTACATATGTTGCCCCGGCTATTGCAAATATTATCAATCCAATCATCCATCCTCCGAAGCCAGCAAGGGAACGGGCGTCAAAACGAGACAGGAATGAGAAGGAAATTAATGCACCTGCTGATGATGATGTGAATCCATTCGAGGTTGATCATGGAGATGGAGGAATGGATGACTATGGCGGAGATGACTATGGTGGAGATGACTACGGTGATGGTGGATATGACAATATGGATGATATGGATGTCATGCACACTCCAATAGCAGATGCAGAGGTGGAAAAAGCCATACTGACGCATGATGGATTCACTGCTCGCACGCAGTCTGTGATGAAGCACATCCGTCACAGGTTGGAGCCATCCCCTGGAGATAAACGCCAGCATGAAGAGTCGTCCTCAACGAGGAAAGTATCCTTGGACTCTCTTGTCAATGGAAAATCTCGACTCGAGGCGTGCAGATGGTTTTTTGAATCCTTGGTTCTACGGAACAAGGGATTCTTGGATCTGGAACAGTCCTCACCATATGGGCCTATTCAGATTATCCCTCTCGATAAAATGGATTCACAGAAGGCCGAATTAGAGATGGCAGAATAGCAAGATGGAGATGCTCTTTTGCAAAGTGTGTAAAAATTGTATATGGTCATCATGATACCGTGGCAGGCGCTCTCTGATGGGACGATAAAATCCCCCTCCCACCCCTCCCATCCAACCATTGGTGCGATGGGACACAATCTCTCGATCGCATCAGGATATCCATCGATGAAAGGGTCGGCGATTGGATTTGATATGGTGCCATTGACTGCCATTTCTCCATATCACTTTAATCCATATATAATCACATCCATCAAGATGAAGGTTCAAGCTCTCTTCAAGAAGGCCGGAAGCGCCCCAGCAAAGACTGCTGCAGGAAAGAAGACCACCAAGAAGGCTTCTGCTCCAGCAAAGCAAACCTCCAAAAAGTCCTCCGGAGGATGGTTGGGAAGTGCCTCTAGCAGCATTGATCTTGACAAATGGTATGTAAAATGTATTGATGAGGGTGCTGCGAGGGATGGGCGGGTGCCGAGTGAACTGCAATGCGGTGTTATTGATAGGATAAGGTCGAGATAGAGCCGTTTGGGTCGGTGATAATGCACCATCTGATGGGCATATCTTTGTCTTATGGAAAATATTGTTTAGATATGATGAAATATTGATGGAAACATGCTTCATCAGGGCATATGTCAAGCTGCGCTGGACAAGTCCAATCATCTGTTAGATTTCACAGTGGTCTGACGCATGCTGGGTATCCTTTTGTGATGGATGATCACACAGCTCAAAATCGTATATTGATGTGCAGGTATGGACCAGATCGTAAGTTGTTCCTTCCATCCGGTCTCTTGGAGCGTGCTGACGTTCCAGAGTACTTGAACGGAACATATGCTGGAGACTACGGATATGATCCACTTGGACTCGGCAAGGACGGTGGTGTTGAGAAGTACCGTGAGCCAGAATTGCTCCATGCTCGTTGGGCTATGTTGTTCACTGCCGGAGCCATCATCCCAGAGGGATTGGCTGCCAACGGAGCTGACATCAAGGGAGCCACCTGGTTCGAGACTGGTGCTGCTATGCTCGATGGAAACACCTTGAACTACTTTGTCGTTCCATTCGCCAACGTGCCAAATCCACTCCCACTCCCAGCAATCGTTGCTATCCAGGTTGCCCTTCTCGGAGGAGCGGAGTACTTCCGCCGTAACGGAACTGGACCAGCTGGATACTCCCCAGGTGTCGGAAAGTTCGACGAGTCTGTCTTTGACGGAGTCGATCCACTCCACCCAGGAGGTCCATTCGACCCATTGGGTCTTGCTGACGACCCAGAGGTCTTTGCTGAGCTCAAGGTGAAGGAGATCAAGAATGGACGTCTTGCCATGGTTGCTGCTCTTGGATTCTTCATCCAAGCTCTTGTCACCAAGGAGGGACCATATGCTAACTGGAGCCAGCACGTTGCTGATCCATTCGGCTACAACTTGTTGACCATTTTGGCCAGTGACGATCGTGCACCAGTCCTCTAAGCTGATGTTGGCAGCACTACAATGGGTGGATAATAGATGCATCTCGCTCATGTTCTAGATTAAATGTAAAAAACAAATTTATACATACTATTTGACTGTGCGATCTTTGTATGATGTGTGGAGCAATGTATGTGCTTTGTGTCCACCAGGTTGACCAAGAAATTTCTTGTACAGTTTTGCAATTTCTGGGTTTTCGTGTGCTCTACGTATCTTGGCCATTTTATCAAGAGCATAGATTGATCCCATGCGTTTCAATACTGCCTGTGGGTCTTTTGATTTAGGCTGCCCCCCACCTCCAATACAGCCTCCAATACAAGCCATGACCTCTATAAAATCGTACTTTCTCTGTCCTTGAGCGTCGTACATATCGTCAATCACGTGGCGAACATTGCCAATTCCAGACACAACGGCAACTCTGACATCTTTTCCTGGAAATTGGGGCGAATCTTCTGGGAAATGGACAGTACTAGCTTTGACACCTTGTAAGCCTCGAACATCATCTAGTTCCATCTTTGGGAACGGCTGTTTTGTGATTAATTCGTAGGATGTTCTCAAAGCGGACTCCATTACTCCACCTGACGCTCCAAATAATACAGCTCCACCAGAGGCCATGCCAAGGGGAGAATCAAATGACGACTCTGGTAATGATGCTAATGGTATCTTTCTGTGCCGTATCATCTTTCCCAGTTCTCTTGTCGTCAGGACATAATCAACATCCACAATGTCATCGACCTTGTTCTCTTCACGCTCTGCCTCAAATTTCTTTGCTGTGCATGGCATGATTGACACCAAGCATATATCTTCTGCCTTTAGATTCAACAGTGATGCAAAATACCTCTTCACGATAGCTCCCAGCATCTGTTGTGGAGATTTGCAGGTGGATATATGAGGAATGAGTTCTGGATAGCTCTTCTCCACAAGGGTAATCCATGCTGGACAGCATGATGTGAACATTGGTAAATTGGAATCATCTTTCATCCTTTGGATAAACTCAGAACCTTCTTCCATTATCGTCAAATCTGCTGCAAAATTTACGTCAAAAACATAGTCAAATCCCAACTTTCTCTGCGCAGCAACCATCTGGCCCTCTGTAATAGCACCTGGTCCAAACCCAACCTCCTCACCAATGGATACTCGAACCGCTGGAGCTGTGATGCACACAGTCACCTTTCTTTTCGAGTCTAAAACATCTAAAACATCTCTCCACTCTGATCTCTCTACGATGGCCCCAACAGGACACACTGCAGAACATTGTCCACAGGCAATACACTGGCTTGAATTCAAAGAATCCATCATCACTGCTGGATGGACACTCCCACTCGCTCTGCCCTCCCACCCGAGCACATTCATATGCTGGACCATATTACAAGCTGTTATACATCTTCCACATTTAATGCATTTGTCTAAATCGATCTCCAATGATGCAGAGCTCGAGTCGTGCATCTCATCATCCCATTCATGTGTACGCTGCCTCTTCCTCACAAAACCATCAGACACATTGTACCGTTTGATCAAATCCTGAAACTCACAATTTCCACTCACTTCACAATTCATGCAGTCGTACTTGTGCGTGGATTTCAATAACCGCAGCATATCCCGAACAGACGCTTGGACCTGCTCCGTGTCAGTCTCAACATCCATATGCTCTGTCAATGGCGTCGCACAGGCTGGAACTAATCTCCTATTCACCTCAACCAAACACAAACGACATGTTCCTGGATGTGTAGGCAAACGAGGATCGGTACATAACGTCGGAATGTAAATCTGACGATCTACCAGCTCCTCTCGAAAAGGAGTCAGGAATTTACCCAGATTCATCGCTGCTCCCAGAATTGTCGTCCCTTCTGGCACAACAACATCATGTCCATTGATTCGACATGATATTTTCTTCACCTCTGCTGCGTATTCTTCCGCAGCGTGTGCCGTACTAGCCCGCTTGGAAAACACAACGTTGGGCAAGTCTTTTCGTATGGTATGCAGAGCCACGAGACTCCGTCGCCGGACTACATTCATAAATATTCGAGCAAAAATCAAAATAAATAATGGGTTGTCGACAGAATTGCAATACGTTCTTCTGAGACGCTATTTGCTACGTCGCAGGTTGAGATTCCTTGCTCCAGGCATGCCACGTCATCAGATGCAAATCACGAATTTACGCGGCATCCGCCACTTGTATGGCATCGCATGCCATTAAGTATGGAATAAATTCATTAAAAAGTGCCTGTATTGTAGCATAGAGGAAAAAGATACCGGATATTACACCTGTTACTTACATGTTTGGAAATCAATGTGGCGTAGACAATGTGGAAATACCAAGAATTGCTGAATCAGAACTTGCAAATTTTAATAACAATAGGATTAGGTGCTCTTGTGACATGGGTTGGACCATTTCACGTGAAGAAGGACCTGCCAACCTTGGTGAAAATAGTATTCAATATTCTCCTGCCGAGTGCTGTCCTCCTTGCCCTTGGGGTCAATTCTGATTTACGGGATGGGAACCTGTGGAAATTTATCGGCGGATTTCTTTTGCTACGAGCATTTTGTTTAGTGTTGAATTTCGGATACTATGGGTTGATAAGACGACGATCCATAGCCTATGTGACCATCAATTGGATGGTCACTTGTTGGGTGAGTACTGTTGTGTTGGGCATCCCTTTACTGATTGCAACGCTCGGTCCTCAATATGGCAGTTTAGGAGCAGTAGCAGGTATTAGCAGTTTTATTTTTCAGCTTCCTTTGATGCTCATTTTCTTAGAAGGTTCAGGAGAGACTCCAGGTGTTCAGGAGAGACAGAAAGTGCAATCCTCATGTGAGCATGAGAATGGTAATCACAATGAGAATGGCTCTGAGAAGAATGTGAGAGAAGAGGAAGAAGTAGAAGAGGATGTGATCGAAGGAGCACACAGAGGCGAAGAAGAAGCCGGAAGCAGCAACCACTGGTATCACGTAAGGCTGACAAAAGCACAGGCACAGTATATTACATTCAAAATCCTCAGGAACCCAATCTTATGGGCAATTGTCATTGGTATTATCCTATCTGTTTCGAGTCTTGGCCCAAAATATTTGGCGACAGGGTCGCCAAAGTCTCCCAACTGCTCCTACGCCGTGGGAGCTGGATTCATCCAACTGACACTGTCGTATTTTGCTCGATGCACTCAACCCATTGCTCTTCTTGCAGTGGGTATTTTCTTGGTGGGAAAAAACCCCATCGCATGTGGCATCATACAATCAATCGTGTACATGGTTATAAAGCTGATTCTTGTTCCAGCCCTCATGGTTGGATGCGCCTTCGCCGTGGGGTTGCAAGGTGCTGAAGGACGAGCTGCTGTCCTACTGGCGAGTCTCCCAGTCAGCCCGACAGCATACACGGTGGCAGATAAATACGGCGTAGGATTGGATATCGCAGAATCCAACATCTTCTTTGGAAATCTGCTCGTGCTACCCACAACAATCGCATGGAATGCGTTTATGGATTCCATCTCGTTGTTTGTGGCGCCGGCCCCTGCCAGTGTGACAGATGGGTGTTAGTCATCTCTTCTGGGAAAAGTTTGTACTTGATTCAAGGGATGCTAGGGCTACGTATTATTCTTTCAAAACTATCCATGTAAAAATTAATGACCACGTGATGAAGATTGTAGAGTCTTCACGGAGAAGGAGAATGGACACTGGCACACCCCAGTACGTGTAGCCTGAACCCGCGTCAATAACCACAGTAACGGCCCCATTATGGTCTGGAAATACACCAATGTCCTAAATCAGGACATCCAAATTCTAATGGAGATTGCTATGGGCCTATCTGCGACGCTATTTGGTCCATTTTCTCTGAACAAGAATTTGCTTACATTGAAGATTCTCGTATTTAACGTATTACTTCCTTGTGCTGCGGTTTTGAATGTTGGTTTTGTTTCAAATTTGCGAGATGGGTTGATTTGGAGGTTTTGTGGAGCCTTTTTCATGATGCGGGCTATAATGCTGGTGGGTCATATTGCCTTTGCTGCACTTCGAAGAAGAAAGTTTGAGGATATTGCCGTGAATTGGTTGGTAACGTGTTGGGTGAGTAGCTCTATTCTCGCTCCCCCTTTGATGGAAGCTGTTTTGGGCAAGGAATTCCAAGTGTTGGGGCCATGGTCAGATGTCAGTTCTTTCTTGTTCCAGTTGCCAGTTGTCTTGTGCTTTTTTGAGATTGATTCTGTTCGACGGCAAGGTAGTTTAGAGAATGAGGAAGAGCAAGGAAAAGAGATGTCTGTGGTTCCTTTCTATAAGACGCGGTTGACTCGAGAGAATGCTCTGGTTATGGGCAAGAGGTTGATCAAAATGCCGCTGGCATGGGCTATACTGAGCTCGGTGATCCTCTCAGTGACAACGCTTGGTCCTCGGTACCTCTATCCTGGTACCTCGTATGCGCCAAATTGTGATTATGTAGAATACACTGGATTCATCTACTTGTTTTTCAGTTACTTGGCGAGCTGTCTCGAGCCAATTGCATTGTTATCAGTTGGTATTGTTCTTTCCAAGAATAACCCTTTGACCTGCGGAGTATGGAACATTGTTGGGTATACATTGATCAAATTCATCCTTGTACCAATGTTGATGATTGGATGCAGTTTTGCGTTCAGTTTAGATAACGCATCTGCCCGTGGGGCTGTGTTGATTGCAACACTTCCTATCAGCCCACCAAGTTTTGCACTTGCAGGCCATTATGAGGTGGGCCTTGCGGAAGCAGTGTCCACAGTTTTGTCTGGGAAACTACTCGTGATACCAGCTATTCTGGCGTGGCAGGGGTTTATGGATGCTGTGGGTTTGTTTCCAGTAGATACTCCACGGGTAGATATTATCTGTCAGGGAGTGCTCTCCTCATAATGTCAGTAGCATATTTTATATATTTAAATTAAAGGCCAGAATGAATTGAATTACATACCATATCCAAACACCTGTTTCATTCTGCTCAACACTTGTTGCTTCCAACCCGCCTGAGTCATATTCACCACATCGTGGTTTCCGAATCGATCAGTATCTGGAATACCAGTCTGCTTGAGAGTCAGTGTCACAGATCCTTTCTCCGTCTCATTCAACATGATCTTGACTTTACTCAAACTACCATCCGGCCAAGAACTGAATCGCCAGTCCATCTCCAGTTCAGAGTGAGGATTCAGTGCGGTAAATGTTCCCTCAATGCTTCCACCAAACATCACAAGAGATCCCCCTGGTGTCGCATTGATACTCGCTGAGCTCCCTGTAAACGCTTTTACTTTATCCTCATTTGTAAAGCATTCATAAATATCTTTCGCGGAGGCATAATAATGCTCCACAATCTCAACACTCTTCTTCTCCACCCTGCTTTTACTCTTCTCCAAGGCTGCCTTTTTGGTCTTTTCCGACCAATCTTCCCCATTTTTCTTGTCCACACCCTTGGATACACTCTCCTCACATCGATCAGCGCCCAGACCAGGACCACCCTTCCTCAGCTCGTCCACAAAATTCCTGAAAATGTCATACGCAACCTTCCTTCCGTGCTGCACCACAGCACTCCTGACCTTTTCCGCCTCTGCCCCAGATTCCTTCACCCGAATCTGCACCTCTGGATCCTCATCATGATTCTCCTCTGATATATATGGTGCTTGTAATTCACCAGTCCATGGCTCTCCATCCTCCAACGTTGTCCCTTTCCAGTCCACAGTCACATCCAACTCGTACGCAGGGATCACCTTGCCTTTTCTTCTATTAATGATCGCATCCCCAGTCACTTTGACAGTTCCATTCGTCACCACTCGCACTTTTCCATCATCCACCAACGTCACATCCTTGAACAACTCCTTCAACCGACTCTGACACCACGGCAGCACATTGCTCTCCTCCCAGTGCCAGCTATTCACATTCCTCCCCTGTTCACCCAGATCAGTCACCTTCCAACGCTCATCTCCTTCTCCCCATTTGGCCATATTGCTCTACCTGGTACCGAATACTCTGTCTTCTACAACGACGCCGAAAGAAGGAGAAAATAAATGTCTACAGATGAGTTTACATTCAACGACGATAGCCACTCTACGGCATTGAAAATGAAATACAAGTTTACTATATATATTCAAATGTAGTATGCGATGGGATTTAATGCCAATGTGGTTTCTGATCGTCTGTCAGGACATCCATGGGAGGCTTCCAGAAGCAGAATTTCCTCTCGCGAAGGGCACCGTATGTGTTCGGTCCAATCAATAATGTGATCGAAGGGTGTGTCCGGCTTTGACGAGTCTCACATGGACCTCCTGATTTCTACAACAGAGATTCCGTTGACCCTTGGTTATACCATTAAGTTGTTACTTGTATCCATGATGATGACAATGATGCGCAGTGGACATGCATTGTCCCATACCAGTGGCCAGAGATCTCTGGTGAACCATACCCTTCAGCCTAGGAGGTCTGCCAAGGTCGTTGTATCCGCCTCAAAGCAGGGTGAAGGATCCTCATTTGTTGAAAATATGATTAATGGGTTGACGGTGGCTATTCAGTCGTCTCCTTTGTCAGAGGGGAAGAAACGTTTGGCAGTCCTTCAAGCTGGAGACTATGATAAGAAGGCCGTGCAGTCCATGATGGAGTCGTATATTGCTGATAATCCAGTTATGGTCTTCAGCTTTAGTACGTGTCCCTTCTGTAAGAATGCAAAACGGTTGTTGGATGATATGGGTGCTACATACACTGCCATTGAGTTGAATGAAATGGAGAATGGAATGGCGATTCGCGCCGAGCTTGCTGAGAAAACGGGAAGAACATCGATGCCGAATATTTGGATCGGGGGTCAAGGGATTGGGGGGTGCAATGATGGACCAGGGATTATGACGTTGGAGAAGGAGGGCAGGTTGAAGGAGTTGTTGGCACAGGCTGGTGCATTGTAGATGCCATGGTATTTGATTCTTGTTGTTGTTGATTTCTCATGTAAAATGTACTATATACATATATTTATGATGATGATGGTGATGATGAAAGTTCATGACGTATTGTCATGAGGAGTTGTCCAAGGTGGTTGCTTCCTGTACCATCAATACCTCTGCCCCAGAAGAAGTCATGCGGGGAGGATTCCACAAGAGCTGCTTCTGGGGTTTTTAATGTTTCCAGGAGTGTGTCACGTGGGCCTTTATGGCATGAGAATTTGCGTAGCAAGGCGGCATGCATGACAGCAAGCTTGCGTGCTTCCCAGTCTGGGTGCAGCAGGTCTGGTGTGCTGGATTCTGCACCTCGCCCTATTTTGGCAGCTTCCTCCGGGCTTGGTGCATTTATTATGTCTTCTATAATGTCTTTGGATGCTTTGCTATTGACTCCGTGGAATTTCTGAGCCTGATAGTAGTGTTCAGATGATGGCCACAGTCTCCCATTGGGAATTGGTGCATCAGCTGTTGTCAGTGTGTGCCGTACTGCTTTCAGCGTGGATTCATCCATTGCGGTATCTGGCATATCTATTGGGTGGGGACTAAAATTACTGAGGCAGCCCAAATTGTCCCAACACTTGTAAAATTCGAGTTGCTGTTGTTGCTGCACCTGTGATGGTGTTGTCTGGGGAGAGAGCCATTGTTGGGTCAATGCACTCTTGGACGACTCAATAGGCTGATACCGCGACACTGACGATTGAATGAGTCCTAATGATTCTGCTAACGATTTTGGACCGCCTGAAATCGGTAGATAGCCGGATATCATGACGTCTGGGCCAACCTGGGACCATTGAGGATGCAAAATATCAATTGCTTGAGTCATCTCAACAAAACCAAGTTCTCCCATTGGGGTTGGCGCTCCTTTACCACCGATGATTTTGGGGGCTATAAAGGCTATGACTTTATGAATGGTGTTGTCGGCGACTGCTGGAGCAGCCAAGACGCCACCACATTCCCACAAACATGAGAGGAATCCTCGTTGATAGCAGTAGTCTGATACAGCTTCTGGAGTTAAAAAGTCGAATTCGACAACCTCAACGCCCTTACTTACTAATTTCTGTTGCATATCTTTCTTAGCACCTTTCTGTGTTGCGACAATGGTGGGGGCAACCTGCGTGTCCCACATGTCTGCTTCTATTGGAAGATCCAAGCGCCTGGACATGACGATACGAACAGGCTGATGACCACCATCCATCCTGGTGGTCAATCGAGGGTTATCCCTACGAACAGTCTGCCCACCAATAATGACAGCATCGCATGACGCTCTCGTTCTAAAGACAATACTGCGAGAATCTTGACTGCTTACCCATGCACTGTGTCCTGACGATGCCGCAATCTTACCATCCAATGTCATGGCATATTTAATAATCCCCATGGGCTTTCCTAATGCTGCTCTATGTAACAGTGCTTCATTACTGGCATATATGATATCAAGCCTGTCAATACTCTCCTGGCTGAGACCAGAAAATGACAATGTATTTTGAAGCACATCCACACGTATTCCAGCAGAAAGAAGGGCATCCACCGCTTTCCCCCTGGAATGCTCCAAGGGATGCAACATTCCAATAACACAGCGCTTTACACCCGATTGAATGAGTGCTTGTACAGCAGCAGTATCACCATGGCAGTCACCAGCCTCCAAGTTGAGATATGCTGTCCCCTGCGCAGCTGCTCCACGTGCCTCTTTTACAGCTATAACTTCGGGAGCCTCAGCACCCTGTGCCCAAAGAGATCCCCTCCCTACGATTGATCCATGCGCATCTGTCAGTATACACCCAGCGTTCGGATGAGGCTGTGTCATCGTCACAGAGTCGAGAGACAGCTCTGCTGTCTGGACGAGAACGTCGACATCCCCCTCGGTGAGCTGAGATCTGACCATATGGGTCATTAAGTCACGACATGAGTGTCTATGGTTCTGCAAAAACTCAAAGGCAGGTCGATTAACGCAGAGAAACCAAGGCATTCATCGGAGAAAAGAACGTACTCGTCGGTTACGTGTACAAAAACGTATGGACCGGCTCCCGTGATGCTCCACAGGTGTTTTATAGAATATAGATGGCATACTAAAACAATGTACTATGCTAAAATGCTGTTATACTGTCACGGTGTCCCATCTACTGTCAATGCGACGGCATATCAGATATGGCCCAAACAACGTCTGATGTGCTCCAATATCCGATTTCACATGAACATATTGTATAGGTATTAATTTTTAATGGCGCAGGAGGGCATCCGTGTAGCACTGATCACTGGAGTAGTTTGGGAATGTGTGTTCTCTGGATGGGTGAACACATATGCCAAAAGCCATCATATGCCCGAGGATGTGCCTGCTGAAATGACTTGATAATTTCTGGAAGGTAGTCCAGAACATTCAAAGAGAGTAATGGATCTGATTCTCTTCGTTTCAGCTCCAGTTGATCGACGTCTGCGAGAGCAGTTGTGTCCAGGTCTTCCAGGAACTCTCCATACATAGAATAGGGTCCGACGGCACTGGGGATTCCAAAGTCGTCCTCTTGCTCGATACCATCATAGTCGTCTTCGTCACCATCATCCTCGATCCATTCATCATCGTCGTCGTCGTCGTCCATGGCTGGGGTATTTCCTTGCGTCATGGACTCGATGTATGAATCAAGCAGCACAAGGGCTATCTTGGTCCTCAGTGGGACCATGCTCCACTCCTCCTTTCGAGTTGCTGCTTGCGAGCGTGTTCTGATTGATGAAGATGTATCTATCCTCTGCCCTCTGACCGATATTTGGTCCAGGATGGGGATGTTGCTGCTCAGTATTGCGGAAAGGGCCACGATTGATAGCTTGATGTCATATGGTGTGCGAATCTCCATGTGCCGTTCAATCCATTTATCCATGACGGCTTGTAGCACACCTGCACCTATGTTTGAGAGAATGTTGATGAGTGCATTCGTGTCTATTCGTGATAACGTTGCTAGCACACTGAGGAGTGATTGAACTGTGGAAGGATCTTCTGCTGTGAGCAGCTTTTGAGCCACCATGGACAGAATTGATGTGAGGTGCTCCTGACCCTGCATACGAATACAGCATCAGCAATGCACATAAAACACACACGAAATATGTAGATATCGTACAATATTATCCAGGGACACCGCAGAAAAGAGCGAGAGTATGACACCTCCAACATATCGAGCTGCTCTATCTGGGGTTTCTGGTCGAAGTAAAAATTGAATGAGCTGAATGAAGGTTCCAATACTCTCCTCGGGAGAAGGCGAGAACCATGTCAGAGCATCATTTTGCCCAATTTGTAGGACTGTTCGGAAAAAGGCCGAGATTGATGCCATGACATCCTCATCAGAAGCAGACTGGAAACGCTGGAGTGCCAAAGGCATAAAGTCGATGAATATGGGCTTGGCATCCTGTGCACTTGCTGGAGACGTAATATCTACCACAAGATCAAATACACCGCTATCCAATATAGGTGGTGCTGTATTTGATTCAACTATAGCTTTCAGTGTTGGCACAGCTGTTGTCACCATATGCTGGAAACCTCCTGGACTATGGGCCAGGTTTTGCAGCAACGTGAATGCATCTTCTCCCAAGAGAGGATCATTGTAATTGTCGACCCAAGCCCTCATAGCAACTGGAATGATTCTATCAGCCCACGAATGCACACATGATGGATCCTTCTTCACAACCTGCTCAATATTTTCAAAAATCAAGTGCATTGTTTCATCTGTCGCGGATGGAAGCATATCGCAGAGATATCCCATCAAGTGATTACTCACGGGAGTTATTTCAGCGTTCGTGCTACTCTTCACCAATGCCTCCAAAGCTTGAAAAATACCTCCATATACTGCAGGCTTGAGGCCAGGTATGGTGAGGTACTGGCCAATATTCTGCAGGACTATTTCCCTCGTCTCCTTTGATAATGCGGGAGAAAATCTACCCGCATAACTCAAAATCCTAGCCAATAACAATGCGTTCGTGGGTGAATTATATTCGGGACTTTTCAAAAGCCATTTCAACATGTGGTTTGGATTGGTACACGAGGCTTCCTTTCTAACAACTGATGGACGTTCGAGAATCACACCCGCCAAGTCACTAAGCGCCATGAGGGCAGACTCTATAATTCTCCAATACAATGGATCCTGAGAGGAAGCTGCAGCCTTCCCAGTTTCTATCCTCTCCCGAACACCCTCTTCAACAGCCTCCATACCAGTCATACCATATGATTCCACAATCGAATCCAGCAAAAGCCCACCCGAACTCCTACATCCCCAAAAGTCATCCCCACTGCTCAAATATTCGTTGCAATCCTCAACCCAGTCATCAATATCATCGTATGCGATGGTCATGTAATCCAGCGTTACATTGACAACATCTGACAGAGAAGACTGGCACATCTTTTTCAGACTCTTATTCGTCAATGCAGCCATCAAAAACTCCAACAATTGAGACACAACATCCACCAATGTAACAGGCTCCATCATCGGGCCCTCCTCTCCCGATGATGACTCCACAATGCCATCCCCAATCACATACTGCTGGAACAGGACTCTCAGGTGTCCATTCAAATTCCACACTGACCGTATCAGATGTACGATCACTGACTGATCAGACACTTTTGAACTAAGAGGAATAAGCCTCGTTGCACACTGCAATGCCATAAAAATAGTCCCCAAGACATCCCCATTGTGCACCTCTACAGGGCAATCAAGCACCATGCCACATGTCTGAAACCACGACCCGATCTGTTGTCGCATCACCTCTTTCGCCTGCCCAGACGATCTATACATACATTCCACGGAATCAATCGTCGTGTGAAGAATCGTCAACGCCTGCCGCTTCTCTGCAGGGAACGTTGCCTCAGACTGACACAACTGCATGATATTGGGCATCACCACCTTTGCCACCTCAACAACATGCCCCTGATCTAAATCCTCTATCATCAGACACAAAGCCCGCAACGCCCCTCGAACAAATACATGATCCTCGTTCCCCTGGATCACCGACAGCAGCCCAGGCATGAGCTCTGGCCAGTCTGCAAAGGTCTCTGACCGGGCAATCTCAGCAATTACCAACCCAGTCGCCGTCTGTATCAGAGATGAATTCTCTTTCAATCCAGTTGGAATCATAGCACGTACATGTGCCTTTTCCTCCGCAGATATCGACTCTGACGACCATTGATGCTTGACCAACCTTCTCAAAACAACACATGCCAACTGCCTCATCCCAACGTCCACCTGACCATCAAGCCCAATAGCCATTAAAGAGCTCCCAAATCCAGAACATGTTGAACATAATTCCAAATATTCCTCCCCTTTGCGTCTACTGTCAGCATCAGGACATAAAATGAGCCCAAGACTCGACTCAATCTGCTGCCGTTGCAGCTGTGGCTGCGCATCGACAGTCATCTTTCTTTCAGAATGAAATTAAATTAACACAAGAGTGTACAGCATGCTGCTTTGGAAGATCCCAGGATGAAGATATTTCAAATTCTGCGAAAGTCCTTGAATAAAACATTATGATAGTCAACTAGTCTCGTCATCCCCATGCCATGGGCTTCTAGGCCCACAGAAATACAAATATTTTATTCATGAGTGTGTAGATATTCAAACTATCGGGTGTTCTAGTGCATAGAGGGGTACCACTCTCAGCTGCTCGACAAGATGGAGAGTCAGTTTCCAGTGGATGGCGATGATGGCGTTCATCGGGATAGTATAGAGACTATGTATGATAATGTGGGGGATTTGGGGGACGAACGAGTCGATCAGGATGGATATGAGGGTGACGTAGTCACACAGGGTGGGAGTGACGAGGTGGTTCTTACGGCAGCATCCGGGAGGCGGAGGAAATTGTCTGATAGATATGGTATTCCCCTTACTGTTGGTGTGGGTGTGTGTGGGGTGGCACTGCTGGCGGTGCCGCGTATATGGGGGCGGATGAGGAGACGAAAAAGGGGAGCCATGAGGGAGCTCGTGTGCTGTCATGTTGTGGATTTGACAGAGCCTTCGGTGTGTGATGGCAATCCATCTGTTGTATCAAAGAGTAGTTCACATAGATATATGCTTGGGGAGAATGAATACACGTTTGTAGTGTCAGATCGAGTGAATATTGCTGGGTTTGCAACACATCCTGGTTGCATGGGTGGGAGTGATGCACACGGTGTTGTGTGCACAGTGTCAGCTCATGCGGTTGATGTATTGATCAAGGGGGGCGCTACATGTGTTGGAGTAGTACCGACGATGAGTGATGTGACCCATGGGAAGGAATATATGGGCACGGTGCATGAGACGCTGTGTTGTGGAGTGGCAGATGTTGGTGCGAGTGTGGCTTTGCGGAAGGGGATTTGTACTTTTGCGCTATGTGTTGATGATGGAGGAAATACTATTAGTTCGATAATAGGTGGTGGGTTGTTTGGCTACAGGCCAACGTCGGGACTGGTGAGTGTGGATGGGTGTTCTGGATGCAGCCCTACACTGAGTTCCTTGTGTATTGCTGCACGCGATTCAAATGTTTTTCTGAAAGTTTCTGCTGCATTGGATGTGCCAAAGTCGCAATTTCAGGATGATTTGGAGAGATATCTTGTCGCAGAGGATGCGTTTTCTGTATGCTCTCCGGATGTGAAGGCCATTTTGCCATCAGTTATTCAAGGCGTCAAGCGATGGGCTGGGCCCGATCAAGCTCAGGCGTTGTCTCTGTGTCAATGGATCCATCATAAGATTCCGGCAGTTGGTAAATTACTGCCGCAAAAAGAAAGAGAGAACCCTTCGACGGATGCAATTTTAGATGCTCTGGCTGCTGTTGTGGACACTATTCACAGTACTGAGGTTGGCAATCGTGAGAGGAGTGCATACGCCGATGCTATACAAATCGCCGAAGATTTATCAATTGCATGTAGAAATGCAATGCAGGAGGGCTTGGTGTTTGTTATACCTGTTTGTTCTTCCAGACCACCAGCTGGGCACAGTGTACAGGCTGAGGACATGGAGAAATGGGAACGTGATTGCAAGAGATTTGCAAGTATATCTGCCTTGGCAGGGATTCCAGAGGTCGTGCTTCCGATTCGTTTGGATGATGGGTCCTATCTGGGCATTGGTATTCTTGCAATGCAGAGGAAGGATTCTGTGCTGTTGCGCGCGGTAGGAAAGATTGCCCAGTATATTCAGGAGGAACAGAAACGGCAAGTGAAACCAGACCAGGCAACAACGCCAGCCGCTGAGAAAAAGGTTGAGAATAAAGTTTCTATGGCCGAAGCGGAAAAGAGTCTCGGAAATGCATGTTTTAAGCTGAAAAAATACGAGCAAGCCATTCAGCACTACAGTCGGGCGGTTCAGTTGGATGCAAAGAATCCAGTATATCTCTCGAATAGGGCCATGGCATATTTGAAAATGGGTGCGTATGAGGAGGCTGAGGAGGATTGCACAAATGCGTTAAGGATAGATCCTTGTTTGGTGAAAGGGCTTCTCCGCAGAGGTGCTGCTCGGGCTGCTACAGCTAGGTTTGCAGAAGCACGGAGTGATTTTGAGAGAGTCCTGGTGCTAGAGCCACAGAATAAGCAGGCCAAGATTGAGCTGAACAATTTAGCATCGCTGATGAATCATTCAGTGTGAGTACTATTTGCGAAGTATATATATATTTCTAACAGATTACGAGATGTAATGTATGTTTGTTTAGCGGCCACCGAGAACTGCAAATGCAGAGGAATAATTTCCCATAGAACTTTGCCTTTCAGACTGAAGAGAGGAGCCCTTGCCCTTTTTCTTTGATGTTTCCACTTTCTCCCAGGAGGAATCCTCAATATCATTGGCACGTGCATCATCGTGTCGTGCAGTGCTCGGTGATGCTGCCGTTGCCTCTGCTGCAGCCTTTGCCCTTGCCTTTGCCCTTGCTTTCCTAGATTTCTTACTCGTTCCAGCCGCAAGTTCCGCAAGTTTTCTTCGCAAGAACTCCGAAGAAAATGTCGCTGCAGCTGCTGTAGCTCCTAGATATGCCGCTACGTAGTCTGCAACCTCAGAGTTGGATTCTACAGTCATGAGGAATTCACACAGAGTGACATCTTCAGAGCCTGTCAATGTCTTCATTTGCTCCATACACCACGATCTAAATTCTCCCGTCAGTGGATGACCATCTCCTACGGTCGGCAAATCTGACAGAGACAGAGAAGGAACTGCCTCAGTGTCAGAGCTCTTCATCACTGCAGACGAGCTTGTCTCACCAGCAGCAGTGGCAGGTGGTGGAGGTGGTGGAGGAGGAGGCGGGGCGGCTGCCGTCACTGGTGGTCTTCGAACAGGCAAGGCTGCATGTGATTGCACCTGTGGATGATTCGATACCCCGGAGGATAAAGCAGCAGCCCAACCTCCAGAGGCCTTTGGCATTGGTACTGGCTCAGGAGACACATTGCCCTGCAATGGGCTCTTTGGCTCATCGTACTTCCAAAACGCTCCGCCATTTTGCTCAGTATGAGTTCTGGACTGCAGTTCTTCATTTTGGATGTCAGCAAGTGATACCATCCCTGCTACAGATGGCTTTGCTACAGATGCCCAACCACTCTTACTAGACATGGTCTTTGCTATCTGCTGAGCTGCCTCTTTTTCTACCTCTCGCCTCCTTGCGTCTTCTTCCAGCTGAATATCAAGCAGAGATACTGCTGTCGAATCAGGCTGCTGAGCAGCCACCCACGGTGCTGGCTTTGTCTCTACTTTGGCTGGTGCAATAGGAGATTTCACAGGAGATTTCACAGGTTGATCAAGCTGTACTTGCTTCGGCTGCTGCTCTTTCACAACGACATTCCCCACAGCATGCTGCCGAATCTCATTGTGCGGCACAGCCAGAGGGGTTTGCCTGTTGACATATGTATGAGCCACAGGAGGCTCTGCAGCAGAGGCGCCTGTCGCACCAATAACACCCACCTGAACAGCTGGTGCAGTCTGTATGGGACTTGGAGGCACACGTGCCTGCTCTGTATTGCTCCAAATCAACAGCCAATCTCTCAAAGTACACACCTGCTGTGAACCTGATGTACACTGGATGACCAAATCAAGGGGAAAAAATCCGGCAGCATGCCACTCCAGAATACTCGATCTTGTAAATGGTCCCTGCCATTGCCCTTGTGGGTCTATGTATAAGTACGTGTCCTCGATCGGAGCAGGTTTTACCTCCTCCATAACTGGCATGGCAACATGAGCAACCATAGGATCAGGATCTACAGCAACAGGCAAGAAGGAGCCAATCGTAGGGTCCTTCCCGTCAGCGCTAATATCTGGCTTGACGAGATTAATATACGAATCTGCAGACCTCGGTGTAGCCCCATGCAATTGCTCCACCACATCCACAAACTCACCCACACGAGTGAAGAGATCTGGATCATCTCGAGCTATATCCTCTGGCAACCCCAGGCGACCAGTATACAGCAGCTGCCTGTATATCTTCGCGATTGTTTCTGTCGAATATCTATACTGGGCTTTTGATGGACCAAAGGGCAAATTGCCGTTTCTCCCTCCTCCTCTACCAAAGACCAATGGCGATTGCTGATGTATAGACAAATTCCTCAATTCAGAGTCCAACCCACCATTCTCTTCCCGATGATGATTCCTCCAACCTCCTCGAGTATTACTGAAAGAAGTATGCTGCTGCTGGTGAGACCTCCACGACGGCTCCTCCTGCCATTTAGACTGCCCAGATGGAGCTGGAGACCGCCACGAATCAGAGTCAGCCCCCGAACCAACCTTACTTCCACCAGTAAAACGCCCTCTTCTATCTCCAAAACCATTGCTCCATCTATCAACACCACCTTGCGGTCGCTGCTGATACCGATGCACATCCTCCTGACCTCCCCATCCAGTTGACAACCCCCCCTGACTAGAACCCCATCCTGCAGCTCCCATCGCTGCATGATGCTGTTCACTCACCAGCATGTCATGACCATGAGATTCCATCTACACACAATACCACATTGTCATATCAACAATCGCACCGCATCCTTGCACCAAAACATACCACAAGACTGGAAGAGGTCCTCAACCCAGAAAATTTCATCCATTCGAGCCCAATTCCTCCACCCGCTTCTCCATGATGCTGATATTCTGCATACCATGTACACGTACATCAATCCAATGCATACCAACGCAGGGATCAGTGCCAAAAAGTCCCTTCGTCTGGGCCAAAGTGGTGAACCACTTTTGTCCAGCGACGAATTCGCATCAATGTTGTCGTATACTAATAGAAAAAGTACATATAATAATCATTGGACATACCTCCAGTTCCACCGAGTGTTTGCCGCTGCGACGACGGTGATTCGCCCGCTGAGACAAATGCTGGCGGTACATAATGCTGCTGATGGTCAGACATGGTTATTGTTTGTATCTATCTACTATCAGGTATTCTGTATTTCATTTAAATTCTAAGAACAGAAGGCGCAGTTTTCAAAAAACGTTTCATGCTGCTGAATTCGAATTCATATCTATCTAATCTAGGAAGTTTCCATATTTTTGTATCGGCGAATTCAATATTCAAATATTCCTGGCCATTGTCCCCTTGTTGCATTATTATTTCATCATGGATATAGATACGAATAGTTTAGAGGCGCTGAAAGCGTATGTGACGGCTCCTGGGAGTCAACAGCAGGCAGCGTCGACTGTTCGGTTGTTGGTCACTCACAGCAACTTGAAGGCTCGGTTTATGGAGATACGGTTGGACAAGCATGTAGGTGATATATGATTGTGTATACGAGTTTGGTAGTGACTGATGTGTGTGGTGGCTTGATACAGATGACTATTGGGGCTGTAAAGACCAAGCTTCAGACACACTGTGGGACGTCTGCTGGGAGCATGGTATTGACGTTGAAGGATGCTACTGGGACAGTGGTGTTGGCGAATGCTATGATGCCTGATGATAGAAAGCTGGGATACTTTTCTCCAGAGGATGGATGTATATTGCATGTTGAGGATACGGATCCAATGTCTCTTGCAGCCCAGGGGTGGCTGGAGGATGTCAGCAAGGTGGAAAAGTATGTTATGACTGATGCGGATTACGATGCGCGAGAGAACACGTATAGACAGTTTAAGAAGGAGAAATTGAAAGAGGATCCGACGTGGACGCTTGAGAAGGAAATTGCGAAACGGAGGGGGGTGCCGTATACAGAGATGCGGGGAGAGGAGTTTGATGACGAGTACCAGGCAGAGGAGGCATCGCATATTGTGCAGGGTGAGCGGTGTGAAGTGATGACGCAGGAGGGTTCGAAGCGAGGTGTGATTCGATATGTTGGACGGTGCGATGGTTTGCCGAAAGGATATTGGGTTGGGGTAGAATATGATGAGCCTGTGGGGAAGAATGATGGTCAGGTGAAAGGAACACGGTATTTTTCATGTCAACCAAAGAGAGGTGGGTTTGTGAGGCCGAGCGCGGTCTCTGTGGGAGACTATCCTCCATTCGATGAAGATTTCTTCTCAGATGAAGACGAATTGTAACATATTAGCACGAAAGGATATCCTGAATGTCAAGGTGTGAGATACCAAGGTTGCAGATGTTGGCAAATGCTCGGGAATGTTTCATCCCGTACTGGCCCAATGGGCCGCATTGTGATTCCCACATATGCATCATATTTCTAAGACAGTCCCAATCTGATACAATCGCACGTCCTTGAGGTGGTGCAATATGGTGGTTGAGAACCACATCATGTTCCAAGATGCCATTGGTTGTCTTCCGAATACGGCTCAACACTCGTTTTATCGTCTCTTCTACATTCAAATCCAGCCTCTTTCTAGAATATAATTCTCTATCCAACGTTTCTTGCGCCATGGACTGCGAATGAGGATTCCTCGTATCCTGTGCCGCCATCATTAATGGCATCAGATCTGCAAGGCGCTGCTCCATAGCTCCATGCAGCATATTCTTTTCATGCAACGCACGCGGAATATCAGACTCCCCCTTTAACAACACATCATTTGTATACTCCAAGTCACCCAGGTACCACGAAACAGGCTCCTGTTCTATTTCAATCTCTCCAAACTCCATGACATGACTTCCCTGAATAAACGTATAATTATTGGAAGTCCGCTTCCTCACGCGCTCAAACTGTTCTTTCAAAGACTCCATAGAAATATCGTTAGAATCCGCATCCTCCATCCAAGATACAGAGTACAAATCTCCGAGACACGTCATGTATTCTGGCGGAGGAGAGGGATGCATGCCAGGGCAATAGACTCCCCAAGAACTCTCCTGCCCATTTGAAGCCGTCGTCGCATACACATTGATATCATCCTCCAGCATACCCTCAAACATACTTCCAGATTCACATGCTTCGATATACAGAACCATTTCTTTGAAACCATGCGTCTCATGCCTGTGGCGAATAGCATCATGCAACTGATCGGCAAACAGAAATTCCCCTGTTGGCATGCCAAGCAGCCCAGGAGCTCCATGATCCGAATAAAACACGAATATTCTATCGTCCTTTCCAGCTTCAATCACCCGCCCGGACGCATGCGGCCCTTTTTCCACACCCTGCGCATCGCCTTTCAACACAGCCACGAAATTCTTCACATTCACTTGGTCTTTTGTATAATCCTTGGGCAACCCAGCATACAAATCCTTCCCTTTAGGATGATTGATTATTTTACCTGGATGTGGATTCGCTGGATTATGGGCAATATCATCGTACACCATGACAATAATATGCTCATCAGGAACTCCTCCATTATGCAACACATGGTACGACTGCATCAGAAAAGAAGGAGAAGAATCGTAGTACATGTACAACAAGATGCTCATACTATACCTCGTATACCCTTTGATACAATACAACACGCACATGTGCAACGTCTGCCTGGTGACGATAATTACCAAACCCTGCACTGCCAGCAATCAATAACGCCCAAAGATGCCCCTTGTCGGGTGGGTTCTTCCTGCCCTCCTGAGGACGCCCCTGGTCCTCTATATACCCATGCACCCTAGTATATACGTCTTCAACTAGACCAAATACCGTATGTAAACCATCCAAGAGGGTTTCCGTGGCTGTCTGAGACGATGAGCCAAGGTCATTCTCGACACGTCGCAGTGCTCGCGAGGCCTGTGCACTTGTTGCCACCAGGGCAAGCAGCAATGCACACCACAGGTGTCTCAACTTCAAATTCATGTTTATACGTAGTAACAATGCGCTACAGTTGAAGAATACTGGGGTAGAAGAGAATCCCGAGTCCACTATGTGATGCAGATTTCACTGAGCCAGTCACAGATGCCTGTTGACCGGTTGGTCAGACTATACACGAATGCGCTGCTTTGAATTCCCTGCCTGGATCGTGATACATTTGACAGTATTTATTGTATTCTGTATGGTATTGTGCAATATCGGTGGACGGTCAAGGGGTTTCCCTGTGACGGGTGTCAACCAGGGATTCAAACCACCTTGTCGGACTCGGATCATCTCGCACGGATTTTCCTTGGAATCTATACCTATATCCAAGGATGTGATTGGGTTGTGCATCTTTTCAGCTGCTCCGTTTGTCTTGGTTCAGGCATTTGCAGACTCTGAGGCTGGGAAGCAGATTTTTGAACGGTTGAAGAATGAAAAGCCCATGTTGGAGAGGCAACGGGTGGACACGGAGAAGGAGCGGGCTCGTGTGAGAATGTCACTTCCCTGGTATGGTGCTGATCGTCCCCTGTGGGTGGTAGGAGGCCAGGCACCCCCATGGTTGGATGGGACAACCTATCCTGGGGATTATGGGTTTGATCCCCTCAAATTGGGGGCAAAGCAGGATGACTTGGAGAAGTACTTTGAGTTGGAAATACTGCATGCGAGATGGGCCATGCTGGGTGCATTGGGAGCCATGGTACCAGAGTTGCTGAATCGATTTACTTCAATAGATTTCCCAGAGCCGAGGTGGTGGAATGTGGGTGCATACAAGCTCCAGAGCAATGAAGATTTAAATTATTTTGGTATCGAAGGTCTCCGGATAGCTGGAAATCAGGGAGTACTTGTCATCTTCTTGTGTCAGATTCTGCTCATGTTTGGGCCTGAATATGCTCGAAGTAAAGGGAAAGAGGCTTTGGAGCCCCTTGGCATCTTCTTGCCAGGGGATGCAAACTACCCTGGTGGATGGCTTTTTGATCCGTGCAATTTGAGTGCAGATCCGCGTAGATTTGAGATGATGAAGGTTCGTGAAATAAAGCATGGCAGGTTGGCCATGGTCGTATGGGTTGTGTGGGCTGTGCAGGCTGCCTCTAGTGCACAGGGCATCTTTGACTGGATACGATGATGATGATGATGATTGTACAATGTAATCAAATCTTCTTACAAAATGCGTTTATATGAAATATAATTGATTGGACGAATGATGGTTATTCTTGGGTATACGGGTCAATCATAGAGATGGGTATTGCGTGGGTGCTTGCTTACTCAAGTGGGGTGAATTTAGCAACTCCTTGGGTCACAGATCCCTCCTCTGGGATATCAACTGAAGGGCCTGGGGCGTCCACAGTGTCAAGAAGAGCATCATCAGTTAATGGGACTGGGACTGGAGCATCATCAGTAGATGGAGCTGGGACTGGAGCATCATCAACTGCTGGAGCTGGGACTGGAGCATCATCAACTGCTGGAGCTGGGACTGGAGCAACTGCTGGTGCAGATGCAACCACCACCTCTTGAGGGGTGACAGTATTCCTGACTGGAGTTGGTGCACTTGACGCAGTGAATGTCTCAGGCTCACTGCACACCATGCTTTTTGGAAGAAGTGTTGCCACGTAGCAGGAGTAGGTACCAGGAGCAAGGTCTCCCACATCAAAAGGAATCACCTCCTTTGGTGTTGTGTACTGACCAGTCACAATCGCAGAAGAGGGCTCAACAAAGCAAGAAGCACCCTCCTCCACGCAGAATGCAGCATAATCCAATGCTCCCTTGTATGAAACCGTCAAAGGAGCCTCAAACGTTCCCGACCAAGTCTCTCCACTGGCAACTGCCGTGACATTGTGTGGCACATACAGAGACAGTGCTGCACATTCATACGCACAGAGTCAGTGATCTATAAGTACAACATATAAAACAACACAATCAAAGAGATCGCGTGCATCTCATTACCGGACACGCACCTCCAGCAGCGTTTGCCGAAGCAAACATTCCAGCCCCAAGGGCTGCAATCAATGCAGCTGTAATCATCTTGTATACCTTTTTTCCGTATTAATATTTAATAGAATAGTAATGCTTGCAATTCAACGAGCATCGTCGCTTTCTACCGGTCGACATCACAATGAGGCGCCCCAACTGATGTCGATCTCCCAATGTCAGACAGTTGCATGAAGATGCATTATCCACGTGTCTCAACGGGCACCCTTCATCATGTACAAATACATCACACCACCCTCTTTGTAAATTTAATTGGTGCTCCATGGAACACCTCACCATCTGGATCACTCAGAGCAACCCCAATACCATTCCAGGAGGATCCATGGGCCCGATCACTCCCAGAATAATACAATCTCCATCGCCCCTTTGCCATGGACACAGCCCACGGCGTCCCAACAGACCCACTATCCCAGCTGCCATCATCCTTTGATGCCTCCAGAATTGGCACATCACACCTCTTCCATGAGGATATACCATCCTTGGAGACTGCCAGTCCTATAGATCTGCGCTTCTTTGCTCTACACACGCCCTCATACAACATAAAATACTGCTTTGTATCAATATCCCGAACAACACATCGAGACGCTGCCCCCATGGAGTCGAAAGTATCATCCGGTGCCCCTTCAGGCGCACCATCAAACACGGGTCCCAGCTTCTTCCACCGGAATCCATCCGGGGATGTTGCAACGCCGACCACATATCGTTTCTTCTTCTCATCATAACTATGATAATACATTCTCATATCACGGGGACCTGCAGCCACGACTTGCGGTGCCCCTATAAATAACGCATCCCACTCCCCAGGCTCTCCAACATCAAACAGCGCCCCAGTGTGATGGTCTCCCTCAATTCTGGCAAAATTCCTCCCATCCTGAGACATTGCCAACCCTGGCCGTGTTCGAAGACCTTCCCGCTCAGTAGGACACGTATCTGTTACTCGTAATCCCTCCGGAACAGCCACCTGCTCAAAATCCCCTCCAGCATAAAAGCACCAATACACGCCTCCAGGAGAATCCACAGAACTGTTTGCTAAAATCTGCACATCAGACACAGACACATGACAGGTATCATGCGTCCACCAATCCTCATTCGGCTCCATCACTTTTCCTACGTCTTTAGACCTCGATTCCCCTCGAGCGCCTGTAATCGGACCATGGCCCCTTTCCCAGTGCAACCCATCTGATGACACGGCAAGCCCAATAGACCCAGAGGATGGAAAGATTCCATCAATATCATGACATGCCGCACTCTTTCCAGTATACCACATAAACCATCGCTGTTCATTATCCCCAAGATAATACCGTACAATTGGATGACCAACACCTGCCTCATCCCATGCCGCAGGCTCTCCAGTCGAAAACAACAACCCTGGCTGGTGTTCTTGTGTCCCCACAGCACTGCTGCTCCTGCTGTTGCTACTGCTCCCACACACAACAGCCCTGCTTTCCCCTCTCCTTCTTCTGCTTCGTCGTCTTCTTGATACTGACACTGATACTACTGGGGTAGTTATACCACCAGATTGCCAATGGCGCACAGGATGGGATACTAATCTAGAATGAGATTGTTCAGAAGAGACATGTACTCTCGTAGTACGCATTGCTGCTGTAGTACAGGATACTACTGTCATCGTATTATTATTATGTTAATTAATGGACTGGCAACCGCCGCATTGCAGCATGTGCAGTTGTAGTACTTGGTTTGATATCAAATCCATCGATGGAGGCAGATGGCACGATCAGATGCAGATGTTGGTTTCAGCACTCCAACACCCAAGAATGGCATGTGGTGACACAGTCAGCATCGTACAAAATTAAAACAATATTACTGATACGATACTGCACGTGTCATTGGTAGTAGATACAGATGCAGACGAGTGCAAGGGGTGGTACAAGCACGACAACGAATGTCGCTGTCTGTCGTGTCGTCAATCAGTGTCCAAAGACAACACGAGGGCATTGTATGATGACGTATCGTCGATATAGGGGAGGAGTGGGGTTGAACCCTATGTATAGAAGTAGTAGGATGGATACCAGAGGGGTTATTGTGCATGCGATGGAGGAGGATGAGGATGAGGAGGGTCTGTGGTCTCATGTTATGGTGGCCTTGGTGGATGCCAATCCTTCTCTGTCTACGGCTAGTAGGACGGCGTTGCAGCAGGGGGCTCGGTTGGCGATGGGGGCCGGGAAGTTGACTGTTTTGATATTGAATGATCAGGGGAAGGAGGAGGATCCAGAGAGGATGACCAAGTTGAAGAGTGAGTTGGAGGGAATTGGGCTGAAAGATGTGGACGTGGTGGAGGAAAGAATAGAGCATTCGACTGGGAAGGGGTCTGTGGCTATTGGGGATGCGGCTGATAGTTTTAAAGCGGATTTGGTGGTGATGAGTACGGATGTTGTGCATGAAAAGCATGTTGATGCGAATCTGTTGGCAGAGTTTGTGCCGGCTCCAGTGTTGCTGTTGCCGTGAGTGCTTGATGGCGGTATTACATGTATATATGAGGACAGGTGTAACAAGTTTTCTGCACTATAGTTTTCTAAATAGTAAGGAATGATCCGCAGATTGGGTCGTCTCTGTATATTCCGAATTGCTGTAAACAAATTTCCCACATGCCACTGGGAAGCATGGCAGCTCCTGCAAGTGCTCCAGTGAATCCGGCATTGTTCTCTATTCCTACCATGGAGGCGTCGTTTGTTCGTTCGTCGATATAGTAATCGCTTTTTCCTGGCCCATGGACCAGCGCGCCTGTCAGTTCATATGTGTCTGGGTCTGGAGAGAGGTAGCTTGTGACTCTGTTGCAGACGCCTGGGCGGGCTGGGCATGCAGCGGCCCTGTCTTGAGTTCGTTTGGGTGGATTGTGTCCTTGTCCTATGACCATACTTCGACCTGCGTCTCCCATCATGTAGCGAACTTGTGAGAGTCCCCAGCACTTGTATGCTTGTGATTTGGCAGAGTCTTTGTGTTCGATGAGGTCTGCATACATGAAGGCGGACATGGCAATGTTTGCTGTTGACCCCAAGGGTGCACTAAATGCATTATATGCTCGACCTCGTCGTGTATAGTTTGCTGCATTGTTTGCACACATCCAGTTCTGGAGGAAATCTTCGCTGTGCTTGACAAATGTTGAGTTGCCAGTTTCTTGAGCCATGAGCATATTCATAGGCCAGAAGACATTGTCCCAATCGAATGCGTATTTCCAAGATGATGCAGATGATTCTTCTTCGAGGTATGCTATGTAATGAGTGTATACATCGTCGAGGTATCGCTGCTCTTTTGTTGCCTTGTATAGCCAGCCTGCAGCCCAGGCAAGGTCGTCATACATGCTTGACGAGTTGTAGAGCTCGGACAGGTTATGGTCACCCCTGTCGAATCTGAATTTGGCACCAACCGAGTCATCATACACTTCCTTTGCTTTGTTCAAAAGTTTGTCGGCGTACTCGGGGGTTTCGTATCCAGATTCTCTAAATAAGGTGGATGCAGCAGCAAGTCCAGCTGACACAGATCCACCCAAGTCAGCACCATAACCTCCAACTCTGGAGGAGAGGTCTACAGCGAATGCTTCTCTTGTTCTGGCATCTTCTGGGCGATACCAAAGTTCTGGTTCGAGTTCTGTATCGCCAACTCTTGTGACTAAGAGGGATTTATCTTCCAAGGGAATTCTACGGTGAACCTTCATGAGATAATCTGCTCCAGTTTTGACAGAGTCCATCAGGTAGTCTGTTTGGCCGGAGTTTTCGAATGCATTATGGAATCCCATGAATCCCCAAGCAAGTACACTGGTTGTGAAGGCAATGGGGGAGGTGGCTTTGATGTTGCCGCCCTTCATGCCTGAGATCCAGCCTCCTGAAAGGTCCCATGGCGTGGATGTTGCCAGCTTGAGTTCTGTCTCTGCCATGGCAAATGGATCTGATAGTCCTCCAAATGGATCTGATAGTGCCCCAAATGGATCTGACGAGCCAAACGGAGATGATGGGCCAAATGGATCCGACGAAGAACCAAACGGATCTGACGACGAGCCAAATGGATCTGACGACGAACCAAACGGATCTGACGACGAGCCAAACGGATCTGACGACGAGCCAAACGGATCTGACGACGAGCCAAACGGATCTGACGACGAGCCAAACGGATCTGACGAAGAACCAAATGGATCTGATGAAGAACCAAATGGATCTGACGAAGAACCAAATGGATCCGACGAAGAACCAAACGGATCTGACGACGAGCCAAATGGATCTGACGACGAACCAAACGGATCTGACGACGAGCCAAACGGATCTGACGACGAGCCAAACGGATCTGACGACGAGCCAAACGGATCTGACGACGAGCCAAACGGATCTGACGAAGAACCAAATGGATCTGATGAAGAACCAAATGGATCTGACGAAGAACCAAACGGATCTGGTGGTGCTACAGGAGCCAAGTTGCTGTATGGATCAAACGCTCCTGATGAATCTGGTGAACTGAATGGGTCAGAGGCAAAAGGATCATCAGATTGCATCAATCGCCGTCCAAATGGTTGCCCGTATGGTGAACCAAAAGGTTGCACGACAATGTTGTCAAGCAGAAGCGTATCATTTATGTTTTCTGCCAGATATACAGCGGATTGTGCCTCGCCGAGGAATGAACCTGCAAACAAGATAGTGAGACATTAGAGGGTCACATGCACTGAGACATTATCATCTGAAATGGCGGTCACGTACTCTGTCTCCAAGAGACCCTGTAGTCAGCAGGCAATTGTCCGACTCGTTGCGTATTAAAAAAGTACAAGCTGTTGCTTAGGGCCTCGCTGTAGTCATATGTCCTAGGATAGAGAAGCCACACCAGAACAACACCAAAGATGCTCAAAAATGTTGAGATGAACATCATCACGCGGCACACCAAAGTGAAGAACAAAGGCGACCTGTAAACGGCGTACTGGATCAACAGATATAGTGGGATCAAGTTGTACGCAATGAAGATGATTGAAATGGCCAAAGGTGTATCTGTGACCTCTCCTCTGACGTATGTAATCAAACCAAAGACCAAAGTGACAATGGAGAAAATGAACCAAATACTTGCCATCCAAAGATCTCGTATTGGTAAGTTATTGAGCTTTTGCAAACCCTTTGCAGTCACCTTGAACACAATCGTCCCTGCCAACCATCTTCCAATGGTTGCTCGATACATAGCTTTCAAGAATGCCCACCACAAAATGCTATTTGCTACTGATGCAAACCACATCGACTGCAGAAAGAGAGTGGATGGTATGATGATTTCAAGCAAAAAAAGCATACACACGTGCAAAAACGCACCTTGAGATGCCTCAATGACCTTGTGTAATACATGACCATCAACGTCGCTGGGTAATATACCGTGACTGCAATGGCGCACCAAATATTGATGACAATTGGGAAGACACCAAACCAAACGGTGACCATCGGAACCAACATGAGCAAAGGTGTGCCAATAAATGCTGAAAAATAAGACAATGCCACAGATCCATACAGCCATCTCATCAGCAGCGAGAGACCTTGAGCGCCTTTACCGAATGTAGGATTTCTCACTCTGTTGTAGAATAACTGGAAATGGCCCTTGGCCCATCTCGATCTCTGTTGGAAGCAATTTCTCACCTCATCAGGAGCTTCACCTAGAGCCAAGTACTCATCAACATAACGACACTGCCAATTGCGCCTCTTAAGTTCAATGCCAAGGGCAAAATCCTCAGTCAAAGTCCAATCAGGAAACCAACCCGCTTCTTGAAATGCTTTTGCTCGCAGCAAAAAGTTTGTACCTGTGCACGAAATCAAACCAAGAGCGTCATATCCTGGTTGTGTATAATCCCAGAAGTGCACATTTGCGTGGTTGAAAATATCTCCATCATGATTGAGGTTTGAAAATGCCTGCGGGGTCAAGACCATTGCAACATCTTCACCTCCATCCAAAAGTGGCACTGTTTTACTGAAGAAATCGGCATTAGGGACCTGATCAGCATCAAGAACGCACACGATTTCATTTAAAGGGATCTCTAAATCCTCTCCTGGATAAATTAGTCGCATAGCGTTGTTGATATTGTTGGATTTTCCGTTCATCTCTCCCTTGGCCCTCTTTCTCCCACTGATGTAAACGGCATTGTTCATATTCAAAGATCGAACAAAAGATCTCTTCTCTGGATCCTTTCCATCATCGAGCAGATACACTGTCCTTTTGCAATTCACTGGCAATGCAGCAAACATTGCAGCCAAGAAGGTTTTTGTAATGACATCCATGGGCTCTTTGTAGCAAGGTATCAGAACTCGTATATGATAACGCAGATTTGTTTGTGCCGGGAGGCCATTCAAAGCAGCTGTGACAGCTTCTGGCACAGGATCCTTCACTTTGAATATCAGGCAAAGACCATATGGCAACACAGCAAAAGCTCCCAAAATCTCAGCCATCAGCACGATAACTCCATACCACAGAGAAGAGCCCAAATCAAGTGTCTTTGCCGCACGAATAGACACATAGATAATGAATGCCATGATGTAGAAAATATAAATGATCATACCAGGCCAATTCACTGCAACCTGCTTCTTGTGTGACTTGGGAATTCTTCCATGGCATGTCTCTGCTGTCTCAACAGTGTCATTATCCATATAAAATGGAAGAACTTCGTCCCCAACATATTCTGGCTGTGGCAGAAATTGAGCTTTCAAGAGCTCTGTGGTTGGAGTAATCTCGGAATCCTTAATGGAGGAAGCTCCCCCACAAGAAACCGATGCCTTCTCATCCCCTGATTCGCTCACCCCCGAACAGTCAAAAGAGCTTCCCCGAAGATGAACCTTGTCCAAACCAATACTCTCATCCTTTTTTGACATTGCTCGAAGCATATCTACGACAGTGCTGGTTAGTCTGCGGACATGCTGAATCGGGACTCCTTGATTTGTGGAGAGATCTGAGCCATTCACTGATGGAGCCCAGCTGTCCTTCCCAGCGACAGCTTTTTCTTTTCCTACACAACATCATCCATCGTATATTAAACTTTCACTTTTGATACTACCACCGTATAACACAGCACACATACCTTTATAAGGAGAAGCCAATATTTCATCAAGCGAGTCCTTCACATTGCTCAGATGTTCTACCAGCTCATCAGAGGCCTCCGAAGGTGCCTGGCCCACATATTCGTTCACTGAAGCATCTACAAGCTTCTTTTCAGGCGTGATTGGGTATCCTCCCAGGGATGGAGGGGCCTTTGGAGTACTGCTGGATGGAACATCTGGTGCTGCCGCTGGAGGAGCCTCCGTTGCAGAACCATCTACTGCTCCATTCTCCACATCAACATCACCTTCCTCCTTGCTCTGCTTCTTGGTCCAACTAAGTCTCTTCGACACTATATTCTTGACAGTCGATTTCATGAAGAGCAAAGACGCTGGCGCAAATGTCTATTCTTGGTCCTTAACACTTCTGAACCTGCTGCTGCTGAACCTAGGTCAAAGCTTCCCAATGATCTCCAGCTGGATACGCTATTTCTCGACGTCAATAGAAAAATGAAACGATTCAAAGCTTCCACTGCATCTTGATTCTATAGTAAGACCTCTCAATAGCCCAGTCGACTTCAGATGCTGAGTCACAAAACGTTCCAGAAGAAGCTGATCAACCACAAGGTGAACACTAGCTGATTTCTGTGCTATAGAAATAATATGATGAATTGCACCAAATTCAGTAATTTACCAGCATCCTGCAATACCCTTGCGACCTTATAAAATTCACATTCGCCTCCATATCCTTGGACATCGGAAAGTGCAACCTGGGTACGTGAGAACAGAATTGGCCCATCCTAGGTGGTTCTTGTTTTCTGCCACGGAGGACACGTGTCTTGTGGTATCGGCACCCGATTCATTCGGAAAACCGCTCCTGACCTTTTCGTAACCTTCTAAAATGAAATTATGCATCGTGATCGACCCCTCGTTTGGCCAGCAGCGCACTTCCAAAGCTCGCTTCACCCTGAGCGGCCACATACACGCTGGATCCGATGAACCTCTCCCTGAGCCTTGTCCATACTGGATTCTTCGCCCCACCGCCACATGTATACACTTCTTTCACGGGATCAGCCCCCAGACGTTCCAACAGTCCGTACGCCCTACCCTCAGTCTTGGCCATGGACTCGAGAATGCCCTGCAGAAAGACTGCATCATTCTCTGGACGCGGCTCCATGCATGGCATGAGATTCGGATCATTCTCTGGGAATCGTTCCCCTTTGGATGGTAAAACCACATACTCTAGACCCGTCAGAGTCTCAGGATCCATTTCACCAGTCAATCGTTCCAACTGGCCATCATCAAAGTACTGTCGGAGCACTGCTCCACCAGTGTTGGAGGCTCCACCAACTAGCCATGTGTTCCCCAAACGATGAGAATACACACCATATCGTGCATCATTGACTGGATGTTTACTAATAAGCTTAATCGCCAGTGTACTCCCCAACGACGTGACGGCTTGACCAGGCTCATGCACCCCCGACGCGAGGAATGCCGCAATACTATCTGTCGTACCAGCACACACAATGCATTCCGGCGAGATGCCATATTCTTCTGCAGAAGATGTATCAATCAAACCAACTGGAGCCCCAGGTGCATGCACATGTTGAGGCAGAATCGCCATGATGGCCTCATCCTGCATGAGCCATGCAGGATATGCTTCCTCGGAAGGATCAAAGCCCACCTTCAACGCATTATTGTAATCCGTGTGCCCAATCTTCCTATGAAGCTGAAATGCTATAAAATCAGACTGATGCATCAATGTATGACGCATTCCTCTTACTTCCTCAAGCCCATCCAAAAATGCAAATGCCTTGCACAAGGTACTTGTCGCTGATGTTACTGTGTGCCCTTCAGGGCACATGGACCGTACCATCTCCTGATACCGTGCATCCTGTGCTTCATTATACATTTTCGCTTCAGTAACCGGGACACCATGCTCATCAGCAAGAAGAGCAGTACTAGATGTCCCATCCACAGCAATTGCCCGCAGCGTGTCTCGCACAGGGCTGCGGATACTTCCCAAGAGCGTTTTCAAAGCACCTACCCAAGCAGCAGGAGAGGACGCTCCTCCATCATAGGAGGTCCGATATTCCTCAACTATATCCTCATTATCATTAATTATAGTACATCGAGCCCCACTGGTGCCATAATCGATGCCTGCGTAGTATGCTTGTGTTTTTGAAAAGCGACGTTTCGGGGATTGGCTCAAAGTTCCTCCAATCTGATCAATTCGACGCATTTGAAGATTCATATTCATTAAATAAATAATACTGAAATAAATATTGAAATCTGTAGTAGAATGAAAACGTCCAACATTAAAACTCAAAATTCCTTATTCTGCTGGGCTTGAACAGAAGCAGGATCCTAAAAGCTTGGATACCCCAGAGCGAGATTCTCGTGCCTTTTTTCGCGGATGAGACGTTTTAAATAGCACATCTGGAGATCTTCCAAACTCCTGGGCCTGCATCAAAAGCGCTCTATGCTGTGCACTGTCCTCTTTGGCCTTGTCTAGGTGTTTCACAGCTCTGCAGGAGTATATAATGCAATTTGTCATGGTGTACGATTGGGATCGCAATGCAAGAATACAAACACGTACATGTCATCATATGTCATGTAATGAAATACATTATGATGCTTGAATGCTCTCTCACCTCGAGCATGTATTCCAAATACTAGGTCAATCCAGGCATGTATATGGCTAGAGACATGGTCAGACTCTAATGCCAGTCTCATCTTTTCCAAGAATTCCTCGACTGATGCTGCCCATGGAGGAAGTATCACATTTTGCAAGTGCCCAGAATTACCACCAACGGATATACGTTGATCACTTTGCAATAAATGCAGTCCTGCCTGGGGATCATAGAGTTGAGGAATCAGTTCTTTGACATCACCTCTGGATGAAGAGGATACGGACGCCCACGCAGCAGGAATCGACTGAAACATTCTATTCAGATGATCAAACGATCCACCCTGTAATTTCAACATATATTTTGGATTCTGCCGAACTGTAAAGAACACAACAATACCGGGATTTGAATAATGACTTCCAAACATCCATGGATCTTCAACCTGAGATTCTTTTAGAGCCTCGTACATCTCCAAACCCTGCGCAGCTTTCTTCTCCGTAAGCGCCGCAATAGGTTTTGAGAGATTTCTATACACATCAGGACTACGGAGGTTCAGGATATCACTCGTATAATCCGACAATACCCATGGAAATACTGGATACCGATGGATGTTCTTGTACGACCTTCCAGCAAGGTCATTCAAATACAAGAGATACTGGAAATTCGACACATAATCCTGGAACCAAAGTCTCTGAATATAGTCTACATCATCGATCATTGTATATCGTGCGCACTGCTCGAGACTCTGGACCACATGCGTTGCATCCTCCTCATGCTCAAACACGAGGAATATTGATGTACGTCTGCCAAAGTATATCTCGCACGCATTGTAGTTCACAATATACGGTCTCTTTCTGACAAGCAAAATGTCAGTCTTTTTAATACAAACCCGTCCCAGCGCATCACTACAGTATGGTCGAAACATCACAGTATCAGCCCCAATCTCCAGGCTGCCTCGCAGACTACAGAATGGATACACCTGAGAACATTCCATCCTCTCCTTCCCAACCTCCCCTAGAGGCATGGACGATATTTTCGAATTCCTATGAAACTCATCCACAATACAATCAATCCCTTCTTGAACGTGTTTCGCCCGCCCTGTTTCCTCCTGCTCTTCCTCTCTGCTACTAGTCTGATGCGAATGCATGAGTTTGACCAATTCCTCCACCACTGTATACCACGCATTATGCCCCTGATATCGCTTCCTCTCCCTCTTATTCACATAAAGATGAATCATTCCAGGCGACATAACCCGCGTAGTCGCAACAGACCCAGTAGGATGAATCTTCCAATACCAATCAAACCCCAAGACCACCTCATGCAATCCCGCATTTGATCCCAGATTCTTCATACGACGATGGCTACAATCCCTATTCAATCCAACCACGATCATCATACCCATGTCGCCTCATCATTCCTATTTTAAAACACGCACCGGACATCCCAACGAGTCACCTGCTGATAGGGCACCCTGTACCGTGCAGACTCTACTCCCGACCCTCCCCGTACGTAGATATGCTTGGTTCCTACCAAAATCTGCCCATTTGGATCTATATCATTTGATTTTAGGGTAGAAATCGAGCACTGGATCGCATGCAAGCATTCCTCTCCGTCGCACAGTTCTAACAATCCCAGTTCGTCAACGGTGCCTTGCTCCACCTGACAGAGAACATCCAGGACGTCAGTATACTCCACCACGGATGCCCTGGATGTTTTGTCCATACTCGTCTTTCTTTTGAAGAAAAGGCTGGGGCACGCACACGGAAATCAGCTGATTCCGATGTTTGTTTTAATGTTCTAATGTAGGAAGAAGGCTGCCATGATCCATGCAGTTGCGTCGATTTGTGGCAATGGTATTCGAATTCTAATTCTTTATACAATATTGGATGTAATTTTGCACTCAGAGTCCTGCGATATCGTGAATTGGGTGCAGTAGGCAAGCATGGACTGATGCTGGAAGAGTTTTTCGGCTAGATATTTCAGAAGACGGCTATAATCATGCGTAACGAGACTCAAATGTGTTTAGATGCTGTGGAGGAGGAGATGGGGTGGATTGAGGAGATGGTGGGTCTCAAGAGTGGTTTGTCTCAACAGAGGGGTGGGGAGGAGTCTTCTTCTTCTGGTTTGGATTCCTCGATGAAGAAGAATACGGCACTCATTCGAAAGCTTCGAACGTTACATGAGGAAAATTCGGGAATGATTATGGCTGATATTGGTAAAGTGAATCAGTCCAAGGTAGGTTGAGGGTTGTACAAGACTGGGAAAGGATGTAGGATTTGAATTCATAATGGTTGTGTGCGTGTAGTATGTGAGTGAGGCGGTGTCTGCCATCTTAGATGCTCCTTTAAAGTCAAAAGATGTCAAAGCTGCGATTCGAGTGTGTTGTATGCTGCATGGTCGGTATCCTGATTTTGGGAGTATCATGAAGGGGAGGTTGTTGGATATGGTGGCGTCGGATGCGGTGAGTGTGTCGAAAAAGAAGACTGGTATCAAGATTTTCTTTTGTCTGGTGAGAGTTGGGGTGGTGGAGAGTGTGTTTCCAGACCTGATGAATACGGTGAGGTGTTGGACACGAGTGAAAATGGATATCAGTCAGAAGGAATCGCATATTGCATTGGTAATGCTGAATGCATTTCTGAAAGCTGGTGGAGTTAGTATTATGGAACCAATACGTATATTTAATGGAGAGAAGGAAGTGGAAGGGGATTGTGTGAGTGGTGTGGAAGAAGCGATTGGATGTAAGGAGAAGATTGAGAAGAGTAAGAGAATGGCAAAGGATTTGTGGTGCTTGAAGAAGGATCATTCGGACAAGTTAAAGGAGAGAGTATTTGGATTTTATGATGCTGCGTTGGTGGCCTTGGATGCTGCTTGGTCTTCACTGACGAAGCTTCGAAAGGATAATAATGCCATTCTGAACACGAGGGGAGATTTGAGTGAGAAGAGAATGGAGGATTTCAAGGGCGCCTGTGAGCAATTTGAATCCTTTAAAAAAGTTCTTAGTCTATTAGCGTATACATTATGTCGTGAATTGCCAGAGTATGAGTTTGATGAGAGTACAGGATATGGTGAAGAGAGTTTTCGTGTTGTTGAGCAAGGGGATGGAGATGAGGCTGCGTGCTTTGATGATCCCGAAGATGTGGCATTGTATCAGACATTGCCTCCTTTATCCGAATTAGTGCCTCCTATTTTGTTGGGTCAGAAACAGGACAATGAAACAAAACAGCCTGTGGACGTTGAAGATGATGATGGAGACGAGGCACTGCCATCAAGCAGTGATGAGGACAATGAGGAGGAGCTTGCCAATACGTTCGGTAGTGATTCCACGATTTCTCTGTCTTCTTTGATTTCAAAACTACCAGAATGTGTATCTATTGAGCTCTGTGATAGTTTCGTTGTGGAATACTGCAATGCTGGTGGGTCAAAGCCAAGCTCTCAAAAGGCCTTGTGCAAAGTCTTGCAGAGGCCACCGTTTGGTGCAATGCAGATATTACCATTTTATTCTAGGATTATAGCGGCTCTTAGCCCGTGGTTTCCGTTGATTAAAGATACAATGGTGAAGTTTCTTCAAAGGGAGTTCTATGGATTGAAGAAAAAGATTGATATAGGGACTGATACATTGGAGCCCAGACTTCGAAATGCCTGCTACATCGCAGAACTAATAAAGTTTAGCATATATCCTCCCGGAAAGGCTTTCATTCAATTGAGATCGCTGTTTGATGACTTTTCAAGGCATAATGTGGATACTGCATGCTGTCTGGTGGAGCACTGTGGAAGATACTTGTACCAACGGCCAGACACTACGGTTCGGATGAAGAATATGATGGCAGTCATGGTGAAGATTAAGAATGCAAAGAACTTGGAACAACGACATGCTGCTCTTATCGACGCTGCTCAAGCTACTGTGTATGGTACACGCACCACCCACAGGAAAAAGACCCGGACGAATGAGGAAGAGTACATCAGGTATTTGATTTATTCAGAGTTGGCACCTGATAATGTTACTCAAGTAGCTGCAACATGTAGAAAATTTGTATGGAGCAAGCAGTCGGGATATATTCACAAAAAGATACTGTCAGCCGTGAGAAAGGGCAAGCACACTCAAATACCCCCCTTGGTATCCTTGACAAAAGAATTGGCAGTGTACTACCCATCATTCTCTGTAGGTATTGTAGACGAGGTGCTAGAAGATATTCTATGTGGATTAGAGAATCCAGATGCACGTACGTAGGTCGTATAGAAGCCTTCTTGACATTAGACACTGACTCGTTTTCTTCGTTTGTTCAGGCTACAACCAAAGGAGATTATCCATGGCCAGATTCCTTGGAGAATTATGCAATCAACGATGTGCTGAAGCAGTCCTCCTACCAGACATGATGCATATGATTCTGAATCATTCGATTGATGGGGATATTCAGGATCCTCACTTTAGAATGAAACTTATTGCCACTCTGGCCATTGCTGGGGCATTTTCCCTAAAGAAGTCCAGGGGGAGCAAAATACAGATGTTCGCCTTCCTTCCATATTTCGAGGAGTTTGTCATGTTCTTTCATCCTTTGCCCATGGATGTGGAACTTGATGTGGATGAGATGTACAGGACATTGAACGCAAAGCGTCCAAAGCATGCAACATACAAGGACGCTCAGGATGCTCTGTTAAAATTCCACGCCAAACAAAGTAGAAAGAAATCATCTGCATCGCTGCATTCAATTCAAGAATTCGACAGTATGAATCTTGATGATGAGGAGAACGCCACCCAGAGTGACATTGGAAGCCCAGCAGATGAGTCATCCTTTAGTGAGGTTGAGGAGGAATCTGTTCGCCGCTTCACTGGGCCATCACAAGAGGAGGAATCATTTGAAAGAGAATTAGCGCTTGCTTTGGGAACGAATCACGACATGGCAACAACTAGTCATACCATGACAGAGCCAAAGGTTACATCAGCAGTTGGGGATGAAGGTTCTCAAAAGTTGTCATTCAAAGTCATGACAAAGAAATCAGGAAAGAGGGAAAAATCAAAGATGGTGCAAATTCCTGTGACACAGGGTGTTGCTCAACGTCTGAAGGAAAATAAGGAAGCCGAAGCTGCTGAAAAGGCAGCCTTGAAACGAATGGTTCTAGCATCTGAATTTTAAACAATATTTACGTCATACATTAGGCAATACCCTTCTTCAATGCATCAAGTCGCTTTTGCACCTCTGGATCGAGCTCTTCCTCCTCGTCTCTCTTTCTCTTGCGAGCTTCCTCATCCGCCTGGACATGCTCCTCCTCCTCCTCCTCTCCTCCACTCTGCACCCACACTGCCCGATTCTTCTCTTTAGCGTCTTTACTATCATCATCTAATGGCGTATTCCACCAAATTGGCCCCCCAAATCGCCCATCTCCAGATGCACAGCAAATGCACCCAGTCTGAACGTCTGGAGTAACCCTCTGCTGCGGTGCTCTATTCTTCATAGGAACACGACAGTGCGACGTCGTTCCGAAATTGTGGTTTCCTTTTTGAATGGCAAGCAAAGAACATAAAATTTCGTAACCAGGCTTGCGCCATTTCGAAATCAGAGCCCCGTCAGCTATTTTCTCCCGAACCAAAAAGTCATACTGCAACACACCACACGAGTCCAACGTCAGCGTGACCTTTCTACAGCACTAGAGCCATTAAATAGAAACTACAACGTACCAATTTCCGCGACATGACCTTCCTGACGTACATCAAATCGTAAATAAAGCGATTCTTTTCCCAATGCAATCGGTGGATTTTCCAAGAACTCTCATTCTTTCGCTTCCCTTCGTGGTCTTCGTTCACCGCTTCTCTCATTTGCGTTTCAAAATCATCTATGACGTCTTCTATCATCTCAAAGCCTTCCGGCACTCGCTTATTCTTCAAACGTCTTCTAAAAGACATTGTATGGTATTCTTAAATTGTCGTCGTATTCGTATACTATTTGCACATCTGCGCTTCAAAATAAATAATTTAAATAAATGCCATCCACCCTCGCCACATTTTGCATAGATTCGCATCGTCTGTGGCTTCTTGGAGCAGGTATTGGACCTGTCCTTCGACGCCCCTGGCTGTGGTGTCACCTGCATTGTGCATTGGGGAGGGATGGGTCAGATGCAAGGCAAAGATATGTGTCTATGGGATCCAAAAAGCAATATCATACCTCCTACAATGCCTTCTAGCTTGTGTTGAATGACTAAAAGGGTCCTATTTGCGTCTACATTTCCCTGGAGGTCTGACAACATGGTGCTGACCAAAGTTGGGTCATCCTCATCTTCCTGTTTTTTTGCCCTGTCATATGTGAGTGCCCATTTATAGAGAGGATCGTGAATGAATACTGAAAGGACTGTGAGAAGAGGATCTTTCTGCTTCTTTAGGACCCGGAGGGTTTCCTCACAGCATCGCCTCATGACGCCTTCCACACCCGAGGTGCCCATGCCATCCACCATGTTCCGCGTCAGTCTGAATGGAACCTGTTCAGGAGTTGGAAGGAGTTTACCCTGTTCAAATGCGATTCCAAGATCAATGTGAATGACTTCGGCTGTGCTCTTGTCCAGGAGAATGTTGTTGGTGTGTCGATCTCCCAGCCCGATGATGTGGCCAGCCATGGAATTGACTGCAACGCTTCGGGTATAAGCTAGTCTTGCTGCGTACCAGCTCCCAGGATCTGGGAATCTTCTCAAAAAGACATTGCCCATTCGAGGCTTGCCGCATTTTTTCACGCATTGTTTGAATATACGCAGTTTATCAGAGGTTCTCTGAAACTCCTGTGCCTTGCCCAGCATGCTCTGAATTCCTCCTAGACTCCTGTAAAAAGCACCGCTTCCGTCGACAACAAAGTTTAACAATGATCTCGTATCATCGATCCACTCTAATAAACCAGATGATGGGCTAAATGGTATGGCATTGTATGTTCTGATCGAGAGATTACGCGCAGCAGTTGATTTTGCATCATGCAAGAAGGCATTGCAAATTCTAAAAAACTGCTGCATGACTGCGTCCTGGCGAAGATCGTCTTGTCCTCCTTTGACTAGTTGTCTTCTTCTGTTTCCCTGACTGTCAGTGATGGAAACTAGTTTTGGTTTGTTGATTCCACCTGGGAAGGACATTTTTTCCTCAATGCTTTGTACTGTTGGTACATCCTTGTACTCTGATGTCATATCAAGGGGTATATTGATTGATAATACTGGTATATTAACCAGATCGCGGCTGCGTGAGAATATGTTTACGATGAAAGGTCGCATTGATAGAAAGATGAACTCGTGAATGAGGACGTACCAGAATTTTCGCCGAATCCCTGCAGGGAATGACATCTCAGTTGTGCTTTTGTCAACGGGGATCCCAGCAATATCAATGTAACCATTGGTCGCGATCTCCATCTCATTTATGATTGACTGGAAGCGTTCGTTCAATGACTTAATCCGCTGAATCAGATCACAAGCAGCCTTAATTCTGCCTTGGTTGGCTTCAAATACCCATCCCCCTGATTGGCTCCCAGAAATGTAGTTGTCTGTCGTCCTGTCCCCATTTTTCAGAGCAAATAAAATAGGAAGCATATGGAAAGGGTGATCTTTTGTCATTCTGAATAGCATGGATTGGAGGTTACTTTGGAAACTGCTGCCATCTGCATTGTTGTCAGGTTCATCTGCAAGCCTTGATGCCAGCTGATGTGACAGTGGAATCAGCTTATGGGACGGTATCCCTGCTGCCCTTTCGGTAAAGCAACGATTTACTTGCTGCGATCTCTCGGATTTAGTGGATTGCGAAAGCCAGATGTCCACAAGCCGGAACATTGCAGGCAAATCGTACTGGTCTCCATACTGCAGGGTGAGGCAGTAGCCCTTGATTGCCAGTTGTTCACATTGTATCTCATTCTGATCTGCTGAGGTAAACACTTGCTGATCTTCTTCTATTGTTGCCTGTAACTTTCGTACAGATGAGTATAAGCGCATAGTAGATGATTGACTCGATTTTCGCTGCCTTTTAGAAGGATTTCTCCGTTCTGCATCTATTTCAGCCTCAAGTTCTTGTTTCTGTTTTTCCTTTCTTTCCATGATCGACCTTGATCTTTCCCAATCAACTGAAGCCTTCTTGGTGCATATTTCTTTGTATAAACTATCTGCATAGGACGCCATTCGGTAATGAACGCGACATGCTTGTGATGAAGATTCAGGCAGCACATGAGGAGAAAGCTTGAGTAACTCATCCGAGTTCTGTTGCAATGCATGGAGAATTTGCTGCGAGCTATCCCTCTGAGTGATAGCCATCCACTTTGCTAGCAGCGCGTTCATGTACGATACCTGGACAGAATTCGTCTCGGTGCGCTCTGTTTTAATCGAAAGGGCAAATAATGTCCATACAGCGGCATCAAGCTGATTCTGTGCCCAGAGAGTTTTGACCTCTTCGATTCTCCAAACAGACTCGACAGGAGTATATTTATTTCTCCAATTCTCTCTTGTAAGGTTCAAGAACTGCCTAAAGCGCGAGAGAGCCCCAAAGGCTTGTCCATTGCGATTTGACTTTCTTGCACAGATTGCAATGTCCAACAAACACTCTGCTTGTAATTCCCCATGATTCAACAATTTGAGAATTTCGTACCGGAGATCTTTCAGAGGGATTTCAAGAGAAAATCTCCATCCTTTGCCTGCAGTGTGCTCTCTTGATTTCCAGAGTTCATTCAGACCTTGAATTTGCTCCTCCAACCTCATATTTGAATGGCCAAGACCAGGATTCGTCGCATTGTCATTCCACCTCAAATCCCAGGTCTCTGCTAGTCCTTGGGCCATCTGGAGCTTGACAATCAATGGATTAAGGTCTGCGGTTGTTTCTCTTGCAGGGGATGCGAGGTGATGAATTGCCTCTTTCCTGACAGAGTGGATGGAATCAACAAATCCAGAGAGATTTCCGCCACGCAAGCATTTCATCGCGATGCTGAGATGCGCATCAGTATTTTCTGAAACAAGAGAATCATCAGAAGATTCAATCGGATACCATTCGCCCATCGAGATGGCTTGAGTGCTAATTGGTGTTCCATTCACACTGCCTTGCCCAAAGCTATTTGATGAGATTGTCGAGATCAGGTGAGAGGCACCTAGATTATTTAAACACCTTCTGATAGATGAAACAGCTTCTTGTGTTGAGATATCCATGAATGCTCCAGATACATTGTTCTCACCAAGCAGCTGTAAAGCAACATCACTGATCACAAGAGCTTTACTCCAAGCACCCTCTCTTTCGAACTTACGAAGCTGTGACAAGGCATTATTGGATCTTGAGACAGCATATAGACCATCTGGCTCCGGAAGAAGGGTGTAAATCTCGAGCAGGAGTTTCTGGCTTCGCCTGATGGCATCCTCCGAGGCAACTCTCTCATGCTCTTGTTGCCATCGCTCTGCAAAGATTAAAGCGCTGTAAAGCGATCTGGCATGGATGCACGCTTCACAGATATCCAGATAATTGATATCAAGCCAGCAGATCGTTTTCCAATTATAATGACTCCGGCAATCTGCTGAATGAACTTCATCCTGATGAATGAAAATCCTAAGGGAATGAAAGATGCCCAATAAAACATTCATCACATTAGGGCACGATTTGCAGAACGGGAAGACATGAACTGAGATGCATTTCCCGAGTAATGTACTCATAGTGGGTGCTTTTGATTCGATGGCCTTGCTTGTGGCCAGGTCTGCAAAAGCCAATGGTAAAACTATTTCACAAAACCGAGCTTGTGTGCTGGCCAGTTTCTCACACGCACGGAGCACGTTGCTTTGGGACTGCAAAAATAAATTTGATAGGTCATCAGATGAAGGAAATCATGCGCCCACAAATCAAAGAAACATACAATTGACAGGATTTGGCTTGCCACCCTTGTCACCCAATCTTCATAATTTACACCATCCAAGGACCACAGTTCTTTGGAATACAACTTTTCGGGTATCATTATTTCATTTTGAGACGTTTCCACATCCATCTCGCATTGTAGGAAGACATTCAAATAATCCTGATTCAATGTATCCATAGAGTTGAACACCGAGTTGCCAACCTGAGTTGATAACATAACTTGCAGAATTCTAAATGCTTCTGAAGACACGTCAGAATTTTCGTCGATGAGGAAATCACTGAGCAAAAGTATTGCACGATAATAAACTTCCTCCTCTAAAACCTCTTTCGAATATTCACGCCTTGCCTGTCGGCTGATGTTTTGGAGAGAATGGTTCTGCTTGGGCTTCAATGTCACAACATTGGGCTCTAATGGACCAAAGTACGAGACTAATTCACCAGCAAAATCAGTCAAGGTTTCGTCATCTTCTTCAGAGGCTGCTGCTGTTATTAGTTTCCATAAAGTGGCTTCTTCGATGATTCGACCTTTCTTCTGGACAATGCATTCACCCAACAAACCTTGTAGCATCTCGATGTAAGCAGACCTGGTAGACTTGGATAGATGCTGGCAAATTTCGGCAAATGCACATATTTGAGCATCCAGAGAACTTTGATTCGCCATTTTTGCGATGAAATCTTGTAATTCTTTATCTTGAACCTTGGCAAGTCGAGCATCTATGAAGACATTGTATTCCTGGAGAGAAGTTGGTGCATTGCAGGTCAGGACCTTGATTGCCAGCAGCAACTTCGAATTTGTGGCGTATTTCATCCCTTCATAAGCATCGCAAAGATTAGATAATAATGGAGCTACTGCATGCCCTATGGTATCAATAAGTGCATTTTGCCCACCACCATGCTGTCCTGCGGAATTCATGGCAAAAGTGACAATGTGTGTCAAGAGGTCACTTGCTTGCTCTGCGGTCGTTTTCACCCTGATGAGATTCGATATTATCGAGAGAGTCTGTCTTAGGATTCCAGGATTAGTCATAGAATCTTTAATGCTCAGAATGGTATACTTCGTAGCTCTCATTGCTAGTGACTTGTGCCTCGGATGCCTGAAGACATGCAGCTTTTCTTTTATGCGGACTAGGAGGCCCATGGTGTCAATTGGGCGGATTTGGGAACCATAACTGCTATCATCTAGGAGACATTTGACGACTTGCAGGATGACGCATCGCTTTTCAGTCAAACTGCAATCCTCCTCTTGACAATCCATGCCTGGTGTCCCTATGACTTGTGCCAAAATATCTGATGATGCAGCCCGGGCAATCATTTCAGTATCCATCCGTTCGAGACCAAAGACACTTAAAGTTTTTCTAACATTCTGCGCAATTGATTTCACAAGAGACTCCGCATCCGCAGATTCCGAGAGGTGGTAATGTATGGCATATATATCAGCCATACTCTCTTCAATTAAAAGTTCAGGTGTAGACTGATTCAAAACATGGAGCAAGCCCTTGATACCGTTCGTAGATCTGAAGTAAACTAGTATGGCGAATATTACTAGTTTACCTGGAATGTCCTCCAATCCTAATAAAGCGCACGCGAGGATGAATTTCTCAACATTGGGGACAAGCTTCCGAGCACTTGAAAGCAGGTGCACAGCTATTTCACGAGACAACGCCTTAAAATAACTTCGACCTGAGTCATATCCCAACGATTTGCCAATCCATCCCAAAGTTTCGAGAACTGTGTGGTTTATAGCGACATTTTCCGTGGAAAGTTCTTGCAGTAACGTTGTGACACAGACCAGTTCTAATGCATCAACTTTCAAAGCCACCTTTCCGAGTGTCAACAGGACGGTCTTAATTATTGCATCTTTATCAGATTCGACCCGTATTGCTGTATCATCATCTTCGTTGCATTGTATCGGCATCAGATCCAGGACAGAATGGAACAAGTTCTGCAGGCAAATGAAATCTCAAGTCACACATCCCATGCACAGTCTTCTTGTACTCAGAGAGCGCTGATCGACGCACCGAAGGATCATCAAATATATCTAATAGACTAGGAAAAAAGTTAGATATAGAAACACGGACGGAAAATCGCGGGTCAAGGACTGAAGATGCCAACCATTCCACAATCGAATCAAACATCGACTCTGGAATGAGACTGGATTCAAGTTGGCGACTGAATTCAAATAAATCTATGACCATGCGAGCACAATGTATCCTCTGATTGCTTGTACTATACTCCTCTCCCCCCAATCTGAATGCTAGGCTCACTATTGTATGGGCTAAAGACTCCATGCACATTAATGCATCATCATGGTTACCCTGATGCAAAAAATACTGGTAGGTGCGCTGAAGGAGCTGATGCGAAATATTTAGAACTGTTTGAAAGATATCTGGCTTCAACAGAAGATTGCTATTTTCCTGATCATACGTGTACGTGCCATTCTCCAATTGTGAAAATTGAAGGTGCTGTATATAGTCAGCAGCATCTAATGGATTTTGCCTAAGGAGGTGAGCCACACATTGAGACTCTACCGAAGCTGAATATGCTCTTATCGCTAGAGAAATATATATTTTATTCACTATAAAATATGCCACGAAAGTCCGCGTGCTTTCTAAGCTCTCAACTGGATTCCAAGCACAGAAATGTTCATAAGCTTGCAAATACCAGTGGAGCATGGGTGCAGCTTTGGTGGCCGACCCATTCTTCTTTGCCAAGATGGACCTACAAATATACATAATGCAACAATTTGAGAAACAGGTGTCCGGTGCATCATCAACTCATATCAGGCACGTACAGCTTCAATGCACCGCGCCCATTATTATCATTAACTGGTGCCTTGCCCCCAACAGGCTGTGACTCAAGGGAGATATCCTGAAGATCGGGAATATTCATGCTGTAGTTTAGTGCAGCGTTCAGAGAAGGTAAAATGCTTACTGATTGTTTGATTCCTTCATGATACTCAGAATACGTCTCAACAGATAGTCCTGATAACCTCTTAAAGAAAGTCAGCATGCTGTTTACTTGCTCTTCCTGTAAGGAAGCATTACTGCGTATCCACTCATCAATAATCCTGATGCATTCAGCAATACATTTGTTTAGAAGCTCGAAATACTCGGATAGACCTATCCAGCAAGTATACTTCCCAGCTATTTTTCCGACATGCCACAGCACATGAACCCCTGTTGCTGTTGTCCTGAATATCCTGGAAACCTCTTTGGTCGCCAGGGCATCTTTAAATTTAATTGTAAGATTTGAAGCAAGGTATATATTCAAATCAAGACTGCTTCTGATGTTATATGCTCTCTGTCTAGTGCTTTTGAGGACAGGGTTTGCATCGCGCATGCTGAAAAGAGACCATGATTGGACTTCAGAGCATCAAAATAAAATGTTAATAAAGCCAAATACGAGTTTAGCATTGTTCTTTGAAACGCACCTGGAGGAAAATTTTCTATCAACTGATGAATCCAGTCTTTTTTCCACCAAACACATGATTCATCATATATGCAATCCTGCTGGCCAGGAATATTGTCATCGTCTTGAACCCCACCATACAGCACAACACATAATGAGGAGGCTATTGCAGCGCTGGGCACGCACAGCAGCAACGACTCGCATATCCAGTCTATAAACACTTTATTTTCTGGCACTGAATGGGACGAAAAACGTTTGTATCTCACAATGCAGTCAAACAAGGTCAAGGAAAGTGCAGACGGTGCCTCTGATACTAGTTCCTTCTCAAACGTCTCTGGATCCAAGAACGCGATTATTTCATGAAACTTGGGCAATGATGTGATGAGTATAATCTTAACTAGATCTTTTGTAACCTGGTAGCTCGAAAGTACGTTATACTGCTGAATCATCAGTGACACTAGTGAACCAAGAGCCCTGCAGTCCACAATCCCAATGTCATTCCGCTGCACTGCAATCTCAGCCAGGGCATACACTAATCGCATCATCCAAACCACTTCTACATAAAGATGACAGAAAACATGACACTGTTAGAAAGACAAGTGTAACCCAATCCAATGCTGCATGCCACCATACCTGGCTTGACACTTCCCACAACAAAAGAATGTTTCAGCATTGATTCAGTTGCACCACAAGCCTTCGAACAAAACTCGACCAGATCTTCTTTCTCTATGTATACTCCATGCCTTTTAATAAATTCACAGGCAATAGGTCCCAATGTAGTTGGTTTTCTCACAGCATCAGCAATCAAACAACCGTATCGATTGCCTCTTCGTGACCCTTGCCCACCTGTTTCGACCCCATCGCCCGAAATATACACCTGTTTTCTGTACACCGCAATCTCAATCTGACTAAATAAAGATACCATAAGCGACTGATATGAGTTGAACATGTATTCATTGCTCTCAGGACTCCTTTGCCACGCAGCTTCTAAATCACAGCCCTGATACCACTCCAGCAAATCCATGATTTGGTCCTGTTCCAAAATATCCAAACTCATCGCGGCGAAGAAATACTGCATGCCAACTTCTCTGCCCTCGAGATTACCTCCACGTATCAGCAACATGCACGCGTGGTGAAACCTTCGACACACGTGTTCAAATTCGCTGGCATAATCACCGCATGAATCCACCATGCAATACACACACAGCCCAACCACTTCATTCACAATCCTCGGCGTCCATGAATACAGATCCACACCATCACCAAACGCGTTAAAAATATTGCACAGAGAATCCATCAAGACTGCATCAATATCGTATTTCATGTGCTGGAGAACCGTCCGAACCATGGTCAAATCCTTTGCCACAAAACTGCTCGCGGCATTGTCATTGAGAGCAGCAGAGGCTCTGCTCGCAATCGTCCCCGCCAAAGGCAATAACGTCCTTTGAAAATCCTCATATTCCATCATAGTCGTATATTCACCATTCTCCAGTAAGAATTTCATCGTGATGGCGTAGTCATTGTATACTTGACTCTCATTTCGACATGGGTGAGTCTGCTCCATAATCATGGATAAATGCTCCATGAGCATCTCAGCACATGGCTCTAAAACATTCACATATGCTACAATCAAACACACACACACACATATATATATATATATAAGTTAACGCCTACTGTCTACATAATATGTCATCAATCAACGCACAAGTCCTTCTTTTTGAAGTTGCCTTGTTCACAATCTGCCTCACAACCCTGGACATTGCCGCATCTGGAACCTGACCCTTTTTAAGGGATTTCGCCACCCCAACCTCCACAATCTCAATGATATATGACAAAATAGACTTCCATGACGCATCTGCAATACGATAGAAAATACCACACTCGAGTGACTGGTCCAATCACACACACACATACAACGAAAACATAATACAACCTACATTCACATGCAAACGCATCCTCTTGCCTATCAGGCCCCACACCAAGTGTCAAGGCATCAATTATGATCAAATTGGACTCGACAGCCAGGACTCCCTCCAATCGACTCACCCCATCCTGCAAGATACACAAGGATGATGATGCCGTTGGTTCTGTTCAAAAGGCCGTTGTGAGATATTTTCCTCTGGTTTCAGATATCCAACACCAAAACCCAACAGGACCATCCAGGCATTACATAAATACCATACCTTTCGTATTGTCACCCTTTTATCCCGGATCAGGTCTCGAATTTGTTTTAACTCGTGAGCAAGGCTCTCAATCTTATGCCGAGTTGCTGACATGGTCGCACCCTGTCCAACTCTACACCAGATTTCGTATACATGTATCTATAGATGAATTTTCATTCCATACTATCAAGAAACAGATCAGTGAATGAAGAGGACTCTCTCAACGAGTACTTAAGTATCAAATTTCTATTTACGGACTTTTTGGCCATCTCTCTCAGATGTATCCATGCTCTACTGATCGTATTGATTTATTCAAATAGTGTAGGTACCATGTGGTAGTCGTGGCTCTGTCATTGTTCCAGGACAGCACAGATATCCCTCTTTGCATTTTTCAGCCCAGAGACACAGAGAGAGAGAGAGATCCATGGATGATGATCCGTGTGTTCCAATCTCGTCTTGGTATTCATAATACGTGTTTATTGATCAATCAAAGGGCTTTGGTCGGACGGGCAATGACAGGGAGTGACGCAGGCTCTTCCCTCTGGAAGGATATTTGTTCCACTTATGACCAAGCTCAAGAAAAAGGTGCTTCTAGATTTACAGAGACGACGACAGAGATCTTTGATGATGGATCCTTCGGGTATATTTTGAAAATTGCGCGGAATTTGAGAGACAAGCCGAAAGCAAAAGGGAAAGAGAAGGAGTGGAAGAATCCTTTTCTGCCTCCTGATGCAGACCTGTTTGTGTGTCCGTTGTCTGATACGCACAGCCTCGTGTTGAATAAGTTCAACATCACTCCTCATCATGTGATTATCATCACGAATGAATTTGTAGATCAGGAAGAACCGTTGACGCGGGAGGACATTGCTGCAACATGGCAGGTTGTTCAGGGCATGCCTGGGCCAGGAGGGATGGCCTTTTTCAACTGTGGGAGTCTTTCGGGAGCTAGTCAGCCGCACAAGCATATCCAATGTGTTCCAATGCCTTTGGCATATACAGATGACTCGGGTCCGGTAGAACCACCCTTTGAGTCAGTGATTTGCCAGAGCCTTGAGACGAGTTCTGATGGGAGCGTGGGCGAGGTGGGGAAACTGCCTTTCATCCATGGTATCGTTGCCATACGTCCTCATATGTCTGTAGATGATGTATATAATGCGTATACGGCAATTATAGCAAACTTGAAGGAACGATTAGGGCAGCACGGCTGGGATGGAGATTCAGCAAGGGATTCGTACAATCTCATTCTCACTCAAAAGTACATGATGATTGCACCTCGTCGCCGGGAGTACATCGAGTCTGTAAGCTGTAATTCAATGGGATTTGCAGGTAGTTTCTTTTTGGCTCGTCAAGAAGAGATTGATGAGATGAAACGACTCGGGCCGACCCATGTTCTCTCCCAGCTCGGGTTTTCAAAGACATAGGTTTTGAGCACTACATCATGTCCATGAAAGAGGCCATTCTTGCCCATGGATGGATGCGGATTCTGCAGACACTATATCAAAACATCACATCTATTACACAAACATTATTTATATTGAAAATCGAAAGATTCCATCCATCCTCTGAATAACAGAGAACATGAATGAACAGCATTGCTGTGAGAAGGTTCTAATGATAATTTCATTGGTTATTGATGACATACTATACAACACCCCCAGCTCTTCTACCGAGTGACTTTTTCTTGCACAGATTACAAGACTTGGGACATGCCGACTTCATATAGTCTGGGTTCTTATCACACTCACCAAGAGTAGCCCATTCCTCACAGTTGTCATCAGTATCAACACACCCTGAACTCGAGGACACCTGTACCCCACCACCTACATGAAACGGACCCACATGAATCCATTTCGTAGCAGAGTACTTTTCCCCTTTCAACGTAGGACAGCTCCCATGCGTACTGCGCACATCACCCTTCCCATCCGGCTTGAGAGAGTAAAAGAAGAGTGCATTCCCCTTCTTTGCCTTGACAGCCAACCCCTTCTTCGCACACTCAGACCATTCATCCCCTTCAACCTTTGGCTCTGCATGAGGAAAGACCGTCTCCCCACCCTCTTCAGGTGTCGAAAGATACATCAACACTGTCGCTATACGCTGACCTCCATGAGACACATCCGTGTTCACCTTGTCATGGAAATAATCAGTATGAGGCTCGTATTTCTGCCCATCCACATACCGCAACAGCTGCAAAGACTCCCCATTCTCCTCCGGAAGCATCGTCACCGTCGCAATACGCTTCTCAATGGCAGTCACCACATCATCCTCATGATGTCTCAGAAACGTACCAGATGACGTTCTCACATCAGAGTCCATAGACCCACCCGTCTTCGAGTTGACCACGGATGACTTGTGCAATGATCCCTTCCCAAGGCGTATCAGATGATCGCACTCCTCATCAGAAAGGAAATTATGCAACACATACGCTCTCGGAGACCAAGACAACTGCTCTATACGCCCCCTCCACACCTCCTACACACAAACCAAACCACCGTCACCCCTCCCATCCCCAAATCCACCCCAGTATTATATAAAAACACGTACATGTCCTCCCTCTCTATATCCCACAGAGTCCTCTGCGGCAACATGGAATGAATTGGGCAATTCCCCCTTCCATCCAGGAAATCTCTCCGCATCCTCTATATATGCATGTTCCACCCCCATAGTATATTCTATAAGCATCAATAGGATCACAAAAGCGCCCTTCATCCCCATTGTAGAATGGGAATGCCTTTGCCACGTTGACAATCTCGTCGGGCCCATTCCTGATCACGACCACTATATATCCGAGGAGTGCACGACAGAATACATTAATCCGGTATTTGATTTTACATTAAATTACTAGTACATTAGAAGGACAATAATGCGGTACTCTTTAGAATTGGCATGCACTAGACATAATCTTGGCTCCCACGAGTCCCTGTGATTGGACAGGGCACACCAAACGTGGCACACGTCCTATAGATGTGCATTTTCAGTCGATCCAATGCCGCCCCTGGAGAATCTAATGCTGGTCTAACAACAATTTCAAAGGCATCGGTTGACCCTGCCTTGTCTTCATCAAAGTAAAAATCAATGACGTATCGAACCTCTGTCCCACAGCGGTCAACATACCAATCGTGCCTATCAAAGGGGCTTGGTCCACCAAACCAGGATCGAATACGAGCCAATGGACTCAGATCATCAGGTCTTCCTAGAAATCGTAGGAGTGATGGATTGGGGCAGGAATGTCTATGTAGCTGCTCCCATGCCCAGACATGGTGCCAGGTGATGTCATTCATGGTGTTGTGGGCAGCCACCACAGATTCCATATCCTTTTCTTCAACATCGTCCCCTTTACCTTTCCGCTTCAAGGCATTGTAAAACATCTGAGGAGATGGGTAGAGCCAGGTCGTGTCTGTCCCTCCTTTTGGTATCGTAGACTGCGTGCGGTGGGTGGAGAGCAGCTCTCTCTGTCCTGGACAGGGCTCTTGGTTGGCCTGAAGGGGCATATTGTTTCTGGGATCCAGCAAGTCTTCCCGCATCTTCGGCGCCGCGCGTGTCTCTTGTATGACTTCATTGTAGACGTTATAGCTGACTGAAGAGGGTCCTCGTTGCTGCGTATCGCCATTGTCGCCTTGTTCCTTGTGCTGCTGAGAAGAACCACCTCGGGTGGAAGGACCAGACGTCTCTGGCACGGATGGTGAACTGAGCGTGTTTCCCATACCAGAATACTGCTATTTTCTTCTACGAAGACATATGTATGTTGCGTGCTTGAGGATGCCAGTTGCCTTGCCATGTGGCGCGAGTCCATGAATTGGATATTAAAAACATCTCACAATCCCCTTCTGTCTGTCTGTCTGTCTATATGTATATACATGGGTTGCACTGGGTCGCCACATCTTTTATTCAAATAGAAAGAAGCAGACGTGACAATAGGCTTATTCCTGGTGCCAGAATCGGTCGACTGGGATTTCGAATTCGAATTTCAATTTCACGCGCGTGTGTGACATGGCTCCTGGAGTAGAAAACGAGGATTATCCGGACGAGGTGGAGGCCAGGTACGGTAGCTAGTATTGTATATTACAGCAATCATCGCTCATCGTTGTGTGTATACGTTCGATACTTGTGACAATAATCCGTTCAACACCAATCGTCGTCTCTGTGTAGATTGTTGAACGAAGAATACAAAATCTGGAAGAAGAATACGCCATTCTTATATGATTTGGTGGTAACGCATGCGTTGGAGTGGCCGAGTCTGACGGTGGAGTGGTTGCCCATCAAGGAGGAACATGCGGATGGGGGGTATTCAAAGCAGCAGCTGATTCTCGGGACGCATACATCCGAGGGTGAGCAGAATTATTTGATGAGGGCGGAAGTTCAGCTGCCTTTGGAGGATTCTGAGACTGATAATAGAGGGTATAATGATGACTCTGGTGAGGTTGGTGGATTTGGAGCAACGAATGGGCGGGTGCAGGTGATTCAACAGATTAATCACCAGGGTGAGGTGAACAGAGCTCGTTCTTGTCCACAGAATTCCTTCTTGGTGGCGACCAAGACGGTGAGTGCGGATGTGTATGTGTTTGATTATTCAAAGCATCAGTCCAAGCCGCCATCTGATGGGCAGTGCAGGCCTGATATCAGGCTGACTGGTCACAAAAACGAGGGGTATGGTTTGTCTTGGAGTGGACAGAAGGAAGGATATCTGCTGTCTGGGTCAGATGATGCTCAGATTTGTGTGTGGGATATTCAAGGTCTCCCAGACGGTGCATCAGAGTTGGCAGCACTGGAGACATACAAGGGGCATGTTGGTGTTGTGGAGGATGTTGCGTGGCATCCTCATGATGCGAATATATTTGGATCTGTTGGAGATGATAAAAAGCTGATTCTGTGGGACACGAGGAAACCTGCTGATAATGCTATCAATATGCAGGTGGAGGCTCACACTGCAGAGGTGAATTGCCTGTCATTCAATCCTTTCAACGAGCATATTGTGGCAACGGGGTCTGCTGATAAGACTGTTGCGTTGTGGGATATCAGAAATATGGGAAGGCATTTGCATGTATTTGATAACCACAAGGAAGAAATCTTCCAGGTGAGTTGGAGTCCAAAGCACGAGACAATTCTTGCATCCTCTGGTGCAGATAGGCGATTGATGATGTGGGATTTGAGTAAAATTGGAGACGAGCAATCGCCTGACGATGTAGAGGATGGACCTCCCGAGTTGCTTTTCATCCATGGTGGTCACACGGCAAAAATATCAGACTTTGCATTCAATCCATCTGACGATTGGGTCTTGGCATCTGTTGCGGAAGACAATATTCTTCAAATCTGGCAAATGGCTGGAAATATTTGGGGAGAATAATAGAGTATCACGGATGTAAGCATTTGTTTGTATCTATCATGTACCCACTGGTATTATATCGCATCATCCCGTGCTGGTCAACTTGGGGTAGAGTGTCATGTGATGAGGTCGTCTCTATATACTACCTGCCCTCACAGTACACTCTGTAGTCCCTATATATACGTACAAATATATCGAGATGGAAGATACAAGAGACTCAACGCATACTTCTACTACTACTACTGCTACAGATGAGGGTCAGGATGCAGAGAAGAAGAACCTTGGAGTCCAATACACTGTCCGACACTGTTGCACAGGAACCACCACCCCCAAGGTTCATCTACAGGACGGAGAGGTCCAACACGCCTACACATGTTGGCCAAAAGACCTCGATCCAACAGATCAATCGGCCATTCTAAAATGGATTCGACGCACAGAGCGCAACGATGCATACCTTCAAACGGTTCTTCGAATGGCCAGACGAACAGAAGAGATTCTGATGGAATTCTAGCATCATGCTAGTAGCATGCAATCAAGTTGATTCCAGTCCCATGTAATACTATCACTATTGTGTACTAGTATATGTCGAATTTTGAATGAAATTTCATCACAGGTGCGTTGTATGTATTGCAATAGAGAGGAAACCGAGTTTCTGAGGGAATGAACGAACGAATGAAGGATCCGATCAGCGTCGATAGTGTGACATTGATAGCCTCTATAACGCATGCCATTGTATTTATGAATGTAGTATATTCATTCATTGGGTATTCATTGGGCATATTGTCTGATACAGTTGAGAGCGACATTCGTGACGGTTGAACGTCTGATTTGTTCGTTGGTTCGTTGATAGGGACACGAGTGTCCATTTGAATGAACTAGACATGCTTGGAAATGATTTGTATCAGAATCTGGCGGTAGGGGATTACGACCCGGAGTCTCCGCGACCCGACAATATGACTGGGACGACAGGCCCGTCTTCTGTGGTGCCAGGGGCAGGGGAGTCGCATGGGATGGACTTTGGTGCACCGCCGCCGCCTCCACCGCCTCCTATGATGGGTCTTCCTGGTCAATTTATGGGGAGACAGGGTATCAGTAAGATTCCGGGTCCTGGGAGTGGGGGTTCCACGGGGGGAGGGGTGGCTCCTCCCATGTGGCCACCATCAAAGTTGCCAACAATGATGGGGAAGCCTCCGCTTGCTGCCCCTCCGATGCAGCAGCAGCAAGATGTGGATGTTAGTAGGACATCTAGTCTGCAGAGTGGTAGCTGGAATACGAGATCTTCATTTGACGCACCTTCTGGAGGGCTTGGGAATGTGGGGTTGCCTGCGATGAATTCAAGCCATGTGGGTGAGCCACCACGTTTTCAAGATCAGCCACCCGAGTCGGTGCTGCCGCCGCAGGAGCAGTATTCTCATCAAGAACAGCAGTATTCTTATGAAGAACAGCAATATACTCATGATGAGCAACAGCAGTATGTGCAACAGTATTCTCATGATGAGCAACAGCAGTATGTGCAACAGTATTCTCATGAAGAGCAACAGCAGTATGTGCAGCACCAGGAAGATGAAAATACTAATACTAATACTAGAAGCACGTTCGAGACACATGAGTATCATATAGAGCAAGAGGTTGCTCCTCAAGCTCAAGGGTCTCTCCCAGGTGGGGATGCGAGTCAGGGAACAACAAGCAACAGGCTCTCCAAAATGCCCCCGCCAGCGATTGCAAAAGAGTCTCCTCTGAGAGCTTTGTACGCAAGAGGAACGGAAGGGTACGAGCAACACAGGAAAAAGATTAATTTGAACATGCCTCTTGATGCAGTAGCTCATACGAATAGGGTGCCTACCATGTCTGAGAGAGACAATGAGATGCCTTCTGTCGAGGCTGCCAGCATGCACTCTCATGATCCGGAACCACCGCAACAGGCAAATGCTCCTCCATTATTCCCTACATTTAATGAGGGATTGTCATCCGGGTATCAGGAGCCTGCTGCCCCCGAGCCAGCGCATTTTGATGGAAATCAAGGTCTTCAAGCTTTTGAGCCACCACCACAGTTTATGGGGGGAGAATCGATGATGCAGTCTAACAGACCACCTTCATCGCAGTTTCTGGAAGAAGAATCGTACGTACAGTCATCAGAGCCACCTTCATCGTCTCAGTTTATGGGTGGAGAACCACATATGGAGTCCACAGGACCACCACCATCACAGTTTATGGGTGGAGAATCGACAATGCCGCCACCAGAAACTGAACACCAAGACCATCACACCAAGACCCGCTCACCTACAAAGAAAAAGAAGCTATTTTTTTTGTTCAGAAAGCGTTTTGTTCTTGTTCAACTGCTCTTTTTCACAATGCTGGTGGTCAATCCACCTTGGATCATGAGGCACATAACAGTTGCTGGTGCAATGTTCCAGTCAGGTTTGGCCGGATATGCATTAGTAGAGCCGTTCAAATTTAGAGGAATGCTTCATTCACAGTTTCCACCGCAAAGTAGTGTGTACCCGTACATCGAAACGATTGAGAATTGCTTCAACATGTTCACACAAGCTTCGCAGAATGCATGGGATGGTACAGAGCCCAGGGTGGCCTGCAGTTCCTCTAGTATCATGTGCCGCTGGGCCAAATCAGCTGTGCATGGATCGTTAATGGCGGGAATGGTTTCAAAAGAATGCACGCTATCATTCTACAAAGCGATTCCTGGACTAGTGAATTCTGCTGTACCTTGTGCAATGCAACTTGCCTCGGCAACAAAATCATTCATGCAATCAGGCAAGCTATGGAATGTCCAGTTTCTGAAGGAATCAATGGTACAAAAGGGTATGGATGCTAGAAAGAATGCATCCCTGTTGATACATGGAGCAAAGGACTTTGTCATCTGTGCTGCTAGGACATCATTTAAAAGTGGAAGGGTTGTGAACCTGTCTCGGAACATTATCCTCTGCTGGACATCCAGTTTCGAGGAATTTTTAAAGGCTCATCACATCGAATCTGAAATACAGGAACCGATACACCCTGAAGAACATCATGATGAAGAAGAGCAACACCCATACATGGATGATGAGGAAATTTTGAATCTCACGGAAACAGTGCCACATGAGCAAGGTGATGCTTCAATGGCAGAGTATGACACCATGGAGCAGTACGCACGTGACGATATACAGCCTGCAGAGCCACAGGAGACTCTTGAGTCTGGTAAGAATGTGCCAAAAGACACCGAGGAATACCCTCACCATGAAGTGAATTATATGGATGACACACTCTATGGCAAAGATTTTGACACCATGCCACTCAACGACACCAAGGAAGATACCCACGTATTCCATGAAGATTCTGAATACGCGGATAATACGACAGAGCCACATGAACCAGAGTACCCTACATATGATGGTGGCATGCTTGATGATAAACAAATCCCAGCAGCTGATGAGCTTGCTCAGGATTTGGAAGGCACACCTCCTCAGCCTCCAACCGTACCAGTCGAAAACCCAGAATCTATAGATGAGGTGCCTCTCCATGACAATGACGTAGTACCAGAAGTAAACGAGCCCGTACCCGTAAAAGAGGATACGGAGGCTCACATAGACAGTCCTGCTAGCGATTCGGGCAAGGATGAGAGGGGCAGTGATCTGAGGGCAATGCTAGAGAGCAATCCTCACGACACCATTGATGACACGCCAGCATCGAAAGAAGAAAACAAAGTCAGCGTCACGCAACCAGAACAAGAAGGCGAGACCCCAAAGCCTAATAATGCAGAACTCATCACACAGAGAGCACGTGCATGGATCCTCGACACCTGTCATGCCTTGCAGGACAAGACCACTCACGCAGCGCTATTGCTTGTACACGTACTTGAAAACAACAAAGCACACATTATGACGGCTGCAATCAGCGCCCTTGCCGTCTCTTCCATATTCCTGGCACAAGGGTACCTGACGCGCAACAGTACAGAAAAAGACATGCCCAGTGCCCCAAAATCTGTGCTTGGTGTCGATACCATGGACACACCAGTGACCAAGGCAGCTGACCATGACGATGACGAACCATTGACAGTATACAAGTCGGCACGATCGACTAGAAAGAGACGATCCAAAGGTATGTATCCTGTATGCAATTGATTGGGTAGAATGCAGAGCACCGTAGAGTGATAGTATCCCATGCCTGCAGTGAGCAATGATCACCCCGTAGATGAAGATGATGAGGTTCCTGTAGCCCCTCGAGCATCGGCACGAAGATCTTCCCGTGGAAGCACACGCAAGCAGACACCTGCAGATGGTGACCAGAAAGCAACACGGTCCTCGTCCCGAACACGAAGGGCACGTTCTACATCCTCCAGTCGGAAAAAATCTAGTACCCTGTAAATATCGCATCCGCCCCTTCTAGAGTATCATTCCTATGCAGAGTTCTCTGCTGCTGTCGACATGTCGGACACATAGTACCACCGGTGGTACCCGAGCCAATCCGTTTGCAAACCTCCAATCCTACGTACGTATACGTACGTATACGTCAGCCTCACATTGGACCCCGCGGCTTGTCACGTTCGTGATACAAATTCTCTCCGCTCCCCTTGACCATTGGAAAAGTATACCATGGATAAAAAGATTTACATGAGAGCCATCTAGTGACGCGTATCGACCTCGCCTACACCTGGCACTGCCAGAATGTTCCAAGAAGACGATGAATGGAACAAGATACTTGATAGGAACGGGGATTTCATCACGCCATTCCATGAAAGTGTCCCTTCCAGAGATGATGGGTATTTGGACTCACACAGCGAGCAAGACACTGCACCAAGCATGACAGATACTTCACATGTCGACGTTGAGGAACCGTGTTTACGGACAAGTTCGACTGCCACGCGGTTTGCCCACCCAAACACAGTCTTGGCTGATGAAAATATTCTAGATACTTGTGTTGTGTCATTTCGTGCCGAAGATATGGCACACGTGCCCGCAGATGATTTGGCACGTTCCCTGGAGCGAGCCTTGTTGAAGGGACGTGAGACAGACTTTGTAGATTCCGACGAGGCCGTGGATGAGGCCACAAATAATACGTCGAATGCAGACTGGTTCCGTCGCTTACAATTCGGGAAAATGGTTGGGTGTGGAAGCCATGGGCAAGTGTATGAGGTGGACTTGGATGGACAGAGATATGCCGCCAAGATTTTGCGAGCGTGTACACATCAGGACGTGGCACATCTTTCCACAGAAGCTAAACTGAATTTGAAATTTAGACATGATAATATAGTCACGACGCACAAGTGCCTGGCGATTTCGTATGGGCAGAGGACAGGATCCATGGCTGGGAAGCTCAACGATGAAAATATCTCTGATATTTCATCTGAGATGTGGATCTTGCAGGAGATGTGTGCAGAAGGAAGCATACATACGGCATTAGAGAATCACTTTTTTGATACGGGGTCAATCGAGGCAAAAAAAAAGCTTGTGTGCAAGGTAGCATTGGATATTGCTCGGGGCATCGAGTACCTTCACTCCCAAGACATAATTCACGGAGATTTGTCGAGCAACAATGTGCTATTACAGAGAGACGATGATACAGAAAACGAATGTCGCTTCACTGCGAAAGTAAATGATTTTGGAAGAGCCAAGTACAGAGAAGGGCTCAAATCAATGAAGACAGACACACTGGGAACTGTCACCTATATGCCCCCAGAAATGCTCATGGATGGCTCGATGAAGCCATCGTTAGATGTATATTCGCTGGGTATACTCCTGGTTGAGATATGGTGCGGTCAAAATCCGTGGGGTACAGCAAACTTTGCTCAAATCATCTTTGCCGTGTCCCAAGGGAAAATCCCTCGTGTCCCTGATACTATGCCCCATTCCCTGAGGAAGGTTATAGACAGGTGTCTCTCCGGGGTCGCGGCAGAGCGACCCACAGCCACTGAGATTGTGCGTTATTTTGAGTCGAGAGAAGACTGACGTGGAGAGGCACCTGGGTCTGACACGAGATGATTGAGTGATTCGCCCCCAATGGCTTGATGCATTCGACCGTACGATCTGGGCCATTGTAGGGTGGGCCATGTTAATCGCATCCGAGCAGGCCGGGTAGCTTCTCGGTGCTACCACATCGCAGACACGTGAGTTTGAAATGATGATCTAAATGATTGATTGATTTAATGTTTATTTGTAAGATTGTATTTTGAAAAAGCAGTACAAGACAGGGTCGGGGCAGACCAACCTGGTTGCTTGTGTCGGTGACGAGTGGCTGCGAGAACTCTCTGCGACAGCCCCGTGCACTGCAAGCGTTTCCAACGCTGGGTTTGATCGCAAATTGCTCATCATATTTTTTACCAAGTACGTATCGGCCTTTCGCACCCGGATTCGACGCTGCTGTGGGGATTCCGGAGGTTCACTGTGGAGACGCGCGGCCTGATAGTCGAGAACTTTTCCTTGCGACAGTTTTCCCCATCGATTGGGCGTTTGATTTAATCTTTGAATTATACTTGTAGTTTGAGATTGACTGCCAGGGCATTATGAGCAGTGAAGAGGACCCGAGTGTCCATCCTGAGGCTCGAGAGCCAGCGCCACGAGAGCTGTTGCCTGGTTCACGGTATCATTGTGTCGAATACTTGAATCGCGGAGCTAATGGGTTTGTTGTGATGGCTGTGGACTCGATTACGAAGAAGAAGTTTGCCTTGAAGTTTATTCCTTTGAACACGACCAAGAGCAAATATGTGGAAAGGGAGATTATTAATCAATTCAAGCTGAAGCATCCCCATGTGATTAAACTGGAGGAATTGTTTGTGACTGAGGATCATCTGGTTTTGGTGTTGGAATATGCGGATCGAGGGGATTTGTTCAGCTATGTCAAGGCAAAGGGGGGATTCACTGAGGATACGGCACGGTGGTATTTTCAACAGTTGATATTGGCGGTGGACTTTTGTCATAAAATGGATGTTGTGAATAGAGATATTAAACTTGAGAATATTTTGCTGACGACTGCTGGAGGGAAGAAGAAGATGGTCAAGTTGTCGGATTTTGGATTTTCAAAAGATATGAATAGGCACAGTGCCCCGAGCACAAGGATTGGCACGGTCATGTATATTGCGCCGGAGGTTATTGTCAATGAAAGAGATGTGGAATATGATGCTCGAAAGTCGGATGTTTGGTCGTGTGGTGTCGTGTTGTATGTGATGTTGACGTGCCGGTATCCCTTCAAGAAGGATCATAGTGCAACTGGTGCCAGTAGTATTACAGAGGCGCATAGTCTGGTGAGAAGAACTATGAATAATGTATTTGATTCAGTGCCGAATGTATCGAAAGATTGCAATGAATTGTTGCGGAAAATGCTGCACTCTGATCCGACGACGCGAATATCGATAGAAGATTTGATGAAGCATCCATGGTTTTTGAAGAGTTTGAACAAAGGTGTAGCTCAGTTTAATGATCGAGTGGTAAAGCAATTGACTGATGCGCCACGTGTAAACGATCAGATGGTTGTTGATGTGAGGAAGATTCTTCGTGGGGAGTCAAAGACGGTTGTGAAGCCTCAGACATCAACAGGAATAGTGTAAAATGATGTGATTTTTTTTCCCATATCCCATACATGTTTATAATGCGAACGTACATATGAGCCCATGTAAATGTAAATGATCTTTTAATCTGATTAGTTGGCATAGAATATGGCAAGAATACCTCCTGCGCAGACACAGGTGATCATGAGAATGTTGATTGAGAAGAACATGATTGTCTTGCTTGGGAGCTCGCGGAACTCAAAGTTTGGTTGGGCAGCAATGCTGTGCTCAAATATGTTGTCAGGGATGATTGGGATGACCAATCCCTTTTGTTCCAACTGAGATGGCAGCATTTGACTCAGTTGGGAAAAAATTGTGGAGAGCATCACCGATCCTGGTTGGCTGAACAATCGAGATCCCAGAGTTTCTGTTGCTCGTTTACCCATAATGACTGAGTTCATGTGCTTGGTCTGCAGGCGTAGTACATTCTGATCTTCAGCAGCAATCTCATGGCTGTGAGCTTGGGACATTTGCCTGATCAAGTTCAAGCCATGCTTTCTGGCTTCCTTTCTGTCAAATTCTACCGGAATAGAAAGCATTCGAGCCAAATCCGATGTATTGCCATCTGATTTTGCGCTCAATCTTGGAGATAAGAGCAATGAATGTTGTCTTGTATTGCCAAATCTCTGCCCCTGATGCCATGCTGACGATCTCACTCCCCCAGTGCCCATTGTTTTGGGACCAGCAGATGGTTGTATTTCGGAACGAGTTGGCGCGGAGGATATTAGCACTGACGATACACGGGATGATGAGCCTTCAAAGAATGGGCTGACAAAGTCCTCACTGCTTTCTTCGTGTTTGTTGAGCTGTAGATGGGCCACAACATCCTTGGTGAGATGGTCAAGCCCAACTTCTTGCTTACCTCTGAACACTTTGCCACTATCGGTGATTGTTAGCTGTTTTTGTTCTTTGATATCTGACGGTAGGCTAAGAAGCGTGTTTGAAGATTCGTTTCCGTCAAAGAATGGGCTTACAAAGTCTTCTCCGCTTTCTTCTTGATTGTTGAGCTGTAGATGGGCCACAACATCCTTGGTGAGATGGTCAAGCCCAACTTCTTGCTGATCCCTAAAGACTTTTCCACTATTAGTGATGCGGACACCAGTTGGAATTTGGAGAAAATTTCTTGATGATGATGCTCTTTGGCCACTAGAGTTTACATCGTCAGATGTGGGTGTTTGTTTGGCTAGATCATCGTCGGGTCCAGGGCCGTCATCCTCTTCTTGTATCTCTGCCAGACGCTCTGAAGAAACATTTAGATGTCTTGTATCGACCACCGACAACGTAGGCCAGATAACACTGTCTCCAGAACTGGTATTCGATTCCAAGGTATCAAGCATGTGGCTTTGTAATACCTCTGTCTCTTTCGGTGCGTTTCTCCTCGTGGCTTTGCCTTGTATACCTTGTTTAACATCCGCGCCAGACAAGACCTTGCTGCCCCCCTTGATCATGGTTGAGAGATGCTGATCCATACCACCAAAGCTATGAATGTGTGACCGAAGATGGTCAATGGACAAGGAACGAACATCAGGTCTATCTGAAGTCAGCCTTGAAATCCCTGAGGGTTCTGGTAAAATTGTTGACACAACAAGCCCAGATTGAAGGAGCGTTTCTGCAGTCTTCCTTGGCAGTGCAACTCGCCCAATATTTGTGCTGCTATAGGATCTTTGAAATGATGCACCTGACCCCTTATTTCCACGATCAGAAAATATCCTTCCCATAGATGAAAGCATTCTACCGATACCGGATCCCTTTGGTGGCTCGGAACTTGCATCACTCGCATTATCTTGCGAGTCACCACCATCATCAAATGGACTTGCAAGATCCTCGTCATTCTCATCATGCTGGGGTCGAAACACTGAGACTACATTTTGCGTCAGTTTATCGATTTTATATCTTTTACCCTCTTCCATTTCAATGAATGACGAGCTCTGATCAGCAATACTAGCTAGGCGATTACGGACTACCCTATTCTTCTCATCAACCCCAAACTTGTCGCGATCAATATTGGCATCCCATGCAATCTTCCATCCCTGCTCCGTTTCCACTCTTGGCATCAACGTTGAGAGTGGAGGCCATATACACAGACATATTAAGTATGACCAAAGCAGGGCAGTCACAAGCATGATAATTTCCCACAAAGAGTACAATCCTGTGGCAGACCGCACAATAACAAAGACTGTTGCTCCCAAGGTGGCTGCATAGTAGGCGAGGAATGGCCACGTACACGCAAGTGTCTCAGAAAGACTGCTTGAGTTACTTTCAGTGTCCTTTTTCGTCACCACAAAAGAAATCTCAAACTTGAGAAATCTGAAAAGTTTGACCTCTCCAACAAATGTCTTGATGATTGACTTGATATGATTCGGCGCCATCCAGATCCACATTTGGCCACCACTGCAATAATGATGATTCAATTCATATTGAACAATATCATCACGCCGCGCTCTCCAATGAGAGAAGTGCATGGCAATACAGCACTCATAGAAACGCACCGCCACAGTTCAAGGTCCCCACCTGCAGAGCATGCCCTGTGGGCTTGCCACATCATCAAGCGATTCAAAGAAAAGAATACTCCAAAAGCAATACAAAACTCCCACAAATTTTCGACAGTCACGGGGGATACTTCTACATATGGGTACAGTAAAGGTACAATGGAAAGAAAGACAGTTCCTATGGCCAGGTAATGATGAGCGCCAATCTCAAAGAATAAAAAGGACTGTGCTACGGTTAGTCCCGCCTTTCGCAGCGGATTATCCCTGTACAGAATCTGCATGGCTCCGACTGCCCACCGGGTCCTCTGCTGGAAAACACCAGCAATATCCTCTGGAGCCATTCCAAATACAAGTCTTTCCACCAGAAACATATTTGCAAAGCCTGCTGCAAGCAAACACATGGCAGTATTACAATCTTCAGTGATACTACCGAATGCCTGTCCCCCGATGGACACCAATATGGTGCGTTTGAATATCACTCCAGTGCCACAGCATGGACAGCATCCTACTCCATCTCTACCCTGAAGCATGGGACCGTAAAAGAACCGTGCGCAATGAACGAGAGGATCATCATTTGATACATTCCAAAAATCTTGTGGCAACTGAAGCAATCCGGCAAACTCTTTCATCACCCATTCATCGCCCTTTGTCTCGACAAAAAAATGCCCCAAAGCTCTCCGAAGGAAAGAGGGGTGGATAATCATATCACAGTCAAGCACGAGAATGTAATCTGTATCTGGTGAAGAATTTGTCAACAGACAACTGTTGATATTGCCTGCTTTTGCATGATGAGGAACCCCCTTCACCTTGTCCCTGGCAACATACTTGAGATTTGCTCTGCGCCCCATGTATTTCAACTGATAATTAATCCGCTTCACCATATCCTTTACATCATCTGACTTTCCATCATCCAGCACATAGACGGTGAGCTTTTCTCCAGGGTAGTCTGAATTCAATGCAGCAACAACTGTGGCCTCCAGGATCTCAACAGGCTCTGTATACCGGACAATAAATATATCAGTCCGAGGATACTTTTCTGGCTCCAGCATAGCCGCAATATCTCGTCCAGGTCTTTCTATCTGATTGTATAGAGAATAGACAAAACAGAGCCCCAATGTCCAGCCGATTGCTTCAACAAGCCAGAATGTCATACTGTAAAAATAAAACCACCCAGGGTTCAAAGTCCGCAGGACCCTCCAAACAAGATAACCAGCCGAGCTGAGAATATACAAAACAGCAAGTATTCTAAATAACCGAAGGGTTTTCGGAGGCCGTGTGCCTGGAGTCCCAATACCCTCATCTGCCCGCTTCATATACTCATCAACTGATGCCAGTGGTTCCACAGAGCCACTCACCTGCTGCCAACTGTTCCCTTCTTTTACATAATAACAATCCGAGTAATCATCAGGTCCTAAAAAAACCTGTCCAGAGGCCACACTCGAAAGAAACAGCGAAATATTTCCATGCCCTTGATTTGCTGCAATCTGCGCAGCAGTATACCCTGCACACAGGACAGTCCAATATGAGAGACACTGATGCAACCAGGTACGCAACATAAAGACACCATGCCGTACCAGCAAACGTCTGTAACTTCCAATCTGCCCCAAACGCAATCAATATCTTGACACACAAAAAGCCCGAAAGCCCACCTTGAGATGCAGCATAATGTAGTGCTGTATACTTCCACCCATCTTGTTTGACAGCATTCACATCAGCACCATGTTGACAGAGCCACAATACTGCACCAACTTCTCCCTGTACACAACTCGCATGAAGAGCCGTGAACCCATCCAAATCCGCATCAACAGTCCAATAGGAACTCGTTTCTTTGATTGCAGCCATGGCAGGCAGGTTGCCAGTCGTGGCAGCGTAACGAAACTTGCCCCTATCCAACGCAAGCATTGTCTTTCGTGATTTCCATGCTCTACCTGCCCAGCATGATAGCAAATAGAGGGATACAGCTGCAATATAACCACCCAGAAGGACCAAACCATAGACATCGATAGCAGGCCCATTTTCAAGGATCAACCCCCCCACTCGAGTCTCCTCGGTCGACATCCAATGAGGGGTTTAAAATATACTCATCATGAGTTATGGCATACGCATGAAATTAAATAAGGACATTGGGTTTGCCTCAATATCCGCCAGTTGTACAATATCCAAGGCAACTGCAAAATAACTTGCTGTGATTGGTCTGTGATTTCTCATGTATGGTGGAATGTATATATCACATGAAACAGTAATTTTTTATTTATATCAGGGGGCGAACGGGGACATTACTCTCAATCCATCAATCCTCCATGAGTTCCAATTCGTCATCTCCTGATGTATCCTCTGACGATTCTAAACGATCTTCGACATATGATTCCAACAGCTGGACCAGACGCTTTGTCATTCTTTGGATGAGTTTGTTGTACGATCTTTTGTTCTCATATAATGGCGTAGCATATCCTTCCAGGCAGAACACGACGCACGCTGTTGCCAGCTCTGGTGCATCATATGCCTCTGCAAGGTCAAAGGCAGCCGAGACATTCTCAGGGGTGAGTTCTTCTGTGATGGCCAGTTGACACAGGCTCTTTAGGTTTTCAATCATGTACTGATCTGCTGCTTCTAAGAGCTCCTGTGCAATGTCCGGCTTCACCTCGACAGTGCCAGTGTATAGGCAGCGCATCATGGCTTCAAACACTGGCCACCTGATGTTGGGGATTCGGATGGAATCTGCTTCCTTTTCGATATAGTTTCCTTCAAACATCGACTTAAATACTTCAGAGCCGGCTTGCAGGGCTATTTTATGCGCATAGAATTCCTTCCCTTCGACGAGGAAGATGACGTCGGAAAGTGGCTTTTTGTTCACATATTGCTCGCCCAAAAAGACGTCTGGCTCTGGTGGCTGGATACCGTTCATCTGCCTTGGCACGGTGATTCCCGAGTAGTGTGCAACATTTGCTAGAGCTCTAGAAGCTAATACGTGTTTATCTTCGGGAACACTCACCTCACAGACGATATCTGCCAATGCTTTGTGCACGTCCTTTTTCACAAGTTTGCTTGCGACTGCAATGGGGCCTGGAAGGGGTGGCTCAATCGCACACAATAAAAGCCCGAGATTGATAGCTATTGTATCTCGCTCTCGTTTACTGCCTTTAAACACGTACAAGAGTTGGGGCAGGACATCTCCAGTCAGTTTGTCTTGGAGTCGCCGTGTCATTTTCTGCACGCAATCTCGTGATGCCTGAGGGCCCAAATCACACTCCTGGATGATCTGGATTGCACCGTCCCGGATAAAATGGATCAAATTATCCTCGTTTTCAGAGAGGCCATACAACGCGAAAGCTGCATTATGCTGCAGATTCGGTTGTTCTGAATCCAACAACGCAAGCAGAGGTTTCAAACCACCCATGGCAACAATGCCCGCTTGATTGTCTTTGTTTTGCGCCAGTCTTCCCAGTGCAAATGCCGCCATCTCTTTTAACTGAGAATCCCTATTCGACAGCATCGTTATTAAAGGTGGGACTGCTCCTCTCTGGGCAATCCTGCACTTGAAATCCGATTCCACGGTAGCAAACTGGCCCAGCAGCAAAGCAGCTTCTCTCTGAGAATCCGGACACGGTGAGGATAACAAATCAATCACTGGCTGAAGAGCACCTTCATTCAACACCTTGACCTTGATGTGCTGCGACGAATGGACGAGATTTCCAATCACCCCTACTGCCTCGTAATGTATAGAGCTATCATCTGATCTCAACATTTGCACCAGTAATGGCAACGAATTCAAATGCACTATCAAATCCTTATTTTCTTCATTCTTAAATGCTAGAGTTCTCAATGTACCAGCAACAGCACGTTGGACCTTTGGATCATTCGATTCAAGTAAATGCACCAAAGGACGAATACCATCCTCTTCACGGACCATGTTCTTCACACCGTTATTCTCATGTGCTAAATTTGTTATTGCATCCGATGCTCTTCTACACGTCTGAGCACTCAACCCACTGAGTTCAGCCCTCTCAAACTGACTATACCTTCTCACAATACCCACAAGAGTCGGGAGAGCCCCAGCATCACAAATAACCTGCTGGTGCTCGACTTTGATTGCCATCAAACCAAGAATAAACCCAACATCTCTCTCTATTTCTTCAAAACCCTGAACAGTTTGACGCTCGACGGGATGTTTATTAATTTCCCGCATTGCCCTAATGACCAGCGTCACTGCACCAGATTTTGCCACCACATCCAAATGTGTCTCCATCTTGCACATATCCAAAACATACTTTACATACCGCCTCACACTAACCATATTCTCGACGATAACATCCTCCATATTCCTAGAGTGCCCATCGTCAAATATCGCCGATAACCCCTCCACAACCTTTTTGGCCCGCTTGGCAATCCCAGCCATGGTATTATCCCATTTCGATCCCAATGGTAAATCATCATTCACCTCCCCACCATTCTTCACCTCCACATCCATCGTATCATCTACTCGTACCATGGATATTCTGCCTTTTCTCTTAACACCTACGGCCGTCTCGCGTTGACCATTCAACTGCGTGCATTCCCTCGAACCACCGCTCCCCTCACCGGAAGATCCAGACTCTTCCTGCCGAGCCTCTCGCGTATCGACTGCTTCTCTTTCAGATTCCCCACGTCGACTTTGTCGATGAGACATGTATTATCCTTGCAAAAGAACACTGTAGCTCAACTCCACACTGATGAATATGCCCACTGAGAACCCTCCTAGGACACCGTTACGCACGACACAAAATCCAATCAATCGGCCTAGTATCCGGTTTCTCTGTTCAATAGAATACTAATATACATATATATCGCAAGAATATCGCCCTTTGGACGATACCACGTCGATCAAAAGTCCAACGGTGGCGTGATTGATTGACTCGATTACAACAGTCCAAAAACTGTCCAGATCGTTTCGACAGATAGCCGGTGCGATTCTTCCAATATATTAGAACACAAAATATGAATTAGACACTCCCGAAAAGGGCAACACAACAAGAGCAAGAGACATCCCAGATCTGGTGTCCAAAGTGTCTTCATTCGAACATTAAAAACAAAAGGGCCCTTTGTACCCTGTACGCCCCGGGGCGTGGTCCCTCTCCTCAAAGGGAGAACAGGTGTCGTCGGACAATCGAATTTAGTCATTCAACCGTTCAATCGACCAGGTGGAGTATTTTATTGGATAATAAATCCTACTATTTCTAATTGTATACCTGAATGGACCATAGGATCTGTGAAAAAAAGACGTTCTAATTTCAGTGTTTGACATGAGGGCCAATGTCTGTTGTTCTCAGCCTCTGACGAGGACAGAGGAACAAGAGCTGTATCAACGAAATAAAGGGGATGTTGAGGTTATATCCGAGGCTAGAAAGGTTGATGTGCCATCGCTTAGTGCGGTCCACTCTGCTGAGAGTCTTCTTGAACACGTGAGGGAGATTCAGAGGACGCGAGGGAATCAGGAAAAGGACATTTCGACGTACTTGTACCTGCGGATGGAGCAGAAGAACAACCCTACGGTGTTTTATGATGCTTTGATCAAGTACTGTCAGGAGTTGTTGCCGTATTTGTATACACCTACGGTGGGAGAGGCATGTCAAAAGTATCACCGGCTGCCCATACCAACGTATGGTTTGTATGTGCGTGCGGATTGTCACGTGCGGGGTGGAGTGGATGGAATGACGCGGAGGGATGTTATTTTGGAGAAACTCGAGCATATTCGTCGGGATTTGTTTGATGCTGACGAGATCCAAGTTGTGGTTGTGACTGATGGGGAACGGATTTTGGGGCTTGGGGATTTGGGAGTGGGTGGTATGGGGATATCAGAGGGTAAATCATTGTTGTATACTGCGGCTGCTGGGGTGTCACCGCGTCATGTATTGCCAGTTTGTTTGGATGTTGGAACGAATAATAAAGATCTTTTGAATGATGACGAGTATTTTGGGATGAAGCAGGAGAGGCTTGTTGGGGATGCGTATCATGCATTTATTGAAGATTTTGTCCAGGCTTTGAAAGCGTGGAGGTCGCATATTGTTCTTCAGTTTGAAGATTTTGCAAATCATATGGCTTTTGATCTATTACAGGAATACAGACACGATATCTGTTGCTTTAATGATGATATTCAGGGCACTGCATCGATCACGCTGTCTGGGTTGCTTGCAGCTTTGCGGGTGACGGGGAAGAGTTTGATGGATCAACGTGTACTGTTTCTTGGTGCTGGTGAGGCGGGAGCTGGGATTGGAGAGTTGATTGCAAAGGGTTTGCATGTGTGGCATGGGGTTTCAATGGAGGAGGGACGGAGACATTGCTTCTTCATTGATAGCAAGGGTTTGATCACCAAGAGCAGATATGATTCTTTGCAGGATCATAAAAAGGCATTTGCACATGATTTGCCACCGTGTTCGTCGTTGCTTGAGGCGATCAAACTTGTCAAGCCGACAGCAATTATTGGTGTGTCGACACAGCCTGGGTCCTTTACCATGGAGGTCATGGAGATGATGGCGCAGATAAACGAGCGGCCAATTATCTTCCCTCTTTCAAATCCAACATCTAAATCTGAATGTACGTTTGACGCGGCCTATGCTGCAACCAAGGGGAAGGTCCTGTTTGCCAGTGGAAGTCCCTTCCCACCCCTGGTGGGTGCTGATGGGATCACGTATTCACCTGCACAGTCAAACAATGCGTACATCTTCCCTGCGCTTGGGCATGCTGCATCCCTTTGCAAAGCCAAGGAAATTTCTGATGAAGCCTTTTTGATGGCTGCAAAGGCCTTGTCGTTGATGGCATCGAGTGATGAGTTGAAAACAGGCATGCTGTTTCCAAGATTTTCTTCTATTCGGAACGTGTCTTCTGATCTCATGGCAATGGTTGCAGCAGATATGTGTGCCACTGGTGTGGGAAGGAAGCCAAAAGATTTTGATGAGGTGACACGTCGTGTGACTGGTGGAAACGATGTGGACAAGTGGCGAGTGTATGCATCCCAAAGCATGTTTACTGCATCGTCTTCTTCCTTGGAGTGTGGTGGAGTTCAAGCAGGTTCACGACTATGATTGATTTTGTCCTTTTTTATATTTTGAACAGTTTTCAAACTAGTATGATCTAGACTATGATGTAACGATTAGCTGCCTGGCCCTCTTATGTATGGATGTTGCTGGTCAATACGAGCCATTCCTCGTGTGATAAGCGCCCTTGTGCTTTTTCCTCGTCCAATGCTTTTCCAATGTTTCCCACTCCTCCTAACGCGAGAGAATAGTATTTTTTAGCAAGATGAAGCGGCTTTGTACCCGTGATTGACTGCATTGGAACGCTCCTTGATGCCTGTTGAGTATAGAGCCCAAGAGAACCAAGGACTGGTTCTACCCCTGTGAGAGCTCGACAGACCGAGGATATTGTAGATGAATCAACCTTATCCATCTCTATCAACTGAAAAATAGCCAGTTTCATGCAGAATCCAGGCAGTGGAGCGAAAATGTATTCCCTGCGAGTAGGAAGGAGATATCCTGCCAACACTTCATCCATAGAGGCTAGCTTGGGTGCCATCATAGCAATGCGTTCGTCGAACACTTTTTGAGAGGGATTGAAAATGTCTTGCATGGCATAGAGCATGTGTAACATGGCTTCAATCCGCAACGTGCGTGCGCACATGCCTGAGATGGATCTGAACCTATCTGCAATGTGCAGGAGACCAACAACAAGCTCGTGATCAATGGACGTGTCACTCTGTCGATTGCCCAAGGACGATGGTACATCGCTTGACCTAAATTTGTCTCCAGAATTCTTTCCCGGACTCACTGTTTGCACAAATGACCCCACAGTCTCGTAAATTCCATCTGCAATGTAGTCAGCACTGTTCCCAAGAAGAGCGATTGACACAATAGACTTCATATCCGAATTCTGCTGAAGGATCAAAGAGGCTTTCGACAAAGGCCTCGCATGTAAAAATATATCGACCATTGCTTTTGGCAATACGGTCTTTCCCTGTGCAAAGGCAGATGTGATAGCAGATGTCAGGAATGACTCCATCGCATCACTCTTTGCACCTGCAAACCATTCAGGCCCTCCCACAAGCGTTGCAATCGGTTCCTGAGCCATCAGATGTACCAAACTTACATCCTGGGATAGTTTGAATGCTAAACGATCTTCACTCACCCCGTTTGCGTGCGATTGCAGCGAGTCGACTATTTTCCCCAAGCAGTTGCCCAACACACCAGTGATGTTTGGGGCCACGATAGATGCCAATGAAGACCATTGAAGCATATCACGAATCAATTCTACTGTTGCTTCTGCTGCAGGTAAAATCGAAGCAGATTTTGTGTCTTGGACACGCGTATATGTCGGTATATTGTCCAAACCAGAAAGAAGTTCTTGAGTTCTGTGACCACAGTTTGCATACACACTGGGCACAAAATCCGACCGTAGGATCTCAACAATATACGATGACAAGATATGGGCATGATCTTCCGGCCTTTTATCATTCTGAGACGTTCTAGGATACAGCGAATGCAGCAGACCAGGAGACTTTCCCTGCTTTGACTGTTCCTCAACTTTTTCCTTTCTGACCTCGTCCAAAATTTTACCGCACTTTGACACAAAAGTGTGTATTGGATTCGTTATACAAGGAGCAGATGACACAACACAGTGCTCCTCGCCTATCGCATTCTTCACGAGGTGCTCCAATTCAAGAAGGGAAAACCCTTCTGTCTTTGCCTTGGACACCATCTCCTCAGACATCTCTGACAGCTGCTCCTCCAGAGAATATTTCAGCGTTGTCCTTTTCGTGTCAGTACTTTTCCTCCGATTCACATACGATGGAGATATAGCATCTATATCCTTGGAATTGTGCCAGTACATGTCAATAAACCGCCCTTCCCAATCCACCTCATTCTGAGGAACACTGAGACCTAAAACAGCTGCTACAACATGAAGCAGCTCGTGTTGCATATTCTCCCACAACACGTGAATTTCTCTATCAGCAACAAACTTTCCAGATTGTCCATTAAAGTATGCCGCATCTGCATCCACCCAATCAGACAGCAATGCTAGCCCAGCAGACGGGGCAGATACTCTTGCATGGATCAGGTGTTGAATATATTTACTCACACTTTTGAAAATCGATTCACATCTTGCTAATACTTGACGCAATACTATCTTTGCTTTATCCGTGCTCGCAGTAGACGACGCCGTACCATTACTTGACATATTCTGACTCAGCACCTGCACAATGGCATCCCGTATCTTTTGCCTGGAGATTGCCCTCAATGAATTCAACGCCTTTGACACGCCTCCCAATTGCGCGATGCACGATATCGATGACGTGCTTGCCCCAAAACCAGATTCAAGCACATGCCCTTCAATTGGAACGCTCGAACTCCGTGCATGCCGGAGTTTCCCATCCAGCGCCTGCAAATCCTCCACAATCGAATGAAACTTGATAAACCTCATGGCAGTGCCGCTCCCAGATCCAAAAAACCCACTCCCTCTAGATATCCTACTTCTCCTCCTTCTCGACATATGTGTCTGATGCCATGCACCAGAAAACCCTGCCGCACCAATCCCCCGAAACGCCTGCCCTTCCACATGCCGCAAAATCTGCATCAAGAGCGCGTCCGCCCTCTGCTGCACTTTGGGAACCAGACCCTTCACAGCAGGAATCGCTATAATCTCCTCCCTCGCCAGCACATTACTCGCCTCAAGTAAAACCTTAACCGCAGCATTCCAATCCCCATCCCTATCCAACGCATCCACCTGCTCCAACGATTGACACATGGCCTGCACCTGATGCATCATTTTACCCATCTCCGACACCACGGCATGTTTATGATACGCCTCTAATAAATTTCTCGTATCCACACTCAGATTATCCTGAGCCAGCATTAAATTCCTCCTCACAGCATGCATGTAATGCTGCGCCTCTGCCAAGAGCTGAATAATCTTTGAATAATTCTGTAGAGACATATTAAACCCTTCATGATGCACCTCCACAACCGCATCCACCATTCCATCCACATCCCTCCATTGTTCCCTCAACACCTCCAATTCCTGCTCGGCATTAATAGACCCCAGTATCTCCAACGCACGCGTCAAAGGCTCGAATCGAGCATCCCCATATGCCGCATCCACCTGAGACACACACTCCACCATCTTCACCTTGAGGGTATTCCCTCCTGCTCCTCCCCCTCCTGGACGCCCAAGCTGTTGCGATGAATCATGTGTAGCTGATATTGGATCAGCATCAACACCACCAGGCCTATGAAAGGTCAGGATGCGCTTTTCTTCTTCCATTCCTGTCTGTGACGTGTAATTACGTCGCTTTTGAATTACTCAGACGGCATGCTGCCGTCTACCCTTTAGCATATCGTATCTACAATCATATATAGTTTTAATTGTGGATACAACGTCCTCACATGGCAACAAGGACAAGACTACTCTGTAAATAAATACATTATAATCTGTAAATAAATACATTATAATGTATTCCTAATTAGGATGTTCCATACATCAAGACATTATGAATAACGGTGCCCCAACCACCATGCCACATTCAATGGCGATACTGCAGTACAGAATACCCGAAAAATACTACTACTAATAATGATACTACTATAGTGCTGTTGACAGTATGACGATACTACGCGAATCGACAGAATCGATTGATACACAGGACGACCTCCTTCCCCTGTTGGAACGGTTGGGTATCTCCACAGCAACGATACACGGCAGCATTTTGGACACAAATACGACGGCATCCGCATTGTATAGTTATACGGATGCAGAAGGAAGCCATTCGACCGACAATGACGCCGCAGAAGACGATGACGACAAAGAAGAGCAAGAGGTGGTGTACCTACTGTCTGACAGCGACTCGGATCACGATTGGGCTCTTCGAGCGAGGGTTGTAGACGACGCATCATCACTATCACATACAATGTTTATAAAGAAGAGGGAGTCGCTAGCACGGGAGATGTTTCGAGAGTATAATGAATTGATTTTTGACTCTGTACTCCCAGCTGACATGGACATCTCATGGAATGTTCGCCTGGCCACGACAGCAGGGTTGACCCATTATTCAAGACGATATAATGACTCTGGAGTAGCCGTATACACTGCACGGATTGAACTCGCGTCGAAAGTATTGGACACGGCTGATCGGGTAGAGCGAACGCTCATCCATGAAATGTGTCACTGTGCAGCATGGTTGATTGATCACGTGGCCAAACCTCCCCACGGGCACGTCTTTAAAAAATGGGCGGACCGAGCCATGGCTATTTTGCCTCGAGTGGATGTGTCCACCTGCCATAACTATGAAATTTTCTATCCCTATAGGTGGCAATGTACAGCATGCTGTCATGAATACAAGAGGCACTCAAAAAGCATTGACGTCGACAAAAAAGTCTGCGGATTGTGTCGAGGAAGACTCGAGTATCTCGGAAAGTTTACACGACATGGGGTGTCACCAAAGAAGGGCAACATGTATAGTGCCTACGTGGCCAAGAATTTTAGCAGGATCAAGGAAGCATCTGATCCAGGGACAAGTGCTGTAGAGGTGATGAAAAAGATTGCAGCCATGTGGCATGTTGAAAAGACAGCCTCAAGGCCTAACCATGCATTCTATAATATCGAAAATACCCATTGGTCGTAGAATAGGCATGTTTTACGCAGTCTGTGCCAGAGGCCCAACGATACTCGCAGAATACGACGCCTCTGCCAATGAAACCGCACGCAGTGGCACTACAATAGGTGCCATTGTAATTGAAGTTTTAGACAAGGTTGATTTACAGGATGGAGAGCGCTGTTCGTATTCGGTTCATGGAATCGACCTGCATGTCATGAAAAAGTCTGGAGTTCTCTTCCTCTGTGCTGCCTCTCATCCGGCATTGCAAAGCAACAATGAATCTACAAGTAGTAGTAGTAGTAGTAGAGCGATATCATTTGCGTTTCTGGTGGATGTGTCGGAGAGGTTTTTTCAAGACCATGGGCAGGTGGCACACAGGGCTTTGGCATATGAATGCGATGTCTCCTTTAGTCCTGTGATGGAGGAGCGCATGCGGTATTATAATAATCCCAAGAATGATGCGGTTCGAAGGGTTCGCGATGAAGTGAGTGAGTTGAGACAGGTGATGGTGGAGAATATAGACTTGGTGTTGGATAGAGGGGCACAGCTGGAAGTGCTGGTGGACAAGACGGATGATTTGGGCAATAGTGCTGTGGTGTTCAAACGAGGGACTATTCGAATGTCTCGACAGATGTGGTGGAAGGAAAAGAAGGCGATGGCCATGCTGATTCTGTTATTGTGTGTCCTAGTGTATGCTGTGATTGCAAGCATCTGTGGGGTGGGTCTGTCTCAATGCTTTTCATCGTGAGTCGTATTCTAACAAGAAAAAATATATGTGTGTGTGTAATTTTATTATACAACGTGGACAACTGGGATGTGCGTCGATGGAATTGGATCCACCTGCTGTCGTGCCTGCTGCTCTGCATAGGCCCTCATGGCTTCAAAATGCTGCTTGTAGAGCAGCCTCAGCATGAGAATGTATGCTGCACCTGCCACGAGACCGGTCCATAGAGCTGCACCAATACTTGCATCGAAGAAGAGAATTGACACAATCATTGCAATCCAGGTGACTCTGACACAGTCAAAGATGATATCTGCTCGGGAGGGGGCAAATTGTTGGAACTGGGAAGGGTCATTGAAGTACACCTCTTCAATTGTCACCTCCCCTGGAGCACTCTCTTCAGTTGCTTCTGGTCGAGCAGGGAGTTCGGGAAGATTCCTTACGGGCATTTTACACAGCTCGCACGTGGGAAGGCCTCCTCTCCCATCATCCTTGACCTGAGACCATTTCACTGCACAGTCTCTGTGTCGCAGAGCCAAGTCACCTCGGCAACCGCAATCCAGCGACATTGCTTTACCGGATGAAAAGTCTTGTGGCATCAATGGCTCCAAACAAATAAGGCACACCGGCGCTTCTCTGCCCCCAGACGTTGTAGGAGCCTCCCCTCCACCCTGTTCGATATCCATGGGCCCAATCCGACCCCGCCCTCCACTATTTTCTTCTTCTATACTCTCATTATTGTTGGTTTCTGAGTCCTCGTGGGGCGATGATGAGAATTTGGAACGAAACGCGTTCCAAATGCCCCCAAAATACGATACTTGGCGAGAATCGTCGTCTTCACCTTGCTCCACAGATGAAACCAGTGGCTCCTCTTCCCCATCAACACTTGTAATCTCATCCTGCTCGCTTGTCTGTGCTTCTACTGCTGCTGAAGACGACGACGGACTATGGTCGAGCTCACGAGGGTGGTCTTCATCATTACTCACAGACACCCTCGAATCACCCAAGGATACCACTATATGACCATTAATATCTTCAATTGTCTCATGAGATGTCATTTGGACCTAGGTTCTGGTCCTTGTATGTGCTATATACCCTAGTCTCTAGAATCACCCTGACGTCGAAAATGACTGAGAGAATAGCGGTGTATATACGACCATATCACGCGTATTTCCCCTATTTATTAAAATTACGACGTATAATTTTTATTTATGCTTTTTAATGCATACAGGTGTGTCTGTTGATGCCACTTCAAAGTCATGGGGCTGTTGGCCCTGTTCATGAATCTTCCACATCTCTAGGTATGCTCTTTCCAAATCTCTCACATAGGTGGTGGTGTCAAAGAGGGGACATGTGAGTCTGGCTTTTCTTAGTTTACTCTGTCCCTCTTCTCGATATGTGCGATCCAGTCCGTATCTGATTGCCATTGATTCATACGTGTCCAGGTCTTTGGCAATCATATGGTCGCCGAGGCCAGTTGCCTGGCATAGAGATGCCCCGACCCTGGATGCCATTCTTTCAAGTGGTAATGTGACCATGGGGCATCCAGCCCAAAGGACGTCACAGCCTGTCGTATGTGCGTTGCACAGAGGGGTGTCTAGAAATACATCTGCCAGCCCACTTCTGGCAATGTGGATGGGTTTATCTGCAACGTCTGTGAAGAGTATTCTGCTCTGATCTATATTAAACTGTGATGCTGTAGCTCTGACTCTGAGTTCTCCAGCGGGTGGGAATCTCAGGAGCCACAGGATTGAATGTGGGACTGCCTGTAAGATTCTACACCACGCTGCAAATGTGTCTGGATCGTACTTGTATAGCTGATTTGAGCACGAGTACACGACTGTATTTTCGTCTGGTAATCCAATTGATTCTCGTGTAATTGATAGATTTGACGCTGTGGTGTCCATGTGTGCATGCTTGTAGTCATTTGCAAAATAGGAATGAGGCATGTACACCACCTGCTCTGAATAGCATTTTCTGCTTGTTTCGGGGCACACGACCTTGTCTAATATGATGTAGTCGATAAATGTGGCTCCCATTGTAGCAGGAAATCCTTGCAGTGAGATCTGTAGTGGTGCTGGCCTGAAGGCGAAGATTTCGTTTCTTGCTCCCTTGGTGTATCCGTTGAGGTTGACAGCAATGTGGACTGCGTCCTGTGCAATGGTCCGTGCGGCTTCCATGGAGCTGAGATGGGAAATATCACGGAATATATCAGCTTCTCTTTGGACTCGTGCAAAGTATGGTGATCCGTCGTTGGGACTGAGGGAATAGCACAAGGACTTGACATGCCCTCTGCCGCTCTGTCGATGCAGTCCGAATACGCTGCCCATGAGATGGGACAGGGGGTGGTTGCCAAAGTCTGATGAGATATATGCAACTCGTAACTCTTCTCCGACGCCTAATGATGTTGGATGCAACGCTTTGAGTTTTCTGGTGAACGCACAGAACTCGTCTTTGGAGCGGCAGAGCTTTTCAGCACTCTGAGTGCAATACCTCGCATACCTCTGACTTATTTTCAATGCTACGTCTGATGATAATGGGTATGATAATGCGTGGAAAGGCTGAACTGTTGGGAGAATATCACGATCAATCTCCCATGCGATTTGTGACTGCAATGCAGAAAACATACTGTGCCGATCTGTCCAGTCGCACACAGATTGCAAGCTATGGAACATGTTTGAAATGACGTCTGGTTGATTTGGCTGGAGCAACAATGCATATTTGTACTGAATGATTGCTTCATCATGGTGAGAAAAATCTTTATATGCAGACGCCAGGTTGATTCGTGCAGATACTGCCTGTGGTTGCACAAGAACAACTTGTTCATAGCAGGATATTGATTCAGCCAGCCTTCCTTCTAATTTTAATATGCCACCAAGATTGCTATATACAGTGGCCAACTGCGTCATGAATTTCTGCAAGATGTAGTGGTTCTTCTTGTACAACTCTGATGGTTGACGCAGCAAGCAGGCAAGGCATCTGTTGTACGATGCAATGGCATCATGGGCTTTTCCCATTTCCTTGTATGCGTTTCCCATGTTATTATGCGCTTCTATATTTTCTGAATCCATTGATAGCACTTTTGAGTACATCACGATAGCTTCTTGGTAGTATTTTTGCAACAAGAGGACGCTCCCAAGGTTTGCAAGCACCTCTGGGGTTGCATCCAATGCCAAGGCTTTCTGTAGGTATGCCAATGCTTGATCGTATTGACCCAACTCTCTATAACATACCCCCATGCTTTTGTAAATTCCAGGATCTCTCTTCATGATATTCTCGGCCATTTTGTACATGGCAAGGGCATTGACGTAGTTACAGCGGTGCTCTTTCTCAATGTCACCCAGTCCTACATAGGCCAACCAACATGTCTTGTCGACCGCAAGGGCAGATCGAAGCCAATAAATGCTTTGCTGTACTCCTGAATCCCCGAGAACATACCACAGAGTCCCTAGAGCACATTGCAAATGACCTGTTTGCGGGTTCAAGTCAAGCACAGCAGCAGAGATCCAGTTCTTATGCACATACATCACTGTCAAATTATGTATGGCATCAAAAAAATTGTGTTTCAGCTCTAGAGCTTTCAAGTACTGTGAAATTGCTTCGTCGACTCGACCACGCCGGAAAAGTATATTACCAATCGTAGCAAAGGCCTCTGGGACATGCCTATTTTCTAGTACAATCTGCATATTTGTGCTGAGACTTGCATCCAGTTGGTTCATCCGGTATTCACACGCACCCAACAAGAGCAAATTGTGACAAAAATCTGGATATTTTGCTCTCAAAGAAAGACACAGATTCCTAGCCTTTTCGTATGCTCCTGCTGTGTATGCTGCCAATGCATCAGACAACTCTTCCTTGTCTGATACAGACTCTGTAATTTTTAAATGCGTGCACGGAGGGGTAATAGGTTTCAGGGGATATATGGCACCATCTAGTTGATACCGTGACATTATTCTTGATTCTTTGTCGTATTGATGGAAGTACATGTCTGCCCACGCAGCAGTCTGCCCTGCTGTGTCCACCATGTTCCATACAAAGAGTCTCTCCTTTATTCGAATGAAAGCATATATTCACAGCCTTCATACGTTATTATCGACTATTCTGATACAGAGTCGCATGGTTTGCATCTAGATCAAAGTACGAATCATGTCGTTCCATCAAAGACTGTGCTTTCTGTGCCACAGGGGCTTCCCCGAGAGAACCCTATGTATCGGAAAACACACCATCAGATCATATATCGATGAATAAAGCGTATCGGTACACCATTCTATATTATAAAATTCTATTTAATGGCACACATACATCTATATCGCAGATATACGAGAATCCCGACAGGATTCCTTTCTTGCTTGAAGATCCCTCGTTCCAGACAGAATGGACTCTGTATTGCCTCTTTCCAGCAACGAGTGGATTATACATGTAAGAATTATAATAAATATAGAATTGGAGGACTGCATTCGCCTAAATCGACTCTGCAGCGATCGGCGTCGGATTAGTCACCCATCAATGATGGGTCACCAGTGCCACTGAGTGGCCTGGCATTATTCCTCTGTTATGGTGACGGAGCTCTCTGATGATTAGACACCACTGCCCTTGCATTTTGGCATAGCATATATATCTAGGGAGAGTTATATCCGATACAGCTCTATGCCAGGTGCACAAATAGACCTCTCAAGTGCAGAAGAGTCTCTGGATGATGATCACGTCAATCTGAATTCAGATCTCAATTTCCAGACTCTGCCATTCTGTGTCCGGACAAGCGTAGCGACTTGTCGAAGGAGTGATTTAAATAAATCAGGGCTGATAGGACCCTGGTTTGCATTGCTCTGAAAGTGGGATGCAATTGAGGATGAGGAGGCAGAGCCTCCTTGTGACTGCAAAAATGCAGCGATGCTCTCTGCAAGTTGTTTCCCTGCAGAGACGTCTGGATTCTGGACTGCAAGCGATGCAGCTTCTTTGTTTCTAGATCTTATTTTCGCAAGAATGGAGGACGATCTTTGATTTGCCGAGGAACCAGAACCAAACAGTTGCCCAGGTGCTCCTGCAGAACCAGATTTGCCAGTCCATGTGGGGCAGGTGAGTGGGGTGGGTCGGAGCGATCTTCGCGAGTCTTGCAATGCTTTTGCTGCCTTTTCTGCAATTTTATTGGCTTCTTTCTGCGCAATATTATTCTGCGGATTGTGTGCACCCTCTATTTGGTCATGGTCCAGTGCAGAGTGTATTCCTGAATTGTCAAATAATTCCTTCAGGATGAAGGCATCCCCTCGCTCTTCTTCCGCGGTATGGTCCGTTTTCTCGTCAACAATGTCTTCTGTTTTGTTTGTAATGCCTATGGAGTCCATCTCAGAAGCAGGGCCTGGTTCTGCTTTTGCATTTGAATCGAGTCGGTCGAGCTCATCCTTGTTATTCACTGCTGCTGAAGGGCCCAGTGATGAAAAGATGGCAGCAGTCTCAGTACCTTCTGCATACTCATCTCCAAGCGTGAAAAGATCGGATAGGTCTTTTGCCTTGAAGAACCTTTTCTGCCTTGGATCTTTGAGGACCTTGTCAGTGATGAACTGCTTGTACACCTGTCTGTGATACACTTTTTCTTCAATCGTTCCACTGACGATGAGCCTGTACACGGTGACCTCCTTAGTTTGACCTATTCTCCATGCTCTCTCTCTTGCCTGAACATCAGTTGAAGGGTTCCAATCTGGATCAAAGATGATGCATTTTGATGCCCCTGTCAGATTGATTCCAAGACCTCCTACCCTGGTTGTCAGCAGAAACAAGCTGACACTACTGCTCGAGTTAAAACTGTCAATCAACTTTGAGCGTGTTCCAACTGGAGTGGATCCATCCATTCGATGGTATGTCCAACCTCGTTGAATGACCATCTTTTCCAAAATGTCCAGCATCTGCTGTGTTTGGGTGAAAACCAATGCCCTGCGTAGAAAACCAATGACACGGTGATATTTCCAACGTTCATGCAAAACACACCCTATGATGATATAATGAGACGTACTTTTGTTCGTTCGCGATCCAGTGCGTCAAGACCTTATCAAGTACGAGCATTTTCCCCGAACGTTCTGGATTGCCATAGTCTTGTGTTGAGTCCCATGCTCCCTTTTCCAAGAGATCAGGGTGATTGCATATCTTCCTCAATATATCAATACCAATTAATGCCCCCCTGTCGCCATTCAATATTTCTCCAAGCTCTTTTGAAGCCAAGTATGATACATACATGTCCCTTTGAACATTCGTCAGACTACAGAAAAGAACCCTCTCTGTCTTCTTGGGCAGCGCCTGGGCAACATCAGCCTTCTTGCGTCGAATCAAGTACGGAGATACCATATCTCGAAGCACAACAGCGCATTTATATGCCGTGGCGACTTGCAATGAAGATGCATTGGCATATCCACCCTGTTGAATGGGAATAGCAAACTGTGCCTGAAAGACAGGCAACGTACCTAATTTGCCTGGAAATACAAAATCAAACAAAGACCAAAGTTCTACCAAGCGATTTTGAATCGGTGACCCTGAGAGTATAATGCGGTGGACGGTCAGAAGCTGCTTTGCTGCAAGAGTCACCTCTGCATCAGGATTCCGAATCTTGTGCCCCTCGTCCAAGATGACATACCCCCATTTGACACGCAAGAGCTCTCGCTTGCATATCCGCAAATGATCATATGTTGTGATCAATATCCCAGCACCCGATGACGTTATTCGGCGAACGACATCAGACCTTGATAATGCACCTGAACCTTTTGATCTGGCACTATCATGAAGAATAGCAACTCTAAACTCGGGGTACCATTCTCGCAACTCTCGAAGCCATTGTCGCAACATAGTAGCTGGACATACGATCAAAGACGGTCTAAATAACCCACTATGATGCAGACCTGCCAGAAATGCAGTGATTTGAATTGTTTTGCCTAGACCCATTTCATCTCCCATAATACCTCCAGCCCTTTGGGTATGCAATTCCCAGAGCCATTTAATAGCTGTTCGCTGATAATCAAATAATTTAGAATAAATATATTCGGGGATTTGATAGCCACCCTGGAAGACAACATCCCGAGTGTTGTCTGCAGTATCCTCTGCACAAAACTTTGCAGCAACCTGTCTTTTCTGAAAGGTTTCATCGTCCATATCATCATATTTCCCACGGGCATCAATCTTATCATCTAGATCATCACTATGATTGTCAGATTTTATGCCGTCTGGAGCCATGGATGACAAGACAGAATCTCGTTTCATTTTGTGCTGTTTCCCTCCTGAAGACCTCCAAAAAGCCTCATTCACCTTTCTCGCACTCTGGCGTGGAGCTTTAGGGAGTTCTGAAGGGTCAACAAGCTTGGCCGTCCTTCGAGATTCTCGCATTTCTTTCACTCGTTTCCCCACATCAGCAATAGAAGCCTCCTTCACTCTCTCCTCTCCCTCAATCCTCCTCTCAAACCCACCAAGACTGTCAAAAGGTGTCAAAACGCCCTGTATGAGTAACAACCATATATTAGTTCCCACGAATGACATTACATGCGCATAGGAAAAGGAAAACCACATCATAGATCCCACGTACCAAACGAATCAACCTGTCTCGCTCTGTTTCGATCAAAGATCCCCCCTTGCCCCCCTTCTTCGGCCGAGCATCGTCAAATAAATCTGCTTCTATCAGCTTCCCCGATCGTTCGCGATCTCTCTTCCCAGCACGAGCACCAGTACTTGCTCGAATCTCATTCTTCCCAGAATCCAACAGTTCTCTATACTCCCCCTCCAAGCTCACCAACCGCTCCTTCATCACAGCTTGCTGCAAAGGATCATCCATCATTTTCATAGTAGTAGTTACAGCCCCACCTTCTTGACCAGCATCATCTTCTTGCCCATCCTTCTCCCCCTGCAACGCTGACTGGAGTGCCCAGATTTCCCTCTCCAAGCCTTTCAGCCGCTCTTGTTGATCCACCAGCTCATCCTCATCGTTACACCCAGACTCTTTCGAAATATTTTGATAAATCTTCTGCTCTATAGAAGACGCCTGAACTGAAGCAACTGCTCCAAGACCCTGTGGGTCAAGTTCACCCTTGTCCTCCATAGAAATACAATGTATCGCACAAGAAGCCTCTACCTTTAAGAATAGACGTGATTAAAACATCAAAATCTATCCCAAGTACCATGCATGCATCTCCTGCAGAACACTAGGGCGCACACACTGTCTTCACTGAGTAGTTGACTACCACACCAATTCCACGCATATATGCATTACTCCAGACACCTTACACCCATTACGTGTACACTAGTATGATTATAGTATCTAATAATACAGGACCCATGTGCTAGAGATGCATAAATACATACATCAGGTGCATTTCAAATAAGAAAGATCTTTTGCTATTCATCACTCTGCTGTGACCTCGCTCCGCCTACATTCCAAACAATACTTGAAAAAAAAGGTCACAATGCTTCAGACAAAGAACAGGTGGGGAGATTTGTTGGAGGAGGAAGAGCCAGTTCCGCCCCCAACGTCTTCAGGACCAGATGCAAAAGGAATTGTAACTCGGGTTGAATACTTCAGAAATGACAAAGGAGACCTTATGAAACGGACTACAAAGAGTAGAGTAGTGAAAATAGAGAAGAAAGTGTACAAAGCAGCGTCTGATCGACGTGCAAATTGGACAAAGTTTGGGGATGCTGCGGTAGAACGGCCGACAGACGCCATTACGTCTCGTGCTCCCGAGGATGTTCCATTCGAGAGGCTTAAATCAAAGAAACAATCTCAGGAAGAGAAACAGAAGGAGGACTTCCAGGTTGCTAATGCTGGGGACAATAAAGCAGCTGCCATGTCCCTGCGAGAATTGTTGCACAAGAAGAGAATGGAGAGGCAATTGCTTGCTGCCAAGGGATTGCTGGAGGTGGAAGCACCCCCTGATGAATCGCAAGGGGAAGGTGGTTCTCTTCCAAGTGCTGGTAGTAAAGGAGGATACGTGCCTCCATCGTTGCGTAATCGTGGCAATGCAGAGGGTGATTCTATGCAGAAGAAGAGAGATGAAAACTCTGTCCGCGTCACAAATTTGTCAGAAGATGTTGTGGAGCAGGATCTTTTGGATCTTTTTGGACCATTTGGGCATGTTCAGCGTATATTTATTGCCAAGGATAGGGAGACTGGCGAGTCTCGAGGATTTGCATTTGTCAACTTTTCTCATCGTGAGGATGCACAGAATGCAATCAATACATTGGATGGCTTTGGATACGCAAACTTGATTTTGTCCGTGTCCTGGGCGACTCCTAGAGAAAATAAAAATTAGCCTGTTGTGTTACTTCCATGTAATTTGTTCTATGCTTTGATGCCAAGTTTTTTAGCAAGGCGTTGCTTTGCAGAGGCGTGCTTCTTCGTGGCGGGTGCACGGGCTCCTATCTGCGTCGTTCCACCTTTTTCCGAGGGCTTTGGAGGTGCTTCGTCATCCAACTTTTCCTCGGCGACTGTGAAAGGGGTATGTATTTCTGTTGCTTTTGGTGTTTCGTCGCAGTGCTCGCACACATCCTCATCCTCAAAAATCTGGATGCAACCCATATCGCCTGATTGTTTCGAAAATATAGTTGATCCAGAGTCACGAGTCATCGGCGCATTTGGGTGACATTCTGCTACACAGACGTGCAATGCAGCAAGAGACTTCATACGTGCCTGGAGGGCATGAGGTTGGATGCATTGCATGAGACTTCCTTGCTGCAATACGACACACAGCTGCCTCAAACAAGCCATCCTTTTTGATTTATCAGGAGGCAGTTTGACGCTAGTATGCGTATCTATCAACTCGACCTTGTCATGGCTATCCAAGGCAGTCATGGCATGCTGTTCCTCCTTTCTTCTAGTATGAGGAAGCCGTAACCGGATCTTCTTGGGGCTAGGACATGCAGAATCTATATGTATTCTAGGAGACCGAGACAGTTTTATCTTTAGACTCGTTCGAGGTGATTCAGCAGTGTTCTTCTCTGGCTCATTGTGCTGATTCTGATTCTGGTTTAATGATGCATTGCTACTTGGTGCATTCGCTTCAGGAAAGATGCCTGCCCTGGGATGCTTCACTCTTTCTGATACATATGAATAATAAAAAGATACAAGCTCTTTCCTCTTCCTCTCCACCATACCTGCCAGGAGCAAGCTCTGATCAAATTCTTGAATCAATACATCCCCATACAACCCAGCAATTTCCCAATACAATGATTTGCTTCTCTGACTACAAGAGTCTTCGATTACTCTTGTATGTATCGAATTCCGACAAACAGTATGAGGAGCAACCCTCATTTCCATCTCCAACGCATCATGCTCGATGAACACACCTTCCACAATGGCACAGGTCTCCTGGCATACAAGAGCCACAATCCACCCTGTAGGAACGATCAGAACCTTATCATCACCTTGATGCAATTTAATCTTAACAGTGCTATCAAGGAAATCGGACAAACAGGTATCTTTCGTGGGATACCACAGAGCATATTCCCTCAGGTTGGAGGCACATGGAGGCGCCATGCAAACCAGCACAGATCCATGCACTACCTGAAGCCATCGAGCTCTCCCAACACCACCACCAAAGTTAAAATCTACAATACTATCATTGGGAAGCAACATCACCCTGTTCGTGTGCCGATTATATCTCGCAATAATCGGATCATCAGATTCATTCTTGCAGTCTGCCTGCCCATCGAGGTGCAATGCCATTGCATCCAGAAAACAGGTGCTAATCGCCGCACATCCGAGAACCAATCCATGCGAACTATTTCCAGTATTCTCGGCTGCAGTAATCCATCCCTTGACTCGAGCAAGAACATCAGATGTGCTCTTCACGTCAATTTCAGCTGCATGAAATAGCTCACCCCTGCATGAGCATTCCAATTCAAACACGTCCTCACAGACGCATTCACTCGTATTTTCTGCACTATAAAGATCTTTGTTCCATTCTATACCATCCCCACGATCAAACAAGAGCCATGGAGTGGCACTACACCCAACACCCTCAACCACTGTAGGATATCCACGACTATCACATCCTACAGGATCATCCACAGCCTCCAAACGATGCTTCACCTTGTCTCTCCTCCAATGTATCCCTGCACCCATGGCCATGCGAGATACCACCTCGTCCAGTCAGTCAGTCAGTCAGTCAGTCAGTCAGTCAGTCAGCCAGTCAGTCAGTCAGTCAGTCAGACCACAAGGGCAGTGTTCAAAACCCACCTCCTTTTCCTCCGAATTCTCCCTCTATATTCATCTCAATTCAATTGTTGAATCATAAAATAGCACAGCATTGGCCAATCATGTCCTAATGCTCGATCTCAGTATATCCCGTTGACGTTCAAGTTCACGAGACCTCGGCCATGTCGATAATGGGTCTACCTTGTCTCAAACAGCGCAATAGGTTAACGAATCGTATCACAGATATACTTATTTTTATACTTTGAATATATGTACAGTATCTGTTGACAATGGGCGAAGTAACAAACTGCGACGGACTCGAGGAGACGGGCGCTCGTCCAAGCCAGGGCGCCTTGACAGACCCACCAATGGCAATCGGTAGCTACCGATTGCCATCTATAGATGAAGATGCAGCCGAATGGCTACCTCGGGAGGTCTCAAGAACCCATGCGTGGAGTTTTGATGGCCTATTCTTTTTATCTGTTACATGCGTACATGACAATACTTCATGGCATCCAATGAACAAGCATTACAGGGACTGATAACACAGACGCGTGTGCACAGAGGATGGGATCATGTCTTCTTCTCCGACGAAAAAGTCTTCTCTTTGATCCATTGCAATGGATGATCGTATTTCTATACTTCTCAGTCTCTCGTTTTCTCTTTATGAGAGCTTGCCCTCAGCAATCTCGCCCTTGAGCTTCTCCAAGACAGCCTGCTTTCTCTTGGGAGAAACACCTCTCTTCTTGGTACCTTCCATGGTAAAACTGCTCATACTTGCAACTGAACCATTCTTTGGGGCACCTCCAGCCTGGGCGGCTCCTGGAGCAGCGAGGGCAGCAGCGGCAGTCAACAAGGCTGGAAGCCACATGGCTTGCCTTCTGGAGACCTCTGAAGGGCTTGCCATGGCAACGACGCATGGCTGTCTTCTGCTGCTTCTCTGCATTATAATGGCATGTATATAATAGTTACATTGCATGTCGTGCGAAATCAGTCGATTTGAAGGACAATCGTCGTGTCGACGTACCACCGCACTTGGTGCCAATGTATTGGCTGGTTTTGTGGCAAACGTAATGGCCATTGCGCGATATTGAGCAGAGATATCGTAGGTTTCAAAGTTTGCTAGTTATGTTTGATCGGATATGCAGTGGGAGAGAGATGTACGTGTCGGATGTATGGAATCGAGGTGGAGATTACAGACATTGTGCGGATAAGGTCGGTCGGGTTGACTGATTGATGGGATGCTTACTAGTACATGCATGAAATAATGAAAGTAGTATTAGTGGCGCTTCTTTGTCGCAATGTCGGTCAAAGGCATGGTCTTTTGCTTCGAGCGTCTCAAAAAGATGTATCCCATGGCATTGTAGAATGCCATCAGGCTTACAAGGGCCACAAAAGAGAGCCACAGCTGGCTCGGGTTGAACCCCAACTTCTCTAAAATCTCATCTCCAGTGACAGTGGTGTACTTCACGCATTGACCATCGATGGTGGAAGCGCATGTTCTCCATCCGGTCCTGCCCGAGAAATTATTGATGGATAGGCCCAAAAATGCCCAGTATAAATGACTGATGTATTTGAGCCATCCAATCCAGTCTGGAACTGTAGCCTCATTGACATAGAATCCACCGACGAGAATCAGAATCACTGTAATTGCTGGAGCAAGGGCGAATGCTACTTTTTCATTCGGTGCGACCGCAGAGATGCAGACTCCCATGCCCTGTGCTGCAAGGCCTTCGACTATCAAAATGCAGCAGAAGATGAAAAATGCCGAGGCTGCTGGATTCAATCCCACAATGAAATACACGATACATCCAAAAAGTAATCCTTGTCCTACTCGAATGGGAATGTCGCAGATAAACCTAGCACAATAGTATGGCAGCACGTGATACATTTTTGACTGGCGCTCTCTGTTGACCACACCGCGCTCAGACGGGAATGTATTCAGAGCACTAAACATGGCGCCAAACGCCGAGAAAATTGTCACAAAGAAAAGGATTCCTGTTTCATCTTGTACTGGGGTGGATGATGAGTCCAGGTTCGAGTACAAGGCGGCCAAGACAAAGCCAATCACAATGGTTTGCACGAGCGTGATCATCAATGGGAGTTTGTCCCTGCTCTGTTGTTTCCACGACCGCTTCAGCAGCAATCCAAACTCTGTAAACGGATCATTTGGAAATATAACAAGTTCTTTGGTTGTACACTCAGCATTCAGGCGGTCCGCTGGTACTTTCCCCCTGTACTCATCCTCAACCTTTTCATAATGCTTGGCGATCAAGGAGACCCTATTCCTGCTCTCCACCTCTGCGGCTTTGGATCTATAATCCATTGAAATGACGTCCAAAAAGAAATCAGCTGGATTGAATTCTGCTGGGCAGCTGAAATGAGCAGACATGAAAAAGTTGACAGCATCCTTGGCCGGACCAAAATACATGCATTTTCCCTCGGACAAGAGCAAGAGAATGTCAAACATTTTGAAAATGGACGACCTTGGCTGATGAATGGTAGACACAATTGTTCTTCCATTAGCTGCTAATGTCCACAACGAGTCCATCACATTCAATGCTTGGAAAGAATCTAAACCAGATGTGGGCTCATCCAAAAAGATGAGGCTTGCTCCTGATAAGAGTTCAATACCAATATTTGTCCTCTTCCTCTCCCCTCCCGAGACACCTCGATACAGCTCATTACCAATGCGAGTATTCCTTGCCTTTGTCAGTCCAAGCTCTTTGATAATCCTGTCGACCAACTCATCCTTTGCCCTTCGTGGAATAGACCGAGGCAATCGCATCCTCGAGGCAAACTCGAACGTTTCTTGCACGGTTAAATTCGCGAAAAGCACGTCATCCTGCATGACATACGCAACAAGAGCCATAAAAGACTTTTCTCGAGGCTTTCCATTCACCAGGATATCCCCCTCTAGCGTCCCTCCAACCTGCAGCCTCCCAGCCAGTGCATTAATCAGACTCGTCTTGCCGCATCCTACATACACACAAATCCGAGTCAGCCCATCCAACCACTATAAGAAACATGTACCATTCATATACACACCTGTTGGACCCATAATAGCCATCAACCTTGATGACGGCACATGACCCGTGACACTATCCAATATAACTCGCGGCTCCCCACCAGTCTGCTTCCCACAGCATGGCAACCCCTTCTTCTTCGAAAACACCGTATACGTCAGATCCCGAAACTCCAAGCATACTTTTATCTGCGTCTTCAAAGACTCTACATCACCGCTAATATCAAAAAACGACGCCTTCTTCTGCATCGCAAGCTCTTGCTTCTCATGCATGGCTTGTCGATCTCCAAAAGTCTTTTTAAACGTGGCCACAGACTCCATGTACTTTTTCGCCTCATTTGACAAGTTCTCTGCACTGTACTCTATCGTACAGTGCTCCACAGAGACATCATCATCGTCCCCTTCTGTCGTTGTGCGATGACTCTCTACATCGTCCACCTCCTTCTTTTCTGCAGGAGAGGATGGCGAGGGTGGCTCAGTCTCTCTGTTCTTTGTATGCACACCCATTACCACTGCTATTCAGTATATATATGTAAATAGAGCACAAATGTATATCAGACAGCGCTCGTATGCCAAAGTGAAATGCCAACTGTCACGTGGACGTCCAATGCAACGTTGCAAATGGTCCGTAGAGGGAATTCCTACGATACCCAGAGATTCAAAAATCTACAGATTATTATTCTACATCCAAACCGGTAATGTCCGGTGGACTTGAATCTGTGGCCGAGATGATGGCGTGGCCCATCACGTGATCATAGTGTCACTTGGGTGGGTGGCAGGCAGGCATGCTCGCTCGCTCGCTCTCTCTCTCTCTCTCTCGATATATGTATATATACGTATATGTAGCATCGCACATACCACAAGTTGGAGAGAGCATGGGGGCACATCAATACACAAATACGAGGTTAGTATTACATGCATGCAGTATTGTATACAAATCATGCCTGACTAATCATGCCAGTCTCCCGTGCATAGTTGAAAATACCACCAGCATCAATCACTGGTCCAGCCTGCATCATCATCATCATCATCATCAGTATTCAATATTCAGTACATACTGTTACTGTCCGTACACCAAAAATAAAATACGTCATCATCATCAATCACGTACATCCCCGAGTGATTTTAAATCATACTGCTCTCCAGTAGACACGACGGTCAACACATCCTTCTCCATGTCAACTTCCACCTCATCCCCAGTCGAAATCACATCACACAGTCGAGCATCAGTCTCAACTGGATACAGCTCTCCAGTAGACACGCAGTTCCTAAAGAAAATTCTAGCATATGACTGAGACACGCACACCTTTGCCCCCGATGCTCCCAGGGCAACTGGAGCGTGCTCTCTGCTAGACCCGCATCCAAAGTTATTCCCTCCAATGATGACTGGATATTCCGTCTTCATAGAATCAACATCCACATATCTGATTGGATAGAGATCGTCAGGGAGTCCAATCAGCGCATAACTTCCCAATTTCTCGTATTCGTCTGGTTTGGATGGGACCAATGTCAGGTACTCTGCTGGAATGATCTGATCTGTGTCAATATTATCCTTGGTAACAAAGCATTTTCCTCTAATAATACGTGGTCCTCCCTGCAAGTCTACTTTAGCTGACACATGGCAGACCGAGGTTCTCCCTCGTGACCCATGTTGGGGCCTTCGTGGGGTGGCATGGGCCACTCTGGCAGCACTGGAGGTCTTTAATACAGCACTCTTCATGATTATATGGATATGTAATTAATTCAAATAGGCTACACTGGGCCATGGGGGTTGAACAAGAGATGCGCCCATGGATCAGTATAGTCTGTATAGAGATCGGTCAAGAGTCTTGTTTGATGGGAGGCGGGTAGGCGTACTCTGTGCCGGCGGAGACAGCCATCGGTTCTGTGAATGATACAAACAACTGGTCCCTGGTCATCGGTGTATACTTTTTTAGTCTACTCGTATATATTTTCATAGATTTGGAACGATGCCAGGAGGTCAAGGATACCGTGCCCGCACGAGGGACCTCTTCAAGAGAGGATTCCGCCAAAAGGGATATATTCCCATGGCAACCTATCTCACAACGTACAAGTTGGGAGATTATGTTGATATTAAAGTGAATGGAGCTATTCACAAGGTATGTAAGAGGAGATGGTGTGGGGAATTGGTTGCGCCCGCAATGACCCGGCGGCAGGCATCAAGACTCGGTGATTCTTCTTCGTTATGGCTGTTTTCTCTCTTGATTTTGCATCTATAAATGACTGATTGTGTTTTTTTTTTGTAGGGAATGCCCCATAAGTTTTACCATGGAAAGACTGGACGTGTGTGGAACGTGACCAAGCGCGCTGTAGGAGTTGAATTGCTCAAACAGGTCAATGGAAGATATATTAAGAAGAGAATTCATGTTAGAGTGGAACACGTCAAGCCATCTCGTTGTCACGAGGCATTCTTGCGCCGCTGCAAGGAGAATGACGAGCGTAGACACAAGGCCCATCTTGCTGGGGAGCCAGCTCCAGCGACCAAGCGTCAGCCAAAGGGACCACGTACTGAAGGATTTATGCTTGAGAATGTGTCAATGGAGACTATTACTGCTGTGCCATACGATATCCTCAAGGAGGGAGTGCAGATGTAATTGTACTATTGTTTTCTCACGTGTAAAAGAAATTATACTATGATGATGCGTGGTGGATGGCACGCGGTGCCTGTGCCATGTATGGATTTGAAATTGTTTGTTCTTTGATGAATGGGTGCTGTAATGCGTCCAGAGGGGTGATGCGCTTTTCTGGTTCGAGGGCAAACATTCGTTCCAAGAGATCTGCAAGCTGATTGACCTTTTTCTTAGTATCGGACTGGTGTGCAAGGAGTTTCGAAAATCCGGCCTGTTTTTGAGGGTTTGGAATCATCCGCTTCACAATCTGATGGGTGACTGGGTCTGGTTCTTCCATGGCAAATGCCATGGTGGCGTCTGACATGTCAAAATGTTTGAATGCAAATTCAGCCTTCTTCAGCATTTTCTTTGGAAATGGTCCCTTGACGTCCATGATGTATTTGAGCATTTCGTTGTTTGAGCGACCTTTGAAGAGGATTTGTCCCGTGAAGAGCTCATACATGACGCAGCCAATGCTCCACATGTCCATAGGGTGGTCATATGGGAGTCCAAGAATGATTTCTGGGGATCTATAGAATCGAGAGACGAGGTATGGTGTGATCTCATTGTCCCCAGAAAACATTGCTGAACCAAAATCACAGATTTTAATGACTGTCCTCTTCTCATTCACAAGAATATTGTCTGGTTTGATATCTGCATGAAGGACACCACAATGTTTCAAATGCTGCAATGCGATGAGCATCTGCGTGGCATATATTCTCACGGCATTGATACTCAGTCCAATCCCTCGTCCGTATTTTTTTGTCAAGTCCCTAAGATTCATTGCCATGGGCTCAAACACAAGGCACAGGTGGTTTCTGTAATCGAATGAATCTATAAGTCTGATGCAATACTTTTTGCCATCAGGATCAGATTGAGACAGTTTGTTTAAAATCACTCGTTCTGTCTGGCCTGCTTTGTACATGGTATCATTCGCTCGGATCACCTTGACGGCAACCTGTGGGCATGCATCCTTGTCCATGCCCTCTTCAAGGCTCTTCAAATCCCGCGCTCTGAGTACGCTACTAAATACACCTCTACCATGGGTAGCAAATACTTCATATCTCGATCGTATAATCTCACCCACCTGAAAATTGTAGTATCCCTCTGCATCGTCATAACTGTCAACTAATCCCTTGCTTGCAGCAGGTTTTTGGCTGACGCCATCATGCTTTGTGGTCTCATCGAGAGGCGTATCGGCAAAAATATCATCCACATCGCTCGACACATCTTCTTCCTTTTCTTCTACTACTGGTGCTTGATCATTGGCATGGTGGTTGGACCCATGCATTCCATTTTCTGTTTCCGTGGCATTTTCCTCCTTCTCCTTCTCCTCTTCTTCTTCCCTCTTTTGCTCTTGCTCTTGCTCTTCTTCAGGAGACATATCTACATCAGTATCGCCTATAGTATGATCCCCTCCCCTCCCGTACTTTGCCAGGATCTCCCTCCTCCTCCTTCTCCGTGCCTCTGTAACCTCATCATCATCCTCTTGCTGCGCCTGCAATGCAGCCTCAACCCTACGTATATAATCACTATCATCTTCACTCTCCTGACCAACAGCATCCTGATGACTATCGCCTCTGTAGTGTCGATGAGATGCCCCATACCCATTGTTGGTTTCTGGAAGTCCCTCTGAGCGTTCAATATATCGATCCTCTCGTGCTCTTTTACGGGGTCGAAGATCATCAGAAGTATTATATTCAGTATGAGTAACTATTTCTCCAACCAACTCTCCCTCCTCGGCATCTTCTTGCCCTGAAGACTGACATGCGGGGTCTTCCTGTCCATGTCGCTGTATTTGCGTCATCCCGCCCTCAGGATACTAGATTAGAATGTCTATGTACTATTAAAAATAAATAAACTATTCTATATGGACCTAAGGGTTCATCTGATGAATGTATAGGGTGTCTACTGAGATGAACTCCAGTGGGGATTTCAAGGCAAGCATGCACTGAATGGCCCCTCGAATACCACCACCGCCACCGCAAAGCCGCACTGCATGAAATCCCTGTATGGAATCGATCAATGTATACCCTGGTATATTTGGATGCTCATTAAGAAGATAGTCAAAACTGCGGTGGCGATAGGCATCCAGACTGAGGCCCTCTTGTTTCGAGTATTCCACATGGATGCCATTCATGTTTGGCTCTTGTAAAAACCTCGACACTCCGGTTGTGGCAGCGAGCGTATCAATATGTACAGAGATTGATGTGGTATTGGGTCTGTGTTGATCCTCGATGTGTCGCCGTAGAGTGATCATTCCATCACCACCTGGGTAATTGCTGTAGCTCGCAACTGATGAGACCCCATGGAGGAGGAGCCCGAGGATGATTCCACCCAGCACACTGGCGCGAATAGCTCGAATGACACCTGTGGATTTGGAGACGTAAAATAATTTGTATAAACCCATTGCAGCGCTGAAATTCCACAGGGGAAGAGATGGGAACAGGAACCTGACCTCTTTGTGTGCCAAGAGGCTGTAGAGTAGAACAAAACCGCAGGCAATACACATCATTGATCGAGATCGGGAATCTACCAAAGCACCCAAGAAGGATAATGGATATGAGATGTGCAGCATTCTGGGTAGAGCAGATGTGAAATACCAATGCCAAGGAGACACCCCCCAGTCCTTGCTCCTACACACACCACAGCAACAATCAGTCATGCATCGTACGGAACGAATCAGAACATACTACATACTTGTTCAATGCTGTATTAAACCATAACACCTCGCCTTCAGGCCAAAGCCATCGTCTCCAGAATATAGAGTCGACACAGACTGTGCACACCAGGCTCACCAGAATGGACATGAGACCGATGGATACTCCCCTCACCAGACCAACTCGACCCGTCATCAACATATGAATCCCTACAAGACCGACAAGAAGTATTTGATCGCATCTGAATATGATGGCGGTGCACGTCAATGTGGCGATGGACTTCCAAGCAGGCGTGGATGGATCAGCCCAAAACCCCAAACCGACTGCAGTGAGACCCATGGCGATGGTATTCGGGAGAAGTCTGCTCATATAAAACGTCAAATGAAATTGAATTGTACATAAAAAGATGAATATCCACGAAATACGCCAGGAATGCCCTTGGACTGCACGTTTGAGAAACACCCAAAAAGCCATGCAAACAAGAGCAGCAAGAGTGACCCGCACACTCGCCAGCACATACAGCTTTGGCAGTCCACTCCTATCAATTATCAATTGAAATGGCTTGACAAGCAGTGAAACACACAATGACCCTGCGTATCACGAAACAGAACACATGTGTTTGTATTGCTAGACAGAAGAGACCTGTTGAATGCTACTAGGAGAGGCCAAGTACACACAAACCCACCAAGAAATGTTCTAGGAACAACCCCAGGAAACTCTATATGGTCATAGTTTTCAATCTGAGATCCAAAATAGAGCACATCGTGGACAGCCTGTACGTTGAAACTCTCTTCTACTTTTGTGAAAGGGGCCAAGACAAGGTGCCCCAGAGCAACCAGAAACAATGGCAGCATGCTATTTGTTATTCATATATTGTAATAGTATTCATAGTCTGTTTAGATTCTAAGAAAAAAGAAGCAGTCCTTCTCGAACAGACAGGCAGGATAAAAGACGAATGCTGGGTAGGAATCGGTACCGACTCTGACCAAATATCCCATACGTATCCTTCCAGCATCAATCAAATATCATTTATTTTGAATAATAATCTGGATAGAGCCCAACGATGACCGAAACAGTACCTTTTGTTTGAGATGGGATGAGCATGTCATGACTTGAAATCAAGATCAGTTCGAACTGATCATGATCAGTTGCAATTGCAATCAGTACATTAATGTAGCCAATATTGGCTGGATTCCAATCCAATGAGAGTATGGACTCACCGCGTTGGTATATCTTCTTGAAGAGGACTTGAAGCCCAATTCACTTGCATAGTGGATTGGATCCGAAGTATACTGGCCGTGTGACAACCAGTAATGGTCTAGAGGCACCTGCTTAGAGTATGCCAGGGCCACTGAAAGGCTAGAAGAACACACGATGGAGGTGAGATGTAGAAAGCATCCTGGTCGGACAGTTGCTAATACACATTATTCATGTACGTACAACACTGCAATCCCACGTGTCAATTGGGAGAACAAGGCCCCGAGACAAGAGTCGAAAGTCAAATCCATGGCCATGATGATGGCGGGAACTATGGTATCTGTGTCAGACAGAATCTTGCCACGAAGATTGACGTGACTCCATGATGGCCAACCTGGCTGCGTACTGATCTGGGTCTGGGACATGGTGTGTACAAGTAACGGAGACGTGCCATGCATATTAGGCGCGCTTTCTCTATGATGTTACAAATCGTTCTAAGGCGCATGGAAATTGGCTCAAAAATGGGGTTCTCGGATCGCCGTCGGGTCAGTCGTCGGTGCTCTCGGGTGGGCCTGGGACCAAAACTCCTGACCTGCACAGTGCATCTTTTATTCCGCGGATTGCTCAGAAATACTTCTAATGATTCCAAATATCTATTTTTAATTCGGGATAGCATTTGGAGACAGGTGTTGTGCTACGTGTGCAGACCGTTGTCAGCACCGAGCCCGGTTGATTGCGCTGGGCTGTACAGGGCGATATAGCACGCCATCGACGCCATACAAACTAAAATAACTAATATTGAAATATATATAGTACTTTCATGGCGTAAATGGCACGTAGGAAGAAGAATACGCTGTGGTTGCGAAGTCGCATTCAACATCCTATCCGCTATTGCCAGGTCTTCGCCGCAGAGGAAAGGAAATTGCGCAGAATACTCAGAGATAATCCAAATTATTCTGATAGTACACGAGTAAGGAGTAGGGTTCGCAGAGCTCGCTGGTCGGTGGCCAGGGAATATCCGGGTTTGGCCCCTTTTGTTTCTGAGCCCCAGGAGACCGAGGATCGTGACCAGGATTCCGAAGAAGAGTACGAATCTGATGATTCATATGATGGTATTCTTTCCAGGAGGGATTTGGAGTCTGAGAGGAGTGTGCACGAGGAGAGAAACAAGAGAGAGGAAGAGACATGGGGCAAGGTGAGGAACAAGATAGTTGACCAGGCCAAATTACGCCACAGGGATCGACGACACAGTCTACAAGTCGCTATGCACACTGAAAAAGAATATATAAAAAGTAGAGTGGAGTCGGTGTCGAAAATATGCCCGCGCTGCCGTGGCAGTGGTTCATTGTTGTCAGAGTTTGACAGGAGGAAAGTCACAATCCTCACCATGCAGTTTTGCCATGTCATTAGCATTCCTCTGATAGAGTGCGCGCGGTGCGAAATCAACAATGAAAGAGAAACATGATGTGAGGCGATTCACGACGTATTGCATCGCAGGTGCAACATGCATGGCCCAAGTGGCTGTGGCAGATTCCATGTGATTCCAGCAGACATTGATGCCTTTCCCTCCACTCCTGACTGGGTATGTTCGACGACAAGGTCGTTTCCATCGCCATTAAAATGACATGATATATATTATATTTCGCATATGCAGCCTTTTGATCTTTTCCACGCACTCAGGGATGACAAGGTAGTCTTGTACCACATGGACTTGCTGACTTTCCTCAGGGATCAGATAGACTTCTCTCCAAGGCTGGCCGTGTCTTCATTCGCCAAAGGATTTAAGCGCACATTAATGAGGAATGGATGCCATGTCAAGATTAGTGCAGAACAGATGTCCAAGCACTTGAGCAGGGCTCTTCATGAGTACACCATTTTTGAGATGACTGCCAATGATCCATACATGTACTCCTCCACCCATAGAGACTGCCCAATGGAGTGTCCCGCTTGTCTAGGCTCTCAAAATCATTTGATACATATATCAAAGACCAAAATGGAGAAAGCTGGTGCAGATATGGCAACCTTTGAGCCAATTGCCTCTGGGAGTCAACTGCTGCTTCATTCAGTATACATTGATGGGCACTATGGCTTGCCTCACATGGCGAAAGCAGGGAAATCTCGACAGTACGATCCTCCTTTTAGTATAAAACTCCTCCCTGATAACGAGGTGCAGCAGTTTGAAGAGCATTACACGTCGCAGTCAAGGGCTAATGCTGTTGCAACCTGTGGGTCTGAATTTCAGGCTGACTCAATGCTCAAGAGAAGGTCCCAGTATCACGACCGTACAGGAGTTGTGGGCGCATTTTGTAGACATGGATCGTGTTTACTCATGCTGAACATGACAAAAGGTATGCTGAGGTTCCCCTGGTCCAACTGTGGAGGCATAGCATAAAGACAGATTCAAATGTGTTGCAGGTGAGAAATGGTCCTACGCCTCCATGCTGCTGGAGCGCATCGCCGGTCAAATAGGGCTACCAATAAATCTCTGGTACGATATAAACTGCAGATACAAGGGACATGCGGTGTCATGGGCGACAGCAAAGCAACAAGAGCTTGGCACAATGGTGTCCTCATGGATCACCCAGGTGATGGCATACCCATTGCCCCCCATGCACTACCAGATGCACGACATTCCTTGTCAATTGAAGAACAGCTATCTGAGTGTAGAATTTGCCGGTGTTGGAGCGGGGGAGCCCACCGAAATTGCTTGGTCCCACTTCAGGAAAGCAGGGCATGTACTACAGTATCAGTCCCTGTCTGGCAGAGCTGTGGGCATAGAGAAACTGGTGCGCAACTGGAATCGCACCAAGCGCCAAGGGTGCATAAAATTCTTGTGGGATGCAAGTCAACGCGCTGAGGCTAAAATTCAGCTAGCAGAGCGGGAAGTCCAAGAGCTAATAGGGCTGCTCCTGGCCAGTGGGCTCAGCCAAGATGAGGTATGCTCTGATGCTCTGATGCTCGTTGTTCATTGCAACCTGACCACTCAGTTCATGTAGGTGATACAAATGAGAGATAATCCTCCTGCAGGAGTAGATCGATACCGTCCAGAACAGTCGTTTGAGGTCCAATTTGCTGAAGCCAGGTTGAGGTACATCTATTTCAAACACTTTTGGGATTCAGTGAGAAGCCATCCCTTCTTCCGCGTGCTGCTCGGTCCAGATATCGCAGAGGTGACGACGAAAAAAAAATGTTTGGATATTGAAAATAGAAAAATGCGCGAAGCACTGCGGAGATTGCCCCAAGGGTATGCCAACAATACATATGAGTGTCGCAAGGGGGAGATGGGTTTGCTGGCATGGAGGCTACGGTGCGAGCAAAATAGGGTGACGGCTCTATTTCATCAGAAAGAAATTCTTCGCTTACAAGAAAATAGAATGCTCACCCGCCGAGGCGAGGCCGCAAGGCTAAGGAAGAGGAAAAAGGTGTGCCTTGCTTGCTCCATGAGGTGCTTCATGTTTGAACTTGACCCATATATACCTTTCCCTGCAGGCTCTGGAGAGTCAACTGCGTAAAGTTGTTCGCCAGGTTATTGATATAAGCTCCCTTATATACAGTATACATTGCGAGAACTGCTTGGAGCGCGGTCAGGGGGGGCCAGTTGCAAGCGTACTGTTCCCTGATTTTGGTTCCTACATGAGGGCAGTGTCTCCGCCTGAAACAAGGCAGGCATGGGAGGAAGCCGAGGTCATTTATCGCCTGGTTGGTCCATTTCAAGATGGAGAGCCATTGAATGCACAACGGTTTCATGGCGCATTGGAGGAAGGCAGGTATCCTTGGATTTCAAACAGTTCTACCATGGTCGAAAGCTACAAGGTTCAACTGCATGCCAAGGCTAATCTCCTCTCGAGAGCAAGAGAGGAGAAACAACTTTTGCTCGAGGAGATAAAAGGATGTGAGTTGCTGCTTCATAGCGAAAAAGCCGCTGTCGATGCCGAGATTGCTGGGATTCAGGGGAGAATTGAGGAGCACCAACTGCATCAGGATGCAAGAGTACCAGAGGAGAACAGCCCATATGCTTACACGCTGGGTGTGGAGCTTCAAGAGCAACACAGTCAGGTTGAATCGCTCTATTTTCACAAACTGCAGCTGGAAAAAGTGAAGGCGGAGGTTTCAACGCTTGCTACCAAAGCACGGCTGTGCGCAGACGTGTTCGTTAGGGGTGCCCGTCCCGACCATTCCCAGATACTGGATGATACGCCAGCACAGGACGATGACCCGTTCGATAATGAAATAAATAATGAATAATAAGAAGTTGTTGCCGAATAGAGAGGAAAGGAAGCACGCGAGAAGTTTGGTCACTCGAGCCAATTGAATTGTAATTCGTGGAATGTCTTCGATTCTCCAAACTCTACTCGCATTGAGTCTGAAATAGGTTCCAAATATGTTATAGTAATGTACATGTGAATTAGTTTGCAATGTAATGCGCAGTCGTCAATTTTCTTCGCCTAACGGTAAAGTCCGCATGTCTGCCACATGCGTCAAGTCTCTGAACTGGTCGATCTGAGACCATTTTGTATTTGGCTTTCGATTACACTCATTCTTAATAAAAACCCATAGTTTATAAGCACCTCACATCCGCAATGGAGCAGGAGATCGCCAGGTCCCAGGAAGAGCCCGAACATGCCATTTCAAACACTGCCAAGTTCCGGGGCTTGTGCAGCGCACTCCTCGCCTATTCTTCCAAACTAGACATGGATTTAGCAAATAAATACTTGATTTAATGACTGAGTAACGCTGTGCAAAGCAAGGGTACCATGCGCGGCCCAAAAAGGAATTCCCCCAAAATGTCGTTGGAGCCGAGTTCCTCTAGTTCGGGCGTATTCGGTGCTATATACCAATGAAATGATTCCAAATACTTCAATATGTATTATTAGACCACAGAATCGGCACGGAGGACACTGGTCGTGACTGCAGCGCTTGGAGGCCTCCGCCTCGAGCAACGCCCCTGTTGTGCTCGTTTGCTGCTTGTCTGAGGCATGGGAGACTCGCAAACTCGTTCCATATCCCTTAGAAAACATTTCTAAGCTTAAAGAAGCGGGTGGGAGGGCGTTTGCAGTGACCGCCCCCAGGGCCGGAACGAGTTTTGGCACCAAAAAAGCCTGCCTAAACGCTAGTGCACTTGGGTCACTCGGAATTTTGGTCACTCTATTTCGACCCGTTCGTCGATTCATACCACTAAATAGCATATAAATGATGTATAGAGCTTCTTGAATCGGCGAAATATGCGCAGAAACGCCTTGTGGAGGGGAAAAGAGCCCCAGCTGGCCAGCTCCAACTGCAAGTTCTAAAGACGCTCCATCCAACTCTCCGAGCAATGTCGCGTCACAGCGCACCCGCACCTCGCATCAAATCCCGAATTTAGATTTATTTTTGAATAAATATCCTTTAGAGACGATTACTCTTGAATTCAGTTCCTTGTATGCGTGCCAAAAAGACGACAACATGTCGCAAAACAGGCATGGAGATCCCCCACCTGACCAGAACTGCCTCTGCTGGCGCACATATTGGTGCGCAACAATTGCGATGACATCTTTTAGTATTATGAATCTAAATTCTTGCGCCCTCGATACCAAGGCAAGGCACACGCCCGTCACTGACACGTTCTCCGATGTTGGAAATGTGCGTTCAAGTTCTGAAATTACCATGAAGAAGATCTAACCGCGCATTGCCGCATCAATGAAATATAAATTCAATTTAGATTAAATTGAGCATTCGCTGTGGAGCAGGTCATGGCCAAAGCTCGCACATTTCTCGCCTTCTCATCACCTTGCCCAACTGCCCCAAGTCGTTCTGGCTCTGGAGATGCGTTCCACCCATGGTGGAGAGAGCGCAGTCCATTCTCGCTCACTTATTCTATTGTTTCCGTTTCTTGGGCCTACCACGCCTCTTTGTGAGGCTACCGCGTGGCCTTCCTCGCCCCCTGGGTGCAACCTGATCTGCAGTGGCAAGTGATGGCTCAGTCTCTTCAAGCTGGTCAGGATCCCCGCCGCGCGGATTGAGGGCAGTAACTTGCTCTACACTTCCATCAATTATAATGTTCTCCTCCGGGCCAGATGGTAGCGCTCTCTCGATAGATGGTAGGGCAAGCTGTCCAGCATGGATGTCACCTGCAGCAGGATGCTGATCATCACTCACCACATCTGCCATTTCTTGGGTTGCAACCGCATTGATATCCAGCGATCCCTCTACAAAATCATTCAATACTTCGTTCTGTTCGGGATACAATCCCAGCGCGAGCTCCATGGGCGCCGTACCTCCACCACCTGTTGCTGGGAGGACCACATCTGCACCCAGGGGGTTGCCACTTCCTCTGCCGTCTTGTTGCGGCGCATGCCGGTCCGAAGGCGCACTAAATGAATTATGCATATTATCAAAATAAGCCTCAAACGTTCTTCGTATATGGTGCGGGTCAGGGCCATGTCTTCCCATGTCCTCTGCTACCTGAGTCATGATGCCTGCCCCCTCCTCTTCCTCTTGTTCAATTCCCTTGGTTTCGTACCACAACTCTTTGTCAACGCGACGAAAATGCTCTATTAATATATTTATTTGAGCCTTGGATAAGGCAGAATAGCAAATGAAGGGAACTTGCTCTGGCCATGATGCATGTTGCCTTGCCAGTGTGCACCTTTCACACCCACCATTGCACTCTGATTGTCTAATGTGCAACTTAGTGGCGCTAGTAACTGCAATATGAATATCTGTAGAGGAAAGAACTGCAGCAAGAAGACGAATGCTTCGTGAGAGACTAATCTCATCTCATCTCAGCCAGGACACAATGGGCTCGCAATCTAGTTGAGCCCTCAACCCTGTTTGACCTTTAGTACGTATCTGCAAGCTGCTATCAAGATAGTAGAAATTCACATACCTCTATTAGTCTCCGTTGCAGCCTCCTTCATTGCCCTCTTCGCGTGCTCTCTCAGCTTATGGACCTTGATGTCAATCAGAGCCTTCAGAGTTTCCTCATCATCCTTTACCCCTTGATCCACCATGACAAACCGTTCCTGATGAATGTTACACTGCAAATCGCAATAATATCGGTGGAGAGACTCGCATTCGCTCGCAACTCGCTCGGCATACTCCTTTCTCAAACCTGCACAGGAGCTGGCATGTCACCCACATCATGAACACCTTGGTGTGAGCTTGTGCTACCCACAGGCCTCACTCATGGCCACCACTACACGTTCATACAACCATACATACCATTTTGATACAAAGAGCTGCGAATTACCGTGGATTTGTGGTCAGGCCAGGTCAAAACACCCAAAAAGTCAGGGATGCTCACCAGGCCCCTTTCATCTTTGCTGAACAGCCGCTTGTGCTCACGAGACATCTCGTGTAAGCCTTTGCAGATCAATTTCGATATCTCTCTCTCCCATTTCTTCATTACAGCCTCCATTTTCCGCGTGCGGCGCTGGAAGTCGCGACGAACATCGGGGTCTTCCAAATACCCCGGCATATGCGCTACACGATACTCTAGATTCATGAGGCTGCAAATATATTAGTTACTAACTAACTTTAGTAGTACGAAACGGTCGAAGAGCGTTTAATTGCACGCAGTGAAACTCGAGAACGCGTGTAACAATGGGCTCCCGGGAGGCCGCTTCTGCGCTGCTCCTTGGCCTATCGTGCACTTTCTTGCGTTTTGTTTGCGATATTTGAAATATTTCAAAGCCGTTTCTGCTGCGATTGCGGGCCTCACAAGCGAAAGCCACGCGAGTGTCACTCGATGAGGTGACCCGACGGATGCCTGGTCGGCCCACCGGCGGGTATGGTTTTTAGCCTAGTTTCCCATGCGCGTGACCTCTACAAATCATGTTCTAAGGCGCATGGAAATTGGCTCAAAAATGGGGTTCTCGGATCGCCGTCGGGTCAGTCGTCGGTGCTCTCGGGTGGGCCTAGGACCAAAATTCCTGACCTGCATAGTGCATCTTTTATTCCGCTGATTGCTCAGAAATGCTTCAAATAATTCCAAATATCTATTTTTAATTCGGGATAGCATTTGGAAACAGGTGTTGTGCTACGTGTGCAGACCGTTGTCAGCACCGAGCCCGGTTGATTGCGCTGGGCTGTACAGGGCGTTATAGCACGCCATCGACGCCATACAAACTAAACTAACTAATATTGAAATATATATAGTACTTTCATGGCGTAAATGGCACGTAGGAAGAAGAATACGCTGTGGTTGCGAAGTCGCATTCAACATCCTATCCGCTATTGCCAGGTCTTCGCCGCAGAGGAAAGGAAATTGCGCAGAATACTAAGAGATAATCCAAATTATTCTGATAGTACACGAGTAAGGAGTAGGGTTCGCAGAGCTCGCTGGTCGGTGGCCAGGGAATATCCGGGTTTGGCACCTTTTGTTTCTGAGCCCCAGGAGACCGAGGATCGTGACCAGGATTCCGAAGAAGAGTACGAATCTGATGATTCATATGATGGTATTCTTTCCAGGAGGGATTTGGAGTCTGAGAGGAGTGTGCACGAGGAGAGAAACAAGAGAGAGGAAGAGACATGGAGCAAGGTGAGGAACAAGATAGTTGACCAGGCCAAATTACGCCACAGGGATCGACGACACAGTCTAAAAGTCGCTATGCACACTGAAAAAGAATATATAAAAAGTAGAGTGGAGTCGGTGTCGAAAATATGCCCGCGCTGCCGTGGCAGTGGTTCATTGTTGTCAGAGTTTRACAGGAGGAAAGTCACAATCCTCACCATGCAGTTTTGCCATGTCATTAGCATTCCTCTGATAGAGTGCGCGCGGTGCGAAATMAACAATGAAAGAGAAACATGATGTGAGGCGATTCACGACGTATTGCATCGCAGGTGCAACATGCATGGCCCAAGTGGCTGTGGCAGATTCCATGTGATTCCAGCAGACATTGATGCCTTTCCCTCCACTCCTGACTGGGTATGTTCGACGACAAGGTCGTTTCCATCGCCATTAAAATGACATGATATATATTATATTTCKCATATGCAGCCTTTTGATCTTTTCCACGCACTCAGGGATGACAAGGYAGTCTTGTACCACATGGACTTGCTGACTTTCCTCAGGGATCAGATAGACTTCTCTCCAAGGCTGGCCGTGTCTTCATTCGCCAAAGGATTTAAGCGCACATTAATGAGGAATGGATGCCATGTCAAGATTAGTGCAGAACAGATGTCCAAGCACTTGAGCAGGGCTCTTCATGAGTACACCATTTTTGAGATGACTGCCAATGATCCATACATGTACTCCTCCACCCATAGAGACTGCCCAATGGAGTGTCCCGCTTGTCTAGGCTCTCAAAATCATTTGATACATATATCAAAGACCAAAATGGAGAAAGTTGGTGCAGATATGGCAACCTTTGAGCCAATTGCCTCCGGGAGTCAACTGCTGCTTCATTCAGTATACATTGATGGGCACTATGGCTTGCCTCACATGGCGAAAGCAGGGAAATCTCGACAGTACGATCCTCCTTTTAGTATAAAACTCCTCCCTGATAACGAGGTGCAACAGTTTGAAGAGCATTACACGTCGCAGTCAAGGGCTAATGCTGTTGCAACCTGTGGGTCTGAATTTCAGGCTGACTCAATGCTCAAGAGAAGGTCCCAGTATCACGACCGTACAGGAGTTGTGGGCGCATTTTGTAGACATGGATGGTGTTTACTCATGCTGAACATGACAAAAGGTATGCTGAGGTTCCCCTGGTCCAACTGTGGAGGCATAGCATAAAGACAGATTCAAATGTGTTGCAGGTGAGAAATGGTCCTACGCCTCCATGCTGCTGGAGCGCATCGCCGGCCAAATAGGGCTACCAATAAATCTCTGGTACGATATAAACTGTAGATACAAGGGACATGCGGTGTCATGGGCGACAGCAAAGCAACAAGAGCTTGGCACAATGGTGTCCTCATGGATCACCCAGGTGATGGCATACCCATTGCCCCCCATGCACTACCAGATGCACGACATTCCTTGTCAATTGAAGAACAGCTACCTTAGTGTAGAATTTGCCGGTGTTGGGGCGGGAGAGCCCACGGAAATTGCTTGGTCCCACTTCAGGAAAGCAGGGCATGTACTACAGTATCAGTCCCTGTCTGGCAGAGCTGTGGGCATAGAGAAACTGGTGCGCAACTGGAATCGCACCAAGCGCCAAGGGTGCATAAAATTCTTGTGGGATGCAAGTCAACGCGCTGAGGCTAAAATTCAGCTAGCAGAGCGGGAAGTSCAAGAGCTAATAGGGCYGCTCCTGGCCAGTGGGCTCAGCCAAGATGAGGTATGCTCTGATGCTCTGATGCTCNGNTNNTNGTTNNNCAYTGCAACCTGACCACTCAGTTCATGTAGGTGATACAAATGAGAGATAATCCTCCTGCAGGAGTAGATCGRTACCGTCCAGAACAGTCGTTTGAGGTCCAATTTGCTGAAGCCAGGTTGAGGTACATCTATTTCAAACACTTTTGGGATTCAGTGAGAAGCCATCCCTTCTTCCGCGTGCTGCTCGGTCCAGATATCGCAGAGGTGACGACGAAAAAAARRTGTTTGGATATTGAAAATAGAAAAATGCGSGAAGCACTGCGGAGATTGCCCCAAGGGTATGCCAACAATACATATGAGTGTCGCAAGGGGGAGATGGGTTTGCTRGCATGGAGGCTACGGTGCGAGCAAAATAGGGTGACGGCTCTATTTCATCAGAAAGAAATTCTTCGCTTACAAGAAAATAGAATGCTCACCCGCCGAGGCGAGGCCGCAAGGCTRAGGAAGAGGAAAAAGGTGTGCCTTGCTTGCTCCATGAGGTGCTTCATGTTTGAACTTGACCCATATATACCTTTCCCTGCAGGCTCTGGAGAGTCAACTGCGTAAAGTTGTTCGCCAGGTTATTGATATAAGCTCTCTTATATACAGTATACATTGCGAGAACTGCTTGGAGCGCGGTCAGGAGGGGGCAGTTGCAAGCGTACTGTTCCCTGATTTTGGTTCCTACATGAGGGCAGTGTCTCCGCCTGAAACAAGGCAGGCATGGGAGGAAGCCGAGGTCATTTATCGCCTGGTTGGTCCATTTCAAGATGGAGAGCCATTGAATGCACAACGGTTTCATGGCGCATTGGAGGAAGGCAGGTATCCTTGGATTTCAAACAGTTCTACCATGGTCGAAAGCTACAAGGTTCAACTGCATGCCAAGGCTAATCTCCTCTCGAGAGCAAGAGAGGAGAAACAACTTTTGCTCGAGGAGATAAAAGGATGTGAGTTGCTGCTTCATAGCGAAAAAGCCGCTGTCGATGCCGAGATTGCTGGGATTCAGGGGAGAATTGAGGAGCACCAACTGCATCAGGATGCAAGAATACCAGAGGAGAATAGCCCATATGCTTACACGCTGGGTGTGGAGCTTCAAGAGCAACACAGTCAGTTTGAATCGCTATATTTTCACAAACTGCAGCTGGAAAAAGTGAAGGCGGAGGTTTCAACGCTTGCTACCAAAGCACGGCTGTGCGCAGATGTGTTCGTTAGGGGTGCCCGTCCCGACCATTCCCAGATACTGGGTGATACGCCAGCACAGGACGATGACCCGTTCGATAATGAAATAAATAATGAAGAATAAGAAGTTGTTGCCGAATAGAGAGGAAAGGAAGCACGCGAGAAGTTTGGTCACACGAGCCAATTGAACTGCAATTCGTGGAATGTCTTCGATTCTCCAAACTCTACTCGCATTGAGTCTGAAATAGGTTCTAAATATGTTATAGTAATGTAAATGTGAATTAGTTTGCAATGTAATGCGCAGTCGTCAATTTTCTTCGCCTAACGGTAAAGTCCGCATGTCTGCCACATGCGTCAAGTCTCCGAACTGGTCGATCTGAGACCATTTTGTATTTGGCTTTCGATTACACTCATTATTAATAAAAACCCATAGTTTCTAAGCACCTCACATCCGCAATGGAGCAGGAGATCGCCAGGTCCCAGGAAGCTTCCTCTTAAGAGCCCGAACATGCCATTTCAAACACTGCCAAGTTCCTGGGTTTGTGCAGCGCACTCCTCGCCTATTCTTCCAAACTAGACATGCATTTAGCAAATAAATACTTCATTGAATGACTGAGTAACGCTGTGCAAAGCGAGGGTACCATGCGCGGCCCAAAAAGGAATTCCCCCAAAATGTCGTTGGAGCCGAGTTCCTCTAGTTCGGGCGTATTCGGTRCTATATACCAATGAAATGATTCCAAATACTTCAATATGTATTATTAGACCACAGAATCGGCACGGAGGACACTGGTCGTGACTGCAGCGCTTGGAGGCCTCCGCCTCGAGCAACGCCCCTGTTGTGCTCGTTTGCTGCTTGTCTGAGGCATGGGAGACTCGCAAACTCGTTCCATATCCCTTAGAAAACATTTCTAAGCCTAAAGAAGCGGGTGGGAGGGCGTTTGCAGTGACCGCCCCCAGGGCCGGAACGAGTTTTGGCACCAAAAAAGCCTGCCTAAACGCTTGTGCACTTGGGTCACTCGGAATTTTGGTCACTCTATTTCGACCCGTTCGCCAATTCATACCACTAAATAGCATATAAATGATGTATAGAGCTTCTTGAATCGGCGAAATATGCGCAGAAACGCCTTGTGGAGGGGAAAAGAGCCCCAGCTGGCCAGCGCCAACTGCAAGTTCCCAAGACGCTCCATCCAACTCTCCGAGCAATGTCGCGTCACAGCGCACCCGCACCTCACATCAAATCCCGAATTTAGATTTATTTGTGAATAAACATCCTTTAGAGACGATTACTCTTGAATTCGGTTCCTTGTATGCGTGCCAAAAAGACGACAACATGTCGCAAAACAGGCATGGAGATCCCCCACCTGACCAGAACTGCCTCTGCTGGCGCACATATTGGTGCGCAACAATTGCGATGACATCTTTTAGTATTATGAATCTAAATTCTTGCGCCCTCGATACCAAGGCAAGGCACACGCCCGTCACTGACACGTTCTCCGATGTTGGAAATGTGCGTTCAAGTTCTGAAATTACCATGAAGAAGATCTAACCGCGCATTGCCGCATCAATGAAATATAAATTCAATTTAGATTAAATTGAGCATTCGCTGTGGAGCAGGTCATGGCCAAAGCTCGCACATTTCTCGCCTTCTCATCACCTTGCCCAACTGCCCCAAGTCGTTCTGGCTCTGGAGATGCGTTCCACCCATGGTGGAGAGAGCGCAGTCCATTCTCGCTCACTTATTCTATTGTTTCCGTTTCTTGGGCCTACCACGCCTCTTTGTGAGGCTACCACGTGGCCTTCCTCGCCCCCTGGGTGCAACCTGATCTGCAGTGGCAAGTGATGGCTCAGTCTCTTCAAGTTGGTCAGGATCCCCGCCGCGCGGATCGAGGACAGTAACTTGCTCTATACTTCCATCAATTATAATGTTCTCCTCCGGGCCAGATGGTAGCGCTCTCTCGATAGATGGTGGGACAAGCTGTCCAGCATGGATGTCACCTGCAGCAGGATGCTGTTCATCACTCACCACATCTGCCATTTCTTGGGTTGCAACCGCATTGATATCCAGCGATCCCTCTACAAAATCATTCAATACTTCGTTCTGTTCGGGATGCAATCCCAGCACGAGCTCCATGGGCGCCGTACCTCCACCACCTGTTGCTGGGAGGACCACATCTGCACCCAGGGGGTTGCCACTTCCTCTGCCGTCTTGTTGCGGCGCATACCGGTCCGAAGGCGCACTAAATGAATTATGCATATTATCAAAATAAGCCTCAAACGTTCTTCGTATATGGTGCGGGTCAGGGCCATGTCTTCCCATGTCCTCTGCTACCTGAGTCATGATGCCTGCCCCCTCCTCTTCCTCTTGTTCAATTCCCTTGGTTTCGTACCACAACTCTTTGTCAACGCGACGAAAATGCTCTATTAATATGTTTATTTGAGCCTTGGATAAGGCAGAATAGCAAATGAAGGGAACTTGCTCTGGCCATGATGCATGTTGCCTTGCCAGTGTGCATCTTTCACACCCACCATTGCACTCTGATTGTCTAATGTGCAACTTAGTGGCGCTAGTAACGGCAACATGTATATCTGTAGAGGAAAGAACTGCAGCAAGAAGACGAATGCTTCGTGAGAGACTCATCTCATCTCATCTCAGCCAGGACACAATGGGCTCTCAATCTAGTTGAGCCCTCAACCCTGTTTGACCTTTAGTACGTATCTGCAAACTGCTATCAAGATAGTAGAAATTCACATACCTCTATTAGTCTCCGTTGCAGCCTCTTTCATTGCCCTCTTCGCGTGCTCTCTCAGCTTATGGACCTTGATGTCAATCAGAGCCTTCAGAGTTTCCTCATCATCCTTCACCCCTTGATCCACCATGACAAACCGTTCCTGATGAATGTTACACTGCAAATCGCAATAATATCGGTGGAGAGACTCGCATTCGCTCGCAACTCGCTCGGCATACTCCTTTCTCAAACCTGCACAGGAGCTGGCATGTCACCCACATCATGAACACCTTGGTGTGAGCTTGTGCTACCCACAGGCCTCACTCATGGCCACCACTACAAGTTCATACAACCATGCATACCATTTTGATACAAAGAGCTGCGAATTACCGTGGATTTGTGGTCAGGCCAGGTCAAAACACCCAAAAAGTCAGGGATGCTCACCAGGCCCCTTTCATCTTTGCTGAACAGCCGCTTGTGCTCACGAGACATCTCGTGTAAGCCTTTGCAGATCAATTTCGATATCTCTCTCTCCCATTTCTTCATTACAGCCTCCATTTTCCGCGTGCGGCGCTGGAAGTCGCGACGAACATCGGGGTCTTCCAAATACCCCGGCATATGCGCTACACGATACTCTAGATTCATGAGGCTGCAAATATATTAGTTACTAACTAACTTTAGTAGTACGAAACGGTCGAAGAGCGTTTAATTGCACGCAGTGAAACTCGAGAACGCGCGTAACAATGGGCTCCCGGGAGGCCGCTTCTGCGCTGCTCCTTGGCCTATCGTGCACTTTCTTGCGTTTTGTTTGCGATATTTAAAATATTTCAAAGCCGTTTCTGCTGCGATTGCGGGCCTCACAAGCGAAAGCCACGCGAGTGTCACTCGATGAGGTGACCCGACGGATGCCTGGTCGGCCCACCGGCGGGTATGGTTTTTAGCCTAGTTTCCCATGCGCGTGACCTCCAAATCATAGATTTGATCCAGACGCCTCCGCCGCTCGTGTTGGTGTGCCCTGGCGAAGCGTAGCAATTCATAAATTGGACTTTCTTGTACATAAGGAATTTTCATACAAACGTCTAATTGAATTTTTTAACAAAATTCTATCGTGATGCGCACAACGGGGTCCGTTGTGATCATCTGTGTGGCCTTCCTCGCGTCTTTGGCAAGGGCTCAGGATCCAGGTAAGCAAAGGGGGTTTGTCGTTATTAAGCACTACATGTGCTTTAAAAAATCAGTAGCTTCACCGTAAGAACCATACTGGCCCCGGTCCGGGGAATTCGCATGTGTGCGCGTCAAATCAGAAAAGGCTACAATGCCTCATCAGGTTGCAGGGAAGCTTCCTCCCGAAGATCTAGGCCTCCTGGGCGGTGTCCAAGCTCGAGTGGGCAGGCAAATCGCGGCTCATATCTTCTTCCATCGAGTGTATTTATCTTGGTGGTGTTGACACCACAAACTTGATGCTCAAAGCCACGCAGGTACACTAAGGACGTGAAACATTGTGCAGGCACTGCTGTGGCAGCAGGAAACCAGACTGAGGATCGTACCTTCACAGCCATCAGAGACCCAGTCATTGTGGACCGTACCGGTACGTTGAATATTACGTTTTAAAAAATGACAGTACTATAGTATTTCACTCTGACGGTATCTGAGATGTGGTGGTGCAGGGGATGCCATCACTGTTGGATTCTTCACTGGGCCAAATCTGCCAAAGACCCAGTTCACCGTCAAATGTGTCGCTGGAGACGGAGATTGTGACGCTCCAGCACTGGGTATTTCCGCACAAGGAATCTTGCCTGTGAAAAAGGCCGAGATTGAGGCGACTGTCGAAGGGCTGGATCAAAATGCGACCTACTCTTGCTATGTGGAAGCCTTATACAAGCCTGCAGGGTTCTCCATTTGCAAAAAGGCCGAAATCCGAGAGATTTACTCAGTTCGTGCGACATTTACCTTTGACGGATTTGCCAATGCTGCGGCATTCACGGCTCAAGATAGGGAGCAACTCTGCATCAACTTGAACACCATTTCACCAGGTGGAACATGTGTTGTTGAAAAGGTTGAGTCTGGGTCTGCCATTCCAACTGTTCTCAACGAGTACACTACGCCAGAAGCAGCTACTCAGCTTGACGAAGGTCTGATTGCCAATGGTGAGTTTGTCCAAGAAACACTGGTGCAGGGTCTTTCTCAGACAACGACGGTCACAGTTGACAGCACTGAAACCTCTGAAAATGTGCCACCACCACCACCGGGATATTCACCAAACCCACCACCTGCCAGAAGACTGAACAGGAGAAGACTTTTCGACATGAACAGTGATGTTGGCTTTTAATAAAAAGCCACTTCATCGGCCATGCGACATTGACATCTATATTCAAGCCTACACCATGATTGAACGACAGACACAACAATAGAACTGCGCATACACATCACCACGCATCAAAGATTGCCATACAGAGCCATGTGGTGCCAGAACTTTTGACCATGTACATGTATACCATTCTAAGGAAGAGTGTAAATAAATCCATCCACGTCCTCATCCATGTCAGTGTGGTATCATCCACTAAAAACGGTACATCCACAAACAACTGCCATGGATGTAAAATGGCTCCCAGATTTCTATTGCGCAATAAGCACATGCGATTCCGTTCAAGCGTCACCCATCGTTCTGAAACTTTCCTACAGGAAAGCCTCTCCATGAAGAGCATTCCGTCCTGCCTCTGTATTCCTCACCACCTCTGCTCACCGGTGGAGACAACCCACCATGGACGACAGATCCATGCACATCTCCCTGGACATTTGAATGCACGTGTCCATCGATGTCACCAAAATCGACACATCCACAATGTTTATCAACCACGGGATACTATGCCAATGGTGGCACCCGTCGGATAACCGAGGAAGGATTTCTTGGATCGAGAGTCTCGGACGAAGCAAACTTTCTTGGATCGGCTTCATCGTCTCCTTCATTGTGTCAGACAGGGATCTACAATCGCTAGTTGACGTGCGTCCATGATGCCTGACCCAGATGATGTAGTATCTGGGTCAGAGCAAAGTGCCGTACATATAGCGGAGATTAACCAGGGGAATTAGGCGCGCTTTGACGTTACTTGTTGTAGGAATCCTTCATTTGATTCTGTCCTTGTGCGCCACCTCTGCTCAGTTCACGTATTCTGCAAAATCTTGTACATAGATCAGCGATCATTTCTGAGCTTTGAAAGTATTACTTCAATATCTGTTAAACTTTAATTGCCATGAGCACGAAGGGATTACTTTTCGTCGTCTGCGCGGCGCTGCTCGCGTCTTTTGCTCGAGCTCAGGATCCAGGTATGTCAATAGGTTTTGGCATCTGACGCTGCATTTTTTTAACATTATATTCCTACTTTCGGATGCGCTGGATCCACGTCAGTGCGCGGTTGGAATTTGTGGAAGCTGCACTGAGTCAGCACGGGTAGCTTCACCCCGCGGATTCCCACCTTGGACACTGAGATTTCAATGGCCATTCGGGTGCACGCGCGATCAAATGCGGCTCGTATCTTCTTTCATCGAGTGTATTTGTCTTTGTGGTGTTGACACCACAAACTTGATGCTCAAAGCCACGCAGGTACACTAAGGACGTGAAATATTGTGCAGGCACTGCTGTGGCAGCAGGAAACCAGACTGAGGATCGTCTCTTGACAGCCATCAGAGACCCAGTCATTGTGGACCGTACCGGTACGTTGAATATTGTATTTTTCTAATTGGCAGTACTGTAATTGAATAGCATTCAATTCTGACCGTATCTGAGATGTGGTGTTGCAGGGGATGCCATCACTGTTGGATTCTTGTCTGGGCCAAATCTGCCAAAGACCCAGTTCACCGTCAAATGTGTCAAAGGGAACAGAGATTGTGACGCAAAAGCGCAAGGTTCTTCTGCAACAGGAGAGTTGCCTACGAAAAAGTCTGAGATTGAGGCGACTGTCACAGGACTGGATCCAGATGCACCATATTCTTGCTATGTGGAAGCCTTCTACAGGCCTACTGGAAAGCTCAATATCTGCAAAAAGGCTGCAGACCAAGAGGTATACTCAGTACGTTCAACATTTACCTTTGACGGATTTGCCAATGCTGCGGCATTCACGGCTCAAGATAGGGAGCAACTCTGCATCAACTTGAACACCATTTCACCAGGTGGAACATGTGTTGTTGAAAAGGTTGAGTCTGGGTCTGCCATTCCAACTGTTCGCAATGACTACACTACGCCAGAAGCAGCTACTCAGCTTGACGAAGGTCTGATTGCCAATGGCCAGTTTGTCCAAGAAACACTGGTGCAGGGTCTTTCTCAGACAACGACAGTCACGGTTGACAGCATTGAAACCTCTGGAAATGTGCCACCACCACCCCCAGGATATTCTCCAAACCCACCACCTGCCAGAAGACTGAACAGGAGAAGACTTTTCGACATGAACAGTGACGTTGTGTTTTAGTATGCCATGCCTGCAACCATTCCATACCATCCGGCACTGGGCTACCATCCGCTATAGTGCAGAGTAAACCATGATTGAACGACAGACAGAGTGATCCAAAACCTCACCCACATTTCCGTGTCTAAGATTGCTCCAGTTTCACGGAGGACCAAAACCTTTTGATAACAAAGTATCTAGACCTATCTATATGTGTACATATATATATATACACATTCTGAGGAAGAATGCTCATCCATGTATCCATATTTTACATTACATGCCATATTATGTTTAACATCGGTTTTCAAACTGAAATATAGTACCAGGTATGTCTGGATTGGTTGAGAACAACACTTGTGTATAATATTATTCCATTGCCATCTTCAGCTGAATAGCACGCAACGTCTCTTGTTTTTCAAACAATATCTTTTCCTCTCCAAGTTTCGCATCTTGAGCGCTCTTGAGAGCCCCAACAACATGATCATGGCACTCCAGCAGGCATGCATCCATTGTAGCAATTCTGGCTCTACCTTCCTCCAAGGTAGAACACACCTCCCATGACACCTTGTCGTCCATCACAGATCTCAAATCAGGCATGGAATTCTCCGCCCTTCCATACACCTCCTCCACCGAACGTATGCACTCATTCAACTGTTCCAACGTGGCATGTTCCTGCATCGCCTGACGGCAATGTCGCATGGCCATCTCCAGCAAAGCTCTGGCAGTATTTATCGACGCCACCTGATGATTATGATTATGAAGACTCCCTTGAATATTATTGATCTCGTTCTGAGCCCCTTGAATCTGGGGATGCTCTGTCCACTCTGGCTGAGAAAATATTGCCTGCAACAATTGCTGCTCATCCTTTCTCAGACGTTTCAGGACAATGAGATTTTCTTTCAGATTCGCTGATGTATTCTTAGACTCTTCCGTCTCAGAACTAAGCCTTGAATATCGGCTTCGAGCATCCACAACCTGTTTGGACTCTTCCTCCGACAGTCGTGGACTCGTCGCCACAGTCTTCTCCACAAAGTCCAGTTGCTCCCTCGCATCGCTCATACTCCTCTCAAGCTTGCATATTTTAACATTATATTCGTTGGTTTTAGCCTCTAATCCAGTTTTCTCCAGCGCTTCTATCTGAGAGCGCAGGGTTTGCAAACGCTGCACGTCTGCTTCGTCCACGTGTCGATTTTGGGATAATGCGGTCTTCATGACTTCGATAGCAGTGTAGTTGTAATAGATATTCGAATTTCAGTGAGGGTTTGAGAAGAACGTGGTCAGGGCTGCTATCTACAACCTTGTCATGCCGAGAGTATGTGATGAAATGTACGCCATCGCTCAATCGATGCAAGCGACCGTATCCCTTGTACATGTGCCATATTTCTTCAAACCTAGAGCCTCGATGCACCACGTGGTACACATAATAATGAATTTAATTTCACTGAAAAGCATTGTTGTGGTTCTGGTGGCGATTGGGGTTGGAATATGGCCACAAACTAGGGAGTTCTTGGGTCTGTTTCAACAGAGCTTTGGGTCTCCTGGAAACGACGAAACGCTGCCATTGTATTACGATGATATCGAAGAAAAAGCATTATGTTTGAATAGGTTTACAGATGCATTGAAATCTGCCACAATTGCGACAGTGGATGCTCCCAACCACGTGTCGAAAGAAGCCAAGGGTGCTTTTGATACCCTGCACAGGGACTTGCAGAGGGATTTTCCAAGAGTATGGAGGGCATTGCATGTCGATACGGTTCATGAGTATAGTCTTCTGATGAAATGGAAGGGGACTGACGACTCGCTTGATCCTATTGTGTTCATTTCCCATTTGGATGTTGTTCCAGCTACGGAACGGGTGAATGCGTGGACATATCCTCCATTTTCTGGTACTGTTGCGGGGGGTTATGTGTGGGGTCGTGGATCTCTGGATACTAAATTTACTGCTGTTGCGATATTGGAAGCTGTGAATCAATTGCTGATCAAGGGGTTTGAGCCCAAGAGATCGGTTCTGATTGCACTTGGGCACGATGAAGAAATTGGTGGACACATGGGAGCAAAGGCTTTGGCCGAAAAACTGGAGGGTGTGACTCCTGCTTTGGTTGTTGATGAAGGTGGTTTTGTTGTAGAGGATAATATATCGCTCGGAAAGACTGTTTTAGCTCGAGGTCCTTTTGCTGTTCTCTCCACTGGTGAGAAGACTGCTCAGAATTGGAAGGTGACTGTGCGGGGGGAAGGTGGACATGCGTCGTTGCCGGATACAGGGTCAGGGAAGACTGTAGCAGCAAAGTTGGCCAAGGTAATTGCGGCTCTTGAGACCAATCCTTTGCCGACAAAGCTGGAGGCGCCGACGACAGACCTGTTGAAATCCATGGGTGAAGTCATGTCCTTCTGGCCATTGAAGTGGGTTCTCCAGCACGTTGATCATCCACTTCTTAATCCTATTATGGGGCAGATGATGGGATCCATGGGAGGGAAAACGTTGGGTGCACTTGTGAGGTCCACTGTAGGGATTGTGAGTGTGCTTGCTGGTGGGAAGGCTGACAATGTGCTTCCTCAGGCTGGGACGTTGAATATAAATGTGAGGACTTTACCATCTGACTCGAGGGAGTCAGTTCATCAATATTTTGAAATGATAACGAAGAGTATCGATGATGCTATTGAGATTGAGGACATTTCTGCAGTTGTGTATCCAGAGCAGACTGTGACACCATCTGACTCGAGCCAATTCAACATGGTGAAGGGGGTGATTCAGGAGATCTTTAGCTATCGAACTGCTGAGAAAGGTACGGAAAGAAAACATGGGTCAATGTATCATGCAATTCCGGTTTTTCCATTGCTGCTCACTGGAATGACCGATTCAAGGTGGTACCATAAGATTGCACCTGAAAAGATTGTGAGGTTCTCTCCGTTTAGTTTCAACATCTCCCGAGGCGATCTGTCCATGTTGCATGGAGTGAATGAAAAAGTTCCTGTGGAAGAATACTACGATGCGGTCCGATTCTTTTCCCGACTCATGTACAAGTCTGCAGTCGACAAGGACCAGAGTTGGACAACACCATGATGAATTCTTTCATTTTTTGCTTTTCTTCGCCGTGGAACCAGCTGATTCTATACTTCTCTTTTTGTTACTTTCATATGCTGCCTTCATCTTTGCCATGTTTTCCTTGTGGACCACCGCATGGTCCACAATTGGTTTTGGGTAGTCAGTCCCAATGATGCATTGTGCAGCCTGTTGAACAGATAGGGGGGCAGTCCATGGCTCGTAGATGTACTTTGATGGCATATTCTTCAGGACTGGAATATATTTGCGAATATAGTCTCCATTCTTGTCGTACTGCTTGCCAAATGATATGGGAGAGTACACCCTGAAATATTGTGAGAAGAATGCAGATGCTGACAACCACATCCAGTTCCCATTATTGAGTGCCCAATCCGCATCGAGCAGGTACTTTTCAAACACATCTCTACCATCCTCCCAGCTACAGTACAGGTCACCTCGAGTGAGGAAGCATGCTACGGAATGTCTCGCAAGGTGATGCATCCACCCCTCCTGTCGTAGCTGTGTCATGATGGCATCAATCCATGGAAAGCCAGTCCGACTGTGTTCCCAAGCATCAAGGAACTCTTTATTATCCTGCCAATCGATCTGCTTACATATCACATTACCTTCCATTCTATCAAAGTTTGTAACATGCGTGCTGACACAGTAGAAGAATTCTCTCCAGTACAGTTGCCCCAGCAAGGATGTTGGAGGCTTGGTATGATTTCCTTTCTTCGCAGCATAAATCTCTTGTATTTTATGGTACATTAACCTGGAAGATAAGTTTCCAAATTTCAGGTACGGAGACAACAGTGTTGTCGCAGGATATGGTGTAAAAGCTGCAGGATTGCCTTTTGGCTTTTCAAATGTAGCCACCCACTCAACATCTGCCAGGTATTTTGCCATCCTCGCGAGGGCCGCCGTCTCCCCTCCATCCACATTCTTCTTCATATATTCCGCATGCTCAGCATACCCAATATCCTGAAGTGAGGGCACATCAAGTCCTGAATCTCCAAGCACATACTCTCCAGGTGGTGGAAGAGCAGAAGGGGGGTCAGAGACTGGCATAGGTGGCTCTCCTACCGACCTCACAAGCCCTTCAAATGCCTTCATCGTCAGAGGTGCTTTACCCCCGTACTTTTGTATGAGCACGAGAGGATCATACAGGGTATGCGATACGTGTGTAGACACACGTACTCCAGCCTCTTCTGCCATTGCAATAATCCCGGCATCTCTCTTCCGCGCATACGGCTCTGTATCCGATTCAAAGCACATTGTACTAATCTGCCACTCTTGGATCTTTTTCGGAAGAATCTCCTCGGGTTTGCCCCTGAGAACCAACAAACGAGAGCCTCTGGCTCGTAGGGACTCGTTCAAATCCCTCAGCGATTCGAGTAGAAATTGTATCCGATTGACCCCGATTTTTTCTGGGTTCAGAAAATGTGGGTCCAATACAAACACTGGGTACAGATGGTCGACACCTTGGGCTGCTTCCAACAGAGCTGGGTTGTCATGCAACCTTAACCCCTGTAACACAACCAACGACAATGCATCACATCTAGACCATCAGAAATACCTACATATATACATACCTTTCTGAACCAGACAATGGATGACGTTTTCATTGAGTTTGCGTGCAATGCTCTGGTCCGACAGGGAGCAACAGCACTCAAGAACCTTGTCTTTACGGAAACCCGAATTACACGGTGCATACACCACAGAATATATGTGCCATAGTACAGTTACATAAAACAATCAATATGGATGTGCAGTATATCACGAATTCTGTTCTATGGTGGAGGACATCCGTCTCAAATATTCCTTGGCTCTAAACACTTGATCTCTAGCTTTTGAGATTGTGTCTGCATCCGAGGATGACAGTGCATCACCATCATCTTCTGATGTGTCGAAATCGTCATCCTGTATCCCTTCCTCTCCTTCAGTGACATACATCCGTTGCTCGATATCTAAACAATCTCCTCCCTGTCTGATATCAGGGCGGTGGGCTTGGAGGAAGGGCCCCTCACTACCATCAGATTGCGTCGCATACAATGCTGATGTCTTTTCCCGTTTTGGGGTAGAATCTAATAGGGATAATCTCAAAGCAGCGAGTTGTTGCCTCAACTCTGAGTGAGGTGTTGGTGCAGGCACCTCTGGCTTTCCAAACGAGATGCTCTGTGCTTCTTCACTGACAGATCCATCGTCAGGGTCAAATGTCAACTCATGCACGACATCTTTTGCAGAAGATTCTACACGCAAATCCTCCTCAAGCGAAACATCATTGGCATTGGTCTTGGTTTCCTTCCTGCTGCTTGCTGTTGCGCACTGCGTCAGGACTTGAACTTGGCCATGGAGCATTTCCAACTCTCTCTTCAACGAATCCTTTTCAGCCTCCCATACACTTTCATTCGTTTTATGCTCTGCTTTGAGAGCCTCCATGTCAGAATATACTGCCTTCTTCTCGGCAGCTGCAGCACTTTGCAGCTGCTCAAGTTCTTGTTGTAGCCGCACCATGGTCGACTTCAAACTTTCCACCTGTGCCCTTTCGTCCCTCACATTGGACTCTGAAGCACGTAAAAGTTCTCTCAACCCATCAATCTCCGCCTTCAATGCCTCGTGCTCCTTCTTGTACCCATCAAGCATATGCTCTGTGGTCCTAGACACCTGCGATGCACCATCAATCGCCCCCGTCAGTCTCTCGACATCCCCTCTCGCCTTCGCTGCCTCATCTTGCAGGGATAAATTCTCTGACTTGAGCGCATCGCACAACTCCTCCAGCTGCTCCACCTTGCTCTGCATTGTCTTTTCTCTCCGGAGACTCTCCACTGCAGAAACCTCAGCCCGTCTATACTTCTGCTCCGCAACTTTCAGCTCTTCAACCCGCTCTTCCAGTTGATCTTCCAATGCTACACGCTCTCGTCGAGCATCCTGCATCTCTTGCGCACGAGACACTCGCAGCTCCTCCACTTCCTCCTCCAAATCCAAAATACGCCGACTCTTCACTGCCTCCGTCTCTTTCGCATCCTTATCCAACACATCATACTGATATTCAAGCTGTTCTAAACTCTTCATCGCCGCATCAAACTTGTTCACCGCCCTCTCCCTCTCCCTCTCCACATCCCTCACCACAGACTCTTTCTTCTTCATCTCAGACAGCAACACCTCATTCTCCTGCCGCACCTTTCCATTCAACGACTTGAGCGCATCCATCTTCGCTTCCAACGATACCATGGCATCCCGATGCTCCCTCTCCACACGCCTCTCCCGTGCCTCCACCTCTTCCTTATACAAGGCAAACTCTTCTTCCAATCGAGACACTTCCTCATCCCTCGACAACCTCGCCTCCGCAATATACGTTTCAGACAACCTCAGTGCCTCTTCATGCCGCACTGTAACCGTCTGCAATTCCACCCGCAAACTCTTCAAAGCATCCTCCCGTGCCTCCACCTCCTTCACCAAGCCTTTCAAACGCACATCCTTCCTCTCCACCTCCCGCTTCAACTCCTCAATAACATCCTCCAGACCATCTTGTAGAAAACCATCCCCCTCCTCTTGTTGCTGCTGCTGCTCCAGAGACGTACTCCTGCTTCCACTTGTCGTCATACTAGCACCACGACCCTGCCGTGACAACCTTCCACTCACCCCACTCGTAGGCGTCTCATGCATCCCACTATGTAAATAAGATACCCTCTTCTTTTTAGTCGTCGATTGAGAAGACAGTTCCTGCGAGTAGAAACATAATACGATTGGTTGTCCATTTCAAACATTGTCGCGTCTGTCAACCAATCAGAATCCATCAGAACACCCCCATACCTCTAATAAAATACTACCAAATTGTCTTAAACGCCCCCCTGGGGTTATTGGATGATCTGAACCCCCCGACTGTGTAGTTTCTTGTCGGGAACTGACGACATTCCCGAGATTCGAGAAAGAGCCTTCAATACCGCCTCTTTGCCCTTCAGTCATCGTGCTTATTTGTATATATATTATAATGGAATAAAAGAATCGATTATAGCACGCATAGTCTCATCATTGGTGGATGCCTGCATGGTCAACAGGGTTGTTGTTGGTTGATGGCCAACATCCAAGTTGGATTGCCTGTGGTCATGAGGGAGGAAGAGAGTCTTCGCCAGGATGCGCTTCTTTTGGATGGGAACATCCTGGCCATATGTACCCTACATCATTATGAATGGTATTGGTATGGTTGGTATCACCATCATCAGACCCTTGCCATATATGTATGTATATATAAATAGGGTATCTCGACAGAGAGAGTTACTACAGTCTAGTATACGCGACGTACCGTGCATCGTAGGACGCCACCAACGCCTTCTACAATTTCCTGTCCTCTGCATATGGATTGTTCATACTGGTATTCGTAGATGGCGACGCCATCTACTGTCGTCATGAGAGAGTCCTGCATCAGTCGAAACCCAGTGGTGGAGGCATCATCAATGAGGGGTTGAATGCACAGTTTGTATGCATCCTCTGGTGTGCGAGGTACCCTCATATCACCTATACTCTGTCTAAATACTGTTGCCGTGTATATTGTGTTGGTAAAGTTCCCAATGGAAATAATGGCGCCCTGGCGAGATGCATCCTGTGTTCTATCATAGGCAATTACAAAATCAGATGCTGGGTACCGAAAGGAAAATCCCTGACCAGGTAAAGAACTCTTGAATGTATACATATTCCCATCCTTCTCTTGGTCCAAGGCTACCGAGGGCGCTGCTGCACCCTGGGCAGCTGGCTGCCACATGCCAAGAGCCAACATCCATGATGGCCAACTCAGGAGGAGAGACCGTCGACAGACCCTGTCACCATCAGGATGGATACATTGGATCGTATCACAATCATCTACAAGGACGACAGCGCTGTCTGCATCCAAAGACATCCTGGAAGGGTGTATGCTTCTCCTTCCTCTTGCTTGTGGTGGTGGACAGTGGGAAGGAGAAGAATACCGTATACCGTGCCCATCACCATACTGCGATGGAATTGGATTCATCCTTGTAGCAGCAGTACTAGTAGTAGTAGTATATTGAATCCATCAATCAATACTACAGGTGTCCTTGTGACGGGAGCAGTTGCACGTAGACAGGCGTGCCGATTGGTTTTACGTAATATATCTATTTAAGGTTTGCGATGGGTCAATGCGCATTGACGTGAATAGACATGCCCATACAAGTGTCGCCATCTACCTATTCCATCCTTGGTTTTACTATTTTTAATATCAATATGGGATTCTATCAACAGAATATGAGTTCAAACGAGGCAGAGAACGTTCCAACGATGAATGTCAATCAGGAATCTGCGACTATGAGAAAAGACACGGCAGCGATGGATTTATATGCCATCTTGGATGTATCCAAGAATGCTGGGAGTAAGGAGGTGCGTGATTGGGGGACGCTGTGCCCTCTTGTGTGCGCTTGTCTCTTTTCCTGTGTGTCTGTGTGGAATGACGGTGGGATTAAAACACACTGTACATGACCAACCACATGTGTGTGTGTATGTAGATTAAAAGGGCGTATCGAAATCTGGCGACAAAAGAACATCCAGATAAAGGTGGTAGTTTGGAAAGGTTTCGACTGTTACAGCAGGCGTACGAGACACTGTCTGATCCAGACAAGAAGAGGGTGTATGATGAGACTGGTCAGGTGATGCGGACGGCGGAGGAGGAGTTTATCGATGGTTTTGGGGGAGGTAATTTCAGGGATCGTGGGAAGATGGCTCCGCAGATGAGAGCGAATTTGTCAGAGCAGTTGGCAGTGAGGCAGGTGGATCAGAGTCATACGGCAGGGTTTGAGGCATGGATGCGGTCGCGGGGACAGGATGGTGTTCAGACGTTTACGTCCGAGGATATTATCGATCAGTTTGGGGTCGTGAAGGGGTCGTATGAGCCTGTTGTGTTGCCAAAGATCAAGGCGTATACGGTCATGTGTCAACGGGCTGGGCTTCCAAAGGAAGTGTTGACGGTGGATATGCAGGACATTCCGGCGCAGTTGGAGTGGGGTGAGGTGTTGGTGAGCATGAGGGTTATGCCAATAAATCCTGCGGATTTATACACCATTCATACCGGAGGATTGTATGGGAATGATCCTCCTGTCAAGGTGCCGTTTGTGCCAGGGCATGATGGGATTGGTGTTGTCGTGAAGGGAGGGCCGGGTGTGAAGGATGTCCGCGAAGGAGACTGGGTGATTCCTTTGAAATCAAATATGGGTACTTGGAGGTCTTTGGCGGCGTTCAAAGCGAAGGATGTATTGGTGATTCCAGCTGATGTGATGCCCATGGATCAGGCAGCATTGGTTCGTGAAATGATTACTGCCTATAGGCTCTTGGAAGATGCCAACCTCAAACCAGGAGATTGTGTGATCTTGAATGGTGCTAATGGTACGATTGGTCAATTCATTATACAGTTGTGTCATGTGTTGCGCCTGAGAGCGGTTGCTGTTGTGTCTCCGGAGAGCGACTTTGACAAGACTTCTGCATGGTTGAAAAAGCTTGGTGCGGTCCATGTGATTCGTGATCAGGGATCGATTAAAGGCGAGATGAACAAGCTTAAATTCTTTGCCAAGCCGAAACTTGGACTTGATTGTATCGGTGGAGACTCTGGGGTGCGTGTGTCTGAAGCCATGTCTGCTGATGGAGCACACATCGTGATTTATGGCTGCATGAGTGGAAGGAGTCCAAACTGGAATTGGAAATCATGGGTGTTTGGTGGTATGAAAATTAAAGGTTTCAATACTCGTAAATGGATTTCAGACAATCAAAGCAAAGTACCAAAGCTGGTCGAAACCCTTGGCAAGCTGGTACGGAACAATACCCTGTCTGCTCAAGTGACTGAATATGAAATGGCGACTGATTTCGACGAAGCATTAGACCATGCCATGGATCGAGGAAAGAATACAAAAGTGTTGCTCAAAGTATCTGATGTTGGAGAACATGCATGATTGATCATGGACTGCGCCTCTGGAGCTGTAAGTGATCATGAAGAACGACAGATGCCTCATGCAGTGAGGAGACGATGAAATCCGGTACAGCGTTGATTTCCACCAGCTTGGGATCATTCCTTTCTTTATATATTTTCTTTTCATCTAATAGTATCGTCACTGCACCGGCTGCATTCCCACAGACGACGTCATCTTTTGCTGAATCACCAATCATGACTAATTCACTGGGTGACACATTCCACTGTTCTGCAATGTGATGCAACGACGCAGGATCAGGCTTGTATGGCCTCCATTCCCTTGATAACGATGGATGAAATGGAGGCAGCGGGAATGCCGTATCGTGAAAGAACTGTACAGATGATGAGACATTCCTGGTAACCAGTGCTCGTGGAATATTGCCTTCATCCAAGAGAGAACACAACTCCACCGCCCCCGGCATAACCTTCATATTTTCTAACGCTTCCTCTTCAATAGCCGCAATCTTTGCAAACGCCTCTTCCTGCTTCTCGTGTGGCCAACTGTGGATTACATGCAAAATATCTCCACTCTCAATCCCCACACTCTGCCGCATCCTTACAAAATCAATACATGGGACTGTCAGCGTCCCGTCCATATCGAACACCACCCCTCGAATCACTCGACCAACTGCATCGCTCTCGACAGACTGATTCTCTTTCGCCATGGCAGTCGAGAAGGGTAGTCTACCAGTGGTTGAAGAACCTCTGCTGTTGGTGCTTCTACCACACACGTATGCGCGTATTGATGAGGGCAATCCACGCCAGATTGTGGTGGATATATTAAAAGCACGTGTCAGGGATGCCATGAATCCGATTTACTATGCCTCTGGATGGAGAGAGTGGGATCACACAAGGTGATGCTGGAGAACCTTGAATAAAACATTAAAAACAAACCCTGTGGAAGTAGACATACAACTGCATTGACCCAGTATCAGAGGCTTCTTCAATAGCGATATATTTCCTATTTTGGTACGTTGATAATAAAAAGGTGTAATCTGTCGCAGCCATGCTGCTGATGAGTGATCTCTCTGATCAATACAACGGGTGTCGATCAGCTTGGCGACGATTGAATTCACTCGTGTGCCTGTTTCCTCGCCCTTTTGGTCCATAGCCATGTCAATCTTATAATTATTGGTATTGCGCAGGATTTGATTTGGTTTGATTGCGTCAGCTCCCTTGAGTCCACGAACAACACGGTGAGGCAATATGTTTGGGCGGCAAGGGTCGGGGGCGACTCCCGTGGAGAAGTTGACGGAGGAGTTATCCAAGAAGACGGTACAGATGGATATGATGGAGACGACGTTGAACAAAGTCAAGCATGAGCTGGAGGAGACGAAGAAGTTGGTTACAGAGCTGCGCAAGGTGGGTTTTTGAACTTGTTCTTGGTGCTACATTTGAAGGATGGGTTGACTGTGGACTGTTGACGTGTGTAGGAGAAAGCGGCCAAAGCATCTTTGTGTACAAAGTTGGAAGAGACGACTGAAAAGTTGAAGAAGGACCTGAAGCAGAAGGACTATGCTGTGACATCGTTGCAGGAACAGATTCAGTCTCTCAAATCAAAGCCTGTTGCACGTACGGCTTCCAGGTCGGATTCTCCTGGATTCTTGAGGTCTTCGTTTTCAGATAGGTCTCCATCGTCATCGACGGTGTCGGTGGGTGAGGAAGGGTCTTCTCATGCTGCCTCCGAGTTGATGAAGCAGGTGGAGGATTTGAAGAGAGAAGTAGAGACATTGCGTGCGGCTGGGCCGACAAAGTTGAGGTCTCCATTGTCATCTAGTACTGGTTTTGGTGCATCTCCTCAGGTTCTTGATGCGAGTCGTGTGAGGGCACTGAATGACGAGGTTTCCACCTGGAAGGATAGGTCTGAGAGCTTGATGTCAGAGCTGCAGTCGACAAAGAGGAAGTTGGCAGCCATGGAGACAGAGTACTCAATGTCACAGAATCTTGTGGCTCAGGCGCAGGATGCCAAAGAAAAGGCTGAGAGCCGCTATAAATCTGCACAAGAGGAGGTGGTGCAGTTGAGAGAGTTGGCTGCACAGGATTCCTCTGCATTGAAGTCTCAGCTGAGACAGTCACAGGGTCTTGCTGCTCGTCATGCATCAGATGCTGATGAAGTTTCAAGCCATGCAGATGCACTTCAAAGGAGGATTGAAGCTCTTGTGACGGAGAGAGAGGCCATGGAGATGGCCAAGGATGAAGCTCTTGCAGTTGCGAACAAGGCAAAAGATTCTGCTCGTGCAGCGTTGGCTGACAAGGATATGATTTCAAAGGAATTGGATGAGAAGCTTGTGTCCTTTGCGTCCCTCAAGGCGAAATACGACAGTTTAGAAGCATCGAAAAGGGCATCAGATGCTCAATTTGAGGCGTTGTGTGCCAAGTTGAATGCTGCCCATTCTGCAGCACAAATGAACGAGGTAAATGCTCAAGCAATGGCGGGAAGTGTTTCCAAAGCAGAAACTGATGCATCTTTGCTTTTGAAACGTCTTGAAGCAACTCAAGAGCGCTGTGATGCAGCAGAGCTATCGATGGAAGCATTGAGGGCTCAGCTGGAATCCACACAAGAGGAACTCAAGGCAAAATGTGAAGAGCAAAATCAGCTCACGAATGCGTTTGAGGAGGCAACAACAAAGATGGCCGCTTTGAGCGTTGATGGGGGAGAGAAAAATGCGCAGAAAAATGCGGCATTGTCCGCAAATGCGCTGTTGGAAGAAAAGATGTCTGTTTTGGAGAGGGATGTGGCAAGCCGAGATGCAACCATTAAAGACCTGACCCAAGAGCTGGACTCACTGAGCATGCTTTTGGATCAGAAAACAAAGGATTTGGAGCACACAGAGCTGCTTCTGAGTAATGCCAAGAGTGCTGTAGAGTCTGTGACAGAGAAGTCTGCAATGAATGCATCAGACTTTGAGTCTCACAAGAGTACAATTGTAGATGACTTGGAGAGCATGAAGGAAAGAGCAGAAAAGGCTGAACGCGATGCCCGTGAAGCCCAGGAGAGCCAGGTACATGCTGTGGCTGCCACAAAGCAAGCGTCAGAATCCCTCAATACCGTCAAACAGGAACTAGAAGATCACAAGGAGTTGTTGAAGGCTGAGTCAGACAGAGCGGATGCTCTCTCTGACCTTCTGGAACACCGGGAAGAAGAACTGAAGACACTGCGACAGGAAATCGCTGAGTGGAAATCTAAAGCCAACCAGTCAGACGATTTGCTCGTTGAAGCAGAGCAGTCCAGGAAAAAGATTGACAGCCTGAATGCCCAAGTCGCATCAGCGAATGATGATATCGAGGCATTGAAGGATGAAATTGAATCAAAGCAGGAAGAGATCACGCAGCTGATTGCCATTCAAAAAGATAAAGAGAGAAAGATCGAGTCCCTTGAGGGTGCCAACGTCGACATATGCGGTCAATTGGAGGACTTGAGAAATTCACTCACGGAGACGGAAGACAAGGTGGGACAGTTTGAGCAGAGAGCCCTTCAAGCAGAAATGAAAGCCAGTGATGCACAAAATCACGCAAGAGACTTTGAACTTGCAAAAGAAGATGCAGAGAAATCGTTGGAATCTCTGCGACAGGATCTTAAAAGGGCAAATGAAGAAATACTCGCGCTGCAACGCGAAGGAGTTGCTGATGATTCACCTGATGCGACACACGCCTCTGAGGCAGAGGAGCAGGTGAGGGAACTCAGGGTCAGAATTGACAAACTTGAGAAGCTCTTGGAAGAAGAGAAAGATAAATCTCAAAACCTAGAGGCGGATCTCAAGACAGAAAAACGTCGGGCAAATGCTGCAGCAATGAAGGCAGCTGGACTGGATGCCACACCAAGTGTTGACCAAGACCCCCCTGCTGATAGTGGTGATGCACAAGCCCACGTTGTGAGCAAGGTTATTTCATCAATTTTTGACAAGTATAAAAAGTAATAGCACTGATATATCATCATGCGTCCCATTTTGAACAGGCTCCCATGCCAAGATCACCACAAAACTCTTCCTGGGTCACAGCCAAGGCACGAAACATTTGGCTCGATCCAGCAACAGCACCGCCCCTATACGCAATCGTCTCTGGATCCTCTGGAATACATATATTTAAATCATAATCATCCGGAACAAGAGGACGAAGCTCCGTGTATAACCGATCCCGTATACCTGGGCACTTGGCAATGCCCCCTATGACTACCACATTTGAATACAGCAGCCCATGAATGTTTGGATGTGTCGCCCTCACAGCCTGCACACACGCCTCTGCCAACCCAGCTTCCTCCATACCTATATCCGAAGGGTGAAACAAAGCTTCTGGAACCATAAAACGTTCATTATTGATCACCAATATTGGATCCTTTGGCCCTTTTGGCTGTGATTGGTCCCGTATATGCCCCCACTTGGAGGTCACACCATCAGGCAGAAACCATTCCATTCTATACGGCGACTTTTTACTCTTCGACTCTTTCAGTTCCCTCTCTACATCCTGAGAAACGAAGCACACCTCTTCCCTAATATGCTCCATCAGATACGTCTCTTTCATCATATTCATCGATCTATACGACACGAGTTCCTTCATGTAATTCGTCAATGCCTTCCCACCCAAATCTATCCTTCTAATAGCACTCTTTATAGGATGCCAATCAAATATAGGCACAATATGAGTGTACGAAAACCCAATATCTATAACAACACCAATCCCAGCCTCCATTGCTCCCCCACACCGCTCCTCTGGAGGCACAGACGAAGCCATATAAAACATTGCTAGCGTTGCAGGGTACATGAGCAGCACCGACGCAAACTTCATATCTTCTAATACCAACTTCATCACAGCTTCCCGCATCGATGGCAAATTCAAATACGGCTCCGTCAGTATAATCCCAGCCACCCCTGCCTTTGCCTTGTGCTCCTCCAACAGACTCTTAAAACCGTACCCCCAAATCTCCTTTTGAATCTCCCAATTAATCACGTATCCACGATCCACTGGTCTTCGAAGACTTACAGACGATACATCTTTAATCTGCAGTATCTCCTCCCCAAATATCTTTTTTGAAGACCCAGAGGCTTTCGCAATGGCATTCGGAAACAACCTGAACACACACAAATACGTCGATGGCGCATCTATATTACATTATATAATATTACATACCTCATAGAGCTACCACCAGCGCCATCTTGTCCCACAAGGCCCAGTTTACACGTGCTTCCTCCAGAGTCTAAAACGACGACGACCTGCGTATTCTGTCCTCCCATCGCTAGTATCTAGACTCGTATGCCATTACAGTCTAAAAATTATTGATATTATGGCAGCGATGTGTGACAATGGGCCGGTTTGATCATTTCCCCAGACACCTAGATTTCCTTTCAAGGAAGGGAGATCCTAGGAGGCCTTCTGTATCAGAGCATCGCGACTATCCATCCAACACCGCCATCGACGATTCTTCTCGAGCTCTGGGTAATATTGAAATGCTTTCCACCTCTCCACGACAGAATGGACAGATGATGTCATCTTTTGGCTTCATACATAAGCTAGCAGCACAGGCAAAACACAGTTCATGTCCACAGGTTTCAAAGGACACTTCCATTGGATCGTCCATGCAGATGGGACAATCTTCTTCTATATCTCTATTGTGCGTGGCAAAGGTGCATGTTGATGCCGGAGGTGCGGCATCATCCTCTTGTGGCATCTTGGCTACGTGTCTGGAGATGGCATCAAGGGATGATGTCTGAGAGTCTTCTCGAAGGGTGCATTCAAATCCATGCAATACATCCCTCAACGATGATTCCTCATCCTCAAGCAGTTTCCGCATCTTTATTATTTTCGTATAGGATAGATTGGATATTCCGTACAAATCGAGTATCTGAGAGTCTGATTCCTTGGCAACACCTTGTGCTTTCCAATGCACTGCAATGTCTCGGAGGAGGACAAGCAGCCGAGCTTTTTGTAACACCCCAAGCATATGTTGCCGTAATGATGATGGGAAATGACTGGATGGGACTCCCTGTACTGATGATGTGAGTAATCTATCCCGACGAGGGGTGTCCACGAGTACCCTCACAGTATGATGGTATCCTGAAAGTAAGGCACAGTTCAACGGAGTAAGCCCTACAATATTTCTGATGCGACGAAGTTCCAATCCCGGAAATCTCCACTGAGCTTCTAATAATATAAGACAGGTCTGCGCATCGCCCTGCGATGCAGCAATATGCAATGGAGTTGAACCACCACAGAGATACGGAAGCCTGTCCAACCCCCTCCCCACTCCACAGTCTAATTGCGCCCCTCGAGTCACCAAAACAATTGTCGTCATTTGACTCGCATTCAACACAGCCAGGTGCAATGCCGTCAATCCAGTCGAATTCATTGCATCAATGTACCGCGTTTCCCCCACTCTATCAAGCACCATGGCTTGAGCCGCAACCACCTCTCTCCCATCCGCAGGTGTCACTCTACAATCCAACAATATCTCTGCACACGCAGCATTTGCATACGCACATGCAAAATGCAAGGGCGTATTCCCCCGTCTGTTCGCAGACAGAGGATTTGCCCCCTCCTCCAACAAGACCCTCAAGAGCGTCGTATTGCCATATTTGGCCGCCATATGAAGCGCTCCATTCCCGAATAGATCAACATCATTGATGAATTTGTTATAATCGTCACCTAAATTCTGCTCAGCAGCCCACAGCAAGGTACTAACAGTAATAACGTTCCCATTCTTGACTGCTGTCGACAGCAGTGGTCGGCGTTTAAACAAGCTCTTGCTAAAAATCGCATTTGGAGTCTCTAAAATAATCTATATATTCATGTAAATGGAATTAGAACGCATTCAAGCAAGGGTCGAGCGGTTATACTTGGGTTTTTCAAACCAAGCACCCACAACCCAGGACCACCCAACCACGCAAGAACACGGAATAGCCCGCACCTGTCGGATAGACTCTGTACTATTACTATCTACAGCTCGACGGAGAGCCCTGTCCTGCCGAGACAGACCCTGGCCCATTCAAAGCGACTCTGAAAGGCACTCTCTCTGTCAGTGTGTCTTGCGTCTGGTCTTCTGTAGACGCACTCTTCTGTCAAAATATGATATTATTATGCAATATAGATACGATGTACCACACTGGAGTAGAAAAGATGGCGTACATTATGATTTTATTCACGGAACGTTGCATCCCGAGGGCCATCGGAGAGATACGCATTCGTCGTACTGGAGGGGATCAAATACATATTTATTGTCTGTTTTAGATTCAGAATATACTCTAGTAGTAAATTGATGGCACTCCTGTGGCAATCATCGCTATACAGGGATGGAAGAATGAATTGAATAAATGTCTTGGCTCATGCATCTCAGTTGTGTCCTCTGTGGTAGCGATACGAGGTATCAGCAATACGAATAGTGTTATAGAATAATGGAGGAATAAATACTTGATGTATCGTACGTTTGGGCCATTGAATGGGCCAGGAGGCTTGATCTTCTGGGATGCCCATGCACCACAACAGAGACATGTGCATATGTCAAGGGGATTGCGTGGTCATGTTCCTCGGAATACTGTCATGTATAGTACTATGAATGAAGGAGAGATGCCAGAGTATCTTAGAAGAGTCAAGGTGCAGATGCCACAGCATGGAACAGAGGGACTCCCGGATGGGAAGGCCAAGTTCAAGTTTCTGCCTGCTAAAGATGTGCGACGGGCACTGGGGGTGGATTATGGGAGGAAGCATATTGGGGTGGCGGTGAGTACGATGGGATGGGCGCCTAGGCCGTTGCAGTTTATTCGGGGAGGTGGTATTGTGGAGCTGATGAGGATGGCACAGGATGTGGTGGATGTTGCCATGGAAGAGCGTGCGTGTTTGCATTTTTGCGTGTTAGCGTCGGCGGTGTGGCAGTAGCATTGTCTTATTACTATGTGTGTATTGTAGAATGTGATGCCATTATTGTTGGACTACCGGTCACACATCAAGGGAGTCTGTATAAGAGAGCATCTGATTCCCAACAAGGGCGTCGATGCCGTAATTTCGCACATACAGTGTTAGCATTGAGTGATAAGCACTCTATAGGGGTATTTCTTGTGGATGAGAGGGGTACATCACAGGAGGCGGGGGCATTGTTAGATATTGTTGGGACGGGACAGCGGCGCAAAGGGAGAAAGGATTCTGTTGCGGCAGCACTCATCCTTTCCACTTTCTTTGCAGACCCAGGAGCTGCTCTACGCGTGCGTCTACGCAATCGATAGAGACTTTTATTGCGTAAATAAATATCAATGTATAAATATATCAAGAATCAAATATGGAGGCACTTGACAGGATATGTTTCCTCTTGGTAGACTGCGCATCAGTGCCAGTGGATGAAGGGCTTTGTAATTGCCCGGCTGTCGGCAGTTTTTTCTTTGCGTGACAATGACGCCGTATCATAGATCTTTTTTGTGCTCTCTGTAAGAATTGTTCGTGCGCCGTCTGTGAGGTTGGAGGGGGCTGAATGCCAAGCTTTTGAGACAATGTCTGCATAGTCCCCTGTCGGTCTCTCTTCACATCCTTTTTCACACACCTACTTGCAGAAGCCAGCGATGCCATACTTTGTTGCTTTCTCTTTCCCCTAGAAGCAGATACTTTGTGCTTTGCGATGCGAGATGACGCATCGTCAAGCACATGGACACACCTAGACAGTTTCTTTTCTTTGAAATCACGAAATTTTGCCCGCAATGCCTCCCCAGTCTTCACCAGTCTCTCCTTCTTCTTGTTCTCAATATCTTTATACAACTTTTTATAGTCTAATGGAGGCACCGATGCTGACACGAGGTGCCGCAGAGGCGTGGATTCGTTCACCTTGAGGCTCTTCTCACCATCCCCTCCACCCCCTGCATACAGGTGTCGATCAATCCCTTTCAATATCTCATTCTTCTTCAAAGTCGTCTTCAAACTCTCTTTGACAAATCTGTACCATAAAGGCCACGTATCAACGGCTAAATCCCGACCAGAATGACCTCGAGCAGTCAATGTTTCTACTCTGCCCAGTCCCTCTGCATTCAATTCTACTAAAACAGGCTCTAGAAGACCCAGAGGCGCATCTCCAACATCTCCAAGGGAGAATTTACATTCTATAAGTTTCTTGATGGACAGATCCGCCAATGTACCCATGTCTACGATGGCAGAGCTTTGGGCGACATGAAGGAATTCTCTACTCTAGCTGATTCAATGTACAGGTATCGACATTAAACTTTCATAATAGATAGTCAGAAATTATAATTATTGGACAATAATGCGCAGTGGAGATTTCGATTGTATTCGGATGCTCCTGTAGTCGTTCATCCCACGCATGGCTCCCCATTCCCCTTCCAAGGGGCCATGCTTATGGCGATGATACCGCATGCATAGTGGGTGGTGGCATGGATACGGGTCTCATTGCTCAGATCCCTCTTTCACATTGTGCAAGGGTGTGCTTTCTGGCGTTTCTATGCAATCAAATCGGGTGTCCTTGTTTCTCATGAGGTATGGTGAGGAATATAGTTGTGAGGGAGGAGGGTTTTTTCTGTTTACTATTACACGACTATACTATATCAGGAGTACTACATTTATATCACTCCAATCTTGTTTGCAACATCAAGGGCATCGTAATCTGGCTGAAGACGAACAAATGCCTTTTTCAGACCATCTGGTCGGATCAGAGTATTCACCTTTTTAGTCTGGATGTCATACAGGCGTGACACAGCGTCCTTGATCTGCTTTTTGTTGGCACGAGTGTCAACAATAAATACAAGTGTGTTATGGTCCTCAATCTTCTTCATAGCAGACTCTGTGGTGAGAGGGTACTTGATAATAGCAAAGGCATCCAACCTTTGGAGCTTTGGTGCACTGCAGAGTACAAAGGACAGACCATGATCAGTCGGCGGATTCTCCAACGACGACGGATACATACTCGACTCATATATTAAAAGAATATCACATACCTGACGCGAGGAACCTTTGGGCTGCGAGTGCGCTTGAGGGTCTTTGGTCTGTGGAACACCACGCTATACCTAGGCTTCAAAGCCTTTTTCCACTGGCTCTTCTTGACAGACTTGGCCGCCTTGCGGGCCTTTTCGTTATTTCCTACAGTATAAAATACAATCAGATCAGCGATGCTGGACCCTTGCGATGTCAAGGAACGGCAATCGTCGCGAGTCGGCTGGGGCGGCTAGACAGGCAATTCGGAGTGACTGTGTCTCTGTCCCTGTTATTCACCCCTGTATATTCTAATGATTATCATGTATCTATGTGGCAGGGTGGTCTGTGCTATTGTGCTCAAGAGAAGGAAGCGTTGTTCTGTTTCACATTCCCATGCGCTGTCTGCTCGCCACTCGTCGTCTGTGGTCACGAGATGCCTAGAGAGTATACATACCTGCCATTCTATTGCTGACTTATTAAATTACAATACAAAGTGGTGGAATCAGTGGTGGTATGAATGTTGAGACTGCATTCATGATAGCGGCTCTGGCCAGACTCTATGGTTTCCCATCGGAGCAAGGTTTGATGGGGACAGTGTGGATGGCACATCTGTCGTCTTGCCTCGTCATGGTTAGTGTGGTATTTACATGGCACGTTAGATTCTTTTGGTAGTGGATGGTGTACTCTTCTTGTTCTTCCATGATGGGGTGACTCCTGATTTGATGGATGCGCAGTATGTTGCCCAGATCTCCTTGTACTTTGGTAGAGGTTGTGAGTCATCATCGTACCCATCTGTTTGACAATTCCAGCCACAACGGATGCATAGTGCATCCCAGTCGTCTGATGTCCACCATGGATTGCCGCATTTGAGGCAAGGCATTTTGGGGAAATAGTGGACGAGATTGCCATCTGGGGTCAGTTTTGTGGTGCCTGATCGATTCTGCTTTCCCTGAGGAGGGTCATATATGCTGGTGGGTTGGTGGCTCGACGTCTTCTTGGGAAGGAATGCTGGTGTAGCTTCTGCGGGTAGAGTGCGGAATTCCTGTGCAAGTGCATCTCGAACCTTGTCTGGGCCATCGTATTTCTTGTCTACTTTCATGTTGCTAAAGACCAAGAGGCTTGGTCCTTTTTTCACACCCAGTGCTTTGGCCAAGGCTTCATTTCCGGGAGATGAACCGACTGTAGCTATAAAGAGATTATCTGTATCTGGTCTAATGATGGTGATGGACTCGAGGGCTTTGAGGATCTTGAGAGGAATGCCACCTTCTTCCCAGAGAATGTAGAGAATTTTCTTTTCCTTGGCAAAGGTTTTCAACATCTCCCGCAGCTCGACAGCACCATTCTGTAGCCGTGAAAATGCAGAGGAAATGTCGGTCGATAGAATGGGTGGAGCCTCACACGATACAGGCTCGCTGGTATGGGGCTGCTGCTCTCTCCTCCTGGGGATTTTCTGCTGCTCTGTACATTCAGGAAGGGCAGATACAAGTTTGCGGAGCGTATTCATTGCACGTCCTCCAGCTATTGTCTCTATTGGCTGTAAACTTGGGGCAAGATGCACGGTAAAGCATGGCCAGCATGAATGTCCTTGTTTCAGGACAGGTTTGGCTCCAGGGCGATTAGCCTCTGGCTTTTCCATCACTTTTTCCATGGCAAACGACCAATTCGGTGGGTGATCTCCTATTTTAACATGTATTGCAATGGTTGATACCTTGTCCACCATGGCGCGTAGCTCTTCAAGAAGAGCATCTCCCTCTGCATGCCATTCAGCATGCCAGTATATAATGACTGTAGTTCCTGGCTCGATAGAATCCAATACATGCTGCGCTTCTGATGCACCATCGCTGATTTGTACAACATTTCCAAGGGACATATATTCATCATCATGCACCTGCTCTTCGAGATCAAGTGGTGGCCATGCAGCAAATGGATCATGGAGAGCATCAGTATCATCATCTGACTGAAGCAGACAACGGTTCAGTTCAGCCTCTAATGCTTTTATATTCATCTGAATACCAACAAATACAATCTCTTGCGAGCATCTCTGTGAAGGTGATGATGCACTCCATGGACCTGAACAACGACACTGCAAGGTAGGTCCCGACTGAGACCATTCCCCACACAGATCAGGCCTCGTTGCAATCCATAATACGCCCTTTGATCGTACAATTGTACCATATGTGTCCTTGAATGCTTCAAAATCACCAGTCATAGATGATGGTGGTGGTGGTGGTCTGCTCTGACTGATGTCGAGCAACGCTTGCTTCAGAGACTTTAGCGAGTCATTCAGCGAGCTCACAATGTCCGAGCTCTCGCGGGTACCTCTTGGCACCAAATCAATAGCTGTTTGTATATTCCTCTCAGCTGCGTGTAGAGACACCGTCATCTCCGGCAGAGACTCTTCAGGGAGAACAGCACCATGCTGCTCTTCTTCCTGTCGCAAGACAAAATATTTCCTCATGAACTCGTACAGTCGCCCGGGATGAAATGGCGTATCAGATGTATATACATAATGGCAATCACCAGATCCAGATGCAACGACTCCTGCATCTCCTCCTTCTCCAATGGGAGCTAAACCACCACCAACCTTTTTCCTATTCATACACCCTGCTCCACTCTCAGTCTTTTCAAAATCAAACATACCCGTCGCGACAACATCTCCAACATCAACAGACGCCTGTACCGTTGGAATAACCTTGGCTGATGGATTCAACGACTGCAACAGCACTTCCAACTGCACAGCCTCCTCAGCCGAGATCAAATCAACCTTGTTCAACAGAATCACATTCGCAAACTCAATCTGCTGAAGAAACCAATCGGAAACAATCTCCTTGTCCTCCTCTTGTTCTTCTTCTTCTTCATCATCATCCACAGAAATCAAGCCTGTATTTTCTCTGCAAACAACCGCCCGAAGAAATCAGATCCATGTCATCACCCATCACACGCAGAAGAAAGACACAAACAACAAGGACAAGAATTGAAAACACATACATGGTATCCATCATCCGTGACCCATCCACCACAGTCACACAGGTATCCAGCGCCACTCGCTCACCCAACCCAGTCATACTCATCATATCTGCAACCCTCATAGGCTGACATAAACCCCGAGCCTCAACCACCAACCTCTTACACAATCCAGATGACACCACTCCTTCAATATCCCGTCTCAAATCATCCAACACACCACCCATCCCAATCATCTCCACCCCTACTTGCAATTCTTCCCTCTTGGCAAGGTGTCTTAACAAGGTCGTCTTCCCAGACCCGTCCCATCCACTCACCAGAGTCATGGGTATTCTATTATCTTTATAATCCATCGTATTCCACTCGTCTAGAGGCACTCTTGAAGAAATCGACGCTGCATGTCCATGTATGCATTCAAACCAATGTTCGACTCAATCTCCAATCTTCTACTATTACAGTAGTATTATTATATTAATTTGAATTCTCAGAGGCAGACAGCATGCGTTCACGCTCCATCACCTCTGGACTGAATTTAATCAACACAGTCACCTTGTGGTGAGTACCCCTGCTGCTGCTCTCCTTGACTGCTGCTGAAGACGACTCTGTCGTATCCGAGGGGCCACCAACACCAGTAGTAGTATTCAAAGGAACAAAATGCGCCGTCACCCTGAATGTGTATGTATATCGCACGTCAGACGAGACCATGTCACACTAGACGACAAGAAGACAAGAAACGCACCGGACAGTCTCAAAACCAGCCTCATCCAGCACACCACGCACCACCCCAGCCAAAAACGCATGGCAATTAAACGTCCCCATATCCTTGGGAACACTCACATATCGACCCATCCACAGGTACACCTCGTCATCACTAATCATATACTCGTCATCAGCATCATTACTCTGCTGCAAATCTTGAGCCTGTTTCCCAAACAAGTACTTCCAAATCGTGGTATATATATACCGCAACACATCCAACAGCCTCGTATGCCGTGTCAAATATGGAGATGCTAACTTGGCCGCCTGCCTCGTATCGTACGTTGACGATGCACTGCTACTCGTATACGATTGAACCAACTCCACCAGAGAGCCACCCACACAACGACCCACCTCTTCCAATCGACGCTCTAAATCACCGGTATTGCTCACTTTTGACTGAGAATACTGGACAAGTTCGCTAAAAAGGTATGAAAAACTACTCATAGACACCATGCCTGGTTTAGGATACGAATTCGTCGTCGTCATGTCCCCTCCCCGTCTCTGAAGGAATGAATTAATTAATGGGAGTGAATTTCTGCTTCTGCTTCTTCTTCTATCGCCGCATGTACCTCTCTTTTATTATTAGTAGTAGTAGTAGTATACTGTTGCTGCTGTTGCGCAGCAGGTGTATTGTTTGATTTCAAACACATAGTCCTGCTCGAGGTGGTCCTGATATTTTAATGTTTCAAAGACGGACTATCCGTCTTTCTAATTGCTTGATAGCAGCGCTAGCGCTGCTAAAGTAGCTGGATGGTACCGATAATAAAGATTTTATTTCAATATACGATGCTCCACCAGCAGCAGATTGCTGATTGGTATTCAATGCTGGAAAAGGTCGTGTCAACGCCAACTGCATGGTTGCTCAGCACGGCCGATCGCATTGCTCTTACAGTGGGTGTTCCAGAGCAGGTGCTGGGTTCCTTTGACACATACAAGGTATTTGTGGAGGCTATTCTGTTGTCATTTCTGCTCTACGTGGTTCTTGGAGTCTGTCTCAGATTTCTCCATGGAATTCTTCGATGGGGTCACGTGGCCTTGAATACTCGTCACGTGCCCAGTGTGACATCTCTTGAGGTCACGAGTAAGACTGAGTATGGTCTGAAGGCGATGATTGATCTGTACATTGTGGTTCCTTTGTTCGGACAGGCCTTGGTGTTGGCCAAGGGATGTCCCTGGGGGCACATGTATAGGTGGGTGACGGATCGGTCTTTGGTCAAGTTTCGAGTGTTACATCGAACTGGCATTATTGTGGGTGATCCAAAAGGGATGAAACGGATTTTTCAGACGGGATATAAACTGTATGATAAGGATTTGGACTTTAGTTATGGGCCATTTCTGCCTATACTTGGGACTGGGTTGGTGACTGCGAATGGCAAGCATTGGCAGAAGCAGAGGTTGCTGATGGCCCCTGCGCTTCGGATCGATATGTTGGATGCTATTTTGCCTATTGCTAAACGGGCGTCTGACAGGTTGAGTGAGAAGTTGGAAGGGCTGCGGGGGAAGAGGGTTGCTGTGGATATTGAGGAGGAGTTTCGGTTGTTGACGCTTCAGGTGATTGGTGAAGCGATTCTCAGTCTTGGTCCTGAAGAGTGTGATGAGGTGTTTCCGAGTTTGTATCTTCCGGTGATGGAAGAGTCGAACAGGAGGGTACTGGCGCCGTGGAGGTATCTGTATCCGATTCAAGCGTATCAGTATTCCAGCAGGGTGAAGAAGCTTGATACATTTATTAAAGGAATTATTCGACAGAGGAGAGCAGAGAGAAAGAGAGAGGGAGATGCATACGTACAGAAGGATGTGCTGGACAAGATTTTGGATTCTGTGGACAAGGGTGGAACTATGTGGAATGCAGCTGCAGAGACGCAGATGTGTTACGAGATTAAAACATTCCTGCTCGCTGGTCACGAGACGAGTGCCTCCATGTTGACGTGGACAATTTATGAGTTGGCTCGTGGAGATGGGAATGCGGCTGCCAAGGTGCGAGAGGAAGCCACAGCATTCCTGAAAAAGCCCACCACGTTGCAGAGGGAGAATGTAGAAAAGATGCAGTGGACACTGTCGTGTCTGAAGGAAAGTCTTAGAAAGTACTCGGTGGTCCCAGTTGTCACGAGAGATTTGAACAAGGATGATGAGGTGTGTGGCACCCGGTTGCCAAAGGGATCATGGATTATTTGTCATTTACAGCGAGTGCATCACCTGTACAAGGATCCATTGGCATGGAAACCAGACAGGTTCATGCCTGGAGGAGAATACGATTCCTTTGACGATGAAATTCGACCGTACATGTTTCTTCCATTTATCCAAGGTCCTCGGAATTGTCTTGGGCAGTATTTTGCGCTGATTGAGGCTCGCGTGGTCCTTGGGTCCCTGTGTGAGAAATTCTCTTGGTCTTTGGTAGACCCAAAGACCCAGGGAGTCACGCATCCAACCGTCATTCCAGTTGGACCTGTAGGTGGATTAGAGGTGTATGTGGAGTAGAAGGATCTTCTCCAAGAAGGAGAAGGAAAGGAGAAGGATCAAGGGGAGGTTTCAGAAAATAAGGCGCCCCCGAGATTCAAATCAACAACGGTCTGGCGTTGTTGATCAAAATCGGCAGACATCCCTCGGCGTTCACTTGTATTAAATACGATTGTATTTATATTGGTACTTGAACAATTTAAATCATTTTGTTGGCTCAGAAGACTGTGTGTTGTATCCTGTATCGATTGAAAACACGCCAGACGAATTTTCTTCACCAGGTCGACACTCGCAAGGTATCACAACAATGACACGTCGGGTAACAAAATTATCCACTGTTTCAATTTCTCAAGGGAATGGAACCAGTCGACGGGGGTCTGCGAGGCATCGTCATCGTCATGCGATTCAAAAGACTCGGACGATTGGCAAGCCTGCGATTCGGCGATTGGCGAGGCGGGCTGGAGTGAAGAGGATTAGCCAAGGTATCTACGAAGAAGCTCCTGAAGCGTTGAAAAGATGGCTTCGGACAATGGTGCACGATGCGACAGTGTACGCTGACCATGCAAAGAGGTTTACAATAACAACGAATGATATTCTCTTGGCGTTGAAGAAGAATGGGGTGACGTTGTATGGATACGCATTCACAGAGAAGAGGGAGCGTTTGACGAAGAAGATGACGGCGTCTAGTTTGCAAGCTGCTGCTGCCAAGGTGAAGGCTCGTAGGGCATCAACAACGCCTGCCAAGGTGGCAGATGAGAGGAGGGTGGAGTCGATTGCGACACCGGGCCAGGAGGAGCAACAGGAGGTCAGTACTCAGTTGACACCAGAGGCTGTTGTAGAGAACAGGCGCGTTTCTGTAGGGAAGAAGGGGACACCCCAGAGTGGAAGGAGGAATTCCTTGGCACCAAAAACACCACAGGATGTGGCAGAGAATGCAAGCGTGTCACCGGAAAGGGCACAAGATATTCAGACGAGTCTCAGCTCTTTCAGGGATGCTGTAATTGCGAGACAGGCTTCTAGTGATGCTCCAGTGCCAAAGGTTGTGGAGTGGGTGTCTGCGCATTTGCTTGGCAGAGGAAAAGAGGTGTGCAGCATGGCAGAAATGGATATTGTGCTGGAAGCATTGAGCGATAGAGACGCATTGATGGTGACACATGATGATGAGCATTCCTTCAAGACTGTTTGGTTTATATAGTGTTCTGGTTTTCTTCTTGTAATTGTGCATTAAACATGTGGGAAAATACAATATCATGTGATCAGAAATAGTCTTGCAGAGGGACTTGCTCAAGTCCCCCGTCCTTCATACCCCTGAGGGCCTGTACTGTGGCACGAGCACCTGCCACTGTTGTGATGAGTGGGACCTTGGCCCCAAGGGCAAGGCGGCGGAGATCTTTTCCATCTCTCACATCAGCCTCATCTCCAGCAGTGGTGATGAACATCATTTGGATATCTCCATTCTTGAGCAAATCTCCGGCATTTGGACGACCTTCTTGAATTTTCAGGATGGTTTCCACATTTGGTACACCAGCTGCTGTCAACGCTGCACCAGTGTTTTGTGTGGCAAGAATGCCATAGCCCATCTCTGCCAATTCCTTGGCGATTGGAACGGCGGCTTCCTTGTATTGATCCATCATGGAAATAAAGATATTTCCTGATTCTGGGAGTTTCTGACCAGCAGCAATGGCAGCCTTGGCGTATGCTTTAGCAAAGCTGGTGTCCAGTCCCATAACTTCACCAGTGGATCTCATCTCGGGTCCGAGAAGGGTATCAGCTCCTGGGAATTTATCAAATGGCAAGACGGCTTCTTTCACAGCGACGTGATTTAACTTCAACTCCTTTGTGAAATTGAGGTCTTTGAGCGTCTTTCCAGACATTATCAATGATGCATACTTGGCGAGAGGGTGTCCAATGGCTTTTGCCACGAATGGAACTGTTCTGGATGCTCTTGGATTGGCCTCAATGATATAGACCTGATTATCCTGGACTGCGTATTGGATATTGATCAATCCAATGACTCCAAGTTCTCTGGCAATTTTAGGGGTCCAATCTCTGATAACGTCCAGACACTCCTCGCTGATGGTTTGTGGTGGGATGGAACACGCTGAATCTCCAGAGTGGACACCAGCCTGCTCAATATGCTGCATGATACCGCAAATCACAACATTGCCTTCTGCATCTGCCAAAGCATCTACATCAAGTTCATCAGCCCTGTCGAGATATTTATCCACGAGCACAGGCCTCTCTGGATCAACCTCTACGGCAGTGTTAATGTATCGTGACACATCCTTCTCTGAATACACAATTTCCATTGCTCTTCCACCCAACACGAATGATGGGCGAATCATGACAGGGAAACCGAGATTCTTCGCAATACTAACGGCTTCTTCCTCATTTGTCGCGACTCCTCCAGGTGGCTGCCTAATATCAAGCTTGTTCAAAAGAGCCATCCAACGATCTCTATCCTCCGCATCATCGATGGAGTCTGGATGAGTACCCCAGATAGAAACATTTCCTTGTCCCGAAGCAGCTGGAATTGGATTCTCTTCCAACCACCTTGCCAATGGGGTGGCCAATTTCAGTGGTGTCTGTCCACCGAATTGCACAATGATGCCATCTGGGCGCTCCTTCTCAATCACATTGAGCACATCCTCCACAGTCAAAGGCTCAAAGTACAAACGAGAAGATGTATCATAATCTGTCGACACTGTCTCAGGGTTGGAGTTCATCATGATTGTTTCATACCCAGCATCTCTGAGAGAAAATGATGCATGGCAGCAACAGTAGTCAAACTCAATACCCTGACCAATTCTGTTTGGGCCTCCTCCAAGGATCAACACCTTTTTATTCGTGGAAGAATTGCATTCGCACTCGCCGTCATATGAAGAATACATATACGGTGTATCAGCCTGGAACTCTGCGGCGCAAGTATCCACACGCTTCATCGATGGCACAACACCCAAGGCTGTCCTGGCTGCACGGACAGCAGCTTGGTCCACCTTCATCGCCATTCCAATCTGAGCATCACTGAAACCTCGCTGTTTGATCTCCCTGAAATCAGTCTCACTCAAATCACTCAATGACTTTGTCTTCATCCACTCCTCAGTGACATGTAAATCATGCATCTGCCTCAAGAACCATGGGTCGATGGCAGTGTACTCGTGGATATCATCCACTGTCATCCCATCCTCAAACGCTTGTTTTATCACAACCATTCTATCAGGATTTGGCACACGCATATTATACATGAGCTTGTCAGCTGGAAGTCTCTTCCAATTCTTTGGAAGAGACCATCCATCAAGTCCAGTCTCCAAGGACCTCAACGCCTTCTGGAAAGACTCTTGGAACGTTCTTCCAATAGCCATAGACTCTCCGACAGACTTCATCTGCGTTGTCAAGACAGCTTCAGAACCAGGGAACTTTTCAAAAGCAAATCTAGGAATCTTTGTCACCACATAATCAATCGATGGCTCAAACGATGCAGGTGTCTTGAGCGTGATATCATTTGGAATCTGATCAAGCGTGTTTCCACACGCCAAACGAGCAGCCATCTTTGCAATTGGGAACCCAGTAGCTTTGGAAGCCAATGCTGACGATCGCGACACGCGTGGATTCATCTCAATAATCACCATATCTCCATTGGCAGGATTAATGGCCATCTGCACATTTGACCCTCCACACTCGACCCCCATCTCTCTGATGATTGCGACAGAAGCATCTCTCAAACGCTGATATTCCTTATCCGTAATTGTCTGAGAAGGAGCAACCGTAATAGAATCCCCCGTATGAACGCCCATAGGATCCACATTCTCAATCGAACAAATAATAACCACATTATCAGCAAGATCTCTCATCACTTCCAACTCATACTCCTTCCATCCCAACAGCGACTGCTCAATCTGAACCTGAGATGTCATAGACGCATCCAACCCACTCTTACAAATGGTCACAAACTCGTCCATATTGTATGCAATACCTCCTCCTGTTCCTCCCAGAGTAAACGCTGGCCGAATAATCAGAGGAAATTGCCCAATCTCCTCATGCGCCTTCATCGCCTCTTCCATCGTCGTCGCAATACAAGATTGCGCCATCTTCAACCCCAGACGATCCATGGCGTCAGCAAACAACTCCCTATCCTCTGCCTTGTTGATCGACTCCAACTTGGCCCCAATCAATTCCACATTATACTTGTCCAAAATACCAGCTTCCGACAACCCCTTGGCCAAATTCAACGCCGTCTGACCCCCCATTGTAGGCAAAATAGCATCAGGCTTCTCCTTGATGATAATCTGCTCCACCAACTCTGGCGTCATGGGCCCAACATACGTACGATCAGCAGTCTCTGGATCAGTCATAATAGTTGCTGGATTCGAGTTCACCAACACAACTCGATACCCTTCCGCCTTCAAAGCTTTACAAGCTTGCGTCCCAGAGTAATCGAACTCGCACGCCTGCAATCAACAACCCACAGTCATCACCAACAACCCACAGTCCTACTCCTCACAAGCCCTACGCTCGACCCGAGGGTTTTGAAAACAACCCACCCAACAACCAAAACCGCCCCATCGCACCCCCATATACCACCATTATACCATATATAACCAAAATATCGCCCATTAAAACCCCCACCATCACAGATACATCGAGTAATCAAATCAAACGCATGGCCATCCCAATGCAGCCCAGACGCATACCTGCCCAATAACGATAGGCCCAGCCCCAAGAAGCATAATAGTCTTGAGATCAGTACGTTTCGCCACCCTTTGTACCGCAGTATCCCATGCAGTGAAAGCAACTTGGTCATTCGAATCACCAACAGGGGCTGCAACAGCACGACATATCAATCCCGCCCTTCTCTGTGAGAATGACACATTCCTCTGTTTACTGATCAACTGTTTCCCAATGCACCTAGAAGACTGTGTCAGCGACGTTGATCGAAGGACCCCACCAGCATGCCCTCGTCCTTGAGATGGAGAGTTGACGCAGCTCGTCGCCGTCTTCATCCTACGCATATGTATTTCAGTAATGTTATTGTATAGGGCTTTTTCAATAGTACGACGGAACACTACATGGGCAAATCTACAATCTTGACTCGAAGACTGCAGATCTCTCTAGAGATCTCCAGATCTGGATCTCCAGAGATCTAGATCTCTTGCAAGAGCCAATTGGCAAGAGAGATCAGTTCTCTCTCATACGACTAGTGTATACGTGCGGTGCTGCTGTTGCTGCTGTATCAGTACTCATCGTAGTAATAAAAATAATAATAATGGTCTTGTATATCATAGGATTGGGATTGGCTGATGAGAAGGATATTACTGTCAAGTACGTTGACATGCATGTCACCTCTTGTCATGTCTTGGTGGTGGTGGTGTAGACGAGGGGCGTTGGACTCGTGCGATTCTGTATACATGAACAAGGGATGTATTGGAGTATGACCAAGATTGTGCCTGATGGGTGACTGGATGCAGGGGTTTGGAGGCTGTGAAGAGATGTGAACGAGTGTACCTAGAGTCGTATACTTCCCTGTTGTTGGTGCCTCGGGAGCGATTGGTGGGTTATGTTTCTCTGCGTTGATCCCACATGAAAGTAGTAGTAGTAGTAGTAGTGATTTGTCGTCGTGTGTGTGTGTGTGTGTGTGTGTGTGTGGATGGGGGGTAGTAGATGAATGAATGGATGGATGAAGAACTGGTGGGATACTATGCATCTTCTTGTGCAGGAAGAATTTTATGGGAAATCTATTATTGATGCGGACAGAGAGTTGGTGGAAATGGTATGATGATGCGTTATATACCATCATGGCATGGTTGATAGCGAAAAAAATGATGCATGCATGTATATACGTATGCAGGGAGCTGATACGATTCTGGAGGGGGCTGCTGATAGGGATGTTGCATTTCTCGTCGTGGGAGACCCATTTGGGGCGACGACGCATACTGACTTGGAACTCAGAGCGAGGGAATTGAATATCCCAGTAAAGAAGATTCACAACGCATCCATCATGAATGCCATTGGTGCTGCTGGGCTGCAGCTGTACAGGTATGGGGAGACTGTGTCCATTGTATTCTTTACAGAGACGTGGCGACCGGATAGTTTTTACGATAAGATTCTGAGTAATAGAAAGAATGGGTTACATACACTGTGTCTATTGGATATAAAGACTAAGGAACCGTCGCTTGAGAGCCTTGCTCGAGGAAAGGTGGTGTATGAGCCACCCCGCTTCATGTCTATTCATACAGCTGTGGAGCAGTTGCTTGAGATTGAAGATACGAGGAAAGAAGGAGCGTATTCAAAAGATACCATGTGTATTGGAGTTGCTCGGATAGGGTCGGATGAGCAACAAATTGTTGCTGGGACGATGGAATCGTTGCTCGAGGTTGATTTTGGCCCACCCTTGCATTCCCTGATCCTTGCTGGTGACTTGCATACGATAGAAGAGGAAATTTTAGAGTTTTTTAAGCAACAATAATACTAGTATTGTAATAATGAAACGACAGAAAGAGCTGGAAGAGGCCCGAAAGGCTGGTTTGGCAGAGCCAGAGGTACGCCCATGTCGTGGTCATGGCCATGCAGCACGACACCCACCAGCTATAGCAGCAGTGATGCTGTGCACCCGTGTATGTATATACTATTTGATCACGAGTATTGACAGTGGGTCTGTGTCCCTGTATGTAGTTGGATGAAGATGGAAAACCAATTAATCCTCACATTCCTCAGTTTATGGCCAGTGCTCCGTGGTATTTGAACGAAGATAAGCCTACGTTGAAGCATCAGAAGAATTGGAAGGGTGAAGAGAAGAAGGAGACGACGTGGTATGATCGTGGGGCAAAGGTTTTTCAGGCAACCAAGTATAGAAAGGGTGCCTGTACAAAGTACGTGCATCTGTGTTTGTACATCTTGGTGAGTGATTGACGAGGGATATTGTTGTTGTGTAGCTGTGGGTCCATCTCTCATAAGACCAAGGATTGTATGGAGAGGCCGAGGGTGAAGGGGGCCAAGTATACGAATAAGAATATAGCAGCGGATGACAAGATTCAGGACATTGAGATTCATGGGTTTGAGGCCAAAAGGGATCGTTGGAATGGGTATGATGAGAGCGAGTGGGTGAAGCATGCGCAGAAGTTTGAAGAGGTTCAGAATTTGAGGCAAGAGTTGCGGAAGAAGGAATTGTTGGAGAAGAAGTTTCAGGGAGAGTTGGAGGATGTGGATGGGGCATTGCAGAGAGAGGAAGATAAGTTTGTGGAGGAGGAGGATGCAGCGTTTGCAAAGGTGAAGGTTCGGGCGAAAAGTGCGGGTGGAGGTGAATCAGGGACAGTGAGGAATCTTCGGATTCGAGAGGATACTGCAAAGTATCTGTTGAATTTAGATGTAGACTCTGCGTATTACGACCCCAAGTCTCGATCGATGCGAGAGGATCCTAATCCGGATAAAGATCCTTCGGAGAAGACGTTTGCGGGTGATAATTTTGTCAAGCAGTCTGGACAGGCCCAAGGGTTCCAACAGCTCAACTTGTTTAGTGTGATGGGGGGTGAGCGGGGGCAGGAGGTGCACTTGCAGGCCACGCCATCCCAAGCAGAGGTGTCATTTAGAGCAGTGCAAGAGCGTAAGAAATTGCTGCAGAAAAATACGTCCAAGGATGTTTTAGAAAAGTATGGCAATGTTGCAGAAAAGCCCACTGAGGAGGTGAAAGCCCTGCGAGGGACAGAGGCTTATGTAGAATATGATGCCAGTGGTAGGGTGATACGGGGACACGAAGTCAAAGCTCGAAGTCGCTATGAGGAAGATGTGCATCCTGGGAACCATACATCTGTATGGGGAAGTTGGTATTTTGATGGGGTGTGGGGTTATGCGTGCTGTCATCAGACGACACGGAATTCATACTGCACGGGTGAAGACGGAATCCAGGCTCGTCTCGTGACGAATACCGGTGGTGCCACGCAAATGCGCGATGAAAGGCCTGCATCTCCGACTCATCGAAATATTCCAGTACCACCTCATGGGGCGGAGGTTTGGGGTACCGACTCTGCCAAGGATATTGATAAAGACAAACTGCAGCAGGCAATAGCTCGTCAGGAAAAACTGGAAAGGGCGAACGAATCCAACGATACGAAGAAGCGACAGTATTCTTCAGCAGATGAAGGACTTGATGTATCGGCGGAGGATATGGAAGCATACCGATTGAAACGCTCTCGAGGTGATGATCCTCTCGTGGCCATTGAAAAACAAAAGGCTCTTGTCAAGGGCAGGGCAAAGCAGGGTTACGATTTCGTTTGATACAATGTTTCACGATGTAAGAAAGTAATGGACGTATATATTAGGGAGCCAGAGATTCCAGGAAACCACACGAAAATGACTCTTTGCTACATGCATGGAGCACCTTTGCATTGTTGGACCACTGCAAATTCAATCCCCTGAATTTTTCATCCGCAACATGCACACACGTGGCGGCATTAGGGCCCCATATATACACGCTGCGGTTCCCACAGACCAGATACAGCGTATCCGATTCATCCGGTCTCCAGCGTAAATCGCGAATCGGAGCCATATGGATCAGGACAGTGTCCAAGACCAATTCGCACGCATCCCAAACCCAGGCAACATGTGGTCGATCCTCACAGGTCAACGCAATAAATCTCCCTGTCGGGCTCCAAAACATTTTCTGCACCCCAATCGGTGGATTGATTTCATCAGAGCCTATTCTGGGCGCAGGCAGCTTGATAGGAAGAGGCAACTCTGAGTATTGTGTCGTGGTGGTGGGAGCAATGGCACCATCAACCGACATGCTGAGGGGATGTCTCTGGCCGCTTGTGCGCAATGACGACACCCCAACCTTCTTGGGCGATGGATAGCAAGACTCTTCTTTTGGAGCGCAACTCTTTTTCAAGTACGCACCCAGGACATCGTCCTCTTCTTCTTCTTCTTCTCCCTCCTGCTCCACTTCCACAAAGGCAGCCACCATTGGGTGACTGGCCTCATCAACAACCACCCCATGCTTCATCACATGCATCTCTCGCCACGTGACTGTATTCAACAACATGACATCAGGGTCATACGTTCCTATTGCCAACGCATGCCCCGAGGGAGACCATTGCACAGTACGTATACCCAACCCAGATTGAGATGCCCACGAGGCTGCATGCACCACCTCGTGGTGCGACACTACCACCAACCGTGGCCCAGCATAAACCGCATCCCACACAGCAATATATCTCGAATCAGGACTCCATACAATCCCTGCCGCATTCATCGTATCAATGGACACATCCGCGAGGAGGCTCCACTCGCCAACAGCATACAACAGCACCGAATCCCTGCAATCTCGTCTCACCAGCACAGCCACCATCCGCCCATCTGGGCTGATCCCAATCCCATGGCTACCAGCAAATTTCGGACACCGAATAACACCATAGTCACATGACGAGTCTTTTAACGACCACAGCGCCAACTTTGCCTGGAATTCAGACACAACAAGAACATACTCACCAGTGGGACTCCATGTCGCATAGGCCACACCAGCAAGAGGCTCAGTCAAACTACACATCCACGATGACGGGGACTCCTCCTCACTCATAGATACAACACAAAAGACAGACACAGTCGCTCTCTTGGGCATGCATGCCAATATATAGGCCCCATTCGGTGACCACTCCAAATAGCTTGGAGGAGACAAGCATGTCACATAGGATACCACAGACAAGGTATCAACATTCCTGACGACAATACTGATTTTATCAATAACACTAGCAACTAAATCCCCAGACGGAGAGAACACAGGCAGGGTTGACGTGGAACAAGACATTGTCTCGCTCCACTCCAACGGAATCCCAACACCCTCGACACCGTCATCCTGGTACACACATATCTCTGCCATACTCCTACTGATTTTTTATTTTAAGTATAATTATTGCATGGCGAGGAGCAGGGGTCCATATATCAACACCCACATAGACTCTGGTTGGACAGACCGTTGGTTGTTTTTATATTCTTATTTACAGATCATATAAGGCAGATACCAGGAATCATCATCATTCGCTCCATCCATCCACAGATGCATTAATTACGAATAGTAGAAATACATAGAGCATGCATGTGGAGCAGCATGGCCCTTCACAACAGAGGACCCCACACCCTTGCTCGTTGAAACCTTGTCGCTGAATACGCGTTCATGGGCTCGTTCGATATCGAAACAACGTCAAGGGGACATGGTGATACGAATGAGGAGGAGGAAAAGACGAGGCTGCTGCGGCATGGCAGCGAGGAGCATGGTCACCAGGGAGAAGAAGAAGAAGAACAAAAGTTGCACGTGGGCAATGCCATTGTGCTATGTTGCATTCTGACCATTGCATCATGCTCTTCTTCCATCCTTGCACAGCTTTCCAAGCATGGTGAATCGGGTGAGTATGGGTACCATACATCCACAGTGCCCGTTCTATCAGAGTTTGCCAAGCTGGTCATCTCTTCCATTTTTGTGGGCTATACCTACGTGCAGACAGGGTCGATTCATGCCCCACTGTGGACTGTGAAAGAGTTTTGCACGAAATACCTTGTGATAGGTTTTCTATACGCGATTCAAAACAACTTGGTCTTTATTGCGCTCATGTACCTGGATCCCGGTACCATGGAGGTGCTGGGGAATGTCAAGTTGCCACTGACTGCTGTGCTCATGCGATTCTTACTGCACAAGGTATTTTCCTCCATCCAGGTCGTGGGTCTCGCATTCCTCACCATTGGCGCCATGTTGTCGAAATTTAATCTCGTATCATGTGGGGAGGGACCCGATGAGGATTGCTCGAAGAGCAGAATAGGTATTCTCATCATGATTGTCATGTGCTGCATCTCCAGCACAGCGTCTGTTGCAAATGAATACCTTCTCAAACACAAGGATAACGGTCCCCTATTCTGGCAAAATTCTCAGCTCTATCTATCCACCTGTTTCTTTTCTATACTTCATGCAGCGTTTATCGATCGGGTACCCATGAACGGTGGTTTCTTCGAGGGATATAGCTGGATGACACTGGCTGTGATTTTGAATCTTGCGTTTGTGGGTATTATTGTGAGCATCACTCTCAAACACGCGGATAATATAGTTCATGCAATTGCATCCATTCTCGCAATGATTCTTGCAACCGTCTTTAGCGTCATTGTCCTGGATGCAGAACTGCACATCCTGTCTATTTTTGGATTTGCATGCATTAGCGCTGGCGTCTTGATGTATTTCTTCTCCAATGCATGCAGCATGCATTGCCTTCAAGGCGTGTTTTCTTCTAGGTATAGTTCAAGTTCCTCGCGATCGCGATCGCGATCTGTCGTAGGTACTATATAGTATCCAGATCCACGGGTACACTAGACAATGTAATGTTTCAGGATTCGCCATGTGGCCAAATCGTCATTCAATGCATGACATCAAAACTCTGTGCAACAGTGCCCCGTCAGTATTATTAAATATACATACGTATCTAATTTTCTTTTCCATCGGCACGAGTACAGGGAAGGCGTGTTGCGTGGAGGTGTTCAACATAGACACTCGCATTGCGTGTTTTTTTCTTCTTTACGGGTTTCGGATTCTCGACATCGTAGAGAGACACAGTATCGCCACATTGCATGTACACGAGTTGAATTAATAATGTCGTATACATATAGGGGCAACTTGGGGACTGAGAATCTCTCCTCTCGCCAGCTGTACGAAAGGAAATACAAGATAAGAATGCATACTACGTCACGTACAGTTGCCATGGCCCGATCTGATCCCGACAGTACATCATCAGTATCAAAAGGTGCTATGCGGGTCGCATCGATTGCAGCAAGCGCTCTGATCGCATTCACACCGTACACTGTGGGTGGCCTTGTGCACCCACAGCCCGCGCATGCGGCGAGCAGCAATGGATCTGATGTCGGTGTATGTGTCTTAAAAAAGTGTCAGAAAGCTCTCGCTGGATGTCTAGGGGACCCACAGTGTCTGGAGAATCTCGTATGTTTACAACAATGCAATGGAAAGGATGACGAGACAGCATGCCAAATCAAATGTGGGGACAGGTATCAGGATGCCGCAATCGACACGTTTAACAAATGTGCGGTGAGTGATAAGAAATGTGTACCGCAGAGGGTCGATGAAGGCGTGTACCCCATCCCTCCAGACTGCGCCTTGGACACATCATTTGACTTGACCATGTTTCAAGGACGGTGGTACATTACTGCTGGTCTCAATCCCCTGTTCGACACCTTTCCATGCCAAGAGCATTATTTCGCATCTCCAAAAGACTCGTCAGATGTCGTGTTTGCCGAAATAAACTGGAGGATACCCGCATCTGATGGAAAGGATTTCATACAGCGCTCCACTATGCAGAGATTTGTACAGACACCAGACAACCCTGCTATTCTCTTGAACCACGACAATGAGTTCTTACACTACGAAGATGACTGGTATATTATCGCATCGAAACCAGATGCGTACGTGTTTATTTATTATCGAGGGCAGAATGATGCGTGGAAGGGATATGGAGGAGCAACCGTGTATACCAGAGACTCCCACCTCCCAGAAGAGTATGTTCCCGAACTGAGACAGGCTGCGGAAAACGTCGGTCTCTCATGGGACGATTTCACAATAACTGATAACTCATGCCCACCAAAACCAGTAGCAAAGGGGCCATTTGAAGAATTAAAGGAAGATCTAACCCTGGCAGAGGACTTTGCAAACAAGGAAATGACCACCTTGATAGAACCAGAACTCAAATCATTTGGCAAAGGATTCACCATATTAGAGAAAGAGGTCGAGTCTGTGACTCGGGAAATCTCACGAGAAGTGCAAGAAGAAGAAAAGGTTATAGAAAAGCAGGCACAACAGGCAGCTCGACGCATTCGACGATTCCAAATGGAAGCCAGCATGGGAAAATGGGTTCAAGCGATCCCATTACCAATTCGAGAACTCATCATGCCTGTTCGATAGTAATCATACTGGTTGTAATTGCTATTATTATATTATTATTATGATGCTCTATTGCGACGACTGAGGAGGAGGAGGATATCGGGAATCTCGTCTTTTCAACGTTTTCAAATCTTCCTGCGAGACGATTATACACCCGTAGACAGAGAGAGAGACAAATATGTTAATTATATAGTACATTCGTATTCAAATATAGCCTATTCTAAGAATGTGGTATACACGAGTGCATAGAAGAGCGTCGCTTTCGAGACCCCAGGATACTGATATCGACCCCAGGGTAGCAACAGCAGGAGGCAGCCATGGATACAACGATCATACGAGCAAGGGTCAAAGAAGAAGGAGGCATAGATACGATACTGATGCTCATCATCCACGGTGGATGACAGTCTTGATGCTGGTATTCTTCTTCCTGGTGGGGATGGGCGTGTATCAGTTGTTCCATCCAGGCTCACACACAGTGTCTGTGATTACGATGCAGCCAAGTGAGATTGAAAAAGATACGATTCCGGATTTCCCAGAACACGACCCTCTTACATTCGAGTTCGATTATGAAAAGCTGGAACGAGAAGAGGCAGAAGAGGAGGCACTTGGGAATGAGCCCATTGTGGTTGAAGAAGATGAGAATGGAGAATTCATTCTGCCAGAGGGCATGCGTAAGGAGGATCTATTTTATACAAAGGTCATGGAGGTGGCAGAAATGGGCAATTTTGAAGAACAGAATCTGTACCTGTCGCTCCTCATCATGACTGATGTGCTGCTGCAGCACATGCCCATTTGCATCTTTACAGAGCGGGTGTTGCTGATTTCCAACGTCGCATCGGAGAGCGAGCATGCAGAATCCAACTATGTAGCATTCGGTATTTTATTGGAAGAATATCAAGATAGGGGACTGGATATCTTTGCGTTTCCATGCAATGAATTTGGTGATGAGCCAGGGACGGATGATGATATTCTACGCATGGTGAATGCCAAGTATAGCCCCCGGCTCTTCGTCATGGCAAAGATGTTACGGAGTATTGCTGATAATGACTTGTTTAGATGGCTGAGGGCTCGAACCCCAGAGGACGATGTCTTTGGGAGGGGTCCAATTCTGGAGAATTTCAGGTACGTACAGCATGGTTGTGTTAACAACGTGACAGCAATTGATTACTATTGATTGATGCAGTAAATTTCTGGTGAATCGAGAGGGCCATGTCGTCAAGAGATATGGCGCACAGGTAGATATGGATGAACTGCGAAGAGACATTGAGACGTTGCTGTAGGTACATGTATAGTAGGTAGATGTTGGTTCATGCATGCTGATCTGGCCATCTCGATGGATGGGGATGCGATGCATCCGAAAGAGAGAGAGAGAGAGCGACTGCCACCTCTTGGTTCCTATGAACCTATTCGATACAGTTACTATAATTTAAAATATAGATCTCTAATAGTCGACAGAATATTGCCCTGAACAGTCCAAGGGAATACCCAACTCGATACGCGTAGGCTGCTTGACAGAGACCAACAGACAGAGAGCATCGGGGATAGTCCATCCTTTGCCCAAGGCAGGGAATCTGGGTAACTATGAAGAAATATCCGTTGCATCAGGATGACATCAGGGTTAAGGGGGAGCCAAAGCCAACAACGTCGGTTATTCCGTTTGCCAAGGAAGCAGTCGTTGGTAAGACGATTCACATGTGCTTTGAGGAGGGGGATTCGGTGCATTTTTACAAAGGAAATATCTCATATTATGACAACAGTGCCGGAACCTTTCATATTGACTTTTTTGATGGAGACGAGGCTGACATTGACTTTGTGAGTGGGGGTGATACGATTCTGTGGGAGACGCAGGATGTGACGCGGGATGGGCAATGGCCTGAAGAGAGTAGTGATTTGGACATTGTACCCCGGGAGGAGGAGGAGAAGGCGGGAATGGGAGGGCTTGCACCTGTGGTTGCGGTTCCACAAGAAGAGACCAGGGCTGATGCTGGGCAGGAGGAGGTGACCGTTCAAGAGCAAGAAAAAGAAGATATTAAGACGGTGGATGCGTCTGTGAAGAAGGATGAGATGGCCCAGCCTTCTGAGGAAAAAAATGACCACAAGAAAGAAACGGTGCAAACAGCAGACGATGAAGATACTCTGGCACCTGCTCCCAGTATTATGGATGGTGTGGTGATGGGAAAGAAAAGTCCAGCAAAGCCGATGCCATCTGAAAAGCAAGAATCCAAGCCTATACCATCGGAGAAGCAAGAATCCAAACCGATACCATCAGAGAAGCAAGTGCTCAAGCCTCAGGGTGGGGTGGGGCCAGCTGATCAAGGCATTGTCAAGACGTCTATCGTGGGTGCCAAGCGCAAGGAAAGCTTGAAAGATGCTGGTGTCGGATTAAAGCATGCCAAGGTTGAGAAGGAGGATGGTCCTGTCAAGGTTGTAAAAAGTCCAGCACAGGATGGTATTTCACAGCGCCAGGAGAAGGATACCCCAGCAACAGGTATGGTGTTTTATGTGTTTGGCATGTGACCTTGCAGAGTGTATATACCATGTATATATGTGTGATGTAGAGTTGAAGAAATCCATCAACAATTATGGAATCTCGTTCCTGGATAGTCTGGGGGAACTGAAGCACTCTATTGAGAATTTAACCAAGCTGTCAAATATGATCAAATCATTTGCAGAGAAGGAAGACCCTGCAGCGATAAAGAAGACAGATGTTCCGAAAACAGCCCGAGGATTTCTGAATACAGCATTTCATGGAGGGAAAAAATACGCTGTAGGGATTGAGAATGTGTGGCCATTGAATGACACGCTGATGAAGGCAGTGTCTGAGCTCTACGATGTGACAACCTCCCTGTGCCATACAGCCAATTTTCCGACACCAAAGGAGCCTGACTTTATGAAAGAGTGGAAAAAGAATCAGAGTCGGGCAGATCATGATGCACGGAGAGGGCAGACACCCAGGACGACTGTTGATGCAGAAAATGCACCAAAAGAAATGAAAAAGGAGCAAGTCAGGGCCCCAGCAAAGAGCAGTACGAGTATGAAATCAGACCATGATGTTGAAGCGGTGACGTACGCGAAGAAGAATGAGCATGCACTGTTCCAGACCACTGGAAACTTGTTCAGGGACAATGCCATTAGGATATTTTCCCAGTCTTTGATGTCACCAGCCACCCCTGTTGAAATCGCTGTTGACATGGAGCAGGCCATCTTTGCAAAATGCAATGTCCAGGGGAAAGACCAACGGCTGCCTGATGACTACTATACCGTTGTGAAATCTCTGTGGGAGGTGCTGAACCCGGCAAGTGTCAACTGCAACCCTCTTCTTCGCATCATGCTGTTACATGGATACATGACACATCAAGAGCTTCTTTCGTTGAGAGAGGGCGACTTGGCTCATGTGGAAAGAAAGTTTATTGAGGACATTGCTGAAAACTCTTGGCTGAGGAACTCTTTCAGGAGACCATGAGTAATATGTTTTTTGAGACTTTGAGACTTGAAATTTTATGTTTTTTTTCCTCGATTGACGCTGGTATTTCTATTTTTTTCCATTTGACATAGACTACTGATTTTACATGGATATCTATTTGAATGGCAACGTGCCTCGTGATGCCTTCCTCTTCATCTCACTCTTTGACTTTGAACTCTTTCCAAAATGGGCATGGCGATGAGACACGTCACCAACCTGCCTAATTCTCAGGCTTGCATGCGGATTCTGCTTGATTGACGACACAATTCCCTTATGAGACGAATGCGGTTCCTTGTTTCTATGTTGGAACAATTTATTCGCGCGAATCATTGCAGCAGTCGTGGCAGATTTTGTGCCCAAAATCTTTGTACCAATACTACACGCCCTTGTAAAACTAACTTGCGCCTCCTTCATCTKCCCTAAATGCTCATGCTCTATTCCAATATTATGATACGACATTGCTAAAATGTTTGCATCATTTAGAATCTGATTTCGGCGCGCATCATGCGGTACAAGTGCCTGCAATTGAGGCAACAATGCAGATAGCCCTTCCTGAAAACTCAGACCAGGCCACAGTTGTCCCTGCAACAACACAACCGCCTTCTCTCCATGATGCAGCGCATCTTTATGATGATGCAGCACTGAATGAGATGCACTTAAATTCAAATGCGTGGACGCACGATCATGCACAGTACCAGATTTCTCTTCAATTGCCAATGCTCTCTCCAGGTATACCAAAGCCTCCCGTGGCAACGACACCCGCCTGTACAAACATCCTATGTTATTATATGTGATGGTTTGCAAATGTGACCGCGTGAGAACACCATCACCGCCCTCCTCAGACCCATCTTCAACTGATTTCTCCAAAAGCAGTTTCTCAGCCTTCTTCAACATGGTCAACGATTGATCAAACTGTTTCCCTTCCATCAACCGCACCGCAAGGTCATTATACAACTTGACTAAATTCTTCGTCAACTCCCCTCCGTCTTGTGTCGATACATCACTCTCGACATTCTCCTCCATCGTTGCTTGCACAGGATTCTCACGCCTCTGCATTTCTTCCAACTCCATTGCAGCAAGAATCTTGCTCAATTCTGTAAATCCACTCTTCACATCCACATCAGACAGGGCAGATTCTGAAATCATAGACCGAGTATCCAACGACCCCCCATCATCTTCTTCTTCAATCAAAAAACCCTCCACAAGGGTTCCATGGTTGATTTCTGAATCCTCATGGCAAGAATCGGGTATGGATTCTTCTTCTACATCACTATATTCGACATCCCTTCGTTCATCGACGTCGACATCAGCCAGATGAGGATCAGAGTCACTGTGGGTCTCCACATCTGGTGCATGTCCGTCACCCACAACAACCTCGTCGTCGCCATCCCTTTGTCTCAATACCTTTGGTTTCTTCAAAGATCGTATTTTACCCAACAACCCCATCTGTTTGAAATATACTCGTCACCCAAACAAAAACAACTGCATGTCGTGGTATTTCGATTCCAACGTCAATATCTATACAAGGACGCGAAAACTACATTGTAGTACAATCAATGCTCTATTATTGCTTCTAGAGTAGAAATACATGCACGCCATCATATTCTGCTTAATGGGTTTTGGGCGGGCCCGCCCTCGCGACGATCTCGTCTTTAAAAAAAGTATAAAAAAACTACATAGTACAGATGCCACACCGGTGTGGTATGGTACCATGGTGCTGGTCAACACAGCGCCATTCTACCCTGAGGAGAAGAAAAACAGATTTCTACATGTACTAGATCAAGGAGAACGACACGAAATGATGGTTCTCCACCACCGTTCTGTTTTCATCCGAGCACAGCCTTTGCTAGCTGCAACTGCTCTCGACAGCCTTCATGCTCTCTTCGAGCATTCTCCCCTGTGTTCATCATATAGACAAAGCAGTAGAGACATGTGGAATGCACTCGTAGCAGAATCGTGCCCGCCATTCTCAACTATACCAGAGAAGAAGGACAACAATGGTGGGAAGCAAGAGCACAGGACGAGGATTAATGCAGAAAAAATCGTGGTGGATGTGTCTCAGCAGCAGAACAAAAAGAACGAACCAATGATGATGATTCTGTACACCTGTGGGAAATGTGAGACGAGATCTGCCAAGGCATTTTCAAAACAGGCCTATGAAAAGGGTATTGTCATTGTCACATGTCCACAATGCGATTCAAAGCATTTGATTGCGGATAATCTAGGATGGTTTTCAACATCATCGTCATCTGAAGCAGTAGTACAAGGGAAAGGTAGGACAAATATAGAGGATATAGCGAAAGAAAAAGGTATTTCGTTTTTGAGACGGAATGTGGCTTTTGGCCATGGGGAGGATTCTCATGCGACTCTGGAATTTCATGGACAGGACGATACACAGCGATAGGCTTATTATTAAATTATTAAATATTATTAAATAGATAGGGAATAGGATTGGCGGTCGTGTAATAAACCCACCGATTTCGTCGTTGTTTGAATCTTGTCGGTTTCAACATTAGCCCACTGTGTTCTCCTACCTCATCTATTGGCATCACCAGAGTCGACTATTAAATATTGAATTATTTTCTATCTTTCTGTTGTGTTCAAGTGAAGAAAATGGCTTCGTCAGCGGATGTTGTCTTGACAAAGGAACGACACGGAGGCAAGCGGTGGGTGCCTTTGGAAGCAAATCCCGAGGTGTTGAATTCTTTTGCTCAGAAGCTTGGTGCTGTGAATATTGGAGGGGTAGACGGTGGTAGTGGGTATTCGTTTCAAGATGTGTATGGTCTGGATGAAGAGTTGTTGGCCATGGTGCCTCAGCCAGTGTTGGCGGTTATTCTTCTGTACCCGTTGACAGAGGCGAGCGAGACTGCCCGGTTGGAAGGTAGGTGTTGCATTTTATATGATTTTGGAATAGAGGAGCGTCATGTGATCGTATTGTGTGCTTTCCATGATGCAGAATTAGCGAGGGCAAAGCAGGATGTTGGCAGTACTGGTGCTGGTTCTGTGTATTACATGAAGCAGACGATTGGGAATGCGTGTGGGACGATTGCATTGCTTCATTGTATAGGGAATAATACAGATGCTGTGACTTTTACAGAGGGGTCTTTTCTGGATGAATTTATGAAGAGGACGAAAGATTTCTCTCCAGAGGCGCGTGGAGAGTTTTTAGAGAATCCTCCAGAGGGAGGGCCATCGATTGACTCTATACATGCGGATGCTGCGTATCAGGGGCAGACGGAGGCGCCCTCTGTGGATGATACGATTAATCTTCACTTTGTTGCCTTTGTAGAGCATGAGGGTGGGTTGTGGGAGTTGGATGGCAGGCGTGCTGGGCCAGTATATCATGGGGAGACGACTCCACAGGCGTTGTTTCATAACGTAGCAACAGTGGTGAAGAACGAGTATATTAGCAAGTCGGACTCAAATGATTTCAGTCTCATGGCATTGGCTGCTGTTGATTCTGCATGAAAACATTTACATGAATAAGAAAAAGAAGAAGTAAAAAAAAGGACAGGAAGGTGTATTGATACTAGTACGTGGTCTTCTACTTCTAGATAGGTGTACGTTTTGGATGCAATCAATTATAAAAGCAATTCATTGTGAGCTCCATGTTTAAGGATCGTCGCCTGCCCTTCATCCTGTTTTCCCAATCCTCAGTCTCGTACTTGAAGACGGATAGATTTCTCGTGCCTTGTCTCAAGGTATTTGATGATATATTTTTGCATTTGGACACCACAACACGTTGAAGTGTGGGGACTCTGAGCAATGCCTTGATGCCTTCTGTTGTGATCTGGTCGCAAGCTCGTATTGCCACCCGTTCAATTGATGCAGATGTTGCGATGCAGTGAAGGCCGAGGTCCGTTGTGGTTGGTGGTACTGCTATTCTCTTTAGTTGATGCAGAGACTGGGCAGCCATGGCAACAGATGCATCGTTCAAGTTCCAGCAGCCAACTAATGAAATGCTTTTCAACTGCCCCATGTGCGCAATGTGCTCAATGAAACAACGATTTTCTATTGAGGAGCAACCAGAAAGATCCAAGAGCTCTAATTTGGGCAAAGTTCGAAATGCCTGGAGGAATGTACCATTCAGAAAAACACAATTGGTCAGATAGATGTTGTGTAGACTGTGCAGTTTGGCAATATTCTCTACTGATGCGTCATCGACACCTGACACGAGGCTGATTTCTGTGCCAGACGTGCATGATACTTTCAAATCGGCATTTGATGCGTCGAGTGTCAATACATTCGGGAAATTCTCGAGGTACGCTGTATGTTTCAGTGTCTCTGGCTGAATATATCTCAATGATGCGCCAACAGACCTGTTCCATCCTTGGCAGACCACTCTCATGATTCTGATAGTATTTGAAGGTACATATTTCATAATGTGTGTCATGATATCACTTGGCAGCGTAGCCCATGTTGTTGTATGAAAGGTATCAGCAGCCTCAGGTTCTCCATCTGGTTGGGTATGCATGGGAGCAGGATTTGTCCAGTTTGCGCTGTTCTGTGATGGATCTGAAACTGTTCTAGGACATGCTTCATATCTTGAATTAAAATCAGAATCTTCTGGAGATCCAGCTGCCCACCGCACTGTCACAGCATCCCCTTGGACCTCAATAGACGCATTGCCTGGCACCGCTGCATCCACCTCCATACTCGTCTGGAAAGGGCTGGGAATATCATCATCTCCCATCATCATATTATTGTGGCCCTTCTCATTCATGTGCGTATCATCGCCATCCACCATGGGTGTGGCGACTGTGATGCACAAGCACTGATTTTTTCAAAAAAAAGGACCAGCCCTAGGTCGTCTGATGACCACCTGCCTCGAGAATGCACGCGTTTGCGTTAAATACAAAATAAAAGTGTCGCAATGGACAAGAATATAGCAATGTCCAATGTTGAATGCAGAAACTGTCGGCACAAAATCGGCTTGCGACAACAGAGCAGGTGTTGACAGGTCTGTCACGTCTCCTGCTGGAACACACAGAGCAGTGCCATGTACATGTAGATATCCCTGTCTATAAACTATGATTGAAGCCGTTTTACATGCATCTGTATTCAAATTCACAATGCAAAATCAATGCACATCCTGCGGCGTCATAGATGAATAATACCCTACATGTCCGTGAAACCCTCGCCCTAGGGCCTCTCGTGCAATGACCTAGCCATGCAAGGCGCCCCTGTTGCATGTCGAATGACAGTACCACAGTACTGCATTCGTCATCCTCATAGTGGTCTCCCAACCACGTGGATATATATCCATGAAACAAGGTCACAAAACCAAATACGCTCACGTGAGGTCCTCCTCGTCCTCGTCCTGCAGAGTCAGTGTCCCTAGGTCAACTGCTCCCCCTCCCAAGCCTTCTGCTGTCTTTGTCACGTCGGTCTTGGTCAGGTTTTTCACGAGCCTGGCAATGCAGTTGTCCAAAAACTTGAAGCACGCATGCCTCGATATGGCCGATTCGATCGCCTCTTTGCTCTTGCTTCTGTACGCAGAAATCACGTCCTCTGCAGCAAATGCCTGATCACTTGATGCAAACTCGGGAACATCCAGTGCATCTTGATAAGTCTGCCATGCCAGCTTTCCATTTTCCGAGTACAAATATACCACGACTGCACTGAGATAGGATTTTGACATGGTCGACATGGCATTCCCAGAATAGGAGGATACTGCAAACTTGAGCTCAATGGTCACTGCATCAACCCATTTCTTCGATTTCACGGCATGCATAATAGCCTGTCTATATATATCAGGAAACGTAGACTCTTTATCACTCTCTTCAAGCCACTCGATTGCTTTGAAATGGAGAGAACTGGAAACATCTGGGTTGGCATCCGACAGTGCCACAGCACCCCGAGAAATCGCCTCTGCCGCAGCCTGCGGCCTCCCTTCTTCTAGATACAACTCGGCACAGTTCGAATACAGTGTTTCTATATCAGAGAAATGACCCGCCTCTCTCGCCAAATCTGCTGCCCGCTCCAGTGCCTTTGCGGCATGCCATGGGGACCCCTGGGCTTTATGACCATGTGCTGCCTTTTCCCAGCACTCTTGGGCACTCTCAGTATCTCCTGTTTGCTACAACAGTACATAAATGTTGGTACGAAGCCACAGATATACGTGATGGATCAGATATGGGCAACGCTATGTGATATAGTATATAGAGAGAAAGACCAGGTGGACAACGTACTCGAAACAATAAAGCAGCCCTTTCGTACAAAGGGGTGGCACCCAACCAGTCTCCTTTCAATCTCATCCCTAAAAATGATGGGTTTGCCAGCTTATTTGCCTCCTTGACCAGAGACTGGGCTTCTCCACGACGAGAACTAAAGTCCATGGCGTTGAGTGCTTCTGCTATTCAGCCGTGTTTGTCTATATATAGATGCAACTTTGGTACAAATTAAAAAGAATGACTTTTAAACATGGAATTATGGAGAATTGGTGAGATCTATATCGACGGAGTGATTCGTTTCCTGCAATGGAGCGATGCTGGGTGCAGCAGTTTTCTTAATCCCCATGGCCATGGCTTCGAAAATGCTCCTCTGTTTGACGACTGGCTGCTTTCCCGCTGGCGAGTCTACTGCTGTTGGGGTGGGACCTGTAAACTTTCCAGTGTTTTCTGTGAATACATCGATGGCTGACTGAGCTGGATCGGTGCCTGGTGTTTTGAGAAGGTCCTTTTTGGCATCAGGCGCAGTGTTGTTCTCTTCCAATGGTTTCTTAGGTTGCTTTGTTTCGAATGAGAATGCGTGCGCATTATCAGAACGGTTTGATATCTTTTGATTTGCGAATGCAAGCATTCCCAAGATATCCTTGACCCTGTTCACCAAGAGCTGGGCAAGTTTTTCATAGCCAGCTTCCTTTGACTCAGTCCATTCCTCTGTTGTGATCAACTGGTCCGATAAAGGTGGAGCCGCGCTTGTGCCCAAGATATGGAATCTCAGCGAAAAGAATGCGTCCTGTTCTTTCAGGATGGACACGACTTCCGAGGTTATCTTGGAGCCCCTGTTGCGCAAATCCCATCCAGACTTGCAGACGGCCTTCAGGAGTCCTGTATCCAATTGAATCCTATCCCGGATCCAGTAAGGAGGCACCTTTTTCGTAGAAAAGTTAGGGAGGGGCGCGTTTGGATATTTCGTGCACCGGGACCTGAGCTCTGCCATGCCACGTACATGTTGGTCAACCTTTTCTGCATTTTTGACAATCCATTCAGGAAGTCTCTTGTCCTGCAGGGCTTGAATCGAGGCAACATCTTCCCATTCGCAGCAAGATTTGACTTTTGACGGAATATCAGATACCATTGCTTCCACAATTTTCTCGTACTCTGCGTGAGCATTCTCGTACGCCATTTTCTGATCCTCACTGATGAAGGGTGTTGTTCGGCGTTTGGGCTTTTTTGGAGCTTGTTTCACCAAATCCGCACAAAGAACGTTTAATACCTTTGCCACGCGTTCCACCTGCTCTTTCGGATACTTTTTGTTCACAAATGTGTCCATGTGGGGGGAATTTAAGAAACTCTCCACATCCATTCCAAATCTGAGCACACAGTCAAACAGATTGTTGACATCTGAAATAGCCCACTTTTTGGTGTCTGACTTTTTCGGCTTTTCCGATGATTTTTTCTGCGTCGTTTTCTTTGATGATGATCTCATCTCATCGTCTGAGAAATCAAACTCGTAATCATCACGTGGCGAAGGACGTCCTCGTTTCTTCTCATCGTAACAAATGGCTCTCTTTTTCCTTGGCGGAAGAATCTGTGGCATGGACTCCTGTTTTTTCATATCCTCGAACGAATTATAGGCTTCTGGCAACAGAGTTTTCCAAAAATCTTGATCATCTTCTGCTTTCGCTGGTTTTCCTCCTTCGAAAGAAGCAACAGAAAAGGTATTCCCTGCACGGCCTCCAATCTGTCGCTTCTCTGTTCTACTGGAAAGAATCTCATCGATGTTTTCAGTCTGGAATGCATTCGTCTCTTCCTCAGCTTTCTCGTCTATCTTGAGGCAATGTGCACCATGCTTGAGAAGCTCAGAAATTCGTTTACCATCGTATTCTGGACTGTCCTGTCCAGCAGATTGCAGAGCCATACCGCCCAGGATTGCCTCATCCAAACCGTACTTTCTGGAGGATGCATTGAACAGGTTCTCTTCGTATGTATTTTTGCTCACTAGCCGATAAATTGTGACATCCTTTGTCTGGCCAATCCTATGGCATCGTGCCATGGCTTGCAAATCATTCTGGGGGTTCCAATCGCTATCATATAGTATGCATGTGTCTGCTGCAGTGAGAGTGATACCCTGACCCCCGGCTTTGGTGGAAAGCAGGAAAATAAATCCATCCTTATCGTTTGAACTGTAGCGATCGATAGCAGCCTGCCTGTCGCGGGCAGATGTGGTTCCATCAATTCGTTCCACAGGGAAATTCATCAAATTGGCATAATCCTCCAGGACATTGAGCATGATCTTGAACTGGGAGAAGATGAGCACTTTTCTCTTTTCTTGCCTTAACTTTGGAAGAAGTTTGTGGAGAAGCTGCATTTTGCCACACGACGATACCAATAGATCAATCTCTGACATGTCTTCTCCAGTCTTTTTCCTATGGCGCTCTGCAAGATCATCCTCAACACCATCGCAGAGGAATGGATGGCAGCAGACTTTCCTGAGCTCCATCGCAACATTTCTCAAAGCTGGGACATTTTTTGAAGATGCTCCACCCAAAAGCACACCAATTTRGTTTTCAAATATGGCCTTGTAATAGGCCCTCTGCTCCTGTGTCAACTGTACCCAAATGATACATTCCTCCTTTTCAGGAAGCGTTTCGACATCTTCTTTCATTCTTCGCAATAAGATTGGTTTAAGAGCATTCTGAAGATCAACAACTTGCTCTGGGGACATTTTATCTGTGGAACGACCAAATCGATCGAGGAAGTCATCCTCATCATCGTACTGTTCTGGATCCAGCAAATTCAAAATTCCAAACAGCTCCCTGACATTATTTTGAACAGGAGTTCCAGTCAGAAGCAAAATCCACTGACATGGAATCGCAGCAATAGTATTTCTTGTGGAGCCCTTTGTACCCTTCATCCTGTGTGCTTCATCAATAATCATGGTCTCCCATTCAATGTTTTGGAAAAAGGCCCCATCCCTCATGATATGTTCATACGACGAAAGAATCACATCTGGCTTGACCACCTTGCTTTTGCGATCATTCTTGCACCATATTTCATATTTATGGATAACCTTTTTATCCTCAGCTGTCCCACAGTACAGCACACAATTCATTTTTGTCCATGTCTCAATCTCCCGCTTCCAGTGGCCCAGCGTTGTCAGAGGAGCAATCACCAAGAAGGGACCATTGACATGTCCAAATTGCCTCTGGAACTCCAACGTAGCAATCGACTGAGCGGTTTTTCCAAGACCCATTTCATCTCCCAGAATACAATTCCTTCCAGTGTACCAATTCTTACTCATCCATTTCAATGATTCCACCTGGTAATCTCTCAGCTTTCTACCATTTTCAAACGTTGGGACAGCAGAGAGATTAATAGCATCAGAATTCTGGTCATTCTTGGAAAATGTTTGCAACTTTTTCGCTTCAGCCTTGTTATGTTCCTCGTACTTGGACAGCGCAGCTTGATCCTCTGGTGATGCCAAGTCTTCTGGAGATTCCCACGTACATTCGGAATAGTTCAATCCACACCACTTGACCAAATATTCCCCTCTTTTGGTATTTTCCGTCACAATCTTCTCCGCAACCAACCAATCAGGATGAATTCCATCCTCGAGATCGCCATACGGGTCCACCTTGCCCTGCTCCAATCGCTTTTCATACCCTCGAATCAAAGACCCCTTCTCCATGGCAAACAGGTCATCCCTATCCACCCACTCTGCTTTCCTGTAACTCTTTCCCTTGAACTTGACCCTCATCTCTCTCTTACCAGCACCGGCCTTTCGTGAATGCAGAATGCTTTCAACAGAATCAAGCCCAACAGGAGCCACAGTATCAGTCGATTCCTCCTCCATCATATCATCGTCCTCGCTATCACTCATCAACACCTGATACCCTCTCGTATTACCGGATCTTTTACCATGTGCAACGACAGCGTCCTCATCCTCATCATCACTCCACATCGTATCAATGGCATAATTCACCCTTGCACGTGCAGCTCTCTGTGGGCGCTCAGACTCTTTGACAACTGCATCGCTACTCTTACCCTCCTCATCATCAGATGCATCGCTCAATTCCAAATCTTCCTCATCTGCGCCATCATCGGATGACATGTCATCATCCTCCAGGACCTCTTCCTCCTCCTCCAGGACCTCTTCCTCCTCCTCCACATGGGAGTCAGCACTCTCGCTCTCTGATCTCACTCTACCAGCAGACTCCTCAGCGGCACCATCCACTGGTTCTACATTCCCGCATACAAATTGTGACAGGGGCACGGCTTCCTCGACATCAACCATATCTCCTGCAACACACACACAGCGTCAGTCTCGTGGTTTCAACAATATTTGAACGACCATGTCAATTCCACCTACCAGTAGTATACTATCAGCTCTGTCGCTGGGTAGTTATCAAAATATAAAATAGAGATACCACCGAATCCGATGCGATACGCTGGATTTGTTCGAGCTGCCGTTGACAACAATAACGGTAGATGTCAACAACGACGGTTCACTCGTGTTTGACGTAGGATGAGCGAATCAATCTACTACAGATATACACGTATTGGTTAAATTCAATGTAGATTCAATAGAACGGAAGGCTGTTGAGGAAGAGTTTGAATGATGGTCTCGCATAATTTGAATTTTTCTTATTCAAGGAGCTCTCATCGTGTTGTCGTCTATGCACGTTTGTTGTTACATGGGGGAATACGCATCTTCCTTTCCACAGGTTCATTGTCAAACAACGACTCTCTGGGAAGTGCATCACAATGTCAGCATTGGTGCAAATGGATGGATAGTTGGAAGCAAGGCTGCCGTTAGAAATCCGTGGAGTCCCCCATGTAAATGTTCCATATCCAGATTCCGCCATCGACGCAGTTGAATGTCACTTCGCAGCCACTCTCAATTTTGCCGATGCCAAGGTCCACAGCCAGGTCTTCAATGTCATCACACAGTGAAATGCGCGGATATGTCCAATTGTATCCAAAACTGTCCAAGCCAATGTTTAGTCTGGAGGAGTATTTTCTGCACCCCACCTCAATTTCCTGGCCACCACTGATCCTGAACATGTCCCTGCAGATTGCTGACGGAAGCTGGCCACCATACCCGTCCTGGTTTGCAAAGTACGGACATTGTCCCGGTGGTGCTTTCTGTGGGTCAATTTGTTCAACTGCAGGGGGGCGTTCACCATCGTCCCATGAGGGGGTTGGTCCCAGACTTGTGCTCTTCAGAGAAGCAGAGCCGCGTCTGGAGGGCCCCACACGTGGCCCTTGCTGCGCCCGGTCGCTGTGGGCCAGCGCGATGCATAATTGAGCAAAGAGTATCACTTTTGCAAGCTGTTTCATCATCATCATCATCATCATTATCATCGTGGGTGTAATTAGCGTTCCTGAGGAGACTTGTCTGTCTGTCTGTTTCTTTGTTGAGGTTGTCTCAAACTGATGTTGTCTGGGAAAATGCGGGCAACATGTCCAAGATGTCTACTCTGAGTTATTTATGGTTTCCAAACTGGGTTCCTATGCGGTCAAATGCCTTGGATGATTTGGTCAACACAATGCTGAGTCAGCAAATGATGACCAGGCGTACATCCAGGGTCCCATTTCGGAGCTTAAACAGAGTTCGCGTTTTACGGCCGAAAAACGCATCTATTTTACATGATATATTAGTACATACCTTGGTTTCGCATTCAAAGCTATCACCGTCATCTCATACCCTCGCAGATGTAGTCTCCAAATGTCTGTAGAGGATTTTACTGCATGGTTTGCTGCTGACAGATATAGCACATGGATGCCGTATAGGGTATGCCGTATTCGCTTGTTATTACAACCACTCCATTTAATACTGAATGATCATCCTTTGATCTTCTTACGGGTCAAATAACGCTCCTTGGCGGCTTTAATCTTGTCTTCCCGTTCTCTCTTGAGCCGCTCACCTCGCTCCTCTGGGTCTTCTTCTTCTTCATCTATTGCTCCTGCAGGACCTCCATCAATGTCTTGAGCTTCTTCTCTAGTAGTTGCAACTTTCGCTCGCTCATTTTCTTCAGGAGAATCTATAATAGCAGTACCAGCTGGTCCAGTATCACCAGGTGCCTCATTCATGCCGTCTGAATCCTTCGTCTCTGGTACAGTCTCCATACCAGTGGAGGGTTCTTTGCGCTCTATTTGCTCTATACCTCTACTTGATCCCTTAAAATCAACATTTGACTTGAATAAATTACGGTAGAAATCGCCCATGTGACCCTTCTTCTCCACCGCCTCTTGTTCCTCCTCCCGCAGTCTCTTCTCCTGCTCCAGTTTCCACTTTTGCTCCTCCTCGAGTTTCTTCCTGTACGCAGATGTCACAAACTTCTCTGTAGTACCATAAATATGCTCTTCCGCTTTCCGTTCCTTTTCTAAACGCTTCTCATGCAACACATCCTGCTCTCGCTTCCTATGCTCTGCAGTCTCCAACAGATTGGCAATATACTTTGGTTGCCTGCTTACTTTCTCATCAATTTTCGGTGCTGACCTTGCCTGCTGAATCGAATCAAAATGAGAATCATAGTCAAATATATTTGCATCCTCCCGAAGTGCCTCAGCCTGCATCTCCAGCACCTTTTTGTTTGTCTTTGCAGCAGCTGCCTGTTGAGCAATCATTCTCCCTACATGTGACATTGGCCGCTGCTCTTCGCCCTCTTGAATATCCTCTTCGTCATCATCCTCCCCAAATATGTTTTTGTCCCTCGTGGCAGGCTTGGTTGGTGCCTGTCGACCTCTACCAGAGGCAGGTTTTCTAATCTGAAGACCATACGACACACCCTTTTCGCCAATAATCAGTTTATGATCCTGATTCTTCCCTGACGAACTCATAATACCATATTAAATAATCTATGTGCATGAGGGGCGAATGTAGACGCTTTGGCTGTCCATCTGTCCTGGGCAGACAAAGACAGCTCTTTCGGGAAACCAACGAAGTGGACAAATTTTCGGGACAGTCGTCTGGCCGACGGTGGAGAATTCCACGCCTGGTGATTGCATGGACAATGTGCTATCCGCAATTGTTATAATCAACTATAGATTTTAATAAAATGGCATCTAGATCATTTACAACCGCACAGACTACAGTCTCAGCTGGTCGTGTGGCAGCGCAGGGCTGCCGCTTGGCCCCACGCCAGCAGCCATATGCTGCCCAGCATCGTTCATCTGCTACAATTGTGGAGAAGACAATTTTATCGAGAGTATCTTTGGTCGCTTGCAAGGTATGGTCCAGTTCTGAAGGTTGCTTTGCGTGGTTGTAGAAACTGCTGGCTGCCATGTTTGCTTGTTTCGGTGATACTAGAATGATGGTATCTGATATGGAATGATATTGTTGTGTAGGCTGCTGCGGATGCTGTAGAAGATGCTTCTGATCAGTTGGCGTACGAAACTATGGTGGTGCTTCGCCCAGATATGACTGACGAACAGAGGGATTCTGAATTAGCAAAGTTCGAGGCATTCTTGAGAAAGAGTGGCGCAACTGAGATTGATGTGACTATCAGAGGTCGTCAGAGACTGGCCTATCCAATCAAATCGTTTGCGGATGGAATTTATGTGTTGTATACGTTCAATGCCAATCCCCAGGTGGTGGCACCCGTTCAGAAGTTGCTCTCTACTCCAACAGCAGGGGCAGAGTTGAATGTGTTGCGTCATATGACTTTCCGCATTTAGGATTACGTTTTTCATGTTATTACAATAGATGTTATGTAAGCAGTAGGTGCTACATTGTTGTGTACTGTACAAGGTTAGGATAGGTCAAACCCTGCGTCCGATTGAACTGCGTAGAGCAACTTTTCTCGCATTATTTTCTCTCTCATGTATGGTGGTAGTCGAAGAGTGTTGGAGCATGTTGATGCTGATGGGAGACGCTCTTTTGTTCCACCAAAAAGCCCCATGGCTGGGTGGACAAGCTCTGATGCAGCCAGTTGAATGGTGAATGGAGGATTCATGTACTTGAAACCACCAAGTGGTGCAGCAGTTGTTGCTGTGGCGAATTTCAGTAGCTTTCGAATAGTATTCTGATCCATAGAGGCGACGACTTTCCAAAATAATTTGATGGGTCTGGATGTGGCAGTGTACCCACCAGTCAGTTTGCAATGCTTTTTCAAGTCCTGAATATCAACGTGGCCATCTTTTCCTCCTCCAAGAAGCATATTTATTTCTTTTGGACTGAATATGCGAAGCCATGATGGTGGGAAGATGGCTGAAAGCCCATTCATGAAGGCTTTGGAAGCTGTGTCCAAGCGTTTTCTAAGATGACAGTCTACCAGCAGGGCAATGTAGCGTACCCTGTTTTCATAGGTTACCATCTCTTGGCTTCCATTTGGTATCAGCTCTTCTTCGATATGAGAGCCTAGAATATCCATTTCAGCCGTAAAATAGAGCCCCAGATTATCCACAACCTCTTTCGGATACAGCTTCAACTGCAATAGACTTTTGTACAGTTGTGGGTCAATTGCTTCTAAATCATCAATGGTCGGTATATTTCCCAGCAACCGCCCGATGAAAAATGTAGCAAACGGGACTTGTATCAAAAAGTTTTCGTACAGAGCTTTTCCGAGCAAAGCCCCTGCCAACTGCAGCAACTCTAGTGCATCATCCTCCCCTAGGGCTGATGACAGGGGGGACGGGTAAAGTGATCCATCTCGAGTTGCACATACTATTCCTCGATTTGGATCACAAATTTCCTTCATCGCAAGAGTAAGTAGTTCTTTAGTCAGTCCACCCATGTCAATACCGGCTTCCTGGAGTCCATCCTTGGAAAAAAATGTCACGCTGAGAGGGCGTCTCAAGACACCCAAGTTACTGCATCCGAATTGTGCGAGTAGATCTTCTAGTACTCTATTTCTATGCACAGATATTCGTACTGGAGATAATCCACCTTGTGCTGGGGATATGTGATATCCTCTTGCGGCTCTATCTGCAGCCACCAGTCCTGTTCTAAAAATGTCCACCCTGGCTGGAAAGGGAACACCTGATGGAGCGACAAAAAGCAGCGAAAGAATTCCGGGAAGATCTCCACGGTGATTGGTTACTTCCATATTCTCAAATGCCTTTAGAATGCTTTTGGAGTCCAGGCCACTGTCTTGCTTCCTTTGTATGGCTGTCTTGTACGGAAGAACCCACAAGTCTGCATCACAGAAAGCATGCCTCTCATTCTTCTCAAATAACGTTCTAACAAGAGCGCTGATTGTACTCTTCATATCTGGTATAAATCGAGCATCACTTTTATCAGTCTCGTCTCTAAAGAACCCAATATCGCTGTCAAGCGGGACATATGTGTAAAACATGATGGAGTTTATGGCTGCGGCAATACTTCTATGGTGTCCTAGAGTAAGAATGTCAGACCCACGAAACTCTGTATCGTCGATATAGCGTATATATTCGCCATATGATACTGTAAATATGTAAAACAATGCCCTCATATCGCGAGGAATGTCGCGCAAACTTTTCTCTACGAGAAGCAGGTTCTGGTTCTGGACAACCTCTGAAACACCCAACTGACGGGATGTTTCTCTCCACAAGGACAAGAGCATGCTGGGATCACACCAGATATACCCCAGAATACTACCTCCTGGATCGAGAACACAGGTAATATTGTAATACAACCTGGCAAAATCGTTTACAGATGGAAGGCCTGAGAAGAACATCTTCACCATGGAACCCAACCGCAACTGATCAAAATCGCCTTCCGTCAAGGGTTCGCCACCATCTTTAATGCGCAATGATACAGTCGAGAAGAAAGATACGATTGTTTCATCATGTAAATTGTCCATTATGTGCTCTCTTAGAGCAGCCCTCACTGAGAGTGCGACATTCACCAGCACATTGGCATATGCTAAACTTTCTTGGTGCCAGCAGTTGTCACCAACCTGGGAGGCTGTCACCCAAGCTACACGTTCAACCACATCATTGCATACCACATCGGCAATGCTCTTCAAGAGACGAAAATCCATCATAGCGGACAAAATTTTAGTACTGTACTCTACGATACCCGGTATCACCAATATGTGTGCAACGAGTGCAAGGGTGCCCTCCATCCCCATTGATGTACACACATGTATCTGACTCTGACAAGCATCTGCAACTGCCGTCTTCACCAACAGATCGTTCTCCATCCCTTTTGAAGACTTTATTGACCTCCAAAATCGCGCCGTAGCAGTAGCAACGCATGATTTGGAGACCCACCATTCAGCAAGTTTGGCAAAAATGGCAGATCCTTGCACCCGCTGCCCGGAGCGAGTTTCAAGGCAGCAGCCTTGCGCCCAAAACGTTTCATCCGATAGGACATATAGTATACGTGCAGCGGCACAACGCGCCACCATTGATGCATCAGTATTGATATCCCCCAGAATCCCACAGCACAACAACACCATTTTCCTGGTGCAGTGCAATATATCTTCCACATACTCTTGCGCATCATCTTCGCTCCCAATACCTTCCAACCTATACAAGGAATTATCCCCTATATATGTTATCCTTTTGTGGAATAATGCAAGGAATGCACACAAATCCTGCCCGATAGATTCACTCGTGTACATCTCATCACTCTGAAAACAGTCTCTATACTCCAGGGGGAGGTAAATTGCAAACACCAGGGGACAAATCGAATACATCAATTCGTCAAGCTTCAATGTATCTCCAGTAACAGAACCCAGGATATCGTCAAGGCGACCATGAAGTTGAGACTTCACTGCCTGCCTCACTCTCCATGCCCGAAACGCCTTCTGAATTTTTATCGATGCTCTGGGCAACATTCTCTCATACATTCGCCTCTCCCTCTCCTCTTTGACCTGCTGAAGAACCTGAGATCTACTGCCTTCAACCTTGGAAGCACCCCGCAGGCCTCGCACACCACTGCTGCTGGAAGCAGAGCTACTCGTGTGTGAGGATGGAGAAAAGTCGACCCGATCCATGCCTCCTTCAAGCTTCTTCGCAGAGACGCAATTTGTAAAATGGGTTTTCTAAAGTATCACATTTTAACCATTTTTTGAACTGCCATAGTCCAGGGTTGCATCCGAGGGTCGTCCTCGTGTGCCTCTTGCAGGCGCCCAGATTCGAATTCCATCATGGAATGGCCAAGCACAACACGTGGTCAACCACACACGGGCCAAGTAGATCAAATTCCCATTAAGTATCTTACAAACGAATATTTTTATACATTTCTGTATTTAAATGCTTCAATCGGGGCTCTTGGCGCGTTCTACTGCTGCAAGATTGTCTTTGTCACATCCAAGGCGTTTGAGGATCCAAAGAACCATGGCGACAGCATCTATCGATGTAACCAAAGATTACGAGACTCTGGTTTCCAAGCTCAAGGACTGTTCAGCTCTGGCTGGAATTTCTGGGCTTCTTGGCTGGGATGAGATGGTTCAGCTGCCAAAGAATGCTGCTCAGGCCAGGGCTGCCCAGAAGGCTGCCCTGGCTGGGGTGATTCACGAGCGATCTGTGGATCCAGAGATTGGCAGATTGCTGGATACCTTGGAGAAGTCGGATCTATCTTCTCTTGATGAGTTTGCCCTGGCTAACATCCGCGAGACTCGGCGTGATTACAAGAAGAGCACCGCTGTGACAGAAGACCTTGTTCGCCGTGAAGCAGCCCTGGAATCAAAAGGGTATTTGCAATGGGTGACGGCGAGGGAGCAGAATGATTTTCAGCAATTTGCTCCAGTGTTGCACGAGTGGATTGAAATTCGAAAGGAGAGGGCAGCCATGGTGGATGCCTCAAAGCCTGCATATGATGTGCTGGCTGATGAGTACTCTGCTGGCCTCACGGCTGCGCGAGTCACTGAAATTTTCAATGAGGTGAAGAGTGGCTTGATTCCTTTCTTGGCAGAAATTAGAGAAAAGGGGGTAGAGCCAGATAATTCGTGGCTCCAAGGTGAATTTGATATTGATACTCAGGCTCAACTATGCAGAGAGATTGCTGTGGCTATTGGGTTTGATTTGGACAAGGGAAGACTGGATGTATCCGTCCATCCCTTCACTGGTGGTGCCCATCCTACGGATGTTCGTATGACGACGCGCTTCAAGAAGGATGATGTCACAGAAGGTTTGACTGGAGCTATTCACGAGACAGGGCATGCCTTGTATGAGCAGGGGAGAAATCTCAAGTACGATGGTCTTCCCGTGAATGCAGCCGCCGGAATGGCTATTCATGAGAGTCAAAGTCTACTGTGGGAGAGAATGGTGGCATTGTCTAAACCATTTGCCGCCTACTTGCTACCAAAATTACACACATCATTCCCAGGCGCCTTCCCAGAGTCTAAAACGCCAGAAGACTTGTACAGAGCTTTGAATGTAGTAAAAAATGAAAGTTTTATTCGAGTGGAATCTGATGAGGTCACGTATCCAATGCACATCATCCTCAGATTTGAAATTGAAAGAGCCCTGGTGGAGGGAGAGCTGCAGGTGGACGATATCCCAAAGGTGTGGAATGCAAAAATGCAAGAGTACCTCGGTGTGACACCTACTTCAGATGCCCAGGGATGTCTTCAAGACGTCCATTGGTCAGCTGGCCTCTTCGGGTATTTCCCAACCTACACATTAGGTGCAATGTCTGCAGTGCAGATTTTTGAAACTGCCAAGGAGCAGATACCTAATCTTGATTCACAGATTGAGAATGGAAACTTCACACCTTTACGAGAATGGTTGAATAAAAATATCCATTCTTTGGGCAGTTTGTATCCTACTGCGGACGATCTTTTGACCAAGGTTACAGGAAAGCCATTGGATCCACAAATCTTCCTCAACTACTTGAAGGAAAAGTACACTGCCATTTACAAACTGTAACTACGTACGTTTCTGTAACATCGCCGCAACATCATACCCTGTTCCTGTACCCCTATCCAACTGTGTCACTCTCCCAGGTCCCACTTTCTTCAACAATGCCATGGCTGCTCGAGGAGCAAGCTGCATCAGGTACCCCATGAACAGAACAGGATGTCTTGTGATCCAACAATCATTGATCTTATGATACACTGCTCGCATCACCAATTCAGTAACCGCATTAATTGAAACTCTCTTACTACTCGCACTTGTATTCTTCTGTTCCATTAACCCGTCTTTTCCATACACCATTCTAGGCCGAGACGTGTCCCCCATATCAATAGGCCCAGGATTCACAACAGTCACCTCTATCCCTCGCGACGACAGCTCTGCAGCCATGGACAAAAAGTAAGCCTTTACGGCACTCTTTGCTGCAGCATACACTGCCTGACCTGGCGATGGAACCGCAGATGCCATGCTTGCAATCACCACATGATGCCCACCCTGCCTCTCCAGCATATACGGCAAACTCGCTCTCGCCACAGCCATCTGGCCCACGACATTCATACGAAGTAAGGCTTCAGCAACCTCATGGCCTGTCTCTTCAACCGGTCCATGCTGACTCGCCCCAGCATTATACACAATATAGTCTACCCGACCAAACACTGCAAACGCATCCTTGGCAACCTTTTCAATCCTGGCATACGAATCTGTGATATCAAACGGCAGCACCGCGACATCATCCTCTCTTACAACCTCACAGCACTCGTCCTTGACGCTCATCAGACCCGCTTCACGCCGCGATGACAGAATCACCCGTGCACCATCCTGTGCCCAGCGAACAGCCAAAGACTTGCCCAGTCCCTGACTCGCTCCAACAATCCACACCACCTTTCCTGAGAAATACCCCAGAGGCGCATTCTTGCGTTTTGATAATAAATGAAGGTCACAATTAGCACGCACAAAGGCGATGAGGACGTTCAAAGCATACAAGCAAATGACACAGGCTCCAATCTGTGGCCAAGTCAAATGCGATACCTCTACAGCCATTCTCTGTCCGATCGACATGGCATTACACTGTAATTGTTTATATGTCTCAGATAGGACAGTCTTGTTCGTCAAAGACGGGTATTTGTGAAAATGCCTGCTCTGCTGAACTCTGACACAACCACGTCTTCCTCTGTCGTTTTCACACACACGTCGCAATATGCATCTCGATACAATCATTACAAGAACAATATGAATCAGTCGAAAGAATCTAGGATACACGGGCGTTATCCTGGGCCAATCGATTGTCTACAAGCTGCTTGGTCATGTGAACCAATGAAATCTGCTGGACCAGGACAAGTGCAAATCCAGACTGTTTCATGAGATCCGGGTCTTCGAATTTGAAGGAAAATCCATCATGGTCAACCGAATCTTCTTGAACGGCATCTTCCGAGGCAGCCCGCAATGTATGCGTGATGAAATCGCTCACCCCCAATGCCTCAAGATTGCCTCCTCCCTGCGCATCCGCAGAACCAACCCATGCCCATCCCTGCGATTTGGACGCGACAGGATGTATGACTCCAAGTTTCGCCATCGTCATATATACGATACTTATCCATCGAGCAAAGAGGGTTGCAGACGCATTCGTGCCTCCAGGAGGGCGTGCCACCTTCACCAGTCCACCACTCTGCTCAAACTCTTCTGGTCGCAGGGCCGTGAACACCTCATCAGCTGTCCACCCCGACACATAACAGTACGCAGCTGTCGACACAAAGCTACGTGCAGATGATAAATATCCTAAAACAGAACCATTAAAGGAGAGAAGAAGTCTCACAGCAGTCTCTCTGAGTTCTTCATCCCTGGATGGGGAGATCCTTCCATCCAGAGGATCTGCAGGCATGTCTAGCATCCCCCGAATGAATCCAGTCATGGCATAATGAAACGGAGACTCGATACCATCGTCATCATCGCCACCACCAGCAGCATCGAGTGGAATCTTTTCACATCGCTGTCCTGAATCACGAACCACTTGAAGCGACAGAAGAACCAACCTGGAATTCTGCTGCATGACCTTCACAAATTCACCTGGTTCCTCATCAGCATTCGACAGACCCTGCATACTCTGCTGCAACTGCAACTGTCTCAAATTCATCCCATTTAAAAACTGATCTATCCACGTCTTTGTAATATCTCTCAAGCCTCTGATCATGACGGACGATCTATTGCCTTCCGAAGAGGCTGATGATGGATCCCCATCATCAGGTGCATCCAGCACACCTGCTGCGGCATCACCATCTTTGACCAACCCAATCTCATCAAGCGTCAAATACACGAGCGTCATCCATGTCAACATGATATCCTGCATCATCGGCTGCTCCATCCCACCAGCAGACAGGGTCCCAAACGTCACAATCCTCTTCATAGCATCCAACGAGTACCCTCTCTTGTACATACCAATAACGCATTCAACAAAGCATTTCGATGCAAAAAATGACCTATTCTGACAGGCGAGAAAACATAACAGTAATGCCTGCGCAAACACGTGCTCTCCTGCAGCATCCTTCTCCTCCGAGGACGCAACAACAAACGCTTGTCCTGGGCGACGAGACACCCTCTGTACAACCAGGCTCGGAACAGGACACCGTCGCATCGCCGGTACTAGAGTACCAGCGCATTTTGATATTGATGGTACTCTACAACCACGATGGCACAATACCACCTGTACCGTGCCCAATTCCTGGGCCCAATTCCACACTGGAATTCTCGACATGCCCAAACCTCTGACACCCTATACAACCAAGCAATACGCACTCTCAACTCCAATGTACGTACTAATGAATATACTCTATAATAATCAGGATCAAATGAACCAATCCTGCCATGATTCATCAGACTCTACGAGAAACACAGACTCGAGAGAGAGGGAGAGATCTCGGAGAGATCTCTAGAGATCTCTCCCTCTCTCTCTCTGCAGAGCTGTGCACCCGCATCAAGAAAGAAAGACGTGCGGATTCCATACCAATACTATTCAAAGTACATCTATACAAAAATGATACTTTTTAGTGAATAGAATAGAGTTTTCAATACGATGCCAGCATTCTCGACGCAGAGTTTTGGTTCCACTGTACTACACCCTGCCACCCTGCCAAGGGTGGGCTACACACACACACGCCATCTCACAAGCGCATCTTCTTCATGGACGCCATTTGATCATTCGTCTGGTGGAGATTCCGAGACGACAGCGACGCAGAGACTCCTCAGATGCCAGTCTGGCATACCAGCATGCTCACGCCCACTCCCAGACTGCCCAGAGGAAGAATACTGCAAAGAATGTCATGGAACTGGGACAGCAGTCTGTCATGTCTGTTATGGAAAGGGAAGAGTGAATAAAAAGAGGGCATCAGCCATCACGACATCGGGAGAATGGCCAGTCTGGTGCAAGAGCTGTTTTGGCAGAGGACACTCCATCTGTGGGGTATGTTTGGGAACGGGAATCAAAAGGGACCCGATTGGATTCCGAGTGCCACAGTAATACTATTACTACTACTATTAATACTGGTAATACTATCACCATGCTGCGTTGTATAGCATCGAATAGTCGACGATGCGGCAAGACCGTGATTCCAGAGGCAATGTCACTGGGGTCGAGTCAGGGCTGTGATATTGCCCTAGATATAGTACCACAGAAATGTAATGATTCGATAGCCGAGTCACGGGGTATATCCTCGTCAGTCAGTGCCTGGAGGCGACTGAAATCGCCGTTACCTCCTCTATCCGAGAGACCTCAGGTGGGCTATCGGCGTAGAAACAATACCGACCCTGCGACTGGTGAAAAAGATGAAAAAGAATCCACTGCATCTCATGAGATGGATGCAGAGGGGAGTCCACGCGTGTCTGGGTCACTGTCATCTTCTTCTGCGTTGGGGTCAGACAAGGGTCTTGAACAGCGACCAGATCTGGTGGAGAGATACATGTCTCTAGAGATGGAGTCAAGAAAGGATAGGACAAGGGCGACGTTACAGCAGGTGGCCAAGGAATTCGCTCGGTTTCCAGGAGATACTGGGTCGAGCGATGTGCAGGTGGCACTGCTTACATCAAAGATTGCAATACTAGCGGAGCATGTCAAGGCCCACCCAAAGGATCATTCATCTCGTCGAGGGTTGCGTGCCATGTTGCATGGTCGTCGACAGTTGTTGCAGTATCTTCGTCGGACGCAATTTGATCGGTATGCCATGGTGATTAGCAGACTGGGGCTGAAGGATTCCTTTGGTCCTCAGGATAGATTTACACAGCGATATTCTTAATGATACCATATGATTTAATAGTATAACGTATTGATGTATGAAAGCGACTATTCAGAGGGTATCGAGGGCGAGTGTCGCCGTGAATAACGCCATTGTGTCGAGAATTGATAATGGCTTGGTCGCACTTATTGGTATCGGTGCGGATGATACGGATGCGGATGTGGAATATATAGTCAGGAAATTACTTAATATCAGGTATGCATCGGTACATTGCCCTTGCTAGTATTCCAAAGACACAGAAAGAGAGAGAGAGAGAGTCACTGTTTAATGATGCAGAGTATGGCCTTCGAAGACATCTGCGGGGGAAAAGGCATGGGATACGTCTGTCAAGGATAATGGATATGAGATTCTGTGTGTGAGTCAGTTTACTCTGTGTGGGAGGCTGAAGGGGAACAAGCCTGATTTCAGCAAGGCCATGCCCCCATTGCAAGCCAAGTCCATGTATGAGACCTTGTTGGATAGGTTGAGGAAAGAGTATGGGGAGGATAAGATTAAGGATGGGGTGTTTGGTGCGTTTATGCAGGTGTCAATAGAGAATTCTGGTCCTGTGACGATGACATTGGATTCTTCAAAAAAAGACTCCTGTTAGTCGAGCATTCATGGACTAATTAGTACGTTATAACGTTCATAATACATATCTGTATACTCTATATTAATGATCGTGGCGCTTCTTCTTCGCCTTACGAAGACCGTCCAGGCCAAAAGAGAGCCAAGAGGACACCCACAAGAGCAATACCCGTCCCAACCCAATCACCGATATCTGGCTTGACATTATCCACAATCCACCCCCATATATACGACAGAAGAATAAAAAAACCACCATACACGGCATATATTCTACCGAAATTGTCCAGTGGTTGCAAGGTAGGTATAAAACCATACCCAACAAGGACAAGACTACCAATCACAGCCATGTACCATGCCTTGGACTCTCGCACAGTCTGCCACACAAGCCACCCACCACCAACCTCTGCAAATCCTGCAAGAATGAATAAGAAGATGCATACGACAATGTTTCCAGCGCTCCATCCGTATTCACCCTTGTATGGGGTATATTCTGCAGAATCAGCTGGTTCTGCTTCTGGTCCTTCCATGTAGTAATCTATCTGAATATCGCTTGCGATGCATCTGTGTAAAGCTATATGCCAGTTATCGTGTATGTTTCATTATTGTCTTCTCTTCTTTTCGAGGAAATGCTACTATTCTTCTAGGGCTTGCAATTCCAATTGACACAAGACGCAACGAATCACCGTTGATGATTCACCAATGCCACTCGTTTCTATTTTTTTAGGTCTTGTAATAGAATTAAATACAATAGAGTATAGAGTCTCTTCACAAAATTAAGAAGAAATTAAGAAGACTTAATTAAACACGAATTAAATTAAAATCCTTGGCTACAGGCCTGTTCCCTAGCTAGGGCCTATAGGCCTATATATTCCCTAGGGAATCCCTACAGACTAGATCTAGATCTCTCATGTGCACATTGCCATTTGGAGATCCAGCTGGATTCGAATTTTGATCATGATCAGGGTTGCGCAACCCATATGGGTATCCATGCATGGGTACCCATGCCACCGGTGGCCACTCTGCAATTGAGTATGCGTGCGATGGTGCTGACGAGGCCAATGTCCAGTTTCTGCCCAGGTTCCAATGAATGATACATATAATGCCTCGAATGTACTCAGAATTGGTAATATTTTTAATACATAGTTGTATGTTGTAGGTGAATCATTATTTACATCCGTTGGATAGGTATACCCCCGTCGGACGAATACCTGTACGAATAGGACACTGAGACTGTGGAAGGAAAGAGCACGTGTTCTTCTGTTTCAGGTCGAATCATCTTTACAGAATCGTTATATTTTGTATATACGTGGTTATCATTGCGAGAGCAATTGTCTGTGTGACATACTCGCGCAGCTATCGTACGTACGTATAAACGACGAGGGGCGTGAGTCAGTGCTGACGTGTGCATTTCTTCTACTACAACGACGACTACTGTATCGCATTCTTATATACAGTCATCAGCATCAGCATTATGGTCAAGTGGGTAAGTAAAACAAGCGGCGATCGTCAAAGGGAAGGGAGAAGGGAGGGTCAGCCTCCTGGTGCTGGCAATCACAGGGAGGGGTGTTGTGGAGACACGGCTGATGGAGCTGGGAATCACGGGTCTGTATTTGAGACGGATGAATTCAAAATGTGGTGCATGAAGATTATTCCATGTACCAAGCGATTTGTTCATGATTGGACGGTGTGTCCGTTTGCACATACTGGGGAGAAGGCTGTGAGGAGGGATCCACGCAAGTACACATACACTGGTATTGCGTGCCCTGATATGAAGGGGTCTGGGGAATGTATTCGTGGAGATGCGTGCCCGTATGCACATAATGTGTTTGAATATTGGTTGCATCCTACACGATACAGGACGCAGTTGTGCAAGGATGGGCCCAAGTGCCGTCGTTCCATATGCTTTTTTGCACACGAATTGGATGAGCTTCGGATTCCAGAATCCAAGCCATATGTTTCTCCAGAGCAGCTGGCAGCTGCATCTTTGGCTGGTATTCAAAAAGAGAAGGAGAGCCGTGGTGATGGAAGAAGGATGAAGGAAACGCATGAGGAGGAAACAAACTGGCACGAGGGAAAAAAGGGGTTGCTGCCGGATATCAGAGTTGAGGGCCATGCAAACTCTGCTGATGACACACCAGTGTGGACACCGCACGCTGTGCCCATGGAGCACAGTCCAGTATCTCAAGTACAGAGGAATATATTTGATACCAGTCGGGTGTTTCCACAGTCTCACCAAGAGGCCATGGGACGATATTCTCCTGAGAAACTGTTGGAAACTGGAAAGATTTCAACTGCAAGGATTGATGAATTCCGAAGAGATTCAAATCATTCTCCTCCCGCCTTGGATCCTCTCAAAGATCAGCAGCAGCTTCATACCTTGGCTGAGACTCTTGCAAACCTCAAAATGTCAATGCTGCACTCACAGCAGATTGAAGACTCGCCTTCTGCAAAGTATGATGCTGTTGTGCATACAGTGCAACAGGTACTTCACCGGGCTTTGAGTCAGCAAGAGAGCAGCACGCAGCAGCTGTAGGAGAGGCATATGTTTTTCTTCTCGCTGGCGAAACTTTCATTCAAGCTGCCATATAGTATCTCCAGGTCCAGTATGTCCATACAAACCCATTCAACAAGACCGAGCATTGTTTTCATTTTCAAGGTAGTGGATGATGTCCATCACCCTGGGCATCCGTTAATATGTGTCTTCTAAGTTTTTTCCTTTCTACCCTATATTGATTTATTATTACATTGTATTTTTGGGTTTGTAAATCTCACCATATGGTACCATATTCTAGAAGAAGCGATGCATCTCTTCTTTTGGCACTGCACAGTGCCAATTTGAAATGACAAAGAAATACAACCAGGTGTGTTCTGTAAAAGAATTCCAAAATAATCATCAACTACTACTAGTAGTAGTAGTACTATGTATGTAAATCAGAGTACGTACGCATCCCGTAGTTGAACGGCACGCGCATGTCGTATCGGTCTCAATTCCATTGTGGTGGTTTGGGTTCTCCTTTGAACAGAAAACAACGGTTTGGACACATATATACACAAACAAGGAGAAAAACTACAACTACTAGTATATTACTCAGGAAGGGGAAGAAATGGGTGGATACGGCTGCTAGGGCTCGTTCAGAGGGACCCCATTCAGAGACGCCTGCGTCTGTTTCTCCGAAACAGAAGATCAGGTCCAGTATTTCTATTGAAAATGCAACCAAAAATGATACTTGGGGTGTATTAAAACTGATTGCAAAGGAAAAACTCAATCCCATTGCTCTGAATATGAATAATTTCATTGTGGCAAGGGACAAAGAACCTGTGAGTGGACAGGTTGTTGGAGCTGGACAGCTCAAATATATTGGAAAGGATGCGTACGAGCTCTCCTCTATTGTTGTTGATGACTCGTATAGGGGGCAAGGGATTGGAGGGGCAATTGTGAGGCAGATTCTTGATGCCAAGGTACCAGACACCATGCATGCTCAGATTTTCTTGTTGACTGTTGAGGATCGCCAAGGGTTTTATGCTCGGTTTGGATTTCAAAAAGCGACCCGTGCTCCGACACTGCTGTCTCTTGAGAAAATGGTCGGATCTATTGTGGCAAGGGTCGTTGCACACCAGGAGCTTGTCATTATGGTTCTCTCTCTCTCTCAAAGAATGAATAACAAAACAAAAGAATAACTCAAGTATGTAACAGTTGAACTTGTTCTTCGATCTCGTGAGGATCAATAGCGCCCTCGTCTACTCTTTTTGGTACGGACCTGCTTTCACCACCAAACAAGGTGCCGCCGTGTCCACCTGCATCAGCAGGCAGCGTACATGCAAGCACAGTCGTTGCAGCCATTACCAATGTGCCTAAAACAAATGGAGCCCCGGGAAAGAATGGAAGCGATGAATCTGACTGTGTGAATACCTTGAACAGATATGCGAACGCGAGGGGTCCCATGCCGCTTGCAATTGAACGAGCTCCATACAAGGCACCTTGGACAGAGCCCTGTTCATGCTCCTCTGAATTGTTCGCTTTGATACTGGAGATGGTTGGGAACGTGACTGACGAAAATGACCCAATAAACACAGCCCCCAAAGCGTGCCATTTTTGGGTCGACACAGTCAACATGAGCTGTTGACACGTTGACAGTACCAGGCCCATTCCCAAGAGCCGTGCCTCTCCAAGGAGACTGAGGAAGAATTGAAGCAACACCCCCTGTACAAGAAGAGCCCCCAAACCCAACACCATGAACATTTGTGACACATCTTTTGCTTTAAATCCCATCTTGAGCTGAAGATATTGGATCAGAATATCCTGCAGTCCTTCTCCGACCATGCTTGTAAACATTAAAATAAGTGTCAGTTTGACAAACAATGCATTCCTCTTCAAAATGGCAATCGCCCGGCGGGTAGCATTCAAAAACCCTGAAGAATCAACCATTCGAGATGAATCTCGCTGCGCTGCCTCGTGCGCCCGAATCGAATCCTCCCGCTGCACCGACTCTGGCAGGAAGAGAATAGTCGCCACCACGGTGCACAGAATAGTACCAATGGTCGCCCATGGCACCACACCAGGACTCAATGCAGCCCCGATTGGAGGCCCAACTAATATAGCCACAGAAAAACTGGCTAGGATAAGCCCGAATGCCGCAGCCCGTTCTGCAGGAGGAATCAAATCAGCCATATAGGCCAATGATGGTGCTATCAGCGTCACAGCCCCTGTACATGCTTGCACCACATACATCCAATACAGAGGCAAAATACCATTCATATTCAATACAACTATACATACTGGTAAAATACTGATACTTTGCGCGAGAATAAGAACGGGCTTGCGCCCATGAATATCACTCCAAGCCCCCAATGCTGGACTCAACACAATGGCAAAGACAGTATTCTGAAAAAAGCCAGATACAGTACTAAACAGCACCACATCCGCATGAGCATCTCGGCACGATACAGGAGAATCTTTAGGCTCATAATCATCGCAATGCATCGGCTTTCCTTCCCTCCGAGAGGCAAAGTCATTCGTGACTAAAGATGGCAAAATTGGTAACAGCAACAGCTGCCCCACAAGTTGTAGGAAGATTAATCCTAGTAAAATCCACGTCCTTGTAGTCCATAATATTCTCAATAGCGTGATATATGATTCAATGTGTGACATAGTACCGCTGTCTGTGCGTTGCACGTTCAAAGTCGCTTTTGAATGTCCACGAGCGTCTTCTATTCTCGCGCTCATAGATTCATATTCTTGATTACAATAATGGCATCGTCATGATAATAACAATCTTAATAACAATAACAATAGTACGCAGCACTGTCTCTGCACTGATTATTTACATTTTAAACACCATCCGACCATTAAATGTAGAGAGGGCCACTGAGAAGGCCTGAATGGGTGACATGACTGCAAACAAATCATCATGATACCACGTATTATAATGCGCACGATGGCACGCCACACACCAAACAGAAAAACATACCTGTCGGATTAAAGTCTAATATAAACACATCCTCGTCCGCTTTGCCGAATTGCATGACGACACGGTTGCTCAAGTCATCATCCCCATGTCCAGTCTGGACGAGTTGAAAATTCTTGACGGACGCGAGCCTCACTCGTCCTCTAAAGTTCAGACACCAGCATTTCAAACCTTCGTTCCAATGGGGAGGTTTGTTCGATAACATGGTAACCTGGTCAACATCCTGTTGAGATGACTCTGGCTGAGAGAGGGCAACCTCCATTCGACGAGGCTGCATGATACCGCTCATTCGCGCTCTATATCGCATGGATAACACTCGATCCTTCACATCAAACACATCTTCAGATGAATTGCACTCGCGATATGGATGGACGGAGACTCCTCGTCTCAACGAATCTTGTATGTGACTCCCCAGGCGGAGGGCATAGGCAGTGCACAATAGATTACAGTCCAGAAAGGCACACGCCTCCACTCCTCGATCCAATGCATTCAGCGCATTTTCTAGATACATACGATATTTACTTCTCCCGATACCAATCGCACTCAGCATGAACGAGCTCCTTGAATCCTTACTCTTCCCTAGGAACATGGAGATCACTAAGTGGCCTTGCACATGCCTTCTCTCCACATAACACTTCACTAGACCACTTCTCGACCCTCCCGGCTCTACTAGACTCGTACAAAATAATTGATTCGGATGCTGATAGAACGAGTGACTTCCCATTCCCATGAAATCCCAAGGAGAAGAGAAGAACACTCTGTGTGCTGTACATCGCCATGCGCATGACACACCACACACGGCAAATATCGTCTGCACATCCTCCTTCGACAGACGGGTCTTCCTACTATTCTTCCTCCCCTGATGCGTCTTCATACTCTGCTTCAACTGCAGCAATATACACTCCAAAACTTCCCAAGGTAAATCATCCAATCGAATCTCCCGCAGGCTCTCCACCTCTTCATCATCAGAGAAATCAACAGTCTGTTCTCCCCCTGTAGAAGACCGATGCACACTATCTAATGCATCCATCTTTGATCTATATGCAGGCTCTCCTCCGACCCCACGAGACGACACTAGGACATCCTCTGGAGCATCTGCAACAGCCTGTGGGTGCCTTCCAAACCCAGTCCCTCCTCCAAAACATGCCTTCAGTCGCTCCATCTATATACACCCTCTAATCGGAGTACTCGTATCGTATCGTATCGTATCGTATCGTATCGATTTATATCAAACTGGATGTATGTATGTCCTCAAGAGCACAGACCGACAAGAGCACCTGCTGGTCCAACACAAGAACGCACAAGGGTATACTATCAGCCCCCAATATCAACACGAGAGAGATATAATACACTAATACTATTAAAAAAATGTATTCATTCAGGTATCAAGCATCCCTGGATGAGAAACAAAGACACACGCGTTTCTTCAACGTGTTTGAATCCCTTCTCACACCACCACAAGCCTCAATGCATACCATGTCGTCTAAACATGCCACACACAGGTGCCTAATATCTCCAATAGTTAAACCAATACCTGATGCCCTACCTGGTATCTGATGCTCCGAGATGTCTCCGTCCGAGAATACCCATCCGTATGGTATCGGTCGAGGGAAAGACTGGATGGGATAGTCTTCGTCCCTCTGGGACAGCGTCCGTGCCCACCTTCCACTTGGGCGCCCCAAGGCGACGGATCTCGAGTCCGTCGGACGGACGCGGTTGGTGGGTTGATCATCACATCGAGTATTGGATGGACCAACCTCTATTCTTCATTCATTCAGTCTTGTTGGATAGAACATCGGTAAATAGCAAGGACAGGTCATCCCTCGCGGCTGTCGTTGTTGTCGCCGTGTGCAGTACAACTCACGGTTGGTTCCATGAGCACGACACGAACGAATACCATGGGCGATGATGACTTCTGTGGTACTCCTACAATAGAAGATGTCATTGAATTAACTGCGAATACAAGGAGGAGGATTCGTTTGCTTGCACGGACAAACCGTTTAGGGAAAGAGTTGTTGTGTTTGGGTCGGTTTCTGGGCAAGGTGGAGAGTTTGGTTGGGTCTTTGGAGGAGAGTATTGTGATTGGAGGTGGTGTTGAACGCTTGAAGTGTCAGTCGCCTGGGGGAGTAGAGTTGGGATGTTGTGGGGGCGAGCAGCAGCAGGGGGGGGCGTGCATGTCATCATCATCTCTGCTTCATAGTACGAGTAGTATGAATCAGCAGCAAGCTTTATTTGCATCGATCTATTCTGGGGATACAGAGTACCCGTGTGCTGATTTAGAGGATATTGTTGATGCGGTGGAGGGGGTGAAGGAGGCAGCTGCTGCGACAGAGCGGCAGGCCAGTGTGGAGAGGTTTTTGTTGCTGGAGCAGAACCAAGAGATGCTCAAGGTTGTGGCATCAGATCTTGGGTATTCTATCACTACGTTTGAACCGCTGCTTCCGCTGCTTCCTGACGATGTGAATGAGGATTATTGGATACTGCAAAGGCAGTTGACTGACTTGTCATTCTTTGCTGATCCAGATGCTGTGACGATTGCAAATGAAGCTGTGAATGGTGTTTTACTGCATTATTATGGTTTTATGTCACATGAGGTGGTATCTGATGTGCTTGCTCGGATGCTGTTGCGGTTGATAGATGAGGATGTGCATGCTGCGTTGGGCAATGCTGCTGCAGATGGGCGATGCATGGAATGGACCATGGAGAATGTATCATCGCTGTATAGAACAGCAATGATGCAGAAGATTTCGGGAGATTACTCTGTGTATTTTCAATACTTATTATTAGCTCAAGGGGTTGCTGTGATGCTCTGCAATGCTGTGCATGATGAGGATTCCGTGTTGGGAAGGTTGGATGCGTGTTTCCCCAGGTGGACAAGAAATCGCTCAAGGACTGATACGGTAGTCGCTTTGCAACGGATTTTTGATGAGGTGGAATCGTTGAATGCAATTGATGAGACGGTGTTGCATGAGTTTGTCTTCACTGTGAAACAGATTCATAGTGAATTAGAGAGTATAGAGTCGCACCTGGAGTGCTTGAGCGACATAGTCATGAGAACTGTGTCGGATGAATCCTACGAAGAATGGGATATTGAGAGTATAGCTGAGCTTGTGAGTCATAGACTCGTGGGGGACGACATGCAAGATGCTTTTCATCCAGTCATCTCGCTGTCAGCTGCACTACTGATTGAGCATCAGGCGATGAGAAAAGCGTCTCGGTTGGCGGCAGCAGGTATTCCGGAAAAGACATTGTCAATGTTGGAGTATTCTATGACGCCTGCTGCTCGAGCAGCCATTCTGATGGCATGCAGAACTCTGTTTAGGGATTCTGCATGTAGAGAATCAGTGCATGACCGGCATGGAGGGCTGTTGATACTGTTACGATATTTAACGAGCCCAGTGGCTCTTGTCAGGAGAAATGCCGCAAAAGCATTGGGGAATTATTGTATCAACAATGAAGAACTCAAACTGCTGGCACATAATATGGGTGGGACAGCCAGTCTCTTCTCTATGATGAAACGTGGTGATGTTCTCGGGCAAGAAGCTGCTACCGCGACGATTGCAAATTTGGCAGCCAATTCAGTTAAATTGCAGCAAGAAATCGGTAATTTGGGAAATCCGTTCGCCATCTTGGTGGGTATGGTGAAATCGCATATTGAGAAACCTCGCAAAGGTTCTAAAATGGTCCTGAAAAATGCGGCACGGGCGTTGCAGAATTTAACTGGACGTGTGAACGTGAATAGACTTAAAGCAGTAGATGCGGGTGCGATACCGCTCATGGAAAAGCTTCTGAGATTGGATCGTACTGAGCCTCGATCTTCTGCAGCTGTTGCCTTGTGCAATATGACCAAGTGTACCCTTTCAGACGGATTTGAGATATCCTCACAGGGTATTATCTCTTTATTAGATGTTATTTCAGAACCACAGACAACCGATGTTGCCAAAACAGGAAGTTTGCTGGCTGTGAAGCATGCTGTGAGCAGAATGGTGAATGCTGGTGATATGGCACGGTTGAGCTCCGTTGAAATTCGTGAGGACCATGTAGATGCGCTTATCAGATTTCTCAACGATAGAAGGGCAGATATTAGTTGCACGGCGTCTAAAGTGATTGGCATCCTATGCGAATCAAGAACTGCAAGGGTCACAAAGTCGTTTGTGAGGCGAGGTGTGTTGGACCCACTTGTGCAAATGTTGCAAAGCCACGAGACTGCCAATTCCGCTGAAATGACGCTCGATATCATTTCTTCAAATGACGATGAGGCTCAGAGTGTACTACGATCGCTTTCTGCAAGGGCACGTTCTGAAGAGGGCGTTAGTACAACACTAGGTCGATTCAGTCAATTGGTGCGATCGGATTCCTCCCCAATTGAAGCAGTTTCATGATAATGTTTTTTTCCTTTGGTTACTCTTACATAGGTATAGGTAGAGATATTTTACTGTTTTTTACAAAGTAACTAATATAAGTCTGTTCTTCTTCTACCTGTTTCCCTGTTGACTGGCGGTTTCTCCTCGTGCAAGGATCTTTCCAATACCCCAAATGCATTGACATCTGTTCTGCACTGATCTTGACATGAGATCCATTCCCCATTAACGTACGCTTGAATCCTTTGGCGAATGAAGACACGGCCAGCCTTGGAGAGAAGACAATCTGATCCCTCAGGAAAGTCAGCATGTCTGTCCTCTAGTGCGTGGAAAAGATCAAATGCCGAGTGATTTTCTCTCTGTGAGGAGTCTTTGTCTGCGTTGGTTGGTCACACAAACTATTTGATTTTTGCATTAAAAAGGACAATGCGCATTTAAAAAGTCGTTTGTCCCCTTCTTTAGCACGTAAGTGTAATTCCAATTGTCGAAACAGGTAATCACAATACACGTCGTCCACCATTGCACTGCAAGTAGACAGCATCCGCTGTCTGCATACTTCATAAACTAGGTTATTGGTCTATGTCAGTATAAAAATGGTTCGTCGTGGTCGAAGGCGCCTCATTGATTTGCTTCAGTGGACACTCACAGAGTGTGAGAGTACCAAATGGGCTGCACAGAATGTGGTGGGGGTAACTATCCCATTGTTGTTCCTTCTTTTGGATAGATTGACGTTTAGTGTTGCTTGTTCGTCAGCAATCTTTTATGCAATGTGTTCATTAGCATACACACTGGATAGATCAACCGGTGGAAGACTATTTCCAGGTTTAGTTTTTGTGGCTGCCTGTTTGGTTGGAGGGCTTCTTGGCTTTGCCATTGTAAGTTTGAGTTGGCTTGGAAGAGGTTCCACAGTTCCATTGCAGGGGTTGTCAGGATTAACCCCGGCTGATGCTGACACGGCAGAATTGTCATCCACCTTTTTTGTGTTGCTCATGGTGTTACATTTAGTGTTTTATATGTGGCTGACGTACATGAGAGCAACAACAACGGGCTTGAATAATGTATATGTGACTATCCTCATTTCCGTCGTATCAGCAGTCACGATGATGGGGTTATTCTTGATGCCCAGTCTGGGTCAGTATAAGTTTTGGACCACTGTGTACTCAGGGGTGATAAAGGGTTCTCTTGTGACATTGCTCGGGATGACTGCGAACGCTATGATTTTATACGTCAAATCATCGCATGATAAGGTGCGAGAGCAGCTCGGAGACGTATTTCTGGAAATGGGTAAGCTGCTGTCAAAGTGCTCCTCTGGGTTTCATCTGGCTGTTGACCGGTACCCCTCGCCAGATGTTTATGGAAATTGGATCACTTCGACCAGTAGGGTTATATCATGCGAAGAAATAGCAAGAATGTCTGTGGATGCTAAGCAGACGTGTGGTATGTGTGCCTTTGAACCACCGTGGCCGGTTTTGTTCTGCTCACAGCCTGGTGCAGATTTTGTCAAGTATATGGAGGTTATCAAAAAGGTTCAAAGCTTATTAGAAACTATGAGTTCATTAGAAAGTATTACATCAGCAATGATGAAAGAAATGTCGCGTGTGCAGTATCTGACAGACGAAACGGGGAATCTTTTACGGACTGGGAGTTATGTATTGGCAACCATGGCTGGCGTTATGTCAGAATTGGATGCTCCGCTCCGCTGCATGAAATCATATGCATATGCAGACGTTGTGCATTGGAAGCCACATTCATTGGAATTCTGGGATACTCAGATGAAGGTCTTGAATGATTGTATCAATTCTTCCATTGCACCATTGAAAAAAGGTGCACTGGATGGGGTAGCTTACGCTTTACGTAAGCCAGAAGAACTTATGTCAGATAAAAATACATTCAAAGGGTCAGGAGTGGGACTTTTGGTTCTCGTAGAGGGCCTGATTGATGAATGTATCTTGTTGGAGATTGCTGTAGCTCATGCTTTGGACATTTCTGATGGGGATATACACACGAATTGTGATGCAAAGCCAGCAAAATATGGTATCAAGGAATTAATAACAAATCCATGGATACGTGCAATTGTCATCAATGTATTTGAGGGGTCAGGTATGCATATGGTGGTCCTGCTGGTGAAATCAAGTGTCAAAGGGATTCGCAGCCTCCTCTCAGTAACAGCACCCCAAAAGAACACTGATGTTTCTGATGCCGACAAGATTTTAATTTCTTCCAGAAACATGCGCGTGTGGGTCAAATGTTTGAAGCTAATTCTTGGGATGAACTTGGCTGTGATGGCAGTTATACTGATTGGATGGTATGAGGAGGCAAATACAGGCAACTATGTTACAAATGCTAAGAATTTGGTTTCGTGGTATCGGCACTGGTCTCCTCATTATTTCGCCATCGCTACTTCAGTTCTTATTCAGGATACTGTTGACGGCACAATCGTAAAGATAATTCTCCGAGTCACGCTGATTGCTGTTGGGGGCAGTCTTGGCTTTGCCACAGTTAGTAATGGATCGCTGGCTCAAAATGAATACTATATATTCTTTATAACGTGGCTAGTTACAGGTTTTGTGGGTTTATTTGGGTATTTGGGGTACAACTTTCGATATTCTTTGTTTCTGATGACGTATCAGTGGTCAGGCGTTGCTCTATGTGTGTATACTGGAGTATGCTGTACAGCTGGGAGTGCACAGAAATTTATAGGAAGGACATTCAGTACTATAATTGGAGCTGTGTATGCATTTTGCATTAACACCATCATATTTCCGGTATACTCAAGTCATGTGGTGTTTGAGTTGGAAGGTTCTCTTCTTGCCGCATATGGAAAAATCCTGGCAGCTTCACACAGGAAGGGGGTTGCACTTTTGGAGTCACAGACTAATATTCCAAGCGATGGTGTATCTGTATCTTCAAATTATCCAAATCTGGGTCATGCTTCGCCTGAGAAAGATGTGAGTGCCCTACAGAGGAACATAGAGGATGCAGCTGTGCAAAGGCTGGACATCATCAAAGAGTTGTATGGCGAGATTGAGGATAAATCCATGGACTCTTACCAATTCATGATCACGAAGCTGACAATGATACCTCTGCCAAAGAGCGTGCGCTTGGTATTTCTCAGGATTGTGAAAATTGGGGCATTCTCATGCGTGTCTGTCCAAAGCCTGCGAAGCCAGTACATGAGGAGAAGTGGAAAGGTTTCTTTGTCATTTATGGAGCAGATGCTGAACATCACAGATAATTACATTCAAGCATCATCGGATGTCTGCATTGCCTTGATGCAGATATTGGTCAGGAAGAGGATAGTTGAAGAAGACGTTGATGAGCTCAGGTCAAAACTCCAAATTCTGGAAAGCAATCGCAAAGACGTGCTTGATGCGTATCTGCGAATTTTACCTTCCCTGGAAACAATCAAAGAATGGTCTGATGGTGACTTGAGGCGTCTCGTATGGTACACGATGAATATGCTAGCCATCAAGGAGGTGCATAAGTTGAGCAATTGCTTCCTCGAAGACCCACAATATCTTGAGAAGGGAGGACAGTGGATATGGCCAACCTTGAAAGTTGAAATACCTAAAGCACGTTTTTGAGGAAGTAAATAAATCCCATGCTGTTGTTTGCCTTTGATTATTTATTAGGGCTTATCAAGTCGATTGTAGGATTTCTATTTAATGCTAATAGCAACCAAAGAAAAATCCTATGGGGGAGGGGGGCCCGTTTTGATAATTGGTAATTTGATAAAGGTGCCAGGCCGCCTTCCAATCGCCTTTAAAAACCTCTGAATCTATGCGTATACGTATTCTAGTGCAACCATGTTAAACATGGTCACTTGGCTGATCTTGTCGAGGGTAATCTCACCTGGATCACTGTCCACAGCACGTCCCCTGTGGTAGCCTTGTACCCAAAGTCTTGGCATATTTTACAGCCTCGATAGTCCCCCAAAAGTTCTCATAGAGACAGCACTGTCAGTCCTAAAGTTGACTGATAAAGTGAGCAGAGAGACCGCGGCCTCGCCGGGCTTCTCGTACCCTCCGCCGCCCTCACCGCATCGTGATAAATATACAAGACGTGTGGTGACGATGGATGGGGTCCACCATGTACTGCCGAGCCTGCAGATATGCAGAAAGTTTTCAGCTGATCAACGTCATGACGCATTACGGAAACTAGATGTGGATATGGTGCATTAGAGGTAGTCCTCGCCTCGTCATAGGTGTTTCGAAGGGGGGCCTTGAATCATTTCTGCCGTTCTGCAGACAATTTTGAGAACCGCATATGGGGAGGACTTGTTTGATGCAGTGAAGCTGCCTCGCCTGCACCGTCAACTGGTGCCAGACTCACTGCAGGCAGAGCGTTGGGATTCGGGTAGCATCTCGTTCCAATACAGTGAGGACGTTTTAGAAGCTCTCGAGAGAAGAGGACACAGGTGGGATGCAACGGACTGGGGGGCTGTTGTCCAGGCCATCAAAATAGACATGGGACCCGAGAGGGTCCTGCATGCGGCCTCTGATCCCAGAAAGGATGGCTCACCCGCAGGATTTTAATTTTTTAATACATGTATCTAAAACTACAGTAACCGGTCATTTTTTCCTTTTCCAAACATGCCATTGTGCCTTAAATAGGTACAATAAAATGGCCGGCCATGGGTGACTTGACTGTGGCCGAGCATGCATGTACCATATGGTCGTGATTTTTTATTGTCTCTATTTACACATTCCCCGGACCGAAATCGATGTTTTCACCCGGTCGCCATCTGTCGTTGTTGGGAACCATTGGACGAATCATCGCGGTATGCGCGGAACTGCCAAATTTTTCTCCTCGAATAGGGACATGAAGTGGTCCGAACCGTGCCGAGAATGGTGATAATCGAAAAATAGGAGGTCTGTTGGGCAAGAGGGCGTGCGAAGGGCCTCCTAGGCGTCGGGCCACGCCTTCAAAGTAGCCGAATGCGGCGACTTCGCCAAGTTCGAGCTAAAAGTTCACCACGTTTCCGTGCGACATTGCGCCCCTTGTGGGTGCCAAAATGTATTGAAGTAGTTACAGTTGTATTTCCCGAAAATGGCCCCACTATTTTTTTATACTGGGTCACCTTTTTTTATTGTCTGAATTTACACACGCGAGCTTTCGCTGAAGCGTCGAGTCTCCGGTCGAATAAATGATTGGGTGGGTCGATGGGGCACATTACTGTCCATTCAGCAGCACGAGCTCAGAGGAATGTTTAAATGAGGACAATGAAAATGGGGACCACCTGTTGTCATACTGTAGCAGAGAGCTACATCCCTGCAGGAGTGGATTTCTAGGAAAATTCTAGGATGAAGAGATTCTGGGAGAGATCTACCATCATTGTCACAATCGCTGTCATCTTCATATAATGAGAGCTATTCTTACCTCTCATGTAACTTCGAATTCAATATATTTGTGAATAAGAGAGATACCCACTGTATGATTGGCTGATATGCAGCCCACACTAAAATCGAACCTCACTGCGTGTGAAGGTTGAACGCTCGCGGTCGGCAACGGCCTGTGAGCGTATTTGTCGACAGCACGTGTGTAACTCTGATCGAAGGACAGAACCACGTTGGCAGCGTGCTGTTACACATACCACGACTTTGAGGTCCATCTGACCGTAGTTGAAACGTTCCTATTCGTGGCTTTTTTCGTACGTCTATAAATGAACACAATAAAAATATGGACCCTTGTGAAACGTTTGAAACTTTTGGAACTTTTGTAGGCATCGAGTCTCCGGTGGAACATAGTGTTGGACCGGTCGATGGGGAACGTGGCAGTCCATTCAGTCAACGAACTCACCCTCCATTGTCCTTTGTTGTTTGGTGTTTTCACCACTCTCTGATTGCCAACAACCATTCCTCGTCATCAATCGTGCATCGTTTGTACCGTCATAATAGTACATATACCCAACAAGGGGCGTATCAGAGTTTTGTGACATGGTTCACGACCCCAAATGAATGCAACAACTACAGGGTGGAGGATGGCCATCTTTATTAATTATCTGTGGTAGTTCAACTCAACAAGTCACGTTATTGTGGTTTCTTTCTTTGACACGTTATAATAATAGAATACGACTTGTTTTTAGTAGAGATGTGGACAAAGCCAATCCCAAGCTGATTTGGAGTGTCATTTTGTTTTGGTTTTGGTTTGGTCACCACCAACACCATTGTGTTGCCCAGTTGTTGTTTGTTTCTCGTTGCCTTGCTTTGGCCATACAATCGGCGTCTCTTTACTAGATTGATTAGTAGTAGTAGTAGTAGTAGTTTATATAATGTATTTGATGATGCAGCGGTATCTCATTCCGAGGTGGAGTAGCCGCACTGGTTTGGCTGTGTTGCAGCTGTCACTCCTCCAACCATCGTTGGTGTGTGTGTGTGTGTTTAAATGTATCAAAATATGGAATGTCTGGTGGCGTGTGTCCCTTTGCTCGGTCGTAGTAGTGTATTATATCTCCATAATTACCCTAGGTTTACATACGTGGATCATTGAACCTGTCAAACGGTTTTTCGACGATTTGACGACCTAAAACACCTCCGCTCGCGCCTAAAAAAATATACAAATACACCTCAGTTCAATACGCATCCATTCATACGAGTATATGAAACATCATATTTCGGTTAGGTGCTCAAAACGGCGAAACAAAAAAAAGGCGCCACCTTTGGTGTAGGGTGTAGGGGTAGAGTATAGGGCATGATCTTGCAGGTCTGTATCACACCCGTCACGAACACTTTTTAGTCCCCCGCTTTGCAAACACCTTTCATATATGATATGAAAGTCTACGAATCAATGAACAAGGCATTTCTAGTGCCCACTGTCGAAAACACAGGACTTTCTCAAAAAATGCTGACGTGGCAAGGAAGCGTCAGGACTTTCAAGTCCTTTTCAAGTCCGATTTCTCGACCGTCTCCAATATGGCATTTTTCGTACTCACATATATGCTGCATAATATATTGATGTATCCATAGGCGTCGAGAAAACGACCCAAAACCCGGGAGAGCATGCGTAGATTCGGGGTTGAAGCCGTGGTCACCAAGGGTCCTGCTTGCCCAGCTGCCAAGTGCGATTTCTCGGCCGTATCCAATATGGCATTTTTCTTACTCGCATATATGCTGCATAATATATTGATGTATCCATAGACGTCGAGAAAACGACCCAAAACCCGGGAGAGCATGCGTAGATTGGGGGTTGAAGTACTGGTCACCAAGGGTCGTGCTTGCCCAGCTGCCAAGTGCGATTTCTCGGCCGTCTCCAATATGGCATTTTTCTTACTCACATATATGCTGCATAATATATTGATGTATCCATAGGCGTCGAGAAAACGACCCAAAACCCGGGACAGCATGCGTAGATTCGGGGTTGAAGCCGTGGTTACCAAGGGTCGTGCTTGCCCAGCTGCCAAGTGCGATTTCTCGGCCGTCTCCAATATGGCATTTTTCTTACTCACATATATGCTGCATAATATATTGATGTATCCATAGGCATCGAGAAAACGATCCAAAACCCGGGAGAGCATGCGTAGATTGGGGGTTGAAGCACTGGTCACCAAGGGTCCTGCTTGCCCAACTTCCAAGTCCGATTTCTCGGCCGTATCTAATATGGCATTTTTCTTACTCACATATATGCTGCATAATATATTGATGTATCCATAGGCATCGAGAAAACGATCCAAAACCCGGGAGAGCATGCGTAGATTGGGGGTTGAAGCACTGGTCACCAAGGGTCCTGCTTGCCCAACTTCCAAGTCCGATTTCTCGGCCGTATCTAATATGGCATTTTTCTTACTCACATATATGCTGCATAATATATTGATGTATCTATAGACGTCGAGAAAACGACCCAAAACCCGGGACAGCATGCGTAGATTGGGGGTTGAAGCACTGGTCACCAAGGGTCCTGCTTGCCCAGCTGCCAAGTGCGATTTCTCGGCCGTCTCCAATATGGCATTTTTCTTACTCACATATATCCTGCATTATATATTGATGTATGCATAGGCGTCGAGAAAACGATCCAAAACCCGGGACAGCATGCGTAGATCGGGGGTTGAAGCACTGGTCACCAAGGGTCCTGCTTGCCCAGCATGTGTGCAATGTTTGGGTGTCAAGCTCTGGTATAGTGGTATTTACGACTTTTTGACCTCATGTGCGGAGTTGATGAGGCTTCTATGAGTATCAAGACACTGTAAAATTTGATAGATGGTGTCTTTGTATATTGTAGGTTTACTTTGGTGAGTATGTGTGGCATGTCTTTGTCTTGTGTGGTTGTGCAACTTCAACAATTCCTTGAGCGCTGTTTGGCCACGTTCACGACACTGATCAGTCTTTTATATGTGTTCAAAGACTGTATGAAGTAGTAGATGGAACATTTGTATATTATGGGGTCACTTTGGTGAGTGCCTGTTTTGACATGTGCAATGTGTGGTTGTCCAACACTGATTGTGACATCAGAGTTCTTTGACCTGGTTTGCGAAGTTGATCAGTGTTTCATATGTGTCACGAGACAACAGAATCTGATCGATGGTGTCTTTGTATATTGTAGGGCCACTTTGGTAAGTGCCTGTGTGTCATGTAATGAATGTGTGGTTGTGCAACTTCAACAATTCCTTGAGCGCCGTTTGACCACGTTCACGAAGTTGGTGAGTCTTTTATATGTGTATTCAAAGACTGTAAGAAGTGGTAGATGGTGTCTTTGTATCGTAGCTCGTTCGATTGTGTGTGTGTGTGTGTGTGTCTTACCCAATACGTGTGGGAAGATCGCTATTTTGGTGTGTTCCCAGGCCCACGATCCCCCGTTGGTGTGTTGTCATGTGGTGGTTGTCTTAAAAGTCTCAAAATATGGAATGTCCGGCTTGTACTGGGTTTCTGTCCGGTGGCACTTTTGAAATTTTGGTCGACTGCGGTCTCCGGTTCAGGCACCCCTCTGACCGGTCATCATCACCGCCTAAAAAGCGGTTACGAAGGGGTTAGGGATAATCGTGATTTTGGGCAGGCTCTCCTGGTCGCCTGAGTGCTCTTTTGCAACGCACGCGGCGCCCATGAGTGTTATCTATATCTAATCCATCCGTGCGAAGTGCCCGATTTGGCTATTGCGATAGGGACGACCACCTTGGTCACCGCATGTGTGTCATGTCTTTGGCGTTTGGAGTTAAGCTCTGACAATGGTACTAGAGTTCTTTGACCACGTTCACGAAGTTGATCAGTCTTTTATATGTGTCACGAGACTGTACGAGGTGGTAGACGGAACATTTGTGTATCGTCGAGTTGCTTTGGTGAGTGCATGTGTGTCATGTTTGTCATGCGTGGTTGTCCAACACTGATAGTGGCATTCGAGTTCTTTGACCACATGTGTGAAGTTGATACGTGCTGTAAGTGTGTTCAAAGACTGTATGAAGTGGTAGATGGAACATTTGTATATTATGGAGTCACTTTGGTGAGTGCATGTGTGTCATGTAATGAATGTTAGCTAGTAAACACTGACGGTGGCATTCGAGTTGTTTCACCTGGTCTCTGGCGTTGATGAGTCTTTTATATGTATCAAGAGACTGTAAAATTTGATAGATGGAACATATGTATCGTAGCTATCTCGATTGTGTGTGTGTGTGTGTGTATTGTGTGTGAAGCTGGCTGTTTCCGAGTGTGTCACCATGCCAGCATATGGCGTGCTGGTTGTGTTTTAAAAGTCTCAAAATACGGAATATCCCCTCCCTCGGCAGCACGCCGCGTCTCTATGCGCCTAATTACC